>VDFB02270651.1:270600088-270690063 GCA_007258455.2 Sequoia sempervirens
GAAGCGTTGATGTTGTAGTGAAATTTTGTGAAATTGAAGGAAGACAGCGTTCTATGCTATAATTTCTGATTTTTGCATCTAAATAGAGATTTAATGGATTAGAACTGCTACTGTTTTGATTGTAGGATGTAGTGTTGTTAGCATACAAGCATTGTGTAACATTAATTATCTTCCTTGTTCAATTTTCAAGCACCATTTGTAAATAGTTTTCTTTTACCCTATTGCTGGTCTGAACCAGACAGTTTTGAGGAAATGGAGTGCTAGACCACTTTCCCACCGTACAAACTATACGAACCTTTGGGAACAATGCCTATTCTCCATGTTTTTACATATGGTAGGTTTTAGGGCTTGTGTGTGTGCAGGAGCTGCTAGCAAAGTCTTGCCCTAGGCGAGCCAGGCAGAGTCCTACTAGGGAAGACAAGGAGTGCAAGGCACCTAACTTGCAGGGGTGCTAAGGTTTTGAAAAAAATATTTTTGGAGGATTCAGTTGAGAGTCTTATCAAGGCTTGGTGGTTAGGAGGAGGCTCCATCAACCCATTTGGTGTGAGAAAACTCTGATAGTTTGGAAGCAACCTGGTAAAGGCTTATAAACCCTAGTTTTTGGCCATTTTTGAGTAAGGGTAGTGTACGAATAGTACAGGCTCCAAACCCCAAAAAATCTTCAAGGTGTGGGCATGGGAAACACAAACCCAAAGAAAATATCCTAGGTCATTTGGAGGTTTTTGGAGTGGCTTTCACTTTTCTCAGGTTAGGAGACCTAATTGGGGCTCAAGGGCTAGTAGCCTTTTTTAACCCTAGAAGAGGTTTTGTGAAAGCGATGAAAAGGTGAAGTGTTGTGAACCTCCAGGAACCCTAGAGGAATGGTTGGAAACTATTGAAGGCATCTCTATACCCCTGCAAGGTATAATGGAGAGTTGAGGTGTTGTTAGTCTTTAGGGAGATTAAGGGCTAAGGAGAGAATAGTAGAGAGAGCACCAAGATTGGCTTGGTTAGGGAAATGAAGATGATAGTAGGGTTGGACAGGAGAACCAGGGGTTCCTAACAAGCATTAGGGCCTATAGGTTAAGGTGGTGGAGAGTGACACCAAAGGGATTCGCTAAGGTGAGACCCAGAGCATGGAACAGTGAGTGCTCCATCCAACCCTTCCCTATCAGAGAGCTTTGAAATACCAAAATTTGACAAATGTAGGGGAGGAGAGGATCTAATAGAGCACATGCACAAATTCTCAATAGCTTGCATGGATCTACAGTGTAATGATACCTATCTAATGAGACTTTTCCAATGAAGTCTCGATGGGGTTGCTATCAAAAACATTTGATGAGTTGTCAAACAAAATTTCCAAACATTTTTTGTACAACATAGAGCAGGATATAATGATTGCCGATTTCTACAAAATTGAAAAAATCCAAGGGGAATCATTTTCGTCATACCTATAGATATGAAGACACAAAGCTAGCAAATGTAAATGGCTTGTTCTTGAGAAATAGCTCATAAACATATATGTTTCTAACATATATGCGAAAATTAACTACCAACTCATCATATTGTGCCCTAGTAACTTTAAGGAGACTATTGAAAAAGGTTTTCTCATTGAAATATCTCTCATCACAAGGGGAGTAATTAAACTCTACAACCCTAAGGACCAAGCTTCTAGCTCAAATGATAAACTAAAAATTTGGGAAAATAACAAAAACATAACCAATGACAAAGTGGCTGATGCTAAAGTTGTACAAAACATACAAAATACCAATGGCCCACAAAATATTTTTCAAACAATACAATAAAGCTATACTTCAAATAACACACCAAACAACCAAGTCAATTATCCTCAAAACAACCAACCAAATAACCAATAACCAAATCAAGGACAAGATAACCAAAGGAGGATACCAAGGTAATATAACCAACATAGAAGAAAATTCATTACATTGGGAGAACCCCTTGAGGTAAGTATGTGTAAATTGGTCCAAACAAACCTTATCAAGCTTAATGAAAAAACAAGATATGATGAGCCAAACTTCAAACCCCCTTGGTATAATGAGAATGACAAATGTGAATTTCACAAGAACAAGGGGCATACCACCAACAATTTCACGAGGCTTGAAAACATCGTGCAAGACTTAATAGAAAAAGGAGAGGTCAACATAGAACATCATCTTGTCAAAAAAGACTTAAAAATATACAAGGATCCAATCCTCGACCATTCTATGGGAAATGACAAGGGTAAAGGGAAAGATTACTATAAAGCCAACTTCACCTACGAAAAAATTGTAGGAACCGTCTCTCAAGCTAATCATACCATCAATGTTATAACCATACTAGAAAAATATTTTTAGTATAACATAACTACACAAAGAGGGAGAGTTACAATCCAAGGAGCCCCACCCCAAGAAAAATCCACAAGTAATTCATCAAATGATTACAACATTGTGGAACAATTAAAGAAAACTCCTACATTAATCTCCATTCTAATCCACAAGTAATTCATCAAATGATTACAACATTGTGGAACAATTGAAGAAAACTCCTACATTAATCTCCATTCTTGAGATTTTGCAGTTGTCACCAGCACATAAAGAAATCTTGGAGAAAGCTCTTTGAGAAACATCAGTCCCTAATGACCTTAATGTTGATCAGTTTCAAGCCATGGTTAGTAACATCACCTTCACCCATCACTTGGTCTTTTTTGAGAAAGACCTTCCACAAAGATCTTTCCACAATTAAGCTCTATTGGAATTATACCTCAATCAATACAGGCTGAAACCTCCATTGGAGAAAAGTCAGTATGACATCTATCATGTCTGGCTGACTAGCAGCTTTGATACATTCTATTTTGAATAGGTCGTTGTGACCTTGCAGAAGTCTTGCTGAACGCTTATTCTTTGGAGCCTTCGCTGTGACATAGTGTATTCGCTATGACCTCTTATCACGTGGAGTTATTTGGCTAATAGGCCATCCAATCGTGTATCGGGGAGACTCATGACGACCACGGGCTTTGGGATAACCTATGTTGGTTCGGTGAGAAGTCTCAGCGAATAGCCAATGTCTCACCGACAGTGTAACACTTGGGTTCATCGGAGTAACATGTTTGTTTCGTTATGATGTCTTGGCGAAGTGAAAATGTCTCACCGACAGGAATACATATGATGTCTTTGCTATAACATAAAGATTCTGGTGTGAGGTCTTAGTGAACAGTGAAGGTCACGCCAATGCAAACACATCCAAATGTTCATCGGAGTAACTTAAAGCGATCGGGGAAAAGTCTTAGCGAGAGTGTTAAGTCTTGCCGACCATTCGATGTTCGGTGTAACACAAAGGATCTCAGGGAGATCTCTTAGTGACTGATGGATGTCTTGTCGATAGCTGATGGCTATCAGGGTAACCCAAATGGTTTAGGAAGAAGTCCCAGTGAACTATGTAAGTCTCGCCGATGATGAGGGTTCTTTGGCATAGGTCTTGGCGAATGGTGGTCATCGGTGTAACAAATATGTGTTCAATAAGAACTCTCGGCAAAGATGTTAAGTCTTGCTAACTATTCTTTGGAGCTCGGTATAATATGTGACTTATGTATAACCTTTGGTGACTCTCTATGATCTCCTGGTGAAAGCGATAGGTCTGGGCGACTACTTGGTGTTTCGGCGTAACACTGAAAGCTCGATAGAAAATCTTGGCGAAAATGATTACTCTTGGTGATGTCGATATGAAGGTTATGTGGCATCGGCGAGACACTATTAGTGTCTCACCGAGATGCCAATACAGTGCGAATTCTGTTGACAGTTTGACCTTCCTATGTGGAGTCTTGTGGACCAATAGGAGAAGCCGAATCTGAACAGTTAGAAGGTAGTTCATTGTGACAGTTCTATGAGGAAGCTCGACGTACATGGAACAACAGGGATATACTCGGTGATTGCAGTTTGTGGTTGGTTGGTTCGAAGGTTGGATCGATAGATTTGTTGAGTGATTGAATCAATAGATGAATTCTATTCTATGTAGACTGTAACTTGAAGGTTCCTGTACAAGATTGTTCATGGTGAATGCTGCTGTAAACAGACACCATAAAGATAAGTCTGTCATTTGTATGTAATCTCCATTACTGTAATACAAAGTGATTTCTCTTGGTGTGGTGGGTTTTTCTCCCATAAGGGTTTTCCCATGTATATCTGGTGTTCCTGTGTGAGTGTCAAATACTCTGTTTCTGTTATTTACTTCATAGTGCATCTTAGTTGAACTATAATTGGAAAAATTTAAAAGTATATCTACATTCTTCTCTGAGGTATTGACGTTAGGAGAATTGTTTCCGCATCTGATTTTCCTTACAAGTGGTATCAAAGCCTAGCCAGTTGTGTTATCCTTGTGGGTACGTTGGGTTTTTTGAGTCAATTCTGTTAAGTGGGAGTCTTGTAGAGTTTGTTATTTCTGCTTACAGGTTGAGATGGCTAGCACGTCTGGAAAGTTTGAAATAGAGAAATTCAATGGCAGTAACTTTGAGTTGTGGAAACTCAAGATGGAGGATCTTCTAGTTGATCGTGATTTGTGGCTTGTAGTGCGGAACTAAACCTACAGGCATGAAGCAAGAAGATTGGGACCTTGCAGATAGGAAGTCTAAGGGTTGATAAGGCTCTATTTGGCAAACTCGGTACTTCTGAATGTGCATGAGAGAAGACTGCCTCTTCTTTGTGGAGAGGCGTCTATTTATCCGGAAGTCTTTGGTGAATAAACTATTCACGAGGAAAAGGTTGTATTCTTTGAGAATGCAGGAAGGAGGTCTGTAGCTGATCATTTGAATGCATTTAACATGTTGCTTGCTCAATTAGACATCTGTTGGTGTGAAGACGAAGAAGAGGATCGTTGTATGCTTCTATTGTGTTCTTTGCTAGACTCATGGGATCATCTGGTGATGGCTATTGGGAATTACAACATCCGGTTTCAAGATGGAAGATGTTGTTGGTTCTTTGTTTGTTAGAAGAGATGAGAAGGAAATCTTTTGAGATGGTGAAGGAAGCTCTTCTTTGTCAGAGGAAGACCGAAAAGAGAAAGGCAAGAAGGACAAAAGTCAAATCGAAATCGGAGGGGAGATCAAAGTCTCTGGAAAGAAGTCAAAGGTGAAGTGTTGGAACTTGTGGGCAACCTGGTCATGTCTGAAAGGATTGTAAAGAGGAGAAAAATAAGAAGAAGGGCTCTTCTGATAATGGTTCTTCTCATAGTGATGGTGACGCCTTCATTGCAGCCTTGGCTACTCAGGCATCAGATGATGTCTGGCTGATTGATTCTGGAGCATCTTTCCACATGACATCTCATAGAGAATGGTTCACGAAGTATGAAGAATACAATGGTGGAAAGGTGTACTTGGCGAATGATTCAACTTTAGAGATTGTTGGTCATGGAAGAGTTAGAATACAATTCCCCGATGGCAGAGTGAAGGGAATCAATAATGTAATGCATATACCAAGTTTGGCTCAAAACTTACTTTCTGTAAGTATGTTGAATGATATTGGAGTACAAGTTACGTTCTCTGGAAATGGATGCAAGATGACTAGAGGCTCAATGGTGCTGGCTAGAGGTGCTCGAATTGGTACCCTGTACAAGCTAGATGCACATGTTGTTCAATGTAATAGTGTGTTTGGAAAGTCACTGAAAGCTGCTCATGGAGGTAGAGAGGGAAATATCCCTAATTATGTAAACTCTATGGAAGTAAAACTTCTAGCAGAGAAGACTATGCTTTAGCATCATAGGTTAGGCCACATAGGAGAAAAAGGTTTAAAAACCTAGTTGAGGGGCTTGAAGATTGTAATCTTGAATTTGAATTATGTGAGCATTGTATATATGGAAAGCAACACCGTGTTTCTTTTTATTCCAGTCCTCATAAATCTTCTGGTTTGCTAGATTATATTCATTCGGATGTGTTTGGTCTAGTGGATGTTCCTTCTTTTTCTAAGTCAAGATACTACATGTTGTTCATTGATGATTATTCAAGAAGAGAATTTGTATATTTTCTAAAAAGTAAATCAGAAGTATTCAGTCGATTTAAAGAATTTAAAAATCTTGTTGAAAATTAGACTGGTAGAAAAATAAAATACTTAAGGAATGATAATGGCAGTGAATTCTATTCTGATGAATTTGAAAGATACTGTAAAGACCATGGAATTAAAAGACATAAGACTACACCTTATACTCCACAACAAAATGGAGTTGCAAAAAGGTTCAATAGGACAGTGATGGAGAGAGCACGAAGTATGCTCAGTAGTGCTGGCTTGGAGGATTTGGGCTGAGGCTGTATCTACTACATGTTACCTAGTGTCGTTCTCCAAATTCTGCTCTTGTTGAGAAAACACCTTTGGAAGTGTGGTGCAGTAGAAGCCCTCTCTTAGACATGTTGTATTTTTGGCTGTGAGGCATATGCTCATGTTTGAATGTGAAAAGATCTAAACTGGAGAACAAGGTTGTCAAATGTATTTTTATTGGCTATAGCGCTGTCATAAAAGGATACAAGCTTTGGAATCCTGATATAGAGAAGGTTGTATACAACAGAAGTGTAATATTTTGTGAGCTAAAACCTTCCACTTTGGATCTGTAGTTAGAGACAAAGTCAAAAAACAATAAGGATGTAGCATTAATTCCTCCTACACCAGAGAAAGAGGAATTGAGAATTCAAAATGTACCTGAAACTGAGGAGAGCTCAAGCAGTTCTAAATTTCTGAAGAAGAAGAACCTCAGCCTCAGCAAGTGAGGAGGTCAACCCGTGAAAGAAAACAACCAGATAGGTATGGGTTCTCTTTGATTGATTCTACTTGTGCCTATGCTTTAATTTCTAGCACTGATGAGCCTAGGACTGTGAAAGAGGCATTTAGAATGTCTGATTCAGACTCTTGGTTGGAAGCCATGAATGAAGAGATGGCATCATTAGATAAGAATGAAACCTGGAGTCTGGTGCCTTTGCCTAAAGGTAAAAAGGTTGTTGGCTGCAAATGGGTATTTAAGAAGAAAATTGGTATGGATGGCAGTGTAGAAAAGTACAAGGGGAGACTGGTTGCAAAGGGTTATTCCCAGGTAGAGGGAATCGATTATGTGGAAATATTTTCTCCTGTAGTAAAGCTGACATCTATCAGATTTCTTTTGTCACTGGCAGTAGCTTATGACTTTGAGATCGAACAGATGGATGTGAAGACAACATTTCTTCATGGTGATCTTGAAGAAGAAATCTATATGTCCCAACCTGAGCACTTTGTTGAGAAAGGTAAAGAAAAACTGGTATGCAAATTAAAGAAGTCTTTGTATGGGTTAAAGCAGTCACCTAGAATGTGTTACCAGAAATTTGATACTTTTGTATTGTATTTGGGATTTGTGAGATCAAAATCTAATCACTGTGTATATTATAAAGCTGAAAGTGATCAAGTACTTGTTATTGCTCTCTATGTCGATGATATGCTCTTCATAGGCAATAGTAAGCTGATGATTTCTGATCTTAAGTCTCAGTTGTCTGCTAAGTTTGAAATGAAAGATCTTGGTGTAGCAAGGTATATTCTGGGGATGGAGATAACCAGGGACAGGAAGAATAGAAAATTATGGCTCAGTCAAATTAAGTATATCAAAACTGTTCTTGAGAGATTTTGTATGAATGATTGCAAACAGCTAGTGGTTCTAGTCATGCAGGGAACAAAGCTATTTGTTGAGGACTGTCCAAAATCTCCTACTGAGATGGAGGACATGACCAGTGTACCCTATGCTAGTGTGGTTGGCAGTCTCATGTATGCAATGGTCTGTACAAGGACAGACATTGCCCAAGCAGTGGGAGTTCTTAGTCAATTTATGGCTAATCTAGGAAGAACGGATTGGGATGTTGTGAAGAGAGTATTTAGATATTTGAAGGGAACTTGGTTGAATCTCAGAGGACTCTCAACATTCATGGATATGTAGATTCTGATTGGGCAGGGGACATTGACAATAGGAGGTCCACTAGTGGATACATTTTCATGTTGAATGGCGGTGCAGTGAGTTGGATGAGTAAGCGGCAGGCTGTAGTCGCTTTGTCCACTACGGAGGCTAAATACATGGTAGCTACTCATGCTTGTAAAGAAGTAGTTTGGTTGAAACGTTTGTGTTCTAACATTGGTTTTGATGCAAGGGAAATAACGATTTTCTATGACAGTCAGAGTGCAATTTGTCTGGATAAGAATCCTACATTCCATGCTAGGACGAAGCATATTGATGTACAGTACCACTTTGTACGAGATATGGTGGAGGATGGAAAGGTCAGTTTGGAAAAGGTTGATACTCTGGAGAATGTTGCAGATTCATTGACGAAGCCAGTGAGCATAGACAAGTTCAGGTGGTGTGCCAGTTCAATGGGCCTTAGTGCCCATGATTTTCAGTGAGTTATGTTGTGCTCTGGATGTACCTGTATGATTTTGTCAAGTGGGAGATTGTTGGAATTATGTCTCAATCAATACAGGCTGAAACCTCCATTGGAGCAAAGTTGGTATGACATCTATCATGTCTGGCCGACTAGCAGCTTTGATACATTATGTTTTGAACAGGTCACTGTGACCTTGCAGAAGTCTTGCCGAACGCTTATTCTTTGGAGCCTTTGCTGTGACATAGTGTATTCACTATGACCTCTTATCACGTGGAGTTCTTTGGCTGATAGGCCATTCAATCATGTATCGGGGAGACTCATGATGACCACGGGCTTCGGGATAACCTATGTTGGTTCGGTGAGAAGTCTCAGCGAATAGCCAATGTCTCACCGACAGTGTAACACTTGGGTTCATCAGAGTAACATGTATGTTTCGTTATGATGTCTCGGCGAAGTGAAAATGTCTCGCCGACAAGAATACATATGATGTCTTCGCCATAACATAAAGATTATGGTGTGAGGTCTTAGCGAACAGTGAAGGTCACAGCGACGAGGACACATCCAAACGTTCATTGGAGTAACTTAAAGCGATCGGGGAAAGGTCTTGGCGAGAGTGTTAAGTCTTGCTGACCGTTCGATGTTTGGTGTAACACAAAGGATCTTGGGGAGATCTCTTAGCGATTGATGGATGTCTTGCCGATAGCCGATGGCTATCGGGGTAACCCAAATGGTTCGGGAAGAAGTCCCAGCGAACTATGTAAGTCTCACCGATGATGAGGGTTCTTCGGCATAGGTCTTGGCGAATGGTGGTCATCGGTGTAACAAATATGTGTTTGATAAGAACTCTCGGTGAAGATGTTAATTCTTTCTGACTATTCTTTGGAGCTCGGTATAATATGTGACTTCTGTATAACCTTTGGTGACTTGCTATGATCTCCTGGCGAAAGCGATAGGTCTAGGCGACTGCTTGGTGTTTCGGCATAACACTGAAAGCTCGATAGAACATCTTTGCGAAAATGATTACTCTTGGCGACGTCGATATGAAGGTTATGTGGCATTGGTGAGACACTATTAGTGTCTCATCGAGATGCCAATACAGTGCGAATTCTGTTAACAATTTGACCATCCTATGTGGAGTCTCGTGGACCAATAGGAGAAGCTGAATCTGAACAGTTAGAAGGTAGTTCTTTGTGACGGTTCTATGAGGAAGCTCAATGGACATGGAACATTAGGGATACACTCGGTGATTCCACTTTGTGGTTGGTTGGTTCGAAAGTTGGATCGATGGATTTGTTGAGTGATTGAATCAGTAGATGAATTCTATTCTATGTAGACTGTAACTTGAAGGTTCCTGTACAATATTGTTCATGGTGAATGCTGCTGTAAACAGACACCATAAAGATAAGTCTATCATTTGTATGTAATCTCCATTACTGTAATACAAAGTGATTTCTCTTGGTGTGTTGTGTTTTTCTCCCGTAAGGGTTTTCCCACGTATATTTGGTGTTCCTGTGTGAGTGTCAAATACTTTGTTTTTGTTATTTACTTCATAGTGCATCTTAGTTGAACTGTAATTGGAAAAATTTAAAATTATATCTACATTCTTCTCTGAGGTATTGACGTTAGGAGAATTGTTTCCACATCTGATTTTCCTTACAAGCTCTCTATTGAGAAGTTTGTGTCCATAAACACAAGGTCAAGAGAATACTGATAGATAATGACAATCTTAAAAATTTGTACCCTAAAATTAGTAAAACAACTGGGATATTATGATGACGTAATAGGTAGAAACAAAAGTATCACCATAAGGACTTATGATGATATGGAGAGAAACTTAGAAGGGACAATTAGATTTCCCATTCAAAAAGGACCAGCAATAGAAAAGACATGTCAAGTACTAGAACTTTAGATACCATACAACCTTCTCTTGGGACGACCATGGATCCATGCCTTAAAAGTAGTCCCTTCAACATTCCATCAGTGTTTAAAATTTCCTCATAATGATAAGGAAGTTATAATATATGTTGAACCTGAACCTTTTCGTTACTATGAAAACTTGGAGGAGAAGTACAAAAAGATTCTTCAAATACCTTGCAATGACATATCTTTCCATGCATTTTCATTTGTTGACCCATCATCACTAGCTTCATCCTCTACCACACCTCCATCAACTGAGCCACAAAAGTCCAATCTCAAGATCTAGTCGCTTGACAAGGGCTGTGGAGAATACCATTTCAACCAATCCGTTTGCATTAGAATGCTTCCCCTAATACCAAAGACTTACGGAGGACCGAGAGAGATCAAGCATGTTCAATTTTTTTATAATGGAAGAAGTAAAACCTGCCATTTTCACCAAGTAGGGAGACATGCAAGATGAAGTGTTTGAATAAGACCTATCTTTGTGGATTTACAAAGAAGGATGAGCAAAACAATTACCTCCCCTTCCTATTGATAAAAAAAATAAAGGATATCAAATAGAAAAAAAGCAAGGGGTTCACTGGAAAAGGTGCCCTTGGTCTACAGGAACAAGGTATAAGAGATCCAATTATCATAGAAAAGCATAAGAAGAATCTTGGAATAGGTTATGGTTCATTAGACATGATTACTCCAAGCACTGAGAGCACCTCTAATGAGGAAAGATCCTCTTTTACCACTGTTGAGACATCAGATGATTACAACCTTATTGATGACGACTTGTCTATCCAAAACCTATTTGGAAACCTTAACATAAATATCATCACTATTGAACCTACATATGAAGATTACCACACTAAAATAGATTCCAATGAGTATGAATGGGATTCTTGTGCCTTTGGTGATTATAACCTAGATACCCTATAGAACCTTGGTAACACTGGTACCTCTACCCTATCTATGATGTCCATAAACTTTGTTGATACCAATGACAAAATTCCTTTGCTTTACCCACAGTTAATAGACTGGGATAAAAAACATTACACACCTGTTTTGGACTCATTCTAGAATGATGAAGCTATTGTGGAGTTCATGGGACTTCAAAATGATATACCACAAGGAGATCATAAGGCTAGTTTTGTAATGGAGATTGAATAAGGAGCATATTTTTGAGGGAAGATTGTGTCCTCTTATCACAAAAAATAAACTGAAAATTTTAAAAATAAAAAAGAGATCCCCTAAGGAAAACCACAATGTGTCTTTATCAGATCAAGAAAAGATAAAGGATGTATCCAAGGGTGAAAAACTCTCTAAGGCACCTGAAGATGGAGGATTCAATCTCCCCATTACATAATATCAAGAAAAATCAACTCTTGGTTTAAGGTTCTAAACCTATCAATGTTGGCACAATAGAGACACCAAAAATAACATATTATGCAGTGTCCTTAAATCTTGAGGAAAAGGTCAACTTCTCAACATTCATTAATGAATAAAATATCAAATTTTCTTGGACATAAGTAGAAATTGTAGGGCTAGATCAAGCTTTAGTAGTACATCACCTATCAATGTTCCCTAAAGCTAAACCCGTCAAACAAAAGCTACGCAAGATGCATCTACAAATAGCACTCTTGGTCAAAGTAGAGCTTCAGAAACTGCTAGATGTGGGCTTCATCAGACCCATTGACTATCTTGAGTGGGTATCTAACCTTGTATCAGTGTCAAAACCAACTGGGGTCATATGAATCTACAAAAACTTTAGGGATCTCAACAAGGCATGCCCTAAGGATGACTTCCCCTTACCCAACATCAACATGATTGTGGAACTAAGTACGAGGCATGAAATTTTTTCACTGATGGATGGTTTCTTTGGGTACAATAAAATAAAGATATCCCCCAAAGATCAACACAAAGCAACTTTCACTTGTGCATGGGGAACTTTTTGCTAGAATGTCATGCCATTTAGTTTGAAGAATGCAGGAGCCACCTATCAAAGAGAAATGGCCACCATTTTCCATGATATTTTGTACATCACCATGGAGGAATACATAGATGGCATATTAACAAAATTAATCAAAAGAAAATATCATCTAGCTAACCTAGCCAAGTTATTTGACAAACTAGATGAATACAACCTGTGTCTCAATCCAAAGAAGTGTGTGTTCGATGTGACATTTGGAAAACTATTGGGTTACATTGTATCAAGAAGAGGCATCAAGGTGGATCCTGCCAAGGTTAAAGCCATCCTAGAAATGCCTCCTCCAAAAACATTGAAATAGCTATGAAGTCTAAAAGGTAAGCTTCAATCCATCTAAAGGTTCTTTGCACAGTTAGTAGAAAAATTCCATCCATTCACCCATTTGCTACACAAGGACATAAATTTCAAATGGGATGGCAGGTGTGATCAGGATTTCCATCAGGTAAGGGATTATTTGCACATTCCCCCAGTTTTGATGCGTCCAATTTAGGATAAGAAAATGATTATGTATGTATCTACAACAATGACAACTTTAGGATCTTTTTTAGTGCAACCAGATGACCAAAACAAGGAAAGAGTGGTGTATTATATCAACCAAAACCTAGTCAACTATGAATTAAACTATACACCCATAGAAAGAGCATGTTTATCTATTGTCTTCACAACACAAAAGCTTAGAAACTATATATTAAATAGACAAATAAAGCTGATATTAAAAGTGGATCCCTTAAACTATCTATTGGTAAAGGCAACTCTAACATGAAGAATCGCTAAGTGGGTCATGATACTTAGTGAATTTGACATAGAATACATTGACAAAAAGTCCATAAAGGGACAAGCAATAGTAAATCAGTTAGCAGATGCACCTATGGAAGATCATCAACCTCTAGTATCAAAATTTCTAGATGAAAACATACTTCTAACCAATCAGTAAAGTCATTGGACCTTGTACTTTGACGAATCCCACACTCAACATGGCTTAGGGTTTGGTATCCTATTTCTTACACCTCAGGGAGATAGTATACCCAAATCTTACATGATTTTCTTTTTGTGTACTAACAACATATTTGGATATGAAACACTCAACACTGGACTGAAGATGGTCGTAGAATGGAAGATAAAGGAACTATAAGTCTATAGTGACTCCCAACTAGTCATAAGATAGGTAAATGGAAAATATGAGATGGATGGAAAGCTCATGCCATACAAAAGAATGGTGGATAGTTTCAAGCAATACTTTGTGGCCAACACCTTTGAATAGGTTCCTAGAATCAACAATAGAGTAGGTGATGCTATGGAAACAATACGCTCACTCCTTGACATACCCCAAAAAATTCCCAAGTACGAATTCCTCATGGAGAAACTCCTTATACTAGAATTTGATATCCCAGAATCAAAACTTGTGATGTGTGGTCTTGACTCACCCTGGTACCAAGACATGTTTTCCTATTTCTAGCATGGGATCATACCCTTGACTTAACGATAAATCAAAATAAAACCTTTATTCGTAGAGAGATACCCTATATTGTCAAATTCTAGATGGTACATTACTTTGATGTCTCAATGTAGATGAAGTACAAACCACCTTACAAGAAGTGCACAAAGGTGTTTGTAGGTCCTCACTCTAGTGGACCTAATCTAGTACAAAAGTTGTTGAGAACAAGGTATTATTAGCCCTCAACAGAGCAAGAATCCATTCATTACTCAAGGAAGTGTCGCCAATGTCAACAACACAATGATCTTGTTCATGCACCAACATAAGAGCTATGACCTATAATTACATTGAAAGGAAGAAAATTGTTGCTCTATAGCTTAGGACATAAAACAATAAGTTTTCTTCACTTCTCATTCAGGAAACCCTAGAGATCTACAATAGGGATGTCCTAGGGTGTGACTAAAGGAAATAAGAGCATTCACCACCAAGCTAGGGATTGGAAAGAAAAGAAATGGAAATGAAATTCAAAACCTAACTAAATGGCCTAGGCAATGAAACTAAAATGCAGAATAACAAACTGAGAATGAACATAAGTGCACTTGGAAGAGAGATGTGGTCAAAATGAGCTTCGAAACCTTGAAATATTGTTGTTTGAAGCCTACTAGGACTCATATGCCAGTCTGTTCGTATCATTCCCAAACTAGCCTTATTTTTGGGTGGAAACGAGAATTTGGAATTGTTGAATAAGGATCTATAAAAAATACCCAAAATAGGTATACTGGGACTCATACACTACAAGTGGCCTATTAGTCCCATTTTGTTACAAAGTGTCCCAGGAGAAAAATTCTAAAGTGAAATTTTGTGAGCTTCTGAAGATGGATCAAATAAGCCTATTCCCACTAGTTTCATGTAGATAAGTTGGATATCTTGCTCTAGATCTAACTTTCTATGAGCCTTGACAACTTTACATAACAAATTTTGTAACTTTTACAACTTTGCAATCTTGATAATTTTGAAGGCTTCAAATCCACTTTTTATTCAACCTATAAACCAAAAATCACACAAAGAGAGAGAAAAAGTGTTGTTTTGTTAGGGAATACAAGTTTTCCTCGGTCAAACCTCATTTAGGTAATTAAACCAAATGATGATACCTTGGAATACAAATATGCAAACTATCATGAAGTGGCCATGAAGAATGTAGATCTTGATCTCAAATTGGATGTGAAACAATGCTTGCAAATGGATCTTGAATAATAAATGATGAAGAAATCTGCCCTTTAATGCCTTAGAAATGCTCTTGAAAGCTCTTGTGAAGTCTTGTAAACTATTGTAATCATAAAATTACTATTAAGAATTCTCTCTTGAAAGTATTAGGTGAAAATGAGTGAAATAACCTTGTATTTATAATTGTTTATGCCAAATTCCTCGAAATTACAACACTACAAGCCAACACCAGATCTAGGAGAATAAAATCCTGCCAAGAATATGAATTTAATTTAATTTTAATCCACACAGAACTCATACACCAGTTGTGATGTATGAGTCCCGTTAAGCTAGGCTTTGGGACACATTTTTCGAGAAATGCTTAGATTGATGTGAAATCCAAATCGGGGCCCCAAAACCTAGGTAGGAATCATATGCCCAAGGTGGTGTATGAGTCCTATATCACTAAATATGGGCCATACAATCCAAAAAGACATGAATTATGATTGGTTATTGGTAAATTTTGGGATTATCTCTGGAAAAATGCATTTAATAAGGCTTGTGGATGCCAAATAAAGCATAAAGAAGCCCAATTTATTAATGAAACCCTAGATTAGTGTGAAAGTGTAAAGGTACACTTTATAACACCATAAATAAGGTATAATTAAGCTCATTTAGTTTAGAAGGGCCCAAAAATTAATGTGGAGTTATAAATAAATACACTTTACAACATTAAATTAAGGAAAAATTAGGTCTATTTAGCTTAAAAGGACCCTAAACCCAATGTGAATGCGTAAAACACATTAAAACACTAGATCAAGGTGACATTAGGCTCATTTTAACATTAATTATTCCCAAATTAAGTATGAAAATTTAAACGATGACATTTTTCTACACTACATTTAGCCCCCACTTTAGTGAGAGGATGAAACTGCTTCAAACTCACACTAAAGTATACATTCAAGAGGGGTCCAAGCGTACCAATGCAGATGCCAAAGGATGAAAATGATCAAAGGAGGTGTCCAAGCCCCCAGGATCCAAGATACTATGTCAAACCAACATAAGCACGAAAGGACACACATAAGGTGTATGATATTTAGCAAAACAAGATACTCAAACATTCAATGTCAAAAAGAGACAAAAAACAAAAAACATTTAAAATAAAAAAGGTGGATCAAGCTTCAATTGTTTGTCTCACATGTTGTGGATAAAATCTAGGCCATTTGTCCAAAAATTCACACTCACTTTGAGACAACGAAACTTCAGGCCATCCACTGGGTGAGTATCCAAAAGGGGTGGCTTAGTGAGAAAGTCATGCCTCTGTATCAGTTTCTCATCGTGTAATGAGAAATTCATGCACAGGTTTAGGCTTCTCATCATATGCTAACCATACTAAAGCTATACCTCCTAATAACTTTGACAAGGCACAACAAAACAATGAACTTCGAGCTTCATGAGGCAAGCAAATCTTCGTATGCTTGAAACTCATGAACAAATAAGATGGCACCACAGGCAAGAAAAGTGTATTATGCAAGGTGGCCATATAACAAATGTTCAATAAAAAGTAGATGAAAAATAGTGTAAGGTATGTTCAAAGGGATTTCTCTTAGTTCATGTAAGGTGTCGTCTTAGGGAAAATTGTGCCTAATGTCTCCAAGAGAGGACAAGTCAAACAAATATCACACTCTTGGAGGAAATAAAACCCAATGACACCACCAAGAAAGGGATGCATCGCAAAAATAAAATAAAATAAAGTAGTGAATCATGAATGTCAATGTATGACCCTACTTTAAAGTGGTTTCTAACACCATTACTATGATCAATTGCTTTAAAGTAGAAGAAGACATGAGAGCTTATTCAGAAAGACCTATGCCAAGTCATATGTTTCCAATAATCTACTTCATGGAAAGGGAAGGGGTTTCCCCCAAAATGTATAACTTGGTACATCACATACGAACTAACTTAAGGCATGTCGTCCACATCCTGAGCTTGCTCTTATATGTACATGAAAGGTGGTCAACTAGCCAAAAGAGACAACAACAAGTGACATATGAGGACAAGGCTACTTAACCCATTGCCCCCACTTAGTGCAAGACAAGGGTGAGTCAAGGTGATTGATGAGAAACATGCTAGAGTGAAAATCAGTAGTGATTAAAGGAATTAGGTGCCACAACATAAGAGCACCACACTCCTTAAGATGTTGAATTCTATTACTTAAAGCCTTACATTCATTAGTAGAATGACCATGAGCTCTATGGTATGCACAAAATAAATTCTTGTAGTAAAATTTCTTTCATGTCCTTGGAGGGAGAGATATCAAATGGTCTTGGAGGAGTCTTGACAAGATACCCTCTTGATCAATGGTAGAAGATATTCCTTTATTTTGTGACAAAGATGTATCTTGCATAGTACAATGTGTCATATTTACACAAGACTCTTTAGATTGTGATATTTTGTTTTCTCCTTGAAAGGAGGGTGTAAAATCTAACGAACTCCAATCATTAGTGTTTTGTGTGATGACATTGATATTAAACAAAGATTTCTATGTTTCTTTCAAAGGACAATAATGAAGACCACTAATGTCTATCAATTTAGGATGCAGTAGTGTTAAAGTTGGCTTACAAGAGTATTTTGTAAGAGTGTGGATATTGAGTGAAGGCTTGTTTGTTTCTTTTGAGGGATGATAACCAAGACCACTAGTATTTTCTTGCGTGTTAGGCTCTATAGGGATACATATACCTTGTTCTCTAGCACCACATACTTTTCCACTATATCCAAGTTGTTTCATAAGTTCATAACCTTTTCCATAAAGATTTTTCATTTCTTTTGGATTCAGTGGTTTTTGATAGTCAGGTTCATCAAAGTTTGTTGTATAATTTTCTTCTTCTTCTAAAGTGTTTGAGGTGGATGCTTTCGAGGGGTCTTCTAAATTTTTTGTTGACAATACTGCTTTTTCTTTTCCCTTTTTAGATTCTTTGTTTATGATCTTGTATTCTCCCATGAATGTTGGTGTGAAATATAAAGAACCCTAATCATCTTCTAATATTTTTGTGATTTCCTCAATATGTTTTTCTTTATCTTGCACAGGTTCCACTTTTGTATTTGGTATCAATGTTTTCAAAGGATTTTCCTTGTTTTTCTCAATTTTTAAACAACTGTTTGGTTCAGGATCAAATTCGAGTATGCATACTTTGTTGTTGTAGACATGCTTCGTTATGTGATGAAGAGTAGAAGGCATCCCATTCATTGGATGAATGCATGACCTTCCTAAAAGAAGGTTATATGAAAGATTGTGAGGCATAACATGGATCGGTGTTTATAATGTGGTCTTACTAGTTGTAATAGGAAAAGTGATCGCACCAAGCGGTTGTTTTCCTATATTGTCAAATCCCTTAATAGATAAAGAGTTGGGTTGAATTTTTTATTTATCCATGCCAAGTATATCTAAAAGGATCACACTACATACATTAAGGGTGGAGCCATTGTCAATGAGGGTTATTTTTATTCCCAACCTATTATAGATAGTTATTATCATAAAAGCGTCATTTTGTTTTTGCACTTCCAGAGAGAGCTCACCTTGGTGGAAAACAATGTCATCATTCATTTCTTGAATCATGGCTATTATATCATTCGGTTTCCAATTAGGAGGGGTAGGAACTTGTTGTAAGGAACTTTGAATCATTTTTTGATAATGAGGGGACACTTGAATAAGGTCCCATAATGATATTTTAGTAGGAGTGTTCTTAATTTGTTCAACAAGATTATACTCTTTTTCATTATGTGAAGGAAAACAAGGGGCACTAGGAAAGATAGGATTAGGAAATGAGAGGGATTTTGAAGGTGTTTTTCTTGGTTGTGGCTTGTTTCTAGTGTTATATGTATGAGAAATGGTATCATAATTTTATTTTTGCAAAACATTATTCTTTGGTGGGTAAAGGATAAGTTCGGGTTTGTTTTGAGTTTGTGGTCACTGTGAGGGTGGGTAAAGGATGAGTTGAGGTTGAATAATATTAACTTCTCATAGGGAAGGAGAGTCTAATGTTACTTCATCATATTCATATAAGGAAACTATATCATTATTATCAATGTTGTCATTTTCTTGCACCATGATATCTTCCCTAGTAGGAGAATTTTTAGGAGACCTACAAACTAGATGTCCATTACATTCAAAGGTTGGTTTTTCTAAAAATGACTTCATCGCAAGTAAGGGAATCATCAATGGTTGGATTTTCTTGTTTATAAATGATTTCATTGTCTTGTTCAATAATTTTTTCCCTAGGGGAAGAGAGACACATAAAATTCGTATGACTTTCATTGATTGCATTTTATAACATCAAAGTATCTTCTTCACAACTAGGATAGATACTAGGAGAAGAATCAATTTGATTTTAATGATTGTCCATACTTTCATTCCTTTTTCCCCTAATGTCTTCTAAAAGAGGATAGGTAGGGGAAGATACATAAAGAGGGTTGTCATAGATCTTAAATATTTGATCATCTGACACCAATATATCCTCCTCACTTACAATTTCATCTTCTAAAACATTATCACAAGAGGGGAAGATGTTGGGAGACAAATGTAAACTAGTAGAAGTGTTATGTAGGTAGGTTTCAATGGTCTCTTATTGTGTCATGTTATTGTCATGATTACTTATGATTGTGCCCTCTTGTTTAGTATTTTTTTCCTAATAAGAGAGGTAAGAGGAGAGAAATAATGAGGAATCTCAAAAATCTCATTGATTGATTCTTCTAACACCACAATATCTTCTTCACAAATAAGATAGATATTAGGAGAAGAATGAATATGATTGTTATGATTTCCCAAGGTTGTATTCTCTTTCGCTAAATAATTCTCATAGGAAGGGGTTATGTATTTTTTTTTAGCATGTCTAGATAGGTAAGTTTGAACAAAAATGAAAAGCACTTCTAACCATCTTATGCAATGCTTCAAGAATATAAACAGTGTATATCCAAAGATGAAAATTACTTTAATCGAATTTATGAAAAACTTCAAGAATGCAAACAATGTGTATCCAAAAAAGAAAAGAACTTTTATCAAACTTATGCAAAGCTTTATGAATGTAAACATTGTGTATGAAAAAGTTCAAAGTACTTTTATCCATATTATGCAAAGTTTCAGAAATGTGAACATTTTCAGGTTTGATGATTTTTGTTATTGAAATGATTTCAAAAATGACTACCCTAAATTGATGTTTTTGACCTAGATGCATAAAACAAAAGTTATTGAAACTTTATAGACTGATACTATAGGTTACCAACAAGCTTAGGAATAAAAAAAAAAGGGTTTTTAATGCTATAAAAGGAAGTTTCAGGCCTGATCTAGGACTCAATCGCCCAAAGGTGTTGAAAAAATGAAGAACATCTCATTTTGTTATTTTATATTGTCATTGATGTCACCATAATATATGAGTTACAATTGCACGATCAAGTTTTAAGTTGTTTCGGTCTTCTGGTCTACTATCTGAACTGGAATTTTGCTTACATCCTCTAGTATTGTGGTCTACATTTATTTGTTGGTGATTACTATTGCTTGCAATTTTTGGAAATGGTTTGTAGACTTCGGGAGCACGTACTTTCAATATCTCATGTATCCATATGCTCATATGGTGTATCGACATTACACTGGTGTTTGAAATTGTGCTAGTAGGTCTATCCTTGGCCGACCTAATGGATGTATTATGTAATGGTGAATTAACTTTTGTTATGCGAATATATGTGCGACGTATCTTAGGTCCATACCGACTTGATGTAGTGTGTTAGATGTGTAAATTTATTTTTGAGAATTTTTTGTGAAAGCTTGAGGCTGACAATTGGTATTTTTGGTGAATAAGAAGTGCATCTAATTAGGCTAACCTAATTGATGCTTGCAGAGATATCAGATATATATATTGGATAGTTTTTGAATTTTGATAATGTAATGAAAGGTAATGGTAATGTTGTGAATGTGAATGTGAAGAACATAAAATATGATGAAGTGTGTCAAGTTAGTTTACTGAGCTTCATTGGAACTGAATCTACACTCACTAGGTGTACTTTATCAATTCATTTTTTCTAGTTGTAAGTCATTTTGTCATTGTAATTCTATAGGTAGTGAGCCTTTGTATTTGGATAGTGAGTCCTGGTAGTGAGCCACCCATTTTGTAATATCTTATAACCAATTATACTATATTGTGAGCTAACACTCACTCTAGTTTTTCCCATTTTGGGTTTTCCACGTAAAAATCTGGGTGTTCATGTGTTCTGTGGTTTCATGTTCTATTAATGATTTCACTTATCTTTGATATTGTATGAATTGGAATAATTGGATGGTATCTGATCATAAAATTTAAGAAGATACAGAGTCACCCCCTCCTCTTAGTATCTTGGGCATTTAACAATTGGTATCAGATCTTTGTTTCTTCGAAAAAGCCTAATAACTTGAGGGAGATCCTGAAGATGGAAGAAATGGATGATAAAGGTGAGCTATGGACTACTCTTGAGGATCTTGACAAAGCTGAAAGGGAAAACAAAGATCTAAAAGAGAATCTAGAAGATGCAAATGAATGTGTCCGAAAATTAAAGGAGCAATTGAAAAAGTTCAAAGATAGGCATAAGGAAGTAACTGATCAGTTGAAGAAGGCTAACAAAGATATTTTCGGTTTGAAAGTGCAAGTAGAGGAGAAGAAAAGAATTGAAGAGTGTCTGAACAAGTTGGTACAAAGAAAGTCTAAAGATTGCACCAAGCTTGAACAAGAAGTTGTAAACTTGAAAGTGGATCTGGAGAAGGTGAAACTCTATGAGAACAATTTAAAATCTAGCTCAAATAGGCTTGATGAATTGATTGTAGGAAAAAAACCAAGTAAAGATAAAGATGGTGGGAAATGATACCAGTGAAAGTTCCAAGACTGTGAACAATCAAAAGACTCTGAATAAAGGAAAGAAGAAAAAAATTTCAAGAAACTCTGTTAGGAGACCTCCAGTTGGAAAATCTAATGCACAAAGGTATCCTTATTTTAATGGAACTTTTTTTTCATGCAATAAATTTGGTCACAAGGAAATAGAATGTAGGAGTAGGATGAATCAATTCCCTAGTCCTTTTACTGGTCAATATTTTGCATGCAAAAGAATTGGACATAGGGCAAGTGAATGCAAAACCTTGATGATGAATCAGTTTAATAGAAGAAGAATGAATAAATCCTTTAATGGCTACTGTTATGCTTGTAACAAGTATGGACATAAAGCTAATCAATGTAGAACAAGATTCAATGGAAGTCAATCTAATCAGAGAAATATTGTTTGCTATAACTGCAACAAACTAGGACATGTTTCAAGAGTTTATAGAAGAAAGAAGAGTAAGGAAACCAATCCGGTAGAAAAGAATGAACCTACGAAGAAGGTTGACAAAGATGACATTAAGAAAGAGATGACTAAGATTTGGAGAAAGAAAGAATAACCAGAGACTATTGATGTTTCTATGCCCTCATCCAGTACAGACTTTTCCTCTAAGGATTAGACCTAGCAAGGTCATAGGGGAGCATTATAAGAAAATTATAAGAACCCCCTGGATAAATGGCACGTAAGAGGCTGGCACAAGGATGAAATGTGAAGAATAAATATTCAGAGGTTTTGGAAAAGGAACTAGAAGGAAATGTGAAGGAATGATCTTTTGTGGAGCGAATTAGGTTTCTTCTGAGTAAATGAGAAATTTTTTTAGCAACTTTTTAAATTTTCCGCATTTAATGCGAATTAGGGAAAATCATTATTTTATAAAGGAAATTCTTAAGACATTTTTCTCATTCATGCATTTGAAGAAATTGAAGAGATTTTGGAGCATTCTTGAGGAAATTTGGAGTTTGAGCTATGCAAACCCAAGCTAAGGTTCATCGAGAAGAAAAAAGGTATTTTAATCTTTTGTGCAGTAATATTTTGTGTTGTTTGAGTTGTTTGAATTCAGAATTGGAAGCATGGGAACCCCTATAGTTGTTAAAGTGTCGGAAAGGACGAGACCCTCTTATAGAAAATATTCCTCAAAATTTTTTGAAGATGATCCCATGGAAGCATTCTCGTCAATCCCTCATGGAGTTATGCCAATCGAGGACACAAGGACGTATATTTGAGTAAATTTTGAGGAATAAAATCACACAAAGTTGATTGACATTTGGCAGAATGAGCTTACTGGTGATGATTTATTGATAAAACCTGAGTATTTGAACCTAGTTGCAAAGAAGTTAGATATATGGAACATTTTTCCCAACTTTAGCTATGATGACAAATTTGTGAAATTAATCCTAAGCAGAATCCATGATAAATTTATGTGGAATGACCAGCCACACCTAATAACTAAGAAGGCGATTAGGGTTGTTACTAGGCTTTTGGATAAAGGTACAATACCTATATTGAAATCTGTGAAGAATGAAGTAGTAATGAAACTTACAGGATCTACATATGACAAGAGAGCTTTAACAATGAAGACCATTACTAATCTGGCTATGAAGTATGTAGCTAACATGATCAGTCACAAAATATACTTCACAAATAGAGAGAACTTTGTTTCAGCTAAAACAATCTATACATGCTTTGATATGGTTGTAAATGGTGCAGATTATGATCTATGTGAGCTTCTTCAATTATAGTTGCTTGAAAACTTGAAGTTGATGAAGGAAAGGAAGTATGCTTTCAAATTTGGTTCATTGATTGTATGTCTATTGTTTTATTTCATGAAGAGGCTTTCAAGAAGGAATAATGAAGTATTTTAGGACTCATCCAAACTAGTAGGACATCAATTTTTTTATTATATACATAGTCTAGGTAATCTAGATACTCAAGATGATTCTCTATCAGCATTCTTTGTTGTATTCAAGAGAAACATGAATGAAAGGGAAAGGATTCTGAAGAGAATTGTTAAGAAGTATAAAGATGACATCATATTCCATGTTTCCTCTAATGAATGCATGATTGAGGCTGTAGAACCTCGAACCATATGGATTCAGAGTTTGGTATATGAGGTAACAAAAGAAGAAGCTGAAGGTTATGTGCAATTATTGCTGAAGAATCTGAAGGATCCCAACGAACCTAGAATTGGTACATATGCTGAAAAGTCTATGGAGATTCATCTAGAGTAGCAAAAGCCTAAAATTAGAAAGAAAGTGGAGGAAAAGCTTAAATAAGTTGGATTCACTGATGAGGAGATTTCCCTTGGAAGGGTTAGGGGATAATAGTTGGAGGTTAGAATCATCTGGCCCGAGGAGATCCGGAAGGACTACCTCTGGAAAATCCTCTACATCCCCTATAGCAAAGGTTGAACCCAATACCGTTGATAAAGGCAAAGGTTTTGTTTCCTCCATATTGACTACCAAATCTAGGAAGAGGAAAGAAACTTCTCTGGTAGTCCCTGCATAGAGAGGAAGGAAAGAGAAAGTGAAAAGGGAGAAAAATATCAGTGTTACAAATGGCGAGGATGAAGATGAAGAAGATCTTGATGCAAAGATGGTGAGGAGAAGAAGAGGAGGTTTACCCTCTGGTGGAGGTGCTTCTACAAAAGCTATTGGCTCCAATAGAGTACATGTTGTAACATCTTTTGATGATGAGGAAGTGCAAGAATTTGGTTTTCATGTGCACACCAAACCAAAATCAAAGAAGTCTAAAGCATCTATTGAAGCCTCTACAAACCAGATAAAAGAATAGGACATACCGGTAAGTTCTAGTTCCCACTTTAAATTAGAGGAAACTCTCAATTCCTTGCTACATTTTGAGAACATGCTTCAACCTATAATGAAATACTATGATAATGCTGGAGAAGAAGATAAGAAAACTTTTCTTTTAGCTATTATTCAATATGTTATCATCTTAGATGTTAAGTGGGATGATGTAAAAAAATATGTACCTGAAAGCATGTGGGTAGCTCTAATGAAAAGGATATCAGAGGCTATTGAATATGAAGAGAAAATCATGAATGATGCATATTATAAGATTGGGTCTTCCCTAATCTCAAATAATCTGGAATCTTTGAAGAAAATTTATGTAGAGATGTTCTGAATGAAGAGAAGAATAAACATGTTGATGACAAGGAATACAAAGATGACCAAGAAGATAAAGAAGGAGATAGAAAAATTGATCCAGGAGATAGTAGAAAAATATGGCATGCTTAAGGTTGAAGATGTTGAAAATGTTGAGCAGAATATCCCTCTTGATACAGGTAATGAAGATATTTCTGAAAATATTAATGTTGAGGTGGGTACTGGTGGTGAAAATGATCCTTCGGAAGGTGAAAAGAAGAATGAAGGTGAAGCTAAGCCTAAAAAGCATAATGATGCTCCTTTGGAGCATACTGAAGGAGAAAAAGGAAATAATGAACAAGATAATTCTAAAGAAGGAAAAGCTAGTGAAGAAGAAGAAAAAGATAATCTAGAGGAAGAGCAAAATAAAGATGAAAAAGATGGAAATGATGAATAAGATAACATGGATGAAGATAAAGAGGAAGAAAAGAAAGAAGAAGAAGAGAAAATGGAAGAAGAAAAGGAGGGAGAAGAGAAGGAAAAGTGAGAGGAAGAAAAGAAAAGCGAAGAATCTACTGAGAAAAATGAAGAAAATGAAAAGAAGATTGTAAAATCTATTAAGAATCCTAGAAAGGTTTGTTATCCAAGAAAATTACATTTCAGCCGATAGTTCCCCAGGAGCTTCTACAACTTCCTATGAATGAAGGGATTGTGGATTTGGAGAAGATGTCTCTGGTGCATAAAGTGGTGTCAGAAGATGCTATGCAAGCATCCAAAAGGAAGGAAATTCTTCAAGCACATCAAAGAGGAACAAAACTTATAGAAGAATCTCTTAAGGCATTACAGAAAGTCCTACTTGGTGCATCCATTGATACATCTCTCGCTCCTATTGAAAATTTGAGACTATTGTTGGATTCTTTCAAAGGAGTATACCTCTGAACTTAGTGAAAAGAAAAAACAAGAGGTTGAGGAGAAATTGGCAGAGAAAAGGTTATTGGCATTACATGACAAGTGTGCTCTTACACACTCAAGCATTGAAAAGAATCTAGAAGCCGTGAAGGTTTGTGAGTCAAAAGCAAATGTTGTTCTTGCTTATTTCTTAAAGTGGTCGAATGCCACTCAAAATATTAAGGTTGTTATGGACTCCATTAAGTCTCAACTATCTTCCATCTTCGATAATTATAGGTTATCCAAAGATAGAGATAGATCAACCTAGAATTCCATCACTGTGCACAAAGAAAAAATAT
Source organism: Sequoia sempervirens (assembly GCA_007258455.2). Lineage (NCBI taxonomy): Eukaryota > Viridiplantae > Streptophyta > Pinopsida > Cupressales > Cupressaceae > Sequoia > Sequoia sempervirens. The sequence goes on from VDFB02270651.1 coordinate 270,626,211, forward strand.
TTGTCCTGTAAAGGCAAAAGGACGAAATTATTAGAAAATTTGATTAGTTGTGTGACATTGTAAGAATGGAATACACTCTGGTTGGCAAGGCTTTAGCATGCAAAAAAAATCTTGAGAAGATAAATTTGACTCCTGATACTTCAGATGGTGCAGAAGAAACTCTAGTAGAGTTGGAATCTTTAAACAAGATGTTGATTGCCACAAAGGATAGCTGGGAGAATGGAAAATCAAAATGTGAAGGTATTTTGAAAGAGCTTCAAGGCTCACCATCCTCCGGTTGATACATGTTTCTTTTTTTTCCTTTTTCTCTTTTAATTTTTTTAGTTGATTTTGGGACACCCTTTGTCCTTAATGTCAAAGGGGGAGTGAAGAATGGTGAAATGCTAGTGTTAGGGGGAGAAGTGTTGTAAATAAGGTGTTTTGTAAATATTATTTTTGGCACATGTTGCCATCAATGACAAAGGGGGAGATTGTTGTAAAAATGAAGAAGAACATCTCATTTTGTTATTTTTTTGTTGTCATTGATGTCAGCATGATATATGAGTTTCAATTGCAAGATCAAGTCTGAAGTTGTTTTGATATTTTGGTCTGGTATCTAAACCGATATTTTGCTTACATCCTCTGGTATTTTGGTCCACATTTTTTTGTTGGTGATTACTATTGCTTGTGGTTTTTGGAAATGGTTTCTAGACATCAGGAGCATGTACTTTCAATATCTCACATATCCGGATGCTCGTATGGTGTATCGACATTACACTGGTGTTTGCAATTGTGCTATTAGGTCTATCCTTGGCCAACCTAATGGATGTATTGTGTAACAGTGAATTAATTTTTGTTATGCAGATATATGTGTGACCTATCTTAGGTCCATGCCAACTTGATGTAGCATGTTGGATGTGTAAATTTCTTTTTGAGAATTTTTGTGAAAGCTTGAGGCCGACAGTTGGTATTTTTGGTGAATAAGAAGTGTATCTAATTAGGCTGGCCTAATTGATGCTTACAGAGAGATCAGATATATATATGTTGGATAGTTTTTGAAGTTTGATAATGTAATGAAAGGTAATGGTAATGTTTTGAATGTGAATGTGAAGAAGAGTGAATATGATGAAGTGTGTCAAGTTAGTTTACTGAGCTTCATTGGAACTGAATCTGCACTCACTAGGTGTACTTTATCAGTTCATTTTCTTTGGTTGTAAGCCATTTTGTCATTGTAATTATGTAGGCAGTGAGCCTTTGTATTTGGATAGTGAGTCCTAGTAGTGAGCCACCCATTTTGTAATATCTTATAACCGGTTATACTATATTGTGAGCTAACACTCACCATGGTTTTTCCCATTTTGGGTTTTCCACGTAAAAATACTAGTGTTCATGTGTTTTGTGGTTTCATGTTTTGTTAATGCTTTCACTTATCTTTGCTATTGTATGCATTGGAATAATTGGATGGTATCTTATCAAAAAATTTAAGATACTGATTCACCCCCCCCCTCTTAGTATCTTGGACATTTAACAAGAGGGGCGTATGATTCCTAGTCAGGGTTTTTTAGGGGTTCAAACAGTGAATAATAGTCACCATAGAATACCCAAAAACTAGGAAAAACCACCTGTACTGGGACTAAATTCCCCAGAGGGGCATATGAGTCCTAGATTAGGGTTTTTGCATCATTTTTAGTAAATTTTGTATAAATTTTATGTTTTTTGTTTTGTATGATGTCTACACTAAGTGTAAATGCAAATTTCAGATGAAATTTAATGATGCAAGATGAAAAAATGCAACCTATATCTAATTTCACTAATGCAAGATTTATAAACCATAGATGCCAATTAACTAATGCAAGACCTAATGCAAAGCTAATGTAAGCGATATCTAGGACTTTAATAGACTCCAAATTAGAAAAGAAGGTGTTCTAAATGTAGGTTAACCAAAATGAAAGGAAGAAAATTGTTTCTCTATAGTTTTGGACATAGAACAATAAGTTTTCTTCACTTCTCATTTAGGAAACCCTAGAGATCTCAATCAACAGATGGAATGAGGAAAAGAGATCTGCAATAGGGATGTCCTACAGTGTGGCTAAAGGCAATAAGAGGGTTCACCACCAAGCTAGGGCTTGGAAAGACAAGAAATGGAAATGACATGCAAAACCTAAATAAATGGCCTAGGTAATGAAACTAAAATGCAAAATAACAAATTAAGAATGAACAAAAGTGCACCTGGAAGAGAGACGTGGTTGAAACAATCTCTCAAAACTTGAAATATTGGTGTTTGAAGCCTACTAGGATTCATGTGCCAGTCTAGGCATATCAATCCAAAATCAGGGTTTTTGGGTTGAAACAAGAATTTGGAATTGTTGAATGAGAATCTACAAAATTTACCCAAAAATAGGTATATTGGGACTCATATGCCACAAGTGGCATATCAATCCCATTTTTTTGTGAAGTGTCCTAGAAGTAGAATTCTAAAGTGAAAATTTGTGAGCCTTTTAAGATGGATCAAATAAGCCTTTTCCCACTAGTTTCATGCAGATAGGTTAGATATCTTGCTCTAGATCTAAGTTTCTATGAGCCTTGACAACTTTACATGACAACTTTTGCAACTTCTACAAATTTTCAATCTTGATACTTTTGAAGGCTTCAAATCCACTTTTTATTCAACCTATAAACCTACAATCACACAAAGAGAGAAAAAGTGTTGTTTTGTTAGGGAATAGGGGTTTTCCTTAGTGAAACCCCATTTAGGTAATTAAACCAAATGATGAAACAATAAAATAAGGACATAAAACATGAAACATGCAATGATGATACCTTGGATGATGCCTTGGAATAAAAATATCCAAACTATCATAAAGTGGCTATGAATAATGTAGATCTTGATCTCAAATTGGATGTGAAAAAATTCTTGCAAATGGATCTTGAATACTACATCACAACACTAGCTCAACAACATGTTTGATGCCTAATGACTTGGACATGATGATGGATCTTGAATTGTTGCAACAAATGATAAAGAAATCTACCCTTGAATTCCTTAGAAATTCTCTTGAATGCTCTTGTGAAGTCTTGTAAACTCTTGTAATCATAAAATTTCTATTAGGAATGTTCTCTTGAAATTATTAGGTGAAAATGAGTGAAATAACCTTGTATTTATACTTGTTTATGAGAAATTCCTTGAAATTACAACACTACAAGATGACATCAGATCTAGGAGAATAAAATCCTACCAAGAATTTGAATTTAATTTATTTTAAGCCACATTGGACTCATACACCAATTCTAGTGTATGAGTCCCATTAGGCTAGGCTTTGAGACACGTTTTTCAAGAAATGCTTAGATTGATGTGAAATCTAGATTGGGACCCCAAAACCTAGGTGGGACTCACATGCCCAAGGTGGCATATGAGTCTCAAATCAATAAATTTGGGCCATATGATCCAAAAAAACATGAATTATGATTGGTTATTCGTAAATGTCAAGATTATCTCTTGAAAAATGCATTTAATAAAGCTTGTGGATGCAAAATAAGGCCAAATAAGGCATAAAGAAGCCCAATTTATTAATGAAACCCTAGATTAGTGTGAAAGTGTAAAGGTACACTTTACAACACCCTAAATAAGGCATAATTAATTTCATTTAGTTTAAAAGGGCCCAAAAATTAATGAGAGGGTGTAATTAAATACACTTTACAACATTAAATTAAGATAAAATTAGGTCTATTTAGCTTAAAAGGACCCTAAATGCAATGTGAATGTGTAAAAAACATTACAACACTAGATCAAGGTGACTTTAGGTTCATTTTAACATTAATTATTCCCAAATTAAGTGTGAAATTGTAAATGATGACATTTTCTACACTACATACACCATGGCCTTTCTCATACTAGGGAATTGACTTGATAGTAAAGATATCTCCCACTTGATCCAATGGGAAAAAAATCATTATAATTGCAAAAAAATACTTTACAAAGTGGATAGAAGCTATTCCTTTAACTTACATAATAGGGAAACAAATATCCAAGTTTATCTTGAATTAATTGAACTATCGATATAGAATTTTGCAATCTATCAAAAGAGATAATAGAAATCCATTTAAAAACCAAGATGTATGTGAAATTTGTTCAAAGTTCTCTATCCAACACCGATTCTCAACCTCATACTATCCCCAAGGAAACAGACAAGTCGAAGCATCTGCTAAAACCATTCTAAAAATATTGAAAAAGACTCTTAATGGCATCGACCATGATTGGTATTTGCAACTAAATATTTCCTTATGGGCTTACCAAACCAACATTCACACACCCATGGATGTGACACCTTTTTCCTTGGTCTATGAATCTGAAGCAATCCTACCTATCGAAGTCGAGATCCCATCACTGCGAGTATCCCTAAAGGACATGGTCAACAATGAGGAATATTGAGGACAAAATTAATGAGCTAGAAATCCTAGATGAAAGATGTTTGAGTGTGTTAAACCATCTCCTAGTTTATCAGAATTGGCTCAAGTGAAGCTACAACAAGAAGATAAAGAACAAAATATTTCAAGTTGGTGACTTGGTACTGAAATAAAATTAGAAGATCCAACTAAATCAGGATGGGAAGGGTAAGTTTGAACCAAACTAGCTAGGCCCTTTTATCATAACAACAAGCTATAGGTTTGGAGCGTATCAGTTGGCTAGTCCTTAAGGATAAAATTTAGCCAAACCTCTGAATAGCAGCCATCTCAAAATATTTTACACTTGAGCGGATAAGAATATCCCAAGCAAAAAAATTAAAAAAATTAAAAAAATCAAGAAAACAATAAAGAGAAATAAAATGTCCTTTAAGTGAAAACCACCTTGTTGTGCTTTTAGGACCGGTACCATAGTGAAAACATGGTAAACATGTGCTACATTTGAATAAGTCCTACATCTCTATCTATCATCACTGTTTATCATATCCACCCCATTTGTCCCATAATAAAGTGTGTATCGAACCATGGCTCAATAACCAATCAAGTGTTGAACCTTGATACACCATTTGTATCCATTTACCATAATAAATGTAATCTTATTCTGGACTAGGGGAAACCCCCTAAAACTGGTAGCGGATTGGATCCTTTTCCATCCCATCACTATCAAAAACTATCAAAAATAAAAAAACATCCAAAAAAAAACAAAATCCAAAAAAAATTTAAAACACAAATATCCCAAAAACATCATAAGTTGTCTTTGGATGAGCTACATTTAGTCAAAAAAAAAAAAAGTGAACTACAAGTCTCTACATGTACAACATAGGAAAGGACATCATTGATGTTCCCCCAAGGCCCTTGGTTAGTCCCCCAAAATAAAAACATTCAAATATATAATCAAAATCCAAAAACATTTGTAAAAAGTAAAAAAAACTCCAAAAAAAGTGTTACTCAATACAGTCAAATTGCAATGCCTTTGTGTTTTTTATGTAGGAAAGGCCATCGTCGATGAGCCCTCGAGGCACTAGGTCGGTCCCTTTAGGTCTCCCCATTTGTCTCTAAATCTCTTGAAAACAACAAAAACAACATCAAATAATTCATAAATTTTTTTAAAGTCCTATCTCCATTGTTACCTATCCACAATAAACTTTCCATACATAATAAACAATCATCACCTTCAGCCTTTGACAAAGCAATCGACAAGAAAAAAAAACATCAAATCAAAAATTCCAAAGTAAAGATTGAAATGAATGGATCACTATCAGAATGAAACAATGCTTAAGTATAAAATACCCTTCCTTTTTGAAGATCATTATCAACAATCCTAACACAATTCTTAACAGATAAAATGTTCCTACAATAGAAATCATCAATGGGCTACATCATGAAACATCAAAATGTCTATGGCAAGTGATACAACAACATTGTTTATCTTTCTTATGATCTTATCTTTTTGATTTATCTTATTGTCACATTCATAGGATCTCTCGAGGATGTCCATAAGGATTTAGAGAGGAAGGAATGGGGAATTGATCGTTAATTTCTATTTGTTCTATCTGATTAGAATTTTGTGTGATACTACCATAGTGAATACTTACTTTGTTCTATGTGTGGAACTCATTTTGGAGCAATTCAAGTAGCATGGTTGCATGGTAGGTACTCCATACCTCTCTATGTAGCTGGTCCAAAATGTTTTAAAACTTCTCACTTGTACACTATAACAGGGTTTCTGTATGTCTGGTGTAAGAAAAAATACTATTTGTTTGTAGAGTCAAAGTCCATGCAATGGATACAATGCCACCTTGTTCATCAATACCCAGGTGCATCATGCCTTTTTGCTACATCAATAAGAATTGCTAAAACTATGAAGTCTCTATGAAAGAAAAATCAAACTCATCAATGAATAACAACATTAAAATTCTATCTATCTCTAATCATACTAACACTTATTCTAATTAACAACTCCATCTTGTATCACAATATCATTAGTACCACATGTATCCTGCATCCACAAATTCATCAGTACATATCATGACTATAATATAATCATAAATCATCAACACATATAAGCATCCATAATCATCCATAAGCATATCATAACACATAATAAGCCACATCAAAAATGGTATATCTCATATATATCATCAAAGTGGAACAACATCAAATGTTAGGTGTGACACAACATCAAAGGAAATCAAGCATCATGTATGAGATCAAAATATACAACATATATATGAGGCCTCAGTTGGGTCAATGAATGTATATACAAAATAACATGTCTACACAAAGTCTTTGATATAATAAATAAGATCATGAAAAAATAAGCCCTACAGATCTTGCCTTGGAGGGGGCTGCTCCCCATCATGATGTTGACTATGAGTACGAGAAGGTTGAGGACGCATGATCTACGAATATGGTTTAGGCTATCTGATTGAATGTCCACCTAACTTAGTACCTATCGCACTACTACACTCTCCAAAGCAAGGACACCTCTGTGCTCTAGGAATAGTAGCCTCATACAAGGTCTAATAATAGGTGTTGTCCCTCATGAGCTGATCTCATTTAGCCTAATATTGACCCAAGGGAATAACAAAAGCTAATGAAATCTCTACTACTAGCCTCTACTACCTCTCAGTGGCTAGCTCCTGGCTCAAAGAATCTCTCTCTTGATGGAGAGCATTCCACTCTATAGTAATTGTAGCAACCTGTGCCTCTACGGCCTGGCATCGAGCAATCTCAACATCCTTCTCTATGGCCCTAACATCTCTATCCATAGTTAGTTGCACTATCTGACCTACCATGTCCCCCTATGGGGGAGGTCCCTATAGTGCCTACGATCCCTACTAATATTTCCCATCATGTGGTCCCTACTTTCCATCCTACCCATCATGTTGATATCGATTATCACCCCTAGCTCTATCAAGCTACTCCACAACAATCCATAACCTCTACCTATCACCTCTCCTCCTGGTAACACTTAACACCCTTTGAAACTACCCTATCATTGGCCCAGTGCTAACAAGATCTATAAATCGTAAGGGCCATCGTTGGGCCCACCACTGATCAAAATTTCAAGTCGTACCTAGGTCTAAAGGACCAACTGCTCAGATCTCAACTGTTGTAGTAGAGGAGGCTATCGCCCCCCAAAACCTAAGTTCTCAGGTTGTCCACCTGAAGCATGCATGGTAATCATTAGAAAATATGGTCTACCTCTATCTGAACTATTGGAGAACTCTATCAAGTAGGTACCTCTCAAGGATAGTATCAACATGACCTATCAACCACCATGTTTGTCTACAATAGGGCAACTGCTCCATATCATCTGACCAAGCCTCACAGGCAAGCCATGACCTCCAAATGAAATTGGTCATGTCATAAAAAATGCCTCTCCAATAGTGTAACTTTCCTGGCCAAGTGTAATGCATAAAATTAGAATAATTATAAGAGAAGGGATCATCAACATCCCACTCAAGTATATCATCTATCCTAGTCACTAGGATCCTCTCCTAGGCCCATACATGTCAAAGAGTCATGCCTACTGAGATGGAACTGCCACCCTGATATACATCCTTGTGCATGTCTCGGTATAGATTATCTAACATGCACAGACCCCAAGCATATCTAGTTTGTGCTCCATCATCTACTCTATACAAATTCCCCAACCAATAGGAAATAACCTTCCTCTATGATTAGGCATAAGACGCCTAATAATCAAACCAACTAGCACCATAGACATAGGATCAACAATTTCAACAAATGGATACAAGTCTATTTTAGAATCCACCACCTATAGATGTCGTACACCAAGTACTCACTGCATGACAAGGGTACCTTGCCTAACATAATAAGTAACCTACTCACCATGAATGGGGATCCTCATAATCCTTTAAACATCCTCAAGAGTGACTGTCACCTCGTTAGTAGGAAGATGGAAGGATGACATCTCTGAATGCCATCTCTCGACAAGTGTGGTCATCATCGCCCTATGACATTTTATTTTAGAAATATAACAAATATGTCATAGTCCAAAAGTGTCAAGGAAGTCTCTTTCAACCTCCTGAAACCCAAAAATCAAATCAAACAATTGTTGCATTCATCACTCTCTGGAATATAGTGGTTTGAGAACCGCTTGCAAACATTCAACCCACAACATCAAGAATTTTTGAGAAAATCAAATCACGAATTTAAATCTACAAACAAACTAGATAAAACAATATTTTTTAACAATAGAGAGCCCTTTTTGGATGATAGCAGCATGTTTTTATGAAACCAGCCTTGTTTTCTATGATAGTAGTTAGTTTCTATAGTAGTGGCTAGTTTCTATGGTAGTGGTTACTTTATACACTAGCGACTAGTTCATATGTTAGCGATTTCTTTTTGCATTAGTAGTTACTTTCCTAAAAGGTTTACAATAGCATTTACTTTTCAAAAAATCCATCAACAATAGCGAATGGTTTTTACACTAGCAGAAAAATTAAACTATAGCATGGAATTTTTGTTATAGTGGTAAAGCTACATAGTACATTAGTGGAAAAATTGAGATAATAGTGTTAAAAACATGAAATTACTACTATGGTGAAAATAAAGTTTGAACATTAATTACACAAGTAGGAATTGACAAAAGCAAAAAATGGAAAGAAGACATATCACAATGCCTACGCCAACAAGCTTCTCAAACAAACAAACTGCATCTACTTTGTGTGGGGCACCCAGAATCATTTCCATCACAAATCAACAATTGCAGTAGAAAGATCTCCAAAGGCAAGAATTTCCTAAGACTCAAAAGGAAAATGAGGACAAATGATACCTTAATTTCCTCATTTCACCCCCCAAACCCTAATTTTTACTTTGAAAACCCTCCTAGGTTTAAATTTTGAGCACCCTGGAACATCTGAAACCATAAGCACAGTCCCTATAGCCTAATTTTTATCCTCTATGCATCTAAACTACAACAGAACCTTGTCGCGAGCCCGCTAAGAAAAGGTGTTTTTTTTCCGCCAAACTATTGAGGAGGGAGCCTAACATTTTCATCCTTTTGCTGATCGTCGGAGTATAGTGGGGCATATTAAAAAAATTCAAATCTTGATCTTAACATCAAATTATTCAAAACAATGTAGCTAGTACATTGTCTTAAAAAGGGGAAAAACGTAGACATGTAAAAATGACCTTTAGAACACATATCACATATCCTAAACTAGAATTTTCCATCATCGACATCACTTTCATTATCACTATTGCATTTCATCTCATTAACATCTTTTTCACTATTTAACCCTATTTTATCTATTGATTGAATAATCTTGCATTATTTAATTAATTCACTATTTCATCATTAATCTAACTTTATTCCTCCTAATTAATTAGATAAATACAAGTTATTTAATTATGTCACTAATATACCTTATTCATCTAAATTAATTAAATTATTATTATTAATAATTTAATTAAACAACTTTCACTTCTCTAAATTTGAATAGTTAAATCAATTAATCAAAATCACTCAACATGATCAACAAAAAAAATATCTTTATTTGTTAAAAATCAAAAGTAAACTTGTGCGTTCACCTCCAATATTAATTAAACATTCAATTAATTAATTATCTTCACCCCTTTTTGATTGAGTAAATCATGGTCACTGATTTCTCACTCTAATTGGTTAAGTAACCCATATTTTTCCTAGGTCAACTTGAATTTCTCAATCTCACTAAACACTCAACCCGACTTCTTCAATCCCACCAATCATTCCAATCTAATCCCACTAATTATCCAATTAAAATCCTTAATTGGATCAATCAAAGGAGTTAAATAACCAATCTATTTCCTCTCAACGATTCTCAACTCTTGATCATGATCTTTCATTATTGAATCTCGATCGTTCATCTAAAATATGAAAATCTATAAAATAACCTCCTTCCTTCTCAAAAATGATCGAAGAATCTAGAGAATTTGTGTGAAGAGGTCATGCTGATTTGTCATAACCCAAGTTTTATTTCATTTAAATTACAATGTGATAAATTAAATTATTGAGGAAATTTAATATGTTGAATGAAAATTTTGATATTTTTGAAAGTTTGAAAGAAGTTGACCATCGTTGACTATGTGATCTTTTGACTTATCTTATAATTTTATCATGATTGAATTTTACTAATGAAATGTGCAAGTGTAAGTGTGTACAAATGTAGGGAAATAGGTTGAAGGACCAGAACATAGTTGAAGTAGGATCGTTTAGCCAGATTGATCAGTAAGCTTGATCGAATCTAGGTGCACACACCACAAAATGGCATGATAACTGCATTTGAAATTCATATAGGAGAATTATATTAATCTAACTTGAAATGACTTGATGATAGACAAGATGTACTTGTGAAATGTGATACATGTGAAATTCATATTTAATCATCTATCTTGAGCTTGTGTTTTGAGAATTTTAAATAAAATGATAGTGTAACTTGACATATAAACGAATGTATATATTCTGAAAAGGCCTATTTAATGGATAAGAAAAGCCACTTCATTTAAACATCATTGTTCGAAAAAAGAAAAAAAAAGTGCATTCTTATTTAAATGTTGATATATGTGTATGTAAAACATATATACATATACTCAATATATATATATATATATCAAAGAACGTACATGTGTGTGGTAATATATATATATATATATATATATACATCTGTATACATATTTATATTCCTTAAAGAAAATGAATTTAGAAGAAAAAATTATTACTATCATATTCATAGAATTCAAGTGAAAATCATGAGAAGATCCCATAATGGTTGTGGCTTGTATTCAAATTATGGCCAATTAATCAAAATTCAATATAGTGGGGTGGAAAAAATTAATGCCCATTATGAAGAAACTACCTATATTTGTGTGAATAGGTAAGAAGGAGGAATCTTTCCTTTTTTTTTAAATATCACTAGAAAAGCATCAAAAATAGTGTGCATGGGTTTCCAAGAAGAAGAAAGTAGGTGACTCAGCTGTGAGAAAAAATCAAACAAAAAAAGTTTGGAAAAAGCACAATTTGAGGTAAATCAATATTTGTTTTGGAAATATGCTTGATTTCCCAATTTTTCTATTCATAAGGCTTGCAATATTCTTGTGTTGTCGATTTGATTTGATTCAACAAATAAATGTTAAACGTTTGCAACCATAATCAGCCTAGAGCTGATGTCAATTTTATGTGAATCGATCATCTTTTGTATATGCAACTAGGGCCTGATCAACAGACCTAGTATGTTTCTTGTTATGCATTCTTTTTATATCATAACGGCATGGCAATCGAGCTTGGTTGAGGCAAGATTTTCTGTATATTATCGCCTCATTCTGTATTGCCATGCATGTGAGTTAATCTAGCCATTTAATGGCTAATTGGATTAAATCCAAATAGTAGAAGATGATCCATTTGAAAACAATGCAAAGTAGAATAAGTTGATCGAACCCTTAGGGATTTGATTGTATTACCACCATCTTTTCAATTGTTATTTTTATATATATAGTAAATTCTACCTCAATCGGCTAGGTCGAATGATGGAGGTCACACCCTTTGGGTGTATAAATTGTATAAGAATATTTGAGTGATATTAACCATCGTTATTGTCTAATAAGACTGTATCATTCACCTTGAACAAAGGTGGAACAAACTTATCGTTCCAACCCTTACATTTGTTGAATCGATCTTAGCAACATGTTGTTAATCATAGGTAAGCTTATGCATATCGAGCTATATGAATAAATATATGTATTCCAATCAAAAGGAAATCAACCCAGATCGACCAATGATAATGTTAGGGAAAATTTGAAATAGTCATTAATTGAAGGTCATTCCTTAGAGCGACCAATGAATTGATCTTTTATTTCTTTCTAGATGATTTCGATAGAAAACATGGGTATTTCTTAAAACCCTGTAAATAGTGAATTGTTTAAGACTTATGATTAATTGGTTTTCTAAACGACAAGCATGTCGTTCCAAAATTTTATTGCTTAGAGGATATTAGAATTATTTATATGATGAATACCAGAAAGATGAAGACTCTGTTCTTTTAGTGTAAATCTATTAATGAAACTTAATGGCTCAATAACTTGTAAACTCCTTTAAAATGGCATTTTTTTGGTTATAAACGGTATTTTTTAGTTGTAAATAGCATTGTTTTGTTATGAACATCATTTTTTTAGCTGCAAACAACATAATTTTGTTATAAAAAGTATTTTTTTAGTTATGAAAAACATCATATTGTTATGAACAACACTTTTTTAGCTACAACCAACGTTGTTTTGTTATGAACAACATTTGTTACCTGCAACTACATCATTTTTCTATGAATAACATTTATTTAGATGCAAACAACATCGTGTTTGTTATAAACATTATTTTTTTAGTTGCAAACAACATCATTTTGTTATAAACAGTATGTGCTTAACTATGAAAAACTTTGTTATTTTACAAACAACATATCAGTATGTGAAAAAATTTCAAACAGACTCGATCTCAATTCTTTTACTTCTTGTATTTATGAAAAACTATATGACAATGCTGTAAGAATATTTGGAATTGAAGCAATCTGATATAATGGGTTTATTTTAGAATGTTGGCACATATATGTGTATGCACATAGACCTTCGCCTATGCACATACACATACTTGTGGCATACCTTCTTTTGTTAAGTATTGAATTCATTCTTAAATGAATAATGATTTATGTTAAATGTAATCATGTGTCATTTGTATGATATGACTGGATAATGTATTGATCAATTCCATTTGAATCATTTTTTTGATTATTTGTTAAATGAAGAAATAAGTAGACTGAATTACTTTTCCATAGATATGTGTGTAGAGAATATTCCCTTAATTGAGTAGAACAACAAAACCTAAGTAGACTAGAGCGCCTTAGGGTAGATGTTGTTAGAGGGTAGATAACTGTTATGGAATAATTGTGTTGTTGAAATGGAGTTTAGAGAGTATAGATTTTTTCATTTTCCAAAACCTATTTTTTTTTGTTGCAACATTATTCTTGTGCTTGGCCAAGAAGTTAGCCCATTGTGTATGTATGGACTTTGTGATAACATTCTCTACCATTCCTAGCATAGATCTTGCATTTTTCTAACTCATATATAGAGATGCATGTTGATGTTTGGGCACACACCAGATTCCACCTTGTAGATTGTTCTCTTACTAAACTTTCCATGCAAGGTCGGGTATTCTTCAAGTTGGAAGAATTTTGGGGAAGTGTAAGCTTCGTGGTTGGGCAGTAAAGCACTTCAACCATGTTCTCATCCACCAATGGAGGCGAACGTCAAGAGAAAACCTTGGATATTTTCAAGACTATCTTGGTCTATAATATAACCTTGATGTAAATTTATATATTGTATTGACTATGTGGCCTTATGAGCCAAGTCAACTTGTATATTGTAAATGGCATTGAGATTGAATATATATATCTTTGACTCATTTTAATTAGACATGTGTTGCTATGATTGACAATAACTACTTAGTTATATCTTTTTAAAATTAAATATTCATAATGTCATTGCAATAATATAATTAGGTACTAATTAGAATGGGTTATTACATTTGGTATCAAAGCTTAGGGTTCAACTCTAGGCCTTTTGAGTCTACCATAGCCATGACTAGGGGATAGATGACCCTTGACCAAATTTAGTTATCCTTGGAATTGACCGAACCTGGATTGAATGCAGGTATGGTAAGGTCTAAGGAAGGATGAAAGAAAGGGAAGATTGTTAAGACCTAAAACAAGAAAATGCCAAGACTGAGGTTCAACCTAAGATTCCCGACGATGAGACTCTAGCTCAAGCCCTCACACAACTTAAGCTAGAGAGAGGCAAGAAGATTGAGTAGAAGTGAACACCCAAGATTAAGAAGGTTTTCGCAATCAAAGATTGTCCTCTAGGGTGTGGACCAAACACACCATTGTTAACTAAGGAGGAAAAGGAGAGCCTGCATGCTCAACCCTCCTCCTTTGAGAAATTTATGTAAATTTTGATGAGGACCTAGAGGATTGTCCTCTATGATAACGAGAAAACTGATTAATGTAATAAGAAGCCTTTATAAATAAGGGTCTATTGACACACATTTAATATAAATAAAACAATGTGATATTTTTGGTGTGTTCAACGTAGAACTCCAAAATATGTTTACTATGCATGAATGTGTATGTCTTCCATGAATGAGGGATATATGCATGTGTATGTAATGTGATATAGAATAAGAATGTTTATTCATAGAGCCAAGTGTTAAGTTATGATAGACATGAAATGTGATGTAGGTCGAGTGTAAGCCAACATGGTGACCACCAGGAAAGAGACATGTGGCAGTGGGTCAGAAAATGGACCAAACAAGAGGCTAGGATAGATTCTAAATAGGTAAGAGGCTTGTATGGACCACATAGAACATGAGTTTTGAGTGGCATGTGAGGACCAGGTTCACAAGAATGTAGAAGTCAACCAAGGGAATGGTGGTCCAGGAGAAGGCCCTTAAGGTCGAATTCAAGAAGAATAGAAAAGATCTCAAAAGAGTAGCATCACCTGAGTTTGATGGTAAGGGTATCAGAGCAGAAGCCGAGGCATGGATCATCAAGATGGAGAAATACTTTGGAATTCGTAACCTATCCGACCAGACTAAAGTGACATGGGCTATGTATAATATTTTAGGAGAAGTAGCTACTTGGTAGGACAATGAAAAGTCAGAAAGGAATCTCCAGCTTGTCAAGATTACTTTTGAACTCTTCCTCCAATATTTTAGGAAGAAGTGGTTATCACAACTCTTTTTAAAAAAGAAGGTGATAGAATTTCAAAACCTAACTC
Organism: Sequoia sempervirens; assembly: GCA_007258455.2. Lineage (NCBI taxonomy): Eukaryota > Viridiplantae > Streptophyta > Pinopsida > Cupressales > Cupressaceae > Sequoia > Sequoia sempervirens. The sequence goes on from VDFB02270651.1 coordinate 270,641,478, forward strand.
AAGGGAGCATGACTGCGACCCAATATTGGGACAAGTTCACCAACCTATTGAAGTATGTGCCCCAGTATTAGGGAGACAAAAAATTTCACATCTGAAAGTTCATATTGGGACTTAGGCCCCATATTGGAGCAAAAGTGGGCATGCATGATCCTATTACGATGAACAAAGTCTTCCTAAAGGCCACCAAATAGGAGTAGAAATTGTATTAGTTATCCAATTACCGGAATAATGAAAATCCTAAGTCATAGTTTGGGAACACGAAGTTTCATAAAGGAGATAAGAACCATTAGATCTGTAATCTCAATACTATGAAGTATGTGCCCCAATATTAGGGAGACAAACGTTTCCAAATTTGGAAGTTCATATTTGGACTTAGGCCCCATATTGGAGGAAAATTGGACATGCATGGTCCTCTTACCATGAATGAAGTCTTCCTAAAGGCAACCAAATAGAAGCAAAAATTGCAGTAGTTATCCAATTACCGCAATAATGGAAATCCTAAGTCACAATTTGGGAACAAGAAGTTTCATAAAGGAGACAAGAACCATCAGATCCATAATCTCAAGAGGGGGTGCTACCACAATAGTGTGTCTCACTTTTGGGATGTGTTTATTTTTGTCACCAACCTATTGAAGTATGTGCCCTAGTATCAAGGAGACAAACATTTCCACATCTGAAAGTTCATATTACGACTTACGCCCCATAGTGGAACAAAAGTGGACATGCTTGATCCTCTTACCATGAATGAATTCTTCCTAAAGAACACCAAATAGGAGCAGAAATTGCAACAATTATCCAATTACTACAACAATGCAAATCCTAAGTCATGGTTTGGTAACAAGAAGTTTCATAAAGGAGACAAGAACCATCAAATCCGTAATCACAAGAGGGGAAGTGAGACGTAGGAGAAAGGTGAAGATGGTAATACTGGAAAGAACAAGAAGGAAAAAAAAGTGGTAAAGACAACCAAAATTAGAAGGGCTTCACAGAGGACAAGCCAGGAGGTTGCAAAGGGCCTCGCGAATGAGTGCTACACTTGTGGAGGTGACCATTATGCCTCAAATTTTCTACATCGATCGAAGTCGCAAAGGGAAGGAAATTATTAGCAGTCTCAACATCACTAGATCCACACTGTAATAGATAAAAAGTAGGTAGAGTATCAGGCTTCGCCAGTACAGCTGACGGGTAAGCTCTATGGACAAACTATCTCTATTTTAATTGATATCAAAGCTACTGAATGTTTCATAAATCCTAGAGTAATATCTAAGATACCTATTAGACCTAGATACATGACAAACTCATGCACAGTCTATTATGGAAATCGAGTAGAGTGGAGGGTAGATACATGTCTCTTTATAGTGAGTTAGAGCTTCCAACCTTCCAAACCTAGGTGAACCTGTATGTGGCACCATTATGCTCATATGATGTAATTTTGGGAATAAATTGGTTAACCAAGCATAAGGTTGTGGTGAACTATGAGGATAAGGTAGTTAGTTGTTTGGATGATTATGGGAACCCAATAGAGATCTGTGGAATGCAAAGACCCTTAGACCTTAGACATATTTTTATTATCCAACTCAAAAAGGCTCATTGGAAGGGATGTGAAATTTATGTTGTGCATATCAGTAACCCTGACAACAAGGAACCATATTTAGATGGCCACCCTATTCTCAAGGAGTTTCGAGATGTATTCCCTAATGAACTCATGGAGTTACTTCTGAAATGGGAATTTTACTTCACTATTGACCTTGTACTAGGAGATAAGCCTCAATCCAAAGCACCTTATCAGATGACCACCAACAAACTCTATGAGTTGAAGGCCTAGTTAATGGAATTGTTAAAAAAGGGGCTCATAAGACCCAGTGTGTCTCCTTGGGGAGCACAAGTTATCTTTGTGAAAAAGAAGGATGGACCCTTGCATATATGCATAGACTATTGGATGTTGAAAAAGGCGACCATCAAGAACTGATATGCACTCCCAAGGATCAATGAGTTGTTTGACTAGATGGAGTGATAGTGTTCTCCAAAATTGATCTTAGGTTGGGGTACTAGCAATTTTAAATAAAGGAAGAAGATATTCTGAATACTACCTTATGAACTTGATATGGACATTACGAGTTCACCATGGTACCTTTTGGTTTGACCAATGCACCTATGGCTTTCATGAACCTCATGAATACTGTGTTTAGAGATTGTTTGGATGACTTTGTTTTGATCTTCATTGATGATAGCCTAATCTACTCAAAGCTCATTGAAGAACATGATAGGAATTTGAGGATAGTTTTGCAGTGACTAAGAGAAAATAAAATCTTTGGGAAGCTATCCAAGTGTTCATTCTATTAGGATAGGGTGCACTATCTAGGCCATATTATTTCAGTTGAGGGAGTCTTTGTAGACCCTAAAAAGATCAAGGCAATCATGGAATGGTCGGTGCCTCAAAATGTGTCAAAATTCTATAGCTTCATGGGCCTCACAAGATATTATAGAAAGTTTTTGCAAGGGTTCTCATAGATTGCATCTCCAATTACATCACTCCAAAGAAAGGGAATGTGATTTGAATGGACCGAGAAAAGTGAAAAAGAATTCCAACTCCTAAATGACAGGCTCACGACAACACTAGTAATGACCATCCCTGATCCTAATGGAATATTTATAGTAATCATAGATGCTTCAGGAGAGGGATTGGGAGTAGTACTAATGTAAGATAGACAATTGATAGCATATGAATCGATGAATCTTAAACAACACGAAGTGAACTATGCATCGCATGATTTAGAACTAGCCACAATGGTTCATGCCTTGTAGATGTGGAGGAATTACCTCTTGGGGAAGCTATTTGAGCTCAATATAGACCACTTGGGATTGAGATACATTTTTACTCAACCAAACCTTAATGCATGATATAGAAGGTGGTTGGAATTCCTTAGTGGGTAAGACTTTGTAATTGAGTATACAAAATGGAAAGAAAATAGAGTGGTTGATGCTCTTAGTAGATGAAGACATTTGACATCCATGATATTGACAATATCTAATTTGAGACAACATGTGATACAATATTTTTTAGGGGATGAGCACTACGAGAGAGTGAAGAGTGCCCTAGCAGAGAATCCACAGATCATCAGTTTGATGGGTATGAGATTGAACCAAATGGAATTTTGTGATACCAGAATTTGGATAGTTGAGGAAGTTGGTTTTAGAAGAGGTTCATAATGCACCTTATTCAAGACAACTTAGAGTATCCAAGATGATCGCAAAATTGAGAACTCTGTATTTTTGGCCTAAACTCAAGAAGTATGTGGGGATTATGTAGCCAGATGCTTAGAGTGCTAGCAAGTAAAGGTTGAGCATGCACATCCAACTGGGATATTGTATCCTCATGACATCCCTAAGTATAAATGGCAGGTGCTTAGTATGGAATTTGTATAGGGGTTACCTTTGAGCAAGAATAATCATGATGTTATCTTGGTAGTGATCGATAAGTTGACCAAGGTTGAAAACTTCATTCTAGGAAACCTTAAGGATGGATCATTGACCCTAGCCAAGAAATTTGTCTAGGAGATCTTCCACTTGCATGGAGTGTCAAAGACTATCATTTCTAATAGAGACACTCGAATGACCTCAAGATTTTGGACAACCTTGAATGTCTCATTGGGAACCAAGTGAAATTTTAGCTCAGCTTATCATCCTCAAATTGACAAGCAGACAGAGAGGATGAATCAGGTAGTTGAATACCACCTCTGAATATACTGTGTGGACCAACAATATAAGTGGGAAGAATACTTACCGTTGGTAGAGTTTTCTTACAATAAATCTTGTCACACATCCATAGGTATGACATCATTTCAAGCTCTTAATGGGTGGAAGTATCAAACACCCTATTAATTGGGATAGATTGGAAGACAAGATCATAGTAGGACCTTGAATGCTCAAGGAGATGGAAGAATAAATGAGAGTTATTAAAAGTAGAATGAAGAGGCGACATACCAAAAGAAAAGTTATGTCGACAAGAATAGAACCCTTAGATAGTTTGTGGTAAGAGATAAAGTCTTCTTCAGATTCAGGTCTCATAAAAGTTCCATTTCCTTTGAAAAGTCTTTTAAGTTGTCCCCAAGATATGTGGGACCATTTGAAGTCTTGGAAGTGATTAACCCAGTTGCTTATAGACTTGCTCTACCACCTACTCTAGCTTGACTTCATAATGTGTTTCATGTTTCTTTGCTTAAGCCATATCATCCTGATGTAGCTCATGTGCTTGATTGGAAATCCTTGTAGGTATAGGATCCAGGAGTGGCACTAGTGGAGCCCATTACAATCCTAGATAGATGCAATGTTAAGTTTTGGAGTAGAGATATTGCTCAATTTAAGGTCCAATGGGACTAGTATTTAGAAGATAGTGCTACTTGGGAGGATGCAGAAGAAATATAACACTTCTTCCCACATTTACTTTCTTGATAAAGAGACTTTGATAATTTTGTTTAAAATTTTGGATTGAAATATTATGATCTTTTAGCTTGGAACAATATGATGTGATGTTGAAATAGACATATCTGACATCGAGACGATATCTCTTCCAAGAGGGGAAGGATGTCATAACCCAATTTTTTATTGCATTTAAATTATAATGTGATAAATTGAATTACTGAGGAAATTTAATATGTTGAATGAAAATTTTGATGTCTTTGAAAGTTTGAAAGAAGTTGACCATCATTGACTATGTGATCTTTTGACTTATTCTATAATTTTATCAAGATTGAACATTATTGATGAACTGTACAAGTGAAAGTGTGTGCAAATGCAAGGAAACAAGTTGAAGGACAAGGACACGGTTGAAGTTGGAATGTTTAGCTAGATCAAAAGGTAAGCTTGATGGAATCTAGGTGCACACACCACAAAATGGCATCATAATTGGATTTGAAATTTATATAGGAGAATTATATTAATTTGACTTGAAATGACTCGATGATTGAAAAGATGTAGTTGTGAAATGTGATGCATGTGAAATTCATATTTAATTTTCTATCTCGAGCTTGTGTTTTGAGAATTTCAAAGAAAATGATAGTGTCACTTGACATATAAATGAATGTATGTATTTCAAAAAGGCATATTTAATGGATAAGAAAAGCCACTTCATTTAAACATCATTGTTCGATAAAAAAATACAAAGTTAATTCTTGTTTAAATGTTGATATATGTGTATGTAAACATATATACTCAAAAATGTATATATATACACATGTACATATGTATGTGTGTGATCAAAAATAATATGCGTAAATGAATTGAAATAAAATACTATTTAAGCACACCAATGAAACTTTAAATCAAAGGAAAACTGATAAAACAAAGTAAAACAAACTCTCAATGTAGCAGCTCCTTTGAAGACGTCCCATTGTCCTCTATCTCCAGTATTTTTGCTAAAGCTCTCCGATTTGTATGCTAAGCTCCACAAAATGACTACTAAAGAACGAGATTTAAAAATAAATGCATACTATACTAAGAATGCAAGATTTTGAAGGTTGATAATGGAGGAATGTTGGTTGTTCACTTCAGCAACATAACGATATGGTAAAGGTTTGAAGGAGAATGATGGATGAAAGATAGAATATTTGAAGAATAATTTTGACAGAGTGAGGACACTTAAGAATCAACCCCCTAAATGAATTGTGAGAGGTTGTATTTATAGAGTTTTCAAAAGCTTCTGATTGGCTGATATGATCAATGGCTATGATAATTCTTGACAGATCAAATGGCTGAAGAAGGATGAAACTGAAGAGAAAATAGAAGAAAACCTGAAAACAAGATTTTTCTATTTTTACGAAAGAGAAGAAGATAAGAAGATAAGAAATCATCTTTCTTTAAAAGAATAAAAGAAAGATTTAAAAGCTGATAAATAATGAATTAAAAATTCAATTATTTATTTGTGGATGAAATTCAGCTTTTTCTTAATTAAATGAAATATTTAATTAATCTTTTAAAGCAGAAGAAAGTTTGTGATAAGAATAAAGCTTTAATTAGGGTTTTTGAAGAAAGCAGAAGATCTCATATTTAAATAAAATATTTAATTATGATATGAGAAGAAAACAAAAGATAATAAAATATCTAGTTGTGATTTAGAAAGAAAGCACAAGATATTTAATTAAATAAGGTTTATTTAATTAAACCACTTTTATGAAATTAATCAAATGAAATATTTAATTAATTAGAAGAAGAATTTAAAAATAGAAGAAAGAGAAATATTTAAACTTAATTAAATCAAAAAGATTTAATTTAAATTCAAACAGTGATGATTAATTTAAATAAATAAAAATGTATTTATTTAATTAGTTAAGTGGACATATGAAAATAATTAAATAAAGTAAATTTATTTAATTACAAAAGAAGAATAAGATGAATGAACAATATAATTAAATTAATTAAATTTAATCATATGTAGAGGATTTTAGAAAAATTAATTAAATAATAAATATTTAATTAATTGCCAGGATTATAGACATGACCATTTTTATGCGTATACATTTTGCCCCTCTTTGAAGTGATGTGTGAAACGCATTGCTTCAAAGAAAATAAAAATTTTTTGCCCCTGATATGTTTCTGATTTTTGATGTTGATGATGCCCCCTCGAGAGGATAGGTGGGTTGGACAAACACAGGTATTCTCTCGAAATGAAATGAAATGATAAAGGAGGGATAAGTTGAATGATGCAAGAGAGAATGTGGATGAAGGAGATGAAAGGATGCGCTATGCTGCAATGAAAGTGAGCAACCATGATGTTTGATATAGCACTAGACGTTATGCACCAAGGTATAAGGACCAAGGTGACGATGTGTCTCGTGCCCCAGCGTAATACAACCTTGTCTAGATGTATGAGGAAGTAAACTTAGAGCATTAAAGTCCTAATGCACAAAAGGTATTATGTGACCTTAGATGCAAAGGATAATGCAAAAAGATATTCCAACACACACAAGATATGAATATTAGCTGGAATGATATGGATTTGATACAAATGCAAGATAAAATGATAACACACACAAGCAAGCAAGCAAGCATGCACAAATGATACAAAAACAAACAAGACATTGCCCCTGTCAAGCTGTAAACCATTGATTGATTGATTGATTGATGATGATGATAGTGTTGTCATTGTGGGGAGCGGCATGTCCCTAGAGCAACACAAGGATGATGATAATTAATTGATTGACTTTGATTTGGTTTACGACAAGATTAGGATCAAGACCAAAGGATGTGATTGGATAATTTGACAAAATTGATTAACTTGATTGGTATGGATTAAAGATTGACTTGCATTTGGATTATTGCTCGGAATGATTGAAGATGATTTGATTGATTTGAAGAAACTGTTTGTAATGGTATGATGATTGATTAGATGATAGGATGTGATGAATTGAATAGAAGAATTGATGTGATTGGAATGATTTAGGTTGAAGTGATTTGATTAGATAATCGATTGATTGAATTGAAGAATTGATTTGATTGGAATGATTGTGATTGAGTGGATTGGTTGCAATGGTTTTGATGAAGATGATTGATTTGGTGGAATGGTTGAATGATTGGATAGAAGAATTGATGTGATTAAAATGATTTTATTGCTTGGATTTTTGTTGGATATTTGATTTTTTTTGTATTTTTTTAGGACTTTTTCTGATTTTTTTGTATTACTTCAGGACTTTTTCTGATTTTTTTGTATTTCTTCAGGACTTTTCTGATTTTTTTGTATTTTTGAAATGTTTTGATTTTTTTGGAGTTTTGAAATGTTTTGATTTTTTTGGATTTTTGAGAATATTTGGAGGTGTCAAAGGATGAAAATTTGAGTAGCCTTTGTGCTAGATACCAATGACAAGGGGAAAACCAAGGCTAGGTGCAAGGAGATAAAGGGGATTGATGGATGAAAGGGTGGGTGATGGGATAAGGGATAAAAGGATCATGATATATGGATGGATGGAAAGGATAATTCAGTGGATGTATGCATCATAAGAGAGCAAGGATGTGATTTCCAAAGACTATGTTGCATAGGAATAACATGCCCCATTCTAGGTACAAGACTTAGGATTTTCATGACAAAGCTTATGGCAATAGGATTATGATAGGCTTGTTTGGAAGGATGAGGTATATCAAAAGATACCCAAAACATGTTTCAACAGTTTGCCCCTATATCTTCATCAAGATCAAAAGAAGAAGGGTGGATGAAGTGGACTCAATCTGATAGGTATGTATGATGGCCAAGATGGTAGGTAGGATGGAAATGATATGACATGAAAATGATAGGTTGAATAGATAAGACATTGTGCCCCCAAGTGTAAGTGACATAGAAGATAAACCTACACATGACGCCTATTTGCTAGGTTTTCATCATGGTACTTATCCAAGGCGCCTGTTTACCAGGTTTTCACCATTGGATGAAGGGATTTCTCTTTACTTTTTTTTTTTTTAATTTTGAATTTTTGGATAGGAGAAGGCGAATATGGATAGGAGGGACTCAAGTGTCTAATTCCGTGAAAGGTGATAGTCCCACTAGATATGGATGTCATTGCATGGACCATGTCAAGTGCTCATAGATGTTGGTAAGGGATGACATGAAAGGGATGGATTAGGTAGATGGCAGATTATGAAAGGCTTATGTAAGAATGGATGGGGAATAGTGGATGATGATGCAGATTGAATAGGATTTGTGCAAAAGGATGGATGAAAGGTTTATGCAAAAGCATGGACCATAGGAAGGTGATTGGGAAGATATGTATGATAGTAGTTGAAGGATGGGGAGATGGAGGTATGTGGGATTGTTGTGAAATGGAAGGGAACCATGACCAATGGTTGCACACACTGTGATAAACGTTGAAGCTTTTGATGTGGATGGGGTGTAGGAAGCAATGAAGATGTTTGCTTAGGAGGTGGAGAGTGTAGTGCTTTGGGTACCCACATAGACTTAGTATTTTTATAATTTTTATTTTTCTTGTGGGTTTTAGGAATTTGAGACTTTTGAATGGAATGAGAATGTGGGATGGAAGTGGATGGTTGGGATTTTTGTGATGTGAATGCCTCATTTAACTTGATTTCTTTTTTCTTAGGTACCCAAACCAATTTAGTTTTGGTCTTTACTTTTGGAGGTATGGGCTTATATACCTTTTTGGTTGTATTTTGATTTGAATTTTTGTATTGATATCCTAAGGCATGAGAACCCTTAGGATTTTTGACTTTATAGGTAGAGGCATTGAAATTCTTGCTTTTGAATCCCATGGGTATGGTGGAATGGGTGGAAGCTTCATGTTTATACAATGTGTGCATTTGTTGGTCATGATTAGGAATGTTAGGGTATTTATGGATGGAGGGATAATGGGATTGGATAATGGGGATATTAGGTGTTGGGAGAAGTGGAGGTAGATTAGATGGAGGGATATTAGGAGTTGGAAGAAATGGTGGTAGAGTGGATCGAGGGATATTAGGAGTTGGAAGCAATGGTGGTAGAATGGATGGTGGAAGGTGTATGGTCACATGCTTTTGACATTTGTAAGATGATGGTGGTGGAATTGCAACATATGTTTTGGGTGTACGAGAGGTTGTATGATGGAAAGTGGACTTAGGATGGATGGATGAAGTATCAACATCTTCAGATTGGTGTCCTTGGAGTATGCAATCAAAAATGGGACTACGTGTAGGTGGAACACTAGACACGAGTTCCTTATTGGATGGATAAAGTGAAGTGGATAATGGTGGTTGTTGTTTTAAGGAGGAAAATTCATGAATGAGGTTTGAAAGACCAATAGGATATGATGGAGGACTTGTAATGGGTTCAATAGTGGATGATGGAGGATTTAAAGGATCTTGAGGATGTTCATTTAGATCCACATTATTGGTTTGATCTTCTATGCTAGCTTGGGAAGAACTTACCTCATCATGGGAAGTGGATGTTGATGGAGTTTGGATGGGATTATCCTTGAATGTTTTATCATGAATGGCATAAAAGTCAAGGAGTGGATCATTTTGGACTTCTTGGTAAAAGATGGGGTTGTTTTGGATGATATAATTGGGATGGAAATCTTTGTCAAGGGTAGGTGTATTTTGGACCTCTTTCTCATGGATGGGTATAGGATCAAGTTGCTCATGCATAGACTCTTCGTCATTATAGATATCATCTTGATCATGGAAAAGATAAATGTTATGAATAGGTTGGATGAAAGTGATTGGATCTTGATTAGGACTAGGGCTTGATGTTTCAACATGCTTAGGAGTAGACTCTTGACATGCCTCTTGGGTTGCTTGAATGGAAGTGGAAGGAGATGACTCTTGAATGGGCTCAACATGTTCTAGATGGTCAACAACATGGAGGCATGATGGAGGTTGACTTAGACTTAATGGGGAAGACTCTTGAATGGGATCAAGGGGTTGTGGATGACATGGTTGGCTTGAAGGACTTGGCATGATATTTGAGGACTCTTTTGTATGTTCAAGTATATGTGTTGAATGACATGGCAACAATCTATTCCTTGCTTGTAGTCCTTGGATCACATCCTTTGGAGGTGTAGGGGTGGATTTAGGCAATTTCATGGGTTTACTTTTGAAAATTTTGTACCATGGAGTTGATGTATTGGCAAGTGGATTAGAGGATGGTAAGGGTAATGAAGGGGTTAATGGGTTGGAAAGTGTAGGGACCATTGGATTAGGACTAGGACATGGTGGCTTTAGGATAGGCTTTTGATTGGATAGTGGTATGATATACTCAGAGGGTGCATGAACTAGATTAGTGTTCCCCTTGTCAAATGGAACATGAGAATTGAAAGGCTCTTGATTTTGCTGCCAAGGTGGACTTGGGCTCCTATGTTCTTGCAGTGATAAGGGTGGATGTGTTGATGTGGCATTGACATGCAAAGAAGTGGATGGATTAGATTGGTATGAGGTGGAAGGGGATGACACATTAGGTTGAGGTGGAATTGGTTGATAATGAATGGATAGGGGATGATGTTGTGGTTGTTGAATTTGACAAGTATCAATGAAATGATTGGCTTGAGCTAGGAGGTGTTGGAGGTGAGGTGATTGGTTTGTTTGAAGTTGAAATTGTTGGATGACACCTTGGAGCCCATGTATAGCTTGTTCATCTAAGGGTTGTGGTGCTTGATAAAGTGATTGGAGGAGGTCTTGGAATTTAGATACTAGGTCTTCTAATGTTGGCATGGTGTAAAATGATGTTGATTGGATTAAAGAGATGATGATGATTAGGATATGATGTGGAATGACAAGATTGTATGATTTGGATGATGTGGCAAGTGTTTATTGGAAGTTTGACTTGGACACTATCAAACACAATATTTCACATGTAAATGCATGAACACACACACCAAACACAATGATAAATTTGTCTTTGAAGATTAAATGTTATGATTAAGCAAACACTTGAATACACAACAACAAGCCCTATGACTAGTCAAGTGGGGTATGGCCAATTAGGTCTCAAACTAGTTTGAACAAGGTTGACTAAGGATGATTTGAAAGCAAAATTCTGCCAATAAGCCAGGAGAAGGGGGTAACCCACCCTTCACCTTCACTTCCCAAAGGTATAAAGTTCTTTGGGGCTTAGCTCAAAGTGACAAGATTCCAACTTCCAAACAAGCGTGTCTTTCGATTCACACTTTGATTGAGGTCGTCCCTTGGAGGGGTGTGTGCTCCAAGCAGGCCTCCTAAAAAGGGTATGACAAAAGAAAACCAAGTGAGGTGTTTTGGAAGACACACACACTTGATTCACGCTCACAGTGATTAATTTCCCTTTAGAAAATTGAAATGTTTAGAAGAAAACAATGAATCACTCGTTCTTTTTAGATCCCAAATCAAGATGTGATGGAAGACAATGATTAATTTTAGACCCAATTTTTGAAATGTGATTGAAGACAAGATTTTTTTTTAAACCAATTGCAATGATGTGATGAAACAAGATTTGATTTTATGTCCCAAATTGAAAGATGTGACAAACAAGATTAAGAGATGAAGGATGAAACGAGTGCACCTGGTTATTTTTGCTTTCCAAATTGTTGTTGTGGCTGATTCCAACGCTTTTTCAGCTCCGTATGATTCACCAAAAAGTCACCAAGACAAGAAGAAACACATGCGTGCAAGCAAAAGTGTGATTAAATCTCAAAACATGCAAAATTTTTCAAATATGTGAGAATTTGAAAGCTATAAATTTGTCAAATCTGATAAACACTTACACCATTAGATAGCTTATGAAATTCTATCCCATTTCAAAAAAAAAATCTCTGAAAAAGACCAAAAAATGAGCAAGATATGGCCATTTTAAGATTACCTATGAAAATGCTGAAAAAGTCCCTGTATGCGCTAAAACAGACCTTGTATGTGCTACAGAAACTCTCAGATGCGCAACAGAAATCCTCAGATGTACTGCAGAATCTCCCAGATGCGCAATAGAAATCCTCAGATGCACTGCAGAAACTCCTAGATGCGCAATAGAAACCCTCAGATGCGCTGCAGAAAACTGTAAAAATTGTCAGATGTTAAAAAGAGTCAGATGCGCTAAAACAGACCACATATGCGCTAAAAAAATTCCTAGATGCGCTAAAAGAAGTCTCAGATGCGCTAAAAGAAGTCTCGGATGTGCTAAAACAAAAAAAAAAATTATTTTTTATTTTTTAATGAAGCGATATATCGTAAATGAATTGAAATAAAATACTATTTAAGCACACCAATGAAACTTTAAATCAAAGGAAAACTGATAAAACAAAGTAAAACAAACTCTCAATGCAGCAGCTCCTTTGAAGACGTCCCATTGTCCTCTATCTCCAGTATTTTTGCTAAAGCTCTCCGATTTGTATGCTAAGCTCCACAAAATGACTACTAAAGAACGAGATTTAAAAATAAATGCATACTATACTAAGAATGCAAGATTTTGAAGGTTGATAATGGAGGAATGTTGGTTGTTCACTTCAGCAACATAACGATATGGTAAAGGTTTGAAGGAGAATGATGGATGAAAGATAGAATATTTGAAGAATAATTTTGACAGAGTGAGGACACTTAAGAATCAACCCCCTAAATGAATTGTGAGAGGTTGTATTTATAGAGTTTTCAAAAGCTTTGATTGGCTGATATGATCAATGGCTATGATAATTCTTGACAGATCAAATGGCTGAAGAAGGATGAAACTGAAGAGAAAATAGAAGAAAACCTGAAAACAAGATTTTTCTATTTTTATGAAAGAGGAAGAAGATAAGAAGATAAGAAATCATCTTTCTTTAAAAGAATAAAGAAAAGATTTAAAGCTGATAAATAATAATTAAAAATTTAATTGTGGATGAAAATTTAATTTAAAATTTTAAAAGAAAGTTTGTGATAAGAATAAAGCTTTAATTAGGGTTTTTGAAGAAAGCAGAAGATCTCATACTTAAATAAAATATTTAATTATGATATGAGAAGAAAAACAAAAGATAATAAAATATCTAGTTGTGATTTAGAAAGAAAGCACAAGATATTTAATTAAACCACTTTTATGAAATTAATCAAATGAAATATTTAATTAATTAGAAGAAGAATTTAAAAATAGAAGAAAGAGAAATATTTAAACTTAATTAAATCAAAAATATTTAATTTAAATTCAAACAGTGATAATTAATTTAAATAAATAAAAATTTATTTATTTAATTAATTAAGTGGACATATGAAAATAATTAAATAAAATAAATTTATTTAATTACAAAAGAAGAATAAGATGAATGAACAATATAATTAAATTAATTAAATTTAATCATATGTAGAGGATTTTAGAAAACTAATTAAATAATAAATATTTAATTAATTTGTAGGATTATAGACATGACCATTTTTATGCTTATACAGTATGTACATATATATATATCAAAGAACGTACATTTGTGTGCTAATGTACATAAATATACGTATATATATTCTGTTAGAACCCCAAAACTTCCTTGATATTTTAAGGTATTTTATCCTCAATATTAGCATTGTATGTTGATTACACATGGGGTTTGGGGTTTTATTTGAATGAACTTGTCATCCAAAATCCACTTATTATCCTCAGATGTCTTATTTCTCCATTTAATTGTTGGTCTAGTTACCTGTGGTATAAATTACTTCTTGAGTCATGGTTTTACGTTTCCTACCGGCCCCTTCGTTTAGAGCTATTTGGTCATTTTTGGTCGCAAGGTGTCTTAAAATATTCCCAAAGTCAACCTTTTATCTTTGCATATAAATGACTTACGCTTAAGTCATGAATCCCCGAGGGGTAAGATCTCATCGGCCTATTCAAGGCCCCTTTTTAAGATTAACTATTGTATTTTTGTGCAGATTTGATGATCATGAGATCACGAGATTCAATCTAGACCATTCCCCATTGACCCATCTGTTTGAAACAAATGTATTTTAATTGTTGCAGGGTTAGTGAAATGACGCCATGTGTATGAGGGCCCAGCTGATATATCTCATGTCAACACCTAGAACTTTGATATCGACTGTGTTAAGCGGGCGAAGAAAGATGATCACAGTCATTCCCCACTGGCTCACACAGAAAAGATGCAGGTTCTTTAAAAATGGAAAGACCCGCAAGATGCTTCCACATGTGCTCTATGGCTACTAGTGTGTGTGGCCCTCTTGTACACAGGGAAAGTCTTGTCAGCGATTTCCTATTGGTTGTTCATCTGAGCTAGAGCCATATTTTGAATTCAAATGACTTTGACTCAATTTGAGTCATTTGGGACGCCTAGTTTAGCTATGGATCAATGATGTGTATTCAAAAAATGCAAGTACGCCAATTGCAATTGTTTGCTTCGCACGAATGGACATTAATGGCTGAAATGACTCACAAACGTATTCAATTCCCTTCAAAATTGTGTATGCATCCAACACTTGCCTGTATGAGATTTGTAGAGGTGTCCAAAGCAATACAAGGAGCTAAGAAGTGAATTGTAGAAATTATCTGAGCCGAAATTAGGCTTTGTCACGATTGAAAGCAGTAAGTACCATAAACACAATTTTATGCCTTTTTAGTTTTTTGAGTTAGGGCTTGCTTTTAATTTGCAATAAAACATGTGCATTTCATCGTTTTTCTTTCATTGCTTTAAAATTATGGTTAATCTTTGTGTTTAAAAGTTGTAGCCCTATAAATTTCCCAAATTTAGCCCTCGTCCTCAGTCGTAAATTGCAATTAGGAGTTGAGTAGTTGAAGTTCTTCCAAAAAAAAATCTTGCGTACTCAAACCCATGGCTCCCAAAATTCAAGGTGCTTCTTCCTCTACCCAGTCTACAACCCTTTCTCAAGACATAATTGATTTGTTACTCCAGTCTACCAGTACAAAACTAGAGGGAAGGGTCTTGTTTCATGGCCCTACTGTGAAGGAGGGTTTGAAAGATAAAGCTTGCTTAATAAAGGATGTTGATGTACCCTACATAGGATGGCAGATGTTTCAACATTGGTTTGGAAATGGAAACCTTGGGCCCCCTTTTAGTAACCCATGGAATCTAAATACGGGGAGACTGATTGTCGCCAATGTGTACATGGATGTTTTTGACCTACATGAAAGGAATTCAAATATGCTTTCTTTGGTTATGGATACTATCAGAGAAGAGTATAACAATACCAAGGTATTCATTAGGTAAAAAAAATTTCCTCTAAATATTGCGGAGGTTGGAAATGGGAAACAAAGGAGGATGGTTAATATTGATGATAGAGATCTCAAACCTTTCCCAATGAGCTATTTTTCCAGTTATTTCAAAAATAATGTATACTCTTTTTACCAAATTGTGGGCGTTGACCCATTTGACACATTTCAAAAGGAGTATAGCTACCTAGCCACACACATGCAACACCCACCGTACAATCATGTTTATGATTATGTAACCTATATGGCTGATCACATCCATGAGGGCTTAGTTGAATTGCAAGGAGGGAAACAATGGGTAAAGTTCTGGTGGTACTCATTGTTAATGCATATGTTCCTGTATAAGGGACAAAAATCCTTTGAGAAGGAGATCACATTGGAAAGGAAAAGGGATGGTGTTGAATTACCTATTCAATGTTGGACACGTATCTTGGATAAAGATGATAAGAGGTACAACTTTGTGATGTTCAAAATTCTTTTGCATCCAGGATAAGGAGGACCTTGGTATATGAACCACCTAGGATTCCTAAGGAAATCCATGAGTTATTGAGACCTAGAGAGCTAAGGCAAGATTTAAATTTGAGTCATAATTAGGGAGATTTGATTTTGTATCATGATAAGACAATTTTTTAGTATATATGGTAGTGGTTTGGGCCCATATGTTTTCCTGCAGATGTTCCTTTGAGAATAGGTTTCCTTGAGATCATGAGGCAATTGGGAGTTGTACAAGAAACACATCACCCTGAATATCCTGAAAGTGTCATTGAGGTGAATGTAAGAAGCATTATGAAAAATGAGCTCAAAAAGATTAATGCCCAGTAGGGCAAAGAACTTGTAAAGAAGAGTGGTGTATTGCTATTGCTAGAATGGAATATTATTGATGCTATTGTTTTAGATGCTATAAGAAGGGCTGAGAGACCTCTTATAAAAATATAAGAAAAACTATGAAATGGCACTTCGAGGTTCAACTTTCAGCAAGGATTGGGATGCATTGGCAATATGATCATTATCTTTGACATCTAGGAAACTAGTCTTGGTCGAGTTATGAGAGCTTAGTGGAAAAATACTTGTAAAAAGAGTTGCTGATACTCCAGCGTTGGAAGCTACAAACATGGTTGTTAATGTTTCCAGGCATCTAGGAAACTAGTCTTGTTGATATGGTCATTATCTCCAACATCTAGGAAACTAGTCTTGGTCGAGCCATTAGAGCTTAGTGGACAACTGCTTGTAAAAAGAGTTGCTAATACTCCAACATTGGAAGCTATAGAGATGGTTGTTAATGTTTCCAGGAATCTAGGAAACTAGTCTTGGTGATATGGTCATTATCTCCAAAATCTAGGAAACTAGTCTTGGTCGAGCCATTAGAGCTTAGCGAACAACTGCTTGTAAAATGAGTTGTTGATACTCCAATGTTGGAAGCTACATACATGGTTGTTAATGTTGCCAAGTTTACCAAATAAAATATTGAGGGTCTTACCTTGGAAAGAGATAATCTCAGAGTTAAGTATAGTGAACTCCTAAATGATTATGACAAGAGCCAACAGAGAGTGGCTACACTAGAAACTGAACTGGCTTTCTATAAACAAAGAGAGGAAGTACAAAAGGAATGAGGCTAGCCTAGCTCAAGCCACCCACCTTCAGTTTCTCCAATGACATCCATGTGAAACTCGGTTCATATTCAGGCTCTAGCAATAGTACCATATAATCAAGGACAAGAATCAAGTGCAAAGGAAGAAATAAGTAGACCAATCTCTAATTCATCTGACAGAGATCAACTGCTTTTGAAAATTAACATATATAAGAAGTTGCAAGAGAAAGCTCAAGATGCAATGTATGAGAACATATCAAAGGTTGTTTGTACTACCTTAAAACATTTAAATAAGAAGATTAAAGAAAGAATCAATAGTGTGCATGACTACTATACTTTAATGGTGCGTACAATGAGGTTGTCTCAAAAAGATAAAATGTTGGCTATACCAACCTTAAATAAATGGGTCCGAAGAGCTAAGAGATTAAAGTTTATTTTAGTGGGAGTTGGCCAACATGAAGATAAGTACCCTCTAGTGCTTCTACTTTATGATTTTGTGTGTGAGTTGAGGAAGCAGAAGTGTCAAGGATATGCAGCCCCACTCGAACAAAAGATAATAGAATTATTATATCAATACACTCACACTGATTTAGCACCACTGCCAGATATTGAGGTTACAAATTATGAAGTGATACCATTGCAGACATGGAAGAGGGAATTGGATGAGGTTATTGATTCCCAGGTTGGTGAAATTTGCAAAGAAGTTAATATTGATGTCTTCAATAACACCCTGGGGAGGTCAACATTTCTTATTAGCTTTTTGGAGTATTTCGATAGGGAATCCAATGTAGTTGTAACCATGTATTCCCCTTACAGGAAAGCAATGGACAAAATTATGGACTTTGACTGGCCATCTAAGGAAGAATATGAAGAATGGGGAAGGTTGTATGTTGGCAAGATTGGTTTGTGAAACATATACTAGGTCATGTATTGTATAGGTCTGGCCTTAGAGATTGCAAAGATAAAACATATATTTCATAGAAAAATATCAGCTATTGATGATGTGGGATGCTGATTGAGATGTTAACTAACCTATAGTCCACATTATTTTGTCATTTTTCTCAATGAATTGGACGCTTTATTTTGACATATGTTTTTGAAAAGGAAAATTTTCTCCTTATTGCAAATGTAAATATTCTTTGTCTTATGTGTATTCACTCCATTTTTTATGATTGTAAATATAACTGATTTTGGAATATACCTTCTAGCAATCCAATTCAATATTGACATGTGTACACTTGGCCTAAGGCTTGTTTTTGCTCCCTTATTCTATAAAGGGAATTCAGGGCCATTTGTGTGGATCTTTTTTGTTGAAATTTTGGAGCTACATTGAGAGAATTAGAAAAACACAAAGGAGATATGTTGAGTCTTTATCTCATGTTTTGAGTCTAGACAGTAAATCTTGTAAAATGTATGGATTTTGAGTATATTTGAATGATAATGTATATTTTATGGGTCTATAGTCTCTCCTTTAGTGTTGTATTAGAATTATTATTGAAAATATTGATCAACGATCATTTCATTAATTTTCATCATGTTATGTTTTGATATGTGATCTGGTTTTGGCTCTTGTTCATGGAATGAGTTAAAGTACTTAGATTAGATCATGAGTTTGTATAAAATGTCATTTGGATTTGGTAAGAAGTCTTTAGTATTCAATCATTTATTTTTGAATTGCAAGGTGATATGATTAGATCATAAATGCTCAGAATTAAACATGCCTTATGTTTCAATTTGCATAGAATCCTAACCCATAGATAATGGCACTGATCTTTAACCCATTTAACCTTTCTTGGAGTTTTAGTATTTCAACTTAAGAGAAATATTTCAAAAATAACCTGTGATCGATCTGCTATTTGTTTTTTTTTTCATTCTCAGCTTAAGATGCATAATTAACTCAAAGAATTGCCAACTTTATGATTGATTTCATCTTATTTGCAATTAATGAGAATCTGTCTTCCTTGATTTACAATGTATGTATAAATTGTTAAAATGAGTTCTCTATTTGGCATTTTGGGAACACCCTCCTAGGTTTGGCAAAACCCAAAGTGTAGGAGATAAATAAATACACACTTTATCCTATTTGTTGGCTACTCGTCTAACAGGTATTCAAGAATTGAGTTCAGCAGACTCATAGATATTTGCTAAAGTCTGCTTGGTTTGTTAAAATTAACCAACAAAATGGTGACTCTGTTGGGGAGCTTTCATAAAATTTAGCATCTCTGGTGAAGATATGGTAAAATCAAAGTCAAGTCTTTGTCATCATTTTTTGAATTAAGTTACGATTTGACCTTATGGGTCATATAAGTCATTTTCTGTTCATGCGTCAAATTTTGGTCAGTTATGTCACTTTATGCCAGGTTATGTTCAAAATCCTCTCTAAAGTTGCTAATAACACGTCTAGATACAATCAAATCTTATTTCCCAGTATCCTGGGTGGTGGCTCTAAATTTTCTCACACTAGTGTAATGATGAGATCTCGCAAAGAACTTGATAAGGAGAAATTTGATAGCTTGGAATACATCATGACGAAAACCAAAAGTCAGTTGAAGAAAAATCTTGTATAGAAAGAAGAATCTAAGCCTGCAAAGGATAAAAAACCTCTATGGAAGAATAAAGCCACAAAATTTGATAAGTCCCTCGATTATCTTCTTGGAGCATCTCCTAATTTTAATAATGAAATAATTAGTGCAAATAGTACTAGAGATTCAAGCAATAGTGGGGCAATTTAAGGAGGACAAGGTAGTTTCCCTACTAAAAAAATATTTGATAATCTCAGTATTTCTAGAGAAGAAGATAAATGGGAACTCTAGGGTAAGAGTAAAGTTCCTTCAAGCCCACCAACACTCGGGATGGGATCTATGTTTCATGGGGAAAATTTTAATCCTAGAGGAGAAAATACCAATCCACCAACACTTACTTTCCTTGGGGAAGAAGTTGTCGATCAAACATTCCATACTCCAGTTTAGAGTGAGTATGGGGATTTAATTAAAAAATGAGGAAGATGTCAACAATGATATTAAAGCCTTGGCCGAAGAGGTTGCATGGTTGGCTGAGCAAGTTGAGAAAATAGCTCAAA
This sequence comes from Sequoia sempervirens, assembly GCA_007258455.2. Taxonomy (NCBI): domain Eukaryota; kingdom Viridiplantae; phylum Streptophyta; class Pinopsida; order Cupressales; family Cupressaceae; genus Sequoia; species Sequoia sempervirens. The sequence goes on from VDFB02270651.1 coordinate 270,661,779, forward strand.
AGGAAAAGGAGGATAGAATTAAGGCTAAGCATCTTGAAAGGGATGAGAAGAAAGAAAGAGTGGAGAAAATGAGAGAAGAACATGCTAAGCAAAGAGCCTTTAAAAAGGGCACCCAAGACAAGATAGCCTCAGAAAAGGCTGCTGCAGAAAATATTATTAAGGAGAAAGCTACTAAAGTTGCAGCCCACATTGTCCCTCAAGCTCCAAAAATCACAATCTCGATGGGAACTTCTGCCGCTAGTACTTGTACATCAACCGTTGCTGCTACCAAATCTTCTGACGCTCCTAAGAGAATATTCTTTATAGATTGTGGAAAAAGGATTGTTGATCATTTCCACCAAATTTTTTCCAATTCTCTTAACACTAATACCAACACAAATACCATTACCTCACCCACCAAGAGACATATTATTAGTCCTTAAGTCAATCCCAATCCATCTGCTACACCTGTAGACCCTAATACTTTGAAGTTGCAATTGAAGAGTGAGAAATTGCAAGAAGAATTGAGGAGGGTAGAGATAGAAGAAAATAATGTAGAAATGTCTAAAAGAATTGTTTTCCTCAAAATGTCAATCCCAACCCTGGAGCCTTCAAGTTCTAGGAAAAGTCATAGTGGATCTCATGAAAGTAAGCCTAGGGGACATACTCCCAGTGGAGGGGGTGGTGGTAAGAAAGGATATGGAGGAGGTGGCAATAGAAGTAGTAATTCTTATTTTGATGATGAGGAAGAATGTAAGAATAAGAATGATAGTAACAAAGGAAATGAGAAAGGTAAGGAATGGGATCAAATGGATAGTAAGAAAAGTGATTAACAAAAGGATACTAATAGGGATAGGTGTCTCGAGGGGGGACCTCATAATGACCAATATAGGAAATTGTGTTTTGACAACATTCCTGGTTACCCAAACCCCATCCCAAACAATGCCAGAAAACATCCCCCTAAATTTACTGGAAATAATGCTCTTAGTGGAGAAGATCATCTGAAAGCCTTCCAAAGTTTTGTTGAGGATTTTGAATTTTTGGAAGATGATGTAGCAATGAAGTATTTTATGCAATCCTTGGTTGAGGATGCAAGGGATTGGTATAGAGGATTACCTGATGGAAGTATTGATTCAAAGGAATCATTCTACAGAGCCTTTAGGGAACAATATGGGAACTAGATTGATCATAGGTTTAGATTGAATGATTTCAATAACATCACCAAAAGACATAATGAGTCTGTTGTTGAATTCAAGATGAGGTTTCAAAAGTCTATGAACAAAGTACCCACTTATTTGAGACCTAACTGTGATGCATGTTTGGTAATATACTGCAATTCCTATGATTCTAAGATGTGTTACTTAAGGACAAGAATCCACGAACTTTGGCTGAAGCATATAAGATGGTTGTGAACTTTGAGAATAATAGGAGGGATTATAGCAAGGTAGGAAGGAGAGAGGACCCTGAACTCCTAAAGAATTCCAAAGCTCAAAATAAGAAGTCCAGCAAGGCTATGACTCCTGATGATAAATGGGATCAAGTTCTCATCCCATTACAAAAGTAAGCAAAAAATGATAAACCTCAATTCTAGAGAAATTATAGGCCTCCTAGACTTTAGGATTTCCCTTATCATACCAACTAGCATAATGGAAAGCCAATTTAGAATAATCAGGAGAATTATCAAGCTACACCCCATCCCCTACATAAGAATACCACTAATGTAATTGAGGATTTACCATGGTTCAAAGTGTGTGAGATGCCTCATGCATCACAACAATGTACTGTAGCTAGATCTATGTTAGAAAACCAACAAGATCAAGGGGAATCCCATTCACCACACAATCCAGATGAATCACCAAATGTGTTAATGACTAGAGCAGATTTGGAGTGTGGTGGTTATTCTTCTAGTGATGATGTTGAAATAGATGATGTGGATACACAAAGAAGACAAGGAAGTATACACCATCAGTAGGTTCTCTTAGATGAGGAAAAGGAAGATGAATATACTGCCTACAATCTTGAGACATCAAACTTTTCTCTGAGAAGACCTTCGAATGAGGAGATCGAAAGATATACAGTTGCCTTATCTGCAAGGGCTCAAGAATGAAGTGATCTATACTTGAGAAACAAAGTGCTGAGTGGCAATCAAGGAAATTCTGGAGGTTTATTCATAAAGGAAGATGATGCAAATAGTAAGGGAGTTGAGGTAAAGATCAAGAATGAAGAAAATAAGCCCAAGGAGCCAAAAGAAATAAGAATTTGGGAAAAGAAAGGTAGTAAAGTTAAGGATTGCATTGAAGTCACACATCATGACTCAAAGACCAAAGAATTGAAGCTAACCTTTTAGGTTGCTGACAAGAGAACTGACAAAGTGGCCCCTCAGAAAATGGTATTTTCTGAGATGCCTAGTTATTCACCCATTGATATGTTTCAAGTCTTATCCCAAATCCAAATTATAGTCCCACTTCTTGAGATGATGAGGATTGAAGATCATAAAAATAAAAATGTGGCTGACATCAATAGTATTACAGGAGGAACTACACATAATGCAGAAGATGATGTACCTGACACAAGTGCTGGTCAAGCAAAAGGTACTAAACTAGAAACCATTGTTAGTGAAAACCCTGAGATCTATTTAGGAACTACAATTACAACAAACCCAAGTTTGTTCAATCCTTTCTTTTTGAGTTTGATCATTGATGGAAAGATACTCAAGAATTGTATGATTGATTCTGGGGCTTCAAATAATGTCATGCCCATTAAGATCATGGAGGAAATAGGCCTAAAATTCAGTAGTACATATGGAAAGTGTTCTGCCATGGATTCAAGGGAGGTCACCGTCATTGGTGTAATCTATGAGGTTTCGTATAGACTAGTTGCATTTCCTAAAAAGGAGTTAGCCATGAGTGTCACATTAGTGGACATTCCCTCAACTTATGGTATGTTGCTATCTAGACAATGTTGTGCCTCCATGGGGGAAGTATGCAATGTGATTTATCATTTTCCACTTTTTCTATCAATCAAAAGGATGTTAAAATTACCAGAGAATCAAGATTTTCACATACGATTGAGTTAGTCAAAGAATCAGAGGAACCCCCAATGATAAATGTTGTGGACATAGGCCTTGACACTTTGCATCTAGAGGAGTTGAAACAAGAAGAGGAGGAAGCTAATCCTACTCCAATTGCTAGGGAAATTGCACAGAAATCCGAGGAAGATACTTTGTGGATGCTCTATTTTGATTGAGCATGTTCAAAAGAAGGTGGAGGTGCTGGGGTCATTCTTATCTCCCCTCAAGGAAAGATGTTTAAATATTCCTCCTTGCTACAGTTTGCATGCACTAATAATGTGGCTGAATATGAAGCCTTGTTACTCAGTCTAAAGTTAGCTTCTAAGCATGGAATAAAGATGTTAAAATTATTTGGGGACTCTGAGTTAGTGGTATCCCAAGTCAGGTAGAAATTTTTTGCAAAGGATAAAAGATTGAGGCAATATAGGAATGAGGTATGGGATACTATATAGTCATTTGATGCCTTTGGGATAGATTGGGTAGAAAGGGGACAAAATGTCAAAACGGATTTATTGGTCAATCTTGTTGAGAAGCTTGATGATGTAACTTTCGATGGTGTCTCAAGGATTGAGGTGCAAACAAGACCAGCAGTAACTGACAACATCTACAACTAGAAGGTGTTTAGTGATGACAATGACATATTGAGATTCCTCCATTGTGTAGAAAAATATGAGAATCAGGAGATTGATTTCAGTGCCCATGTGGTGGAAGTGGATGGAAAGGTGACATTATTCGGTAATGAGGTCATTCAATTTAAGACCAATAAAATTACTACGGGTCTAGTTGCACTTGAGCAGGTTTTTGATGGCCCTGATGTATCCAATGTTAGGAAATCAAATGCACATAAAGAAGACCTAGAGGAAATCAATTTGGGAATAGATATTGCCCCTAAAAAGGTATATATAGGGAAGAGAATGAAGCCACATGTGAGGACCATGCTTATTGCATTATTATGAAAGTATAGAAATGTGTTCACCTAGTCTTATGATGATTTGAAAGCCTATAAAGAGGACTTATTTCAACATGAAATTCCATAAAAGCCTGATACAAAACCTTTTAGGAAAAAAAAAGGCCTATTAATCCTACCTTAAGGCCCAAGATGCAAGAGGAGCTCACTAGATTAAGTGATGCAAGAATTATTAGAACAATAAGACATTTCCTTGTGGGTGTCTAACTTGGTGCCTGTCAGAAAGAAGAATGGCGACTTGAGATTATGTGTGGATTTTAGGAACCTAAATGTTGCATCCTTAAAAGATAATTACCCTTTACTCAAAATGGAAGCAACGCTAAAGAAGGTCACTAGTTGTAAATTACTTTCTATCATGGATGGATTCTCTAGTTACAACCAGATCATGGTAAGGGAATCCAAGCAATACAAAACAACCTTTTCAACTCCCTGGGGGACTTATGTTTATGTTAGGATGCCATTTGGTTTGATAAATGTTGGTGCCACTTGCCAGAGGGATATGGGTGTAGCTTTCACTAATTTTATAGATTTATTCCTTGCTATCTACCAGGATGATCTTATTACCTATAGTAAGAAAGAGGAGGACCATTTCTCATACCTTGAGCAAATATTTGTTAGAGCTATGGAGTATGGAATCTCGTTGAATCCCAAGAAGTGTGATTTTGGGGTTAAAGAGGGAAAGTTATTGGGGCATATTGTCTCAAAGGAAGGAATCAAGATTGATCCTGAAAGAGTGGCAGCTATTGAAAAAATTACGCCACCAAGAAATGTCAAAGGTATTCAATCTTTCTTTGGGTAGATAAATTTCCTAAGAAGATTTGTCACTAACTTTGCAGAAATAGTTAGACCTATCTCTAAGATGCTCAAGAAAGGAGAAAAGATGACATGGTCGGAAGAGAATCTTAAAGCTTTTCAAGCTATTAAGGCTACACCTGTCCTGAAAACTCCAGACTATGCCAAGCCTTTCCAATTATTTACGTTTTCCTCTTTTCGCACTGTAGTTGAATTTTTGTTGGAGAAAAATGATGAGGGTTATGAACAACCGATTGCCTTCTTTAGCAAATCCTTGCAAGCAACCGAGCTGAAATATGATACCACTGAGAAGCATGAATTTTCTTTATTGAATGTTGTCAAGAACTTCAAGACATATTTGACTGGTGCCACGGTGTTGACTTACATCCCAAGTGTAGCGGTCAAGGATATTTTTACTCAACAAGAAACTACGGGTAGAAGCTATAGGTGGATAAATAGGATTCAAGAATTCAACATAGATATTAAGATTATAAAGCTAGTGAGGGGCCAAGGACTTGTCAAACTTATGGGTGAATCTAACCTAGAAGCTAATCAAATCAATGAGGTAGAATTGGAAAATGTTTCTCCCATTTGTGATATGCAAACATGTGGTTGGTACCGAAGGATTGTTGAATACTTGCAGAACATGAAATTCCTAGATGGCATGCCAAAGAATGAAAGAAGAACCTTGAAGTTACATGCAATCAGGTATGTTATTATTGATAGTGAACTCTGGTGGAGAAGCCCAGAGGGTGTGCTCCTAAGATGTGTGGATGGTGACCAAGCGGAAGATCTTTTGATTGAAATGCATAAAGGAGTGTGAGGAGGTCACTATATGGCCAAGACAACCAAAAACAAGGTCTTGAGGGCTGGGTTTTGGTGGCCTACAATATTTAAGGATGCACGCTAGCTTGTACAAAAATGTGATGCCTATCACAAATTTACAGGAAAACTAAAGTTCTTAGGTAATTTACCACTTAGGCCAATTTCAGCACCAACCCCCTTTCATCAGTGGGGTATCGACTTTATTGGAGAAATGGTAGTAAAATCCAGTGGAGGACATGATTGGATCTTAGTTACTACTGACTATTTCATAAAGTGGGTTGAGGCCATCCCCACCAATAAGGCTACTAGAAAAGTAGTCATCGATTTCTTGATGAAGAACATTTTGAGCCAATTTGGTGTTCCTAAAAAAATTGTCACAGATAATGCAATGTGCTTTAGGTCAGAAGAATTTATGAATTTTTGTAATGAGCATGGTATAAATGTATCATATTCATCTCCATATCATCCCCAAGGAAATGCATAGGCTGAATCTAGTAATAAAAGCCTCATGAAGATTATTAAACGAGTTCTTGATAAGAATAAGAAGGCTTGGGATTCAAAATTGCAATTAGCATTGTGAGCAGATAGTACCACAATCAAGAAATCCATTGGGCATTCTCCTTTCAACTTGGTGTATGGAGTAGAGGCTAGGATCCCACACAATAATTTCATAAAAATGTCTAAGTTTGTTTAGGAATATGATACTGAAATTTGTGATGAAATGCAGAATAGGATGAATGAATTGGCTGAGCTTGATGAGCTGAGGAGAGAAGCTCACAAGAAGAATGAGAAGATGTAGCTTCAAGTTAAATATTTACATAATAAGTGAGCTATGCCTAGGAAATTTCAGGTGGGATGTATGATATTGATGTGGAATGCCAAACTGGAGGATAAAGGAAAACATGGGAAGTTTGATCCCCTGTGGCTTGGCCCTTACTTAATCGCAGACATTCATGGGGAAGATTCTTACTTCTTACAGTCACTTGCAGGTGAATTTTTGGAACTTCTAGTACAAGGATAGTTCCTGAAACCCTATTTCTCCTGAAATAGGTTTGTCTCCATGTACATTGTATAGTTCTGTAAATTTTTTGGTGTGTTTCATTTTTGTTGTGTTGACTTGCCTAGTTTGGGAAAGCTCCTGCCTTTTGATCCCTTTGCGTTTGGTCTACTCCACCAAGAGATCTGTTTCTTTCCATATCCACCGGGGGTATGCGTCCTCGACATGAGCCACTGTTAGACCCCCAAAAAATCCTTGATATTTTGAGGTCTTTTATCCTCAATATCAACATTATATGTTGATTACACACAAGCTTTAGGGTTTTATTTAAATGAACTTGTCATCCAAAATCCTCTTATTATCCTCAGATGTCTTATTTCTGCATTGACTTGTTGGTCCGGTTACCTATGGTATAAGTTGCTTCTCGATTCATAATTTTACGTTTCCTATAGGCCCCTTCGTTTAGAGCTATTTGGTCATTTATGATATCAAGGTGTCTTAAAATATTCCAAAAGTTGACCTTTAATCTTTGCAAATAAATGACTTATGCTTAATTCATGAATCCCCGAGGGGTAAGATCTCATCAGCCTAGTCAAGGACCCTTTTTAAGATTAACTATTATATTTTTGTGCAGATCTGACGATCACGAGATCACAAAATCAATCAGGATTATTCCCTACTGGCCCGTCCATTTGAAATGAATGCAATTTAATTGCTACGGGGTTAGTGAAATGACACCACATGCATGTGAACTAGCCGATATATCTCATCTCAATGCCCAAAACTTTGAGATCGACGGTGTTAAGGGGGTGAAGAAAGTTGATCACAACTATTCCCCAATGGCTCGCAGATGAAAGATGTAGGTTCTTTAAAAATGGCGAGACCTGCAAGATGCTGCCACGTGCACTCTACAACTACCTGTGTGTGGGGCCTTCTTGTACATACGGAAAGTCTTGTCAGTGATTTCGTATTGGCTATTCATCCAAGCTGGAGCCATATTCTGAATTAAAATGAGTTTGACTCAATCTGAGTCATTTGAGATGCCCAACTTAGCTATGCATCAACGACGTCTATTCAAGAAATGCAAGTACACCCATTGCAATTATTTTCTTTGCGCGAATGCACATTCATGGTAGAAATGACTCATAAACCTATTGAATTCCCTTCAAAACTGTGTATGCAGCCAACACTTGCCTGTATAAGATTTGAAGAGGTGTCCAAATCAATACAAGGAGTTAAGAAGCGAATTACAGAAATTATCTGAGCCGACATTAGGGTTTGTCATGGTTGAAAGTAGTAAGTACCATAAATGTAATTTTGTGCCTTTTCATTTTTCTGAGTTAGGGCTTTCTTTTAATTTTCTTTAAAACACGTTTCTTTCATCATTTTACTTTCATTGCTTTAAAATTAGGGTTAATCTTTGTGTTTAAAATCCGTAGCCCTGTAAATTGCCCAAATTTAGCCCTCCTCCTAGGTCATAAATTGCAATTAGGAGTTGAGTAGTTGAAATTCTTCCAAAACAACTTTTGTGTATTCAAGCCCATGGCTCCCAAAATTTAAGGTGCTTCTTCCTCTACCCAGTCTACAACCCTTTCTCAAGACATAATTGATTTGTTACCTCAGTCTACTAGTAAAAACCCAAAGGGAAGGGTCTTGTTTCATGGCCCTACTATGAAATAGGTTTTGATAGATAAAGCTTGCTTCATCAAGGATGCTGATGTACCCTACATGGGATGGAAAATGTTTCAACATCAGTTTGGAAATAGAAACCTTGGGTCCCCTTTTAGTAACCCATGAAATCTGAATATGGGGAGACTGAATGTCCCCAATGTGTACATGGATGTGGACCTCTTGGAGGATATTGCATCAAAGTATGATCTAGTCTCTAGGACAGTTAGGACATATGATGTTGTGGTTATGGTAAAAATAACTAGTGAAAAAATTGAAAAGGAATGTCACCTACATGAAAGGAATTCAAATATGCTTCCTTTGGATATGGATACTATCAGAGAAGAGTATAAAAATACCAAGGTCTTCATTACGTCAAAAATGCTGCCTCTACATACTGCGGTGGTTGGAACTGGGAAACAAAGGAGGAGGGTTAAGATTTATGATAGAGAGCTCGAACCTTTCCCAATGAGCTATTTTGGGAGTTATTTCAGAAAGACTGTATACTCTTTTTACCAAATTGTGGGTGCCGACCCACCTGATACATTGCAAAAGGTGTATAGCTACTCGACCACACATATGCAACACCCACTATACAATATTGTTTATGATTATGCAACCTATATGGATAATCACATCCATGAGGGCTTAGTTGAATTGCAAGGAGGGAAATAATGGGTAAAGTTCTTGTGGTACTCATTGTTAATGTATATGTTCATGTATAAGGGACAAAAATCCTTTGAGAAGGAGATCACATTGGAAAGGAGAAGGGATGGTGTCGACTTACCTATTCAGTGTTGGACACGTATCTTGGATAAATATGATAAGAGGTACAACTTTGTGGTGTTCAAAAATGATTTTGCATCCAAGATAGGAGGGCCTTGGTATATGAACCACCAAGGATTACCAAGGAAATCCATGATTTCTTGAGACCTAGAGAGCTAAGGCTAGATTTAAATTTGAGTCATAATTGGGGAGATTTGATTTTGTAACATGATAAGACAATTTTTCAGGATATATGGTAGTGGTTTGGGCCCATATGTTTTGCTTGCAGATGTTCCTTTGAGAATAGGTTTCCTTGAGATCATGAGGTAGTTGGGAGCTGCACAAGAAACACATCACTCTGAATAGCCTGAAAGTGTCATTGAGGTGAATGTAAGAAGCATTATGAAAGATGAGTTAAAAAAGATTAATGCCCAATAGGGTAGAGAACTTGTAAATAAGAGTGGTGTATTGCTATTGATAGAGTGGAATATTGTCGATTCTACTATTTTAGATGCTATAAGAAGGGCTAAGATACCTCTTATAGAAACATATGAATAACTATAAATGGCACTTTGAGGTTCAGGTTACAACAAGGATTGGGATGCATTGGCGATATGGTCATTATCTCTAGCATCTAGGAAACAAGTCTTGGTTGAGCCATCAGAGCTTAGTGGACAACTGCTTGTAAAATGAGTTGTTGATACTCCAGCAGTGGAAGCTGCAGAAACGGTTGTTAATTTTTCCAGGTTTACCCGGTCAACTATTGAGGGTCTTACCTTGGAAAGAGATAATCTCAGAGTTAAGTATAGTGAACTCCTGAATGATTATGACAACAACCAACAAAGAGTGGCTACACTAGAAACTTAACTGGCTTTCTATAAACAAAGAGAGGAAGTACAAAAGGAATGGGGCCAGCCTAGCTCAAGCCACCCACGTTCGGTCTCTCCAATGATATTTGTGTAGCACTCACTTCATATTCAGGCTCTAGTAGTAGTACCATATAAACAAGGACAAGAATCAAGTGCAGAGGAAGAAATAAGTAGACCGAATTCTGATTCATCTGAAAAAGATCAATTGCTTCTGCAAATTGAGGTACATAAGAAGTTGCAAGAGAAATATCAAGATGCAATGTATGAGAACATAACAAAGGTTGTCAGTACTGCCTTAAAACATTTAAATAAGAAGATTCAAGAAAGACTAATTAGTTTGCATGACAACTACGCTTTGATGGTGCATGTAATGAGGTTGTCTCAAGAAGACAAAATGTTGGCTATACCAACCTTGAATAAATAGGTCCCAAGATTTGAGAGATTGAAGTTGATTTTAGTGGGAGCTAGCCAACATGAAGATAAGTACCCTCTAGTGCTTCCAATTTATGATTTTGTGTGTGAGTTGAGCGAGCAGAAGTTTTAGGGATATGTAGCCCCACTTGAGAAAAAGATAATAGAATTATTATCTCAATACACACACTAATTTAGAACCACTTCCAGTTATTGAGGTTACAAATTATGAAGTGATACCATTGCAGACATGGAAGAGGGAATTGGATGAGGTTACTGATTCCCAAGTTGGTGAAATTTGCAAAGAAGTTAATATTGATGTTTTCAATAACACCCTGGGGAGGTTAACATTTCTTATCAGCTTTCTAGAGGATTTCAATAGGGAATCCAATGTATTTGTAACCATGTATTCCCCTTACAGGAAAGCCATGGACTAAATTACGAACTTTGACATGCCATCTAAGGAAGAATATGAAGAATGGGGAAGGTTGTATGTTGTCAAGATTGGTTTGTGAAACATATACTAGGTCATGTATTGTATAGGTCTAGCCTTAGAGATTGTAAAGATAAAACATATGTTTCACAGAAAAATATCGGCTATTGATGATTTGGGATGCTGATTGAGATGTTGACTCACCTATAGTCCACATTATTTTGTCATTTTTCTCGATGAATTGGATGCTTTCTTTTGAAATATTTTTTTGAAAAGGAAAAGTTGCTCCTTATTGCAAATGTAAATATTATGTGTTATGTGTATTCCCCCCATTTTTTATGATTACAAATATAACTGAATTTTGAATATACCTTCTAGCAGTCCAATTCAATATTGACATGTGTACACTTGGCTTGAGGCTTGCTTTTGCTCCCTTATTCTATAAAAGGGAATTCAGGGCCATTTGTGCGGATCTTTTTTTTAAAATTTTGGAGCTACATTGAGAGAATTAAAAAAACACAGAGCAAATATGTTGAGTCTTTATCTAATGTTTTGATTCTAGACAGTAAATTTAGTAAAATGTATGGCTTTTGAGTATATTTGAATGATAGTGCTGATTTTATGAGTCTATAGTCTCTCCTTTGGTGTTGTATTAAAATTATTAATGAAAATATTGATGAACGATCATTTCATTAATTGTCACCATGCTATTCTTTGATATGTGATATGGTTTTGGCTATTGTTCATGGAATGAGTTAAAGTGCTTAGATTAGATCATGAGTTTGTATACAATGTCATTTGGATTTGGTAAGAATTCTTTAGTATTCTGTTGTTGATTTGTGAATTTCAAGATGATATCACTATATCATAAATGCTTAGAATTAAAAATGCCTTATCTTTCAATTTGCATAGACTCCTAACCCATAGATAATGACATTGATCTTTAACCCATTTAACTTTCCTTGGGGTTTTAGTCTTTCAACTTAAGAGAAATATTTCAAAAATAACATGTGACTGACATGTTATTTGTTGTTGTTTTGCATTCTCAAATTAAGATGCATAATTAACTCAAATAATTGCCACCTTTGTGATTGATTTCATCTTATTTGCAATTAATGAGAATATGTCTACCTTGATTTACAATATATCTATAAATTGTTAAAATGAGTTATCTATTTGGCATTGTGGAAACACCCTCCCAGGTCTGGGAGAACCCAAAGTGTAGGAGATAAAGAAATACACACTTTATCTCATTTGTTGGCCACTCGTTTGATAGGTAATCAAGAATTGAGTTTGGTAGACTCAAATATTTCATTAAAATTGACCAACAGAGTGGCGACTCTGCTGGGGAGCTTTCATAAAGTTTAGCGTCCCTAGTGCAAATCTAGTACATTCAGAGTCAAGTCTTTGTCATCATTTGTTGAATTAGGTTGCCATTCACCCTTATGGGTCATATAATTCATTTTTTGTTCATGCGTCAACTTTTGGTCAATTTTGTCACTTTATGTTGGGTTATGTTCAAAATTCTCTCTGAATTTGAAAAAAAAAACTCTAGATACAATCAAATCTTATTTCCTAGTATCCTGGGTGGCAACTTTGAATTTTCTCACACTAGTGCAATGAAGACATCTCGCAAAGAACATGATAAGGAGAAATTTGATAGCTTGGAATACATCATGAAGAAAACTAGAAGTCAGTTGAAGAAAAATCTTGAATAGAAAGCAAAATTTGAGCCTGTAAAGGATAAACAACCTCTATGAAAGAAGAAAGCCACATAATCAAGTAAGTCCCTCGATTCTCTTCTTAGAGCATCTCCTGCTTTTAATAGTGAAGTAATTAGTGTAAATACTACTAGAGATTCAAGAAATAGTGGGGTAATTGAAGGAGGACAAGGTAGTTTCCCTACTGATCAAGTATTTGATAATCTCATAATTTCTAGATAAGAAGATAAATGGGAATTCTAGGGTAAGAGTAAAATGACTTCAAACCCACCAACACCTGGGATGGGATCTGTGTTTCATGGGGAAAATTTTAATCCTGGAGGAGAAAATACTAATCCACCAGCACTTACTTTCCTTGGGGAAGAAGTTGTGGATCAAACATTCCATACTCCAGCTCATAGTGAATATGGGGACTTCCTCAAAAATGAGGAAGATGCCAACAATCATATTAAATCCTTGGATGAAGAGGTTGTGTGGTGGGTTGAGCAAGTTGAGAAAAGAGCTCAAAAGAAAAAAAAGGATAGAATTAAGGCTAAGCAGCTTGAAAAGGATGAGAAGAAAGAAAGAGTGGAGAAAATGAGAGAAGAACATGCTAAGAAAAGAGCCTTTGAAAAGGGCACCCCAAGAAAAGATAGCCTTTGAAAAGGCTGCTAGAGAAAAGATTATTAAGGAGAAAGTTGCGAAAGTACCAGCCCACATTGTCCCTCAAGCTCCAAAAATCATAATCTTGATGGGAACTTCTGCCTCTAGTACTTATACATCAACCGTTGCTGCTACCAAATCTTCTGACTCTCCTAAGAAAATATCCTTTATAGATTATGGAAAAAGGATTGCTGATAATTTCCACCAAAAATTTTCTAATTCTCTTGAAACCAATACAAACACAAATACCATTACCTCATCTGCCAAGACACATTATCAGTCCTAAAGTCATTCCCAATCAATCTGCTACACCTTTAGACCCTGATACTTTGAAGTTGCAATTGAAGAGTGAAAAAATGCAAGAAGAATTGAGGAGGGTAGAGATAGAAGAAAATAATGCAGAAATGTCTAGAAGAATTGCTTTCCTCAAAATGTCAATCCCAACCCCGGATCCTTCAAGTTCTAGGAAAAGTCATAGTGGATCTCATGAAAGTAAGCCTAGTGGAAATACTCCCAGTGGAGGGGGTGGTAGTAAAAAAGGAGATGGACGAGGTGGAAATAGAAGCAATAATTCTTATTCTGATGATGAGGAAGAAGGTAAGAATAAGAATGATAGTAACAAAGGAAATTGGAAAGGTAAGGAACGAGATCAAATGGATAGTAAGAAAAGTGATGCACAAAAGGATACTAATAGGGATAGATGTCCTGGTGGGAGAATTCATAATGAACAGTATAGGAAATTGTGTTTTGACATCCCTGGTTAGCCAAACCCCATCCCAAACAATTCCAGAAAACATCTCCCTAAATTTACTGGAAATAATGCTCTTAGTGGAGAAGATCATCTGAAATCCTTCCAAAGTTTTGTTGAGGATTTTGAATTTTGGGAAGATGATGTAGCAATGAAGTATTTTATGCAATCCTTGGTTGAGGATGCAAGGGATTGGTATAGATGATTACCTAATGGAAGTATTGATTCAAAGGAATCATTCTATAGATCCTTTAGGGAACAATATGGGGACCAGACTGATCCTACATTTAGATTGAATGATTTCAATAACATCACCAAAGGGAATAATGAATCTATTGTTGAATTCAACACAAGGTTTCAAAAGTCTATGAACAAAGTACCCGATTATTTGATACCTAACCCTGATGTATGTTTGGTAAAATACTACAATGCTTATGATTCTAAGATGTGTTACTTACTTAGGGACAACAATCCATGAACTTTACCTGAAGCATATAAGATGGTTGTGAACATTGAGAAAAATAAGAGGGCTTCTAGTAAGGTAGGAAGGAGAGATGACCCTAAACTCCTAAAGAATTCCAAAGCTCAAAATGAGAAGTACAACAAGCTTGGGACTCATGATGATAAATGGGATCAATTTCTTAGTCTATTACAGAAGTAAGAAAAAAATGATAAACCTCAATTTCGGAGAAATTATAGGCCTCCTATACTTTAGGATTTCCCTTATCATACCAGTTGGCATAATGGAAAGCCAATTCCAAAAAATCAGAAGAATTATCAAGCTACACCTGATCCCCTACATAAGAATACCACTAATGTAGTAGAGGATTTACCATGGTGCGAAGTGTGAGATGCCTCACACATCAAAACAATGTGTTGTAGCTAGATCTATGTTAGAAAAACAACAAGATCAAGGGGAATCACATTCACCACACAATCTAGATGAATCAACAAATGTGTTCATGACTAGAGCAGATTTGGAGTATGGTGGTTATTCTTCTAGTGATGATGTTGACGTAGATTATATGGATACACAGAGAATACAAGAAAGTATACACCATTAGTAGGTGATCTCAGATGAGGAAAAGGGAGATGAATATACTACCTACAATCTTGGGACATCAAAATTTTCTCTGAGAAGACCTTCGAATGAGGAGATCAAAAGATATTCAGCTACCTTGGCTACAAGGGCTCAAGCATGAAGTGATCTACACTTGAGAAATAGAGTGGTGAGTGGAAATCAAGGAAATTTTTGAGTTTTATTCATAAAGGAAGGCAATGCAGACAATAAGGGAGCTAAGGTAAAGAGAAAGAATGAAGAAACTAAGCCCAAGGAGCCAAAAGAAATAAGAATTTGGGAAAAGAAAGGTATTAAAGTTAGGGATAGCATTGAAGTCACGCATCATGACCCAAAGACCAAAAAATTGAAGCTAACCTCTAAGGTTGTTGACAAGAGAGCTGAAAAAGTGGCCCCTTAGGAAATGGTATTTCCTGAGATGCCTAGTTATTCACCCATTGATATGTTTCAAGTCTTATCCCAAATCCGGGTTACAGTCCCACTCCTTGACATGATGAGGATTGATGATCATAAAAATAAAATTGTGGTTGTCATCAATAGTATTGCAGGAGGAACTAAGCATAATGTAGAAGCTAATGTACCTGACACAAGTGTTGGTCAAGAAAAAGGTATTGAGCTGGAAGTTATTATCAATGAAAACCTTGAGATCTATTTAGGAACTACTATTACAACAAACCCAAGTTTGGTCAATCCTTTCTTTTTGAGTTTCATCACTGATGGAAAGATACTCATGAATTGTAGGATTGATTCTGGGGCTTCAAATAATGTCATACCCATTAAGATCATGGAGGAAATTGGCCTAAAATTTGATATTATATATGGAAAATGTTATGCCATGGATTCAAAGGAGGTCACTATCATTGGTGTAATCTATGAGGTTTCTTATACACTGGCTAGATTTCCTAAAAATGAGTTAGTCATGAGTGTCATAGTAGTGGACATTCCCCCGACTTATGGGATGTTGCTATCTAGAAAATGGTGTGCCTCCATGGGGGGAAGTATGCAATGTGATTTATCATTTTCCAGTTTTTCTATTGACCAAAAGGATGTTAAAATTACCAGAGAATCAAGATTTCAACATATGTTTGAGTTAGTCAAAGAATCAGAGGAACCCCCAATGATAAATTTTATGGACACAGGCCTTGACACTTTCCATCTAGAGGAGTTGAAACAAGAAGAGGAGCAGGCTAAGCCTACTCCAATTGCTAGGGAAATTGCACAAAAATCCTAGGAAGATACTCTGTGGACACTCTATTTTGATTGAGCATGTTCAAAAGAAGGTGTAGGTGTTGGGGTCATTCTTATCTCCCCTCAAGGAAAGATGTTTAAATATTCCTTATTGCTATAGTTTGCATGCACTAATAATGTGGTTGAATATGAAGCCTTGTTACTCAGTCTAAAGTTAGCTTCTAAGCATGGAATAAAGATGTTAAAGGTATTTGGGGACTCTGAGTTAGTGGTATCCCATGTCAGGTAATTTTATTTTTGCAAATGATAAAAGATTGAGGTAGTAGAGGAATGAGGTATGGGATACTATATAGTCATTTGATGCCTTTGGGATAGATTGGGTAGAAAGGGGACAAAATGTCAAAATGGATTTATTGGCCAATCTTGTTGTCAAGCTTGATGATGTAACTTTTGATGGTGACTCAAGGATTGAGGTGCAAACAAGACCAACAATACCTGACAACATCTGCAACTGGCAAGTGTTCAATGAAGACAATGACATATTGAGATTCCTGCATTGTGTAGACAAATATGAGAATTAGGAGATTGATTTCGACACCCATGTGGTGGAAGTGGATGGAAAGGAGAAACTATTTAGTAATGAGGTAATTCAACTTAAGACCAATAAAATTCCTACGCATCTAGTTGCACTTGAGCATGTTTTTGATGGCCCTAATATATCCAATGTTAAGCAATCAAATGCACATAAAGAAGACCTAGAGGAAATCAACTTGGGAACATATATTTCCCCTAAAAAGGTATATATAGGGAAGAGAATGAAGCCACATATGAGGACCATGTTGATTGCATTATTGTGAAAGTATAGACACGTGTTCACCTAGTATTATGATGATTTGAAAGCCTATAGAGAGGACTTATTTCAACATGAAATTCCACTAAATCCTGATAAAAAACCTATCAGGAAAAAGCAAAACCCTATTAATCCTACCTTAAGGCCCAATATGCCAGAGGAACTCAATAAATTAAGTGATGCAAAAATTATCAGACGAATAAGACATTTCTCGTGGGTGTCTAACCTAGTTCCTATCAAAAAGAAGAATGGTGACTTGAGATTATATGTGGACTTTAGGAACCTAAATGTTGCATCCTTGAAAGATAATAACCCTTTACCCAACGTGGAAGCAATGCTATAGAAGGTCACTAGTTGTGAATTACTTTCTATGATGGATGGATTCTTTGGTTACAACTAGGTCATGGTAAGGGAATCCGAGCAATACAAAACAACCTTTACAACCACCTGGGGGACTTATGTTTATGTCACGATACCATTTGGTTTGATAAATGTTGGTGCCACTTTCTAGAGGGCTATGGATTTAGCTTTTGCCAATTTTATAGATTTATTCCTTGCTATCTACCAGGATGATCTTACTACCCATAGTAAGAAAGATGAGGACCATTGCTCACACCTTGAGCAAATATTTGTTAGATCTCTCGAGTAAGGCATCTTGTTGAATCCCAAGAATTGTGATTTTGGGGTTAAAGAGGGAAAGTTATTGGGGCATATTGTCCCAAAGGAAGGAATCAGGATTGATCCTGAAAGAGTGGCGGCTATTGACAAAATTACACCACCAAGAAATTTCAAAGGTATTTAATCTTTCTTTCGGCAGATAAATTTACTAAGAAGGTTTGTCACTAACTTTGTAGAAATATTTAGACCTATCTCGAATATGCTCAAGAAAGGAGAAAAAGTGACATGGTAGGAAGAGCCTCTTAAAGCTTTCCAAGCTATCAAAGATGCTATTAAGGTTGCACCTATCCTAAAAACTCCAGACTATGCCAAGCCTTTCCAATTATTTACATTTTCCTCTTTTCACACTGTAGCTGGAGTTTTGTTGTAGAAAAATGATGAGGGTTATGAACAACTGATTGCCTTCTTTAGCAAATCCTTGCAAGTAGCCGAGCTGAAATATGATACCACTAAGAAGCAAGCATTTTCTTTAGTGAAGGCTTTCAAGAATTTCAAGACTTATTTGACTGGTGCCACGGTGGTGCCTTATGTCCCAAGTGTAGCGGTCAAGGATATTTTTACTTAACACACTAACTCATTTGACTACAAAATCTGACAAAAATATTCGACGAAATATGTATAATTTGATGTATCATCAGGTGCTTGTAAAATTTGATGTGTAATTTTCAATTTTTTAAAATTTTATCCCTGACCTTCGTCGAAATTTCGACGAACCTGGGTTTCATCGAAATTTTGACTCAGTTTTGTCAAAATTTCGACAAACATGAAAAATAAGAAAAAAAAAAATTGTGGCCGACATAAAGAAAAGTGAGTTCGTTGATTTATTGTGATAGTGTTTTTCTCTACTTGAGATAGTTTGTGGAGAACTAAGGATGATTTTCTTGGGGAAAATCAGAAAAAATTCAAGAAGATATCGCCAGGTTGAGGGTAGTCATTGTCTTTTTGCAAAATTCAGTTGTGAAGTCAAATTTGTAGTTCCAGGTTTGAAAATCATATTTTAAAGCAACATCTCATCAGATTTCATTTTTAGAGGTTTAGGGTTTTGAGAATTTCATGTCCAAATTTTGTTGTGTGGAATCACCATAAGATCACAACCAAGGAACAGATTCTTGTGACTGTAATTATGTGATCCATAACTCTATTGGTCATGTGGCACAGTTGTGCTATAACAAATACATGATACATTCATGTGTGACCCAAGTTTAATGTGGCTATGTTGTGATAGAAATGGAGGCACTCATATAATGTAGTTAATTTAGGTTGTATAATGTAGGTGTCAATCATCATTGGGTGCATTCAGGTTGTCCAAGTTTAACAGGTTAGGATGTAATTATAGCATGATCCAAGAGTGATTACCTCTTGCTGCAATAAAGAGCCTATAACTCTGGTTGATATGTAGAGTGGTTGTGTTATATCAATTATGTAGTGCATTCAAGCACAAACCATGTTTAATGGGCTATTCTAGAGAGTGATCAATATTTTCTAAACCTTATGAATGTTACTTAAAAGTGTATAGTTTAAACTACAAACCAAGTTTGTTACATACTTGAATGCAATCTTGGGTTACCGCAAATTATAATAATGTGATATGATAATAACCATTATGAAAAGTATTAAAGCAAGACCCATGCTATATAGGATACATTTCCCTGATTAGGTTTACATACCTTAATGATTAAACACAAGCTTCCCACACACTCTAGGATACAATCCAAGATCATACCACAACTTTGTCAATACAACTAATTTTCTGACCCAAGATTTAAGGTTGTTTTTTAATATATACAGAAGCATTGGTAAGAGCATGATTAGGGTACAAAACCTAGGCCTCCATAGAAACATAAACAATAACTCTAGCAGATTAGTGAGGTTGCAATACCAGAAAGATTGAGACATTGTAGCTAATAACAAAATCTTGTAATATAAAGATTGTAGGCAATAACAAGCACACTATGTAGCTTAGTGACATTTGTAAATGCAATCTATGGTAAGAAGAATGATAGTCACTTGAGATGTGATAGTCAAAAAGAGGCTGGATAGTGACAAGATAATAATGCTCAAACCTTGCATAGTAAAGTGGAGATTTTAACAATGAGTTTCCTTACCCCCTTGCTGACCTTAAGGGTTTTTCAAATGCTTTTGGTAGTGTTAGACAAGGCAAATGCAATCAGGGAATGACTGTCCAAATGAAGTAACAGTGGTAATCATAGGTTCAATGTTTCTTCTTATCCATTAATGTATAATGGAGGTAGTGGATTGCATGTTTGAGCAGCGTTTTGAGACTCATCAAAGATGGGACAATAGTGAATAATACGTTGTGGACTATGAAGTAGTGTCAATAAGGTTGAAGGATCTTAAGATCTACAATACCATGAAACAATGAGTCCCCTATAGTAAGTAGGCAGTCTATAAGGCATAGTTTGATTTTATAGAAGGATTCTCATAAAAAGAATCTTCAAGTGATAGTGAGTGAGCTGTTTGAGATTGCAGCTAAGGGTGAAATACCCAGTCTTAAAGGAAGTTAGCAAAGTAGTAAATGTGAAAGAAAATCAAATATTACACAAAAAACAACTCACAATGTTATCTTGCATAATGCCTTGAGTTTGAAGACAAAAATCTCATTTTATCTTGATGAAAGTGGTGACCTTAATGGTCAATCACAGGTAACCATGATTTTAAAACATGCTATTGTGCTTATGGAGGCAACATTTTAAGCAAGGTAGTGAGTGGTGGTTTGGAACAATGGTAGGTATGAAGGACTTGCTTTATATGCATACTATCCAGTCTACCATGAAAAGGATTAAAGCAAAGACTGAGATCTATTTAAAAGCCACGGTCATGAAGATATTAAAGATGTCACATGTAAAACTCTAGTAGCTAGAGTAATGAATATAGTGCCAAAGAGGATAGTGTGGTTGAGAAAATTTAGGAGATCTCCACATTATCTAATTATAGGGAAATACATCATTTATTTATTTTTTTAATTAAAATAAATCATTCTAAGCCCTATATAGGATACATTGATACTTCAAAACCCTTTGAAGGAATTTGAGATTATTCAAATATATGTCAAGTAAATACCTAGATTACAAATAGTAGCGAGAACAATGTAACATTTGTTGAGCAGAGCAGGAATGAGATAAGCAACAATGAATCCTATGCCTCCTTTCACACACATCTCCTCACTATTCTCTGCCATTCTTTAGTGAAACACTTCTCCATTTTGGTAGTCTATGCTTGAAAATAATGTTTTGATGAAGATTTTAGAGTATGTTTATTAAAATGAAAACTCCATTCTGGTGGGCTACGCCTGAAAATAAGATTTTGACAAAAGGTTTAGGGTATGTTTATTAAAGTTTTAGAGTATTTTCGCGAGCTATATTCTTGATTCCTTAAATGATTTATTCAAATGGATTGTGAATAATATAAATGAATATCTATTTAGTCATTTTTATTTGTGTGACTAAATAATTTTTAATCAATGACCAAACTAGTAATTTATTTACTCATTTATAGCTGAGTTGCAAAAAATGAGCAGAATTTAGTCATTTTTAGTTGTTGTGACTAAAATTTTTAGTCACCTAGTCATTTATTTTCCAAATTCTACTAGTGTGTGCTTCCTTATGCGATTAGGGCTCTCTCAATGTTGAGGGCCCTAGGGATAAGCTCGTCATAAGAAGTGACACATCACATCTTTAACTAAAAGGGTAAATCTGTATTGACATTAGCAATGATGATTCTGACTTGTTGCTCCTTAGGAATGGGTCACTTGCTCTTACTAGTTCGCTACCTCCATCATTGTAGGAAGTTTGTGATCAAGTTCAATATTCTGATTTTAGGAGTCTAATGGTTGGAAATCATAGTAAAATCAAAATTTAATAAGTTTTGGAATTAGCATTTTAAAGTGTTTTTTGGGGTCATTAACTTCAAACTATCTTCTCTTTTGCAAGGGTGGTTGCATGCCAAAAAATTTTGGTGTAAAATATCATAATTATTAGATTTTGTTACCTGTCTATGAATAAAAATTATTGGAGTGTGAGTCTGATATTTTTTGAAGATCTAAATAGTCAAGTTTGGTAATGAAAAATCATGTCAGATAATATTAGTCCAGAACAAAATGAAGAGACACTTGATAGATTGTGGGCTAGATTGAAAAGAAAGGGTGATGGGAAATGTTATTTTCCTTACAATAATTGCAAGGGCTTAAAGACGAGATGACTTTTAATCACAACAACTGAGAAAGATTGTAGGCAGCATGGTCACATTGAAGGGGGGCATGATTATCGTCCATTGGTAAGTTGTTCATTATATGTGTTTATATTGATTGAATTTGTAAATTTTTATATCATTTTAACATTTTATATATACATATATAATCAATTGATCATGATCATGATTTATTTGTGTCTTATCATTATTATAAAGATGGGGTGCCCTAAGGCAGATGATATGGATTATCACGGCCCAAAGAATGTGGTTTTGCAAGCGGACAAACATGGATCTATGAATATCGAAGATGAAGTTAATGATTCTATGGAAGAAGATGATCATGTGCCAAAAAACACAGTTGAAGATGATGGTACAAATACATTGATCCATGGCACATTTAGTGGTAGATTTGATCATGATGATCGAGATGACTTTGATGATGTTTATGATTTACCTGTACTTGAGAAGGCATACAAGCCCCTTTATGAAGGCTCCCAAACAACTCTTCTCTATGTTGTATTATTGTTGTTGAACTTGAAGGTTATGAATGGTTTATCAAACATAGCAATCTCATGGATGTTAAGGTATGTCATATATGCCATCTTTTTCCATCTATTTTAATTGGTGTTAGTTCATCACTAGTAAATGAAAGATGAAATATATACCATTAATATTCTTTATATTAACAAATTATTTTTTGTTGTAGATTGATTGGTGAATTTTTGTTACCACCATCAAATATTTTACCTCGCTCATACCGAGATTTATCTGGCATTATGAAAGACATCAGAATGGAGTATCAGGCAATAGATGCATGTCCCAATGATCATATTATATATCATAAACAATAAGAATTTGCAACAGAATTCCTAGAATGTCATATCATTAGATATCGAACAGATCAACTAACAAAAAAGGTTCCTTGCAAGGTTCTTCGTTATATTCTCATTATTCCACGTATCCAATGATTATTTAGGTGCAAAATCTTAGCGCAATTTATGTATTTCCATGCACGGAATAGAAGTGGAGATGACATTTTTCGAATGCCTATAGATGGTTCTGCATTTAGGGACATAGAGGAAAAATGGCCACACTTTAAAGAAGAACCTCATAATCTTAGGCTTTCATTAAGAGCGGACTGTGTCAATCCATCTGGAGAGCTAGGATCTATTTACTCGGTGTGGCTTATTTTTGTTATCAACAATAACATTCCTCCATGGATGTCAATAAAGAGGGAGCACATAATGTTGTCAATGATTGTTCCAAGTATTTGTTTACATCAATTTTCTTTAATGTAGTAGCATCTCATTTGTCTTATTTGTTGCATAATGACTTATATTTTTTTCATTCAATAGTCATGTACATTAATTTATATATATTGCAATAAAATGGTTATAATAATTATGTAATGTTTATGTTCATTCAACTAGGTAAGTACCAAGTTAAAGATATGAATGTATATATCGAGCCTCTTATCGATGAGTTACTAAAGTTATGGAATGGAATCACTATGTATGACGTCTCTAGACCAATAGGACAAAGACAATTTCAATTCCATGCAATGCTTGTATGGACAATTCATGATGCCCCAGGGCTAACACATTTTTGTGGTATGTTATAACATTCAACTACACTTTAACAATATTTAATTTTATGAAGTAGATATCATGCATGTTTTTAAAATAATCTATTCATTATATATAATTATAAAAATTGACATATTTAATCCAATTATATATGATCTTGCAGGACTTCAAACAAAGGGAAAATTTGCATGTCCAATTTGTGGTCCAAAGATGAAATCTCGTCATTCAACAAGTTTAGGAAAGCAGGTGTTTGGTGAGTATAGGAACTTCCTCCATAGAAATCATAAGTATCGAACTACTGAAAAACATCTTTTCAATGGGAAAGAGGAGACTACATCAAAACCACGAAGAATGACACCTCGCCTATGGAAATTGGAATATAATAGAATTAATCGTCAAGATTATACATTGGATCAAATTGTTTATCTATCATATATGATATGTTTTGAATTTATATTTTTATATTGTGTTGTGTTTACTCATGTTGTAATTGACAATGATTGTCATTGTTAATTTATTTAACTTATATGCTTCATGAAGGTTTTCAAGGCATTAATGGCCGGTTTCCACAGGGACCAAAAAGTTATCCCAGACAATTTAGTAGGTTGCCCTACTATGAGCAGCTACAAATTGTGCATTTGTTTGATACAATGCATATCGGAAAAAATATAACATAAACGTTATAGAAAATATTGGATGGAAGGCATGACAAAGAAAAAATTGTCAAAATTTGTAGTGACATTTAGGAAGCCAATCATACAATAAAAAATGTCATTCAATTAAATAGTGATGGAGACCAAATTAATATAAGTGCCCTTCCTTGGTTATTAACAGAGCAGCAAAGCAATGCTATAAAAGAAATCATACGAAAAATTTAATTTCCCACAAGATTTGCTGCGAACATAAACAATATAATAACAAAGAAAGGTGAATTTGGGTCAGGGATGAAAACGCATGATTGGAATACCTTCATTAAGGTAATTATTTCAGTATATTATATACACTTGTATAATGCATGTAATTTTCAGTGTATTATGTTTACTACTTTTGGAAAAATAATGAAAAGATCATTTTATAATTGTTGCAATACATTCTACCTCTATCTCTCCAGACAACTTTGACAACAATGTCAAGCAAGTTATATATGATCTTGGAAAATACATGAGGTAAGTAGCGATATTTGTTCAATTCATTGTATACATCTTATAATTGCCATTTTGTTTTACTTGTAATGTAATATACTATATATTTTTGTTAAATCTCATTAATATATTTGTGCCTTGAATCACTTGTAGATGGTTGTCATCTAAAGAAATCCATAAAGAAGATATAAATTATTGGAAGAGAAAAATTCCTCGTCTAATGTGTGAAATGAAAAATTTTCTACCTTCGACATTTTTCAATGCACAAAAACACTATCTCATACACCAAGTTGAGGAGATTGAATTGTGTGGACCTGTACACACAAGGTCAATGTGGATGGTTGAGAGGCACTTGAAATTTTTGAAGGCTTTGTTTAGACAAAGAGCACATCCTAAGGGTTCTATGGTGGAGGGATATATGGTATACCAGACCATGGTGTACATTAGTGAATATCTTCCTAAGTTTACAGAAAAGATCCATGTAGATCACATTTGGGATCCCAACTCCATTAACAAATTCGAAGAGGAGTACCTGATGGCGAAAGGTAGATTGAGGAAAGTGAGAAGTAATTATAAGATGGTCATGGAGATTAATTGGAATACATTTTACATATGGTTTTTATGTATATTGTACTTATTTAATTTTTAATCTTCAATATACATCAATTATAAATTAAGGTCATATATTGTGGTATTTAACTAATTATACGCCGTTTGTGAATTTTAATTTTTTTTGATACAGTTGGTCAAGAGTGGGATGCACTACATTTGTACATCGCAAACAATCTTGATTGGATGACGGTATGGATTGAACGATGTCAACAATCTGGTCGTGCATTAACATGGGAAGGTGTGGCTTCATTGGATAAAGAAGCTCATTGTAATGGAGATTCCAATGTTACACAAAGGAAAATTGATTTAGCATATGGTTTAAGAGATAAAAAGGTACGTATAAATATATTAATCACCCATATTATTTAATTATTTTCAATTATATTGATGTATATATAAGCTGAGATTGTTTTCTTTGCATACATTCAACCAAGAATAAATATGTTTATCAACTGATGATATTGCAATAATTTTTACATGTTTGACATATTGCAGGTGAAACACCACAAGGCTATGTGGTGTAATGGTTGTAAATTTTGAATCAAAATGTTGGATGACATGAAGAAAACTTGTGATTCTAGTATAACTATAGTCTTTCAGGTGACTAATGTTTCATCTAGAAGCAACATACATCCAGAAGTCTCAAAAAATCGATACTATGGGATTTTGGATGATATACTTGAGTGTGACTTTAAGTCCTTTAGATTAATTTTTTTTTTTTTCCTATGGTACAGGCTACGATTGAATGAAAATGATCCTAAAAGAACTATTATTGAACATGCTAATGGATTTACCATGGTTAATACAAGGTTGATTGAGCGAGCTGGAAATGAGCCCTATGTTCTTCTAAGCCAATGTGAGAAGGTATTTTACTCAGAGGTTCCAAGTAAACCAGGTTGGTCATTTGTTGTTAGACATGATCCAAGAGGAAGGCCGGTAAAGTATAATGTGGTGGAAGAAGAAGATATTGAAGAACTAGAAGATGATGTAGATGATGATCAGGATCAACAGTTAGTTGATGATGTCCCTGACGAAGATGTCAAAGAGGAGGAACTAGATCATGATAATGTAGGAGTTAATGTTCATGAAGATGATATCCATGTGGATGATGACATTATCAAAACTAATATCGATGACGATGATGATGATATGACCAATCCTTACAATGTAAAATCTGGATCGGATGATATAGACAAAAGTAGGATGAAGAAGAAGATCAATAACATTGAAATGTATGAGTTATGCGATTATATTATCTATTTGATATTAATTTCTTGATAGAATTATATTTGACTTATGTGGTTACATAATTAATTCATGATGTTTTAAATTTTTATGCTATTACATAATTAATTTAATGATGTACTTTTTAATGTTTGAAAGGTCAAAAAATTAAAACATTTCAATAGTGATGTTAACAACCTTGAAATTAGTGTGTTTTATGTTTCATGTGATCATAAAAGATTAAAACTTCAGTTGTAGAGGTTTTTGTTCAGTGGTTGAAATTTAAATCCCTTTAAAAGGCATAAAGTGATCATTGTAATGGTTGTTGATGGTTGAGGATTTAAAATACAAGCTCTTGACATTCAAAAATCTATGTTTTTCTTCAAAAAAATTGTATTTTTCCTGTTATGCAGCACTATACGGTCACATGCAGCCATATTTTGATGTGAAATCAATTCCAGGTCATGAAGATATGTGTTAGCTTTGATCTGAATCTGATTTGAGGGCTTAAGGTGTTGATTTGAGTTAGAAAGCTTCATTTCTTTGCATACAGCCCGGTTACCCTATTTATGAGGGTTTTGTAGTCCAAACATGATATAAAGGGGCTCTTACACTTTTTGTGATTATTGTAGCTTGTGTAAGAGGCCCCATGGATACTGTTGTAATTGTAGGATGCATGAATAAGGCGTAGGATGAGAAATAAAGAAGGTATAGATGTTGTCCTCAAGAGTTTTGTGAAGAAAAGCATGTGAAATGAGAGGTACTTTCTAGCCCGATGCTTGTTTGCTCCTTCATTTTCTATAAGAAGGATTTCAAGGCCAGAAGTACGGGTTAGCAAGTTAGATATTTTTTGGTCGATTCTAGGTAGAGTTGCAGAGCAAATTGTAAATTTCGATGGTTTTAAGGAAAATAGAATTTAAGTTTTTAGTCATTCTGTAGTAGGTTTTGAATTCATGGGGATTTGATTTTTTATGACAGTACTGGCATTTGAATTGAAATGATTAATTCAAACTCATGTCTTTCCATTGTACATGGATATCTGAATTTTGAATAAGATAAACAAGGGTTGTCATGTTCATCTCACTCTTGTGGTGTGTATGATTTCTGTTTTCATTTTAATTCAAGGAATTCATTAATTTTTTTGAATGGGATTGTAGGTGGATATGTTCTATATAAGGATTTGATAAGTAGTATTGGTTTAGAATACATGATGAAATTGTAAATCAATTTTCTCAAGGATCTTAAATGTTATGTGTTAAATCTGTCATAAACCCTTAGATGTTTATGAATTTGACTCCCTCAATGGATATATGGCACTGATGTAAGTTGTACTAATTTGTATGGTTCAATATTTTGTTTGCATTTACCTAGCGCTTTGTACAAATTGCAAATCAATGACTATTTTACACTGTGGAATGTGTTGTAGTTATCTCATGCTCCAAATATTTGATATTACTGATGAACAACCAATTCTATTCAGTATTATGCTATTATGTTGAGCTATTAAATCAGATTATTTGTTGTTGTTAATGTTGTTTACGATAATGGTGCAGAGGTTGTAAACGTATTAAGGGATCACCCTCCGAGGTCTTGTAGAGCCCAAAGTGTAGGAGGTCTTTAAAATCCTCGTCAATTGGTCCAGGTCCTTCGAGCTGCCCTTCATTAGAATTGGAAATTCCATAGGTAAATTAGAAGACCAACTTGGTTACAATAAAAACAACCAACAGGTAGAGGGGAGAGAGATAGAGGGATTTAGTGAGAGAGAGAGGGAGGGAGGGAGTGAGTGGGAGAGAGATAAAGGGAAGAGGGTTAAGTGTAGAGGGTAGAGGGT
>VDFB02270651.1:270694711-270714901 GCA_007258455.2 Sequoia sempervirens
GAAATGTAAATCTCTATCAGAAAGCCTCAAGAGATAACCCCAAGGTCTCTAATGTCAAGTCTTGACAACGCATAAACAACTCAGTGATAAATGTGAAAATGCTGGTAATCACAATGTGACCTTACTACAAGCAAAATACTGAATCTCTAATTATCAGATTTAGCAATATAATGATACTTCAATCCTAAATCTAACTTGAATGATAAAGAAATAACAAAAGATATAAGGTTTCAAAGAGACTTCTAGATCTAGCACTAAACCTAAGATTAACAATGCAAATGACAAAATACTTGAAATGGACCAATCCCTCAAAACTGATTTCTACTTGACCCAGATGAGTCTGCAATCTTATAGAAACAGTGCAATCTTCTAAGGTGTTAATATTTTCAGATCATGAACATTCATTCAAACAACCCTATTGAAATTGAAATGAATAAACCCTCACAATTGAACTAAGCACAATGAATATAAAGGTCCAGGCTAACTTTGCAAAGCAACTAACAATCAGTTGGTTGCAAAAAGTATGGACCAGGGATTGCTGCAACACTTCAAATATCAAATCATAAACAACATTAAATCAAATCTAATTCTAAATACTATCCTCCTCAAAGCAATTCTAAAGATAGAATAACAAGAACCATGCAAGATAAGAAGAAACACAAGTATGGCACCAAATCACAATGTCATTACTTGCATCAAATTATCCACTATAGCAACAATTCCAGCTTTTTGTTACAATATTTGCTTGAGAACAACTACTTGCTAACTCTTGCTCTACTTAATTCGCTCTAACTATTTCTCTATTTGTCTATGTCTATACTTATGTCTAGCCCTTACAAATGAGGAAAAATGCCATATTTATAGAACCCCCAAAACATGTCAGCCTAGATAGGGTTTTACAATAATAATTAGGCACAAGAAGTCGGCCAAGAGAAATTCAAAATGAGATAAAATATGCATTAAATGCACGAACTTCATCTAGGTCAGCTTGGGATCACCAATGTAGCTCGGAACAATGCATGTCAAAATAATAGGGAAGCACAAATCTCGATGTAGCCCATTATTAACTACCTTCCCCTTTGTCTTTATTCTGATCCAGCATTTCATGCACCTTCAAAAGCACCTTATCCAAGTTGGGCACAGGTGGTAAAGGCAAAACCTTAAGTTGACTCTCAATTGATGTAATTTCTTCCCTGGATTATTTCACTGACTTATCCCACTCCACCTTATAAGTTAGGTATTTTTCAATGACAACAATGTAGGTGGCCACATCATCTAACTGGCGTTTAGTAACAGAATCATCACTGACTGGAGCATAAACATCATGCCACCACTTTCTCAATTGCTCTAAACTCAAATATTTAGGGGTGATCTTCCTTCTCCCTGTCATAATCTCAAAGAAAGCAATGCAGCCATTATAAACACCAGTTAGGGTATCATCAATTTTCCTCCTCTTCTTGTAGATCTTCTTCAGAACCTTTTTCCTGATCTGCAAAGCTTCAAACCACTCCCAAGGTTCAGCAGCTTTTGAGGAAGGAAGAATTTTATCATTTACTAGCTTATCCTTGGTGTACTCCATGATGGTTTTAGTTTTCTATAGCAAGAGATATGTATCTTCCTTATCCTAAGCCAATACTTCTTTCAAACAATCAATTTCTCTCATAGCATCCTTTCCAGATGACAGAATGTCCATAATAGTATCATTTCCTTTAGTTCGCACCCCTTGCAGCCAATTTGCAGTAGCAAGAGTAAAAGCCTTCATTGTTTCAAGCTCGGTGATAGTTTCTTGAGGTAAGGGATTTGTAGCAGAAGCCAAGGGGTTAATGGATTGCAAGGGTTTCATCAGATCCTCCAAGCATTTCCTGAGTTTTTCATTTTCCTTTTTTAGTTCTTGCTTAGTTTGAACTTCCTTCCTCAATCTCACCAGGATAACTGTGCTAGAACCCTGATAATCCTCAATGTCCTGCTCAACGGAAGTGGGCCCTAAATTAATATTCTGCACATTATAGTCCTTTGCAGATACCTCATCTCTATTCTTATCCGGAGCAGGGGTTGCAATGTGGACAACTCTATTACTTGCCTCATATCTTTCAATCCTTGAAATGACCTTGGCCTTCTTTTTACCTTTATCTTTTCCAATCTTGGCCAGCAACTCATCCCAGTTAGGTGGAGTATCCTCTACAACAACCTACTTTCTCCTTATCTCCTTGTCCAACCACTCTGGAATAGTGGATTCCAACTGCACTTTGCTTTGTTTCTCCTCCTCCTGTTGATCTTTAGGTGCTTCCTTATCCAAACTCTGCTTCTCAAGAGTTTCATCTGTTTTACCCTCCTTTTCTTCAACATGTTCCTCTTTCTGTACAAGTGATGAAATCTTTTCAGCTTCTTCTCTTTGGGGAGATTTAACCTCTTCAGTCCTAACAGGTGAAACCTCATACGCAACCAAGGGAGACTGCATTACCTTTTCAACTTCGGCCTCTGCACTATAAAGGTCACCCTCATGAAATTTCTCCCCTTCAGTGTCTGGATGATCTTCAAATTTCTCAGATTCACCTGGTTTTCTTTGAGCTTCATGAGCGGAAGGAACATCATCATGCTGCTCCTCATGAGAAGTAACCGGAGGAGGATCTGCTTTGGACACACTATCCTTAGGAGGAGTCCTTGATCTCCTTATGTACACCGTGCCTTCTCTTCTGAACTCTCCACATTTACCACCGGTGGGGTAACTTCTTCTTCTCCTACCTTCGAGCTTGCATTCTATGAAAATCTTATGACTCTTCTCCTTTTAGGCACAAGAACATCAACCTCAGGACCCTACTTTTCAATTTCTTTTTGTTCAGACTTCTTAGTCCTTGACCTTTTCTTAGCAATTGGATTTCTCTACTTTTCTGTTTCTTGGACTTCCTCCACTTGAACACCTTTTATCTTGATTTTAAAAGGGGAATCCATCTTACCTTTTCCCTTAGGATCCTGCTCAATTGACTCTTCAGAAGTAGAGTGAGGGTCCAAATCTCCCATTAAATCATAAGTGCACTATACACCTTCATTTTCCAACTCCCACAGTTTATGCTTCAGCCACATTCTGGTGAACTTGGTGACTGGATCCATTAACTGCTTTAGTTCTATCTTTTCTTCCTCTAGCCAATCCACATCACCAATCGGCCTATCCTTTACTGCTTCATAAGCATGACCTTGAATCAAATCCCCATCATTCTCAAGTTGATCAGGGACTGCCTTCACATTATATAGTCAGACTGATGCAACTGGAAGTTAGGAAAATTTCATCTTTCTTACCTCGTATTCATCACTGTAGTTGGCCTAGTAGTCCTCCAAATCAACCTTATGGCTATACTCTCTACTGGCCTTCTTTTGGGCTTCACCTGTTATATCAAATCTAGACCGCTTGGAATGAAAGGACAAGCCAAGAGTACTCATCTCCTCCTTTGAAGCTTGGGAAAAAATAATGGAAGGACATGCCTCTCCAGTGCCAATCCTTAAAGGGAAATCTCCACCAAAACCAATCTTATTTTTTTTCCCTTTTGACAGTAGCATCAAAATCACATATATGTCTAGTGACCTCCAAAAGTATGATATGATCAGTGGGATACCTTGGAAGCCTATATGGAGTCCTTTGGCTGCCATCAACACAGATGTATGAGAAGGTTGGGAACTGAATGAACCAAGCGCCATATTTCTTAATTAGCTCCTTAGCTTGGTCTGAAATCCTCACATGCTCTGCTCCCTACAGTAACCTGGTGATATGCATGGTGAATGCATCATTCACCCTCCTGTAGCTCGAGCTTCCCAAATGCAACTGAGGGTACACCTCATAGATAATATCCTATCCAAAGACACCCTTGGCACTCAATCCCTTGTATGGATAAAACCTTGCAAGTGCATAGACTAAGTACGAGGTCATTGTGAAGGTCTTGGTCTGCAGCACATTGGACAACTATTCATGAATCCCTCTGCTAATGACACATGCCCAATGATAGTCAGTCTTTTCCTGTTCCATCCTCACAATAACATGGCACATCCAATTCTCAAACATACCAGCATTCTTCAATCCAACCACCCTACTGAGAAGAGTGATGGCATCATAATACTCCTTGATTTTTTCCCTGAACAACTACTTAGGCAGTTTAGAATAATGAGACTTGGGCTTCTCCAACCAGGAATTGATAAGTTGTTGAGATTTAACAGTCTGTTCTTCGTACTACTCTTGAGCTGCCTTCATGTTGAATGCCACCACATGAGATCTATCCGGCATATCAAAAGTCTAAGCAATGGAAACAGGGTTGAGATTTGCCACAATCCTCCCTTGAGGACCAATTATTCTCTGTGTATCACTATCATAGCGCCTGGCACACTCAAGGACCAGTTCATAACATTGCACCGTGGAGGGGAAACCAGCTACATGCACCAATCCTGATTCTAACATCCTCTTAGGCAATAGAGGAAGATCTTGCTCTGCCATTCTGGCCTTGAACTCCTCATAGCCCCATAATCCAACATTGTTATATGTCACCTCTAACCAGACATAAGTGATCTTACTCTCTGGAATCTTTCTCTTGATGTCCATATTTATTATTTCTGCTTCGGATATGGAAGATCCCTCCATGTCACCCTTAGCCCTCCCAGCTATTACCTTGCTTGATTTAGCCTACAATTAACAAAGGAAACATAATAAAGATCATACCAACAAAGGTTAACCAATCAAAATCATCATTAAATAATATTAAATCTCATATAGAATGATCATGTTAAACTTCGGGTTTCAGGACCATCTACGGAATCCAAGCCAGGGAGGAATTTCAGAGAATTCTAGGCCAGATGGATTCCAGTGGAATAAACAAGAAAACACCAATTAGCAACTTAATCCAATCATTATTAATCAATAAACAACATGTGAGATCTCAAAACAACATAAATTAACCATAAAATGCATAGTCATCCATTAACACATCATGCTATTTCAAATTCCTTCATATTTCATCAGATTCTGGGAAAATCTGCTAGGGATGGATTTCCGCGAAGGCAGAGACACTATGCAAATTTTGGAAAAAACAAGGAGCCAAGGATTTCGGGAAAATCCAGAGTTGAAGGAAATCCGCGGATAAGGTAAAAATCCAAAAGTATGCGGATTCTGGGAAATCGAAGGAGATTGGGAAAATCCGCCAGAACCGGAAAATGCACTGGAGATGAAAAATCCCAGACTGAGGACGAAACCCGAACTGTGACACTAAATCATGATTTCGCCTAGATTGATGGATAGATCATAAATTTCAAAAATCTAAGCCTGAGACAAGTTTGATAAGGGCCTTCTATAGATTTTCTTAGAATTCTAGGCCAATTGGGTAGCACACTAACATTAAATGGAGATGCCCTAAGTCAAACCCTACAAATCCGCCATTAACGCATAGGCAAGCTCAGGATTCACTCATTTTGACTGCTATTTATTTACTAGGGTTTACTCATGACTCCTAAAGCAAGACTCCTCATAAACAAGCTTGGAAATCACTTGGAAGACCATAAATCAAACAATGCTATGCAACCCTAGTTATGAAATGATCGAACATTCAAGAATTCGAACCCCAATAAACTCTATAACATCAAAGCATTATCCACAATCATCAATTAAAAGCAAGGCAATTGAATACATACCATTTGACGCAGCAGAAATCGAATGAGGCAGCAAATACCAATTTAATGGTGCCTAGCAAAGATAACGACAACAATGCACATGAAATCACCACTTAAATCGAACAACTTACCAACTCAGCACCCTAAATCAAATTCAACACTCACAAGAATGCACTTCGCAGCTCAATCAATGGCAAACAATAAGCATAATGGCACAAAATACCTCAAAGATCGGTTAAATACATCCCTCAAAGCTCGTACAGATGACATTAATGTCGCTGACAAGACAGCCAGGAAAATCTAAGAACCCGACGACAGGACGAAATTCAGAAAAATCCGGCCCATGCGGAATTCCACGAAGACTGAAAATCTCCAAACCATAGTGCTCAGCTGGAGTCCGAGCAGGATCCGGGAAAATCCGGCCTGGGTGGAAAGTCCTGAACTAGGGTGAAAACCCGAAATTCACCCAGAACTAAAGATTTTCAATGAATAATTTAAGGGAATCACCTAGGAAATCAAAATAAACATTTAAGCACATGCCAAAGTAAGATAAAACCTCAAAATGAAAGGGCCAAGACACCAAAACCAAAGTGAAAGAGGGTCCCTACTTTCAATGGGGCGTGTGTGCGAAAACTGCACAACAAGATAGAGTGAGTGAGTGAGTGAAAGAGAGACCTAAGAGAGGGAGTAGTGCTAGGAGGGAGAAACTTGAGAGAGAGAGAGAGAGATAAAGGAAGGGAGGGTTAAGGGTTTAGGGTTTAGGGTTAAGGGGAGAGAGATCAAGGGAGTGAGTGAGTGAGAGAGAGACCTAAGAGAGGGAGAGGGGGTAGATATTGAAGATACTTGAGAGAGAGAGAGGGAGGGAGTGGGAGAGAGAGTGGGGGAGGGAGGGTTAAGGGTATATAGTAGATGGTTAAAGGGTTTAGGGTTGAGGGTGGAGGGGAGAGAGATAGAGTGAGTGAGGAGGAGAAAAGATCTAGAGAGGGAGAAGGGGTAGGGAGAGAATTGAGACAGAGTGAGGGGAGTGAGGAGAGATGAGAGACCCCGAGAGAGGGAGTGGTGCTAGGAGGAGAGACTTGAGAGAGAGAGATAAAGGAAGGAGAGTTAGTGGTTAGAGAGAGACCGGCAGTGGAGAGGGGGGATGGAGAGACCTGAGAGAGAGAGAAAGGAGGGAGCTGGGAAGAGACAGAGGGAGAAGTTAAGGGCAGAGGGTAGATGGTTTTAAGGGTTTAGTGTTTCGGGTTAAGGGTAGAGGGAAGTGTTGGTTTTGTTTTACAATGTAAGTAGGTTGGTCCTCTAATCTACCTATGGAATTGCCAATCCCAATCAAGGGCAGCTCGAAGTACCTGGACCAATTGATGAGGACTTTAAAAAAGCCTCCTACACTTCGGGCTCTGCAAGACTCGAGAGGGTGATCCCTTAATGTGTTTACAACCTCTGCACCAATATCATAAACAACATTAACAATAACAAATAATCTCATTTAATATCTCAACATAATAGGATAATATCAAATAGAATTGGCTATTCATCGACATTATCAGCTATTTGGAGCATGAGATAACTACAACATAATCCCAAGATAAAATAGGTCATTGATTTGCAATTTTTAGCAAGCTCTAGGTAAAGATGAACAAATACTGAATCATACAACTTTGATCAGTGTCATATATCCATTGTGGGAGTCAAATTTATAAGTATTCAATGGTTTATGATAGATTTAACACATAACATATACGATCCCTGATAACATTGCATTGCAATATCGTCAATATGTATTCTAACCCAATACTACTTATCAAATCCTTATACAGAACATATCCGCCTATAATCCCATTTAAGAATTTTAATTAATCCGTTGAATTAAAGCTAAAATAAGGATCATACACACCCCAATAGTGAGATGAATGAGACAACCCTTAGTTATCTTATTCAAAATTCAAATATGCATGCACATTGGAGAGACATGAGTTTGAATTTATCATTTCAACTCAAATGCTAGTACTGTTATACAACATTAAATCCCCATAAATTCAAAACCTATTATAGAATGAATTAGAACCTAAATTGCATTTTCTAAAACCATCGAACTTTACAATTTGCTCTACAACTTCACCTAGACTCGACCCAAAATTATCTAACTTGCTAACCCATACTTTTGGCCTTGAAATCCTTCTTATAGAAAATGAAGGAGAAAACAAGCATCGGGCTAGAAAGTACACATGTCACCAGCCAATTGGAATACTTGGTGACATTCCAAAAATCGTTACAACAAAAATCACCTTGGAGAATATTCTTTTTCATCGTGCCAGTTGAGAAAATTTGATACAACAACAAAAGCCATAAGAATCCCGTGCCAAGACTACCACCAAAGCAAAACTGGAAACCGTTGTAACTGCAATAGCTTATTTCCCAACCGTTAGCAGCCCACTTCTTTTATTCTTCCTCAATTAAGTATTTAGTTACCCATTTCTGATATTCTTCATTAGTCAGCTAGTCAAAATTAATTACCTCATTAACCTTAGCATTATAAGGTGTATATTTAACCACTACCTGATTTGCATCTCTTTCAAAAGTTTCCAAAAATGAGTTGGTGCTAATGATTTTATCCATACAGCTCACCAACAAATCATAATCTGAGTCATCACAAATTAATTTAATTTGGTTGTTGATGACCTCATTTTCCTGATCTTACCACTGTTGGAGTGACCTGATATTCCCCTGCTCATCAATTATATCAGGTAACAATGTGTTACCCCAATCATCAAAATTCTTCACCAATTCCCTGATCCTCCTACTCAAGTCATCTGGTAAGGTTTGAAAACCTTGCAATGATTTTACTAGCACATGAGTAGGATTTAATGATTGGGGCCTATTATTTGTATCAAAACTTGAGGCTATATACATTATACCCAAATCACTGGCCCTAGGGATCCAATTTTGAATTAGTGGTATCACTACCTCCTCGTCCCTTTCTATATTATTTATTGCATCAAATAATAAATAATATAAAGAATGTATAGATGATAATCTATTATCAACCTTTTCATTTAAGTTCCTCAAGATAGCAGTGAAAATCTCCTCTTGCTTTGAAAGAGATCCCTCCTCACTTACCTTTAATGATGCCTGTAATTCTTCAATTTTCTGCATGAGCTGCTTCTTTGTAGGATCGATAGAGCACTCTGTTTCTTCATCATTTTTTTCTAAAGGAGGGGTGAGGGAAGGATTCTGACTAGGAGACCCTGGTGTGGAAACAATTGGAGAAGCAGGAGGCACTGACCCTGATGTGGAAGGTAATGAATTGATTCTTGGAGCACTTGATGTCTCCCCAATCTGTTTATACCTTAACCTATCCACCTCGGTCTGCAACTCAACATTCTTTTGCTGCATTTTGATGTATTCCTCAATCAAATGGTTATACTTCTCCATTAGGCTCTTCTTTTTAGCCTCTTCTCTTTTAGCAATCTTTTGGGCCAATTTGGTCACATTCACAGTTAGATTAGTGGCCTCAGTGGTTGAGGTCTCTGAATCTCTTTTTATTATTAACCCTCCTCTAAAATTTTGGTTAATATCTGTAACATCTGGCTTTCTCCCTTGTGGGGACAATGCCCAAATTTCCAAAGTCTCATACTCTTCACTGAAGGTAGAGTCTTGCAGTGCTGCCTTGACCTCTTCTTCAGAGTCTTGCAAGGGATGCTTGGACTTTAGAATAGCATTAAATGCTACAACATCTACAATGTCCCATTCAGGTAGAATCAATACACCAGCCCGAGTCACTAGTTTTCTTCCTTCCTCAGGAGTAATGTTCTTGAATTCTTCCATTAATTCAACTTTCACTTCCTCATCATTCTCCTTATCTGACCTGTCAGCTCTCAACTCTCTCCTCTTTTTACATTTATCTTGATATTCCTCAAATTTCATCCTCCATACCAATTGCAAGAGGATAGGAGTTTTTATAAATGCATCATCATCAAGAAACTCCTTACATGCCTCCATTCTTGCATCTTGTACACATTTTTCTTTCATATCCAAATCGGATAAAACCAATTTAGCTGACCTAGGAGGGGAAGGCATACCAATCTACATATCTTGATCAGTAACAACAATCTCATCCATCACATCCTTTGGTGGCTGATCAGTCCTTTGCCTCTTAGGGATTGGTTCAGATGGTGGTGATAAAGGACTATCTCCTGATGATGATTCTAGATCAATAATCTTAATTTCCCCAGGTGTTTTGAGCTTTGGACCTAGCTATGTAGGCAATTTCATTATTTGTTTACCTTTTCTGTCTTCTTCTTCTTCATCACCGTTGTCATCGTTTTTCCTCCTGTACATGGGCCACCTTTCTATAGACCGGTATGTTGGCCTTGTTTCCATTGGCCTAGCACCTTGTTCTTGCACACCCTGACTTAATTCCAAGTTTATCTTCTTGGTCCTCAAGGTGCCCATAATTTCTTTGAAGTTCTGCATCAGAAAATCAATTTTCTTATGATGTGGACTGAACTCCAACAATGGATCATACTCTGGATCCATTTTTTGCACAATATCTAATAGCTTATCATAAACTATCCATTTCTCCTTGTTCAACTCCTGCCTATTTAGATCAATTTTTTTTCTAATCAGGGCCTCAAGAAAGTTGAACTCATGCAAAAACTTGCCAACCTTTATTCTCTGTCTGAAAAGGGAAAAGAATCCCTCAGGATCATGTTGCCTCTTTGGACCACACCTTAAGTGGTAATCATCAAAGAATTTTCCAAAGTGTACCCATCCTCCCTTTGAAAATACAAAATTAGATACCACTATATAATCTATGAAAAAGGTTCCCTTACCCCTCCTAGTGAGGTTATCCTCATGGATACAACCTATTTGCCACATAACCTCTGCAAATCCCAATATTGGTGGCACACTGTATGGCAGTATATGGGGGGTTCCTTGAAAACCATATACCCTCAAAACAGTGTTGATTGGGTATGGAATAATGTCACCCCAGTTATGGTAGACTTTTAATTCTGGCCTCCTCCCCTTCTGTCTAAGGAAATCATGCAATTCCTTAGGGATCCTGGGTACATTCACCATCAGTCTAGCCCTCAATATGGAGAAAAAGCGATTATCAAATTGTACATAACTTGTGCCTTCATTATTATACGAAAAGTCTGCATCCCATATCTGTACATGAAATCTTTCTCCATCAACAAATTTCCTTAATTCCATCTTCTCAGAAAAGAAGTCAACATTCTTGCACAAGAACATATGCATTAACATAGAATACCAAAAGAATTGAGTGCCTGTATCATTTTGCTACAACTTCAATAGCCCTTCATGTATCCTTTCAGCCTAGAAGGAGGAAAAATCATATGTCACAGAGAAATTGGGGTGTATTTGCACCCTCGTGAACATGTAGGCAATGGGCATCACCGTGCTAGGATTGAAACCTAAAATACGACAAAATGAATAAAAAGTGGCCAAGAAATGATTTGCAAAGCAATTTACTTTGAATGGTTATTGGTCACTAGGGCTAATATGAAATCTTGAACCCCCGACCCTAGCCAAATGAGGTGGCAGCAACTTAGCTCTGAAAAGAGACTTTAATTTTCCATATTCCTGCTTCATTTACTCAAGATTGATAGGAACCAAGAATACACTCAGCTCACTCAAATCAAAAACCTATTGAACCTCTTCTTTGTTAATGCTCAATAGAACCCTTCCATCATTGTCCCTGATTAATCATGTGACAGGGTCATATCTCACAGTCATGACCCTAAGAAAATCTATATCACGAAACACATTTGGCACAACCAACTTCCCCATATCATACATCTAGCCATTTGAGAAGGGGTGAGGAAAATTCCTCTATCCATACCACAGTCTAAACATCTCCAAACCTGTAAGAGGAACCCTAGCATCAACTATATTTGAACAATTATATACCAATCCATCCCCTAGGATTTTTCCTCTCATCAGAACCAACCCCTTCTTCCTATCATTTGTTGACAATGGCAATTGATCCAAGAAATAATCATATAGGTTCCTACTCAAATAATCAATTTGTCTAGAGTGTTGCTTTGGAGCTGCCACCTTGGATAAACTAGGGCTTACTTACTATTTCACACTTCAAATAATTAGGACAAACTAGAAAATGAAATTATAGAATAGAACCCTACAATTCCCCACAATTCAATCAACCTGCAGCCCTAAAACATTTATCAACAAGCCCAATAACAAGTATACAGTAAACCTTTTTTTAAATTCAAGTGCAAAATAACCAGGTGACACAGAAATTAACTCACGGCTTTTGTGTTTGCAGAAATCCCAATTCTTCGCTGTAGAAACTTGCAACTTCACTTTTGGCTCTGAGACTACTTTGCAAAATACTTGAATGCTTTGTGATACAATAAAAGAAGGAGAATTTTTTTTATTTCGATCAAATCATGCCAGCAAGTGTCTCATCCGCCAATAAAGCTTACTCATGCACTGTATGAACGGCTCCAATCGTATTTGATGTTGATTTAAATATTAGTCGTTGATTCATCAGTTTGATCAAATCATTGAATGACTGCCTTCAAAACAAGCTGACACAATCGCCAACATGGCAATAAGGGGCCCACCATACCATACATTGCCAAGGAAATCCATGTGGCGGTCTCCCACGATATCGCAATCAGTAAAGACCTTACAACTTTTTATCACGTGATAGTGGGCAACTGTAGATCCTGATCATCAATGATCTTGTTCCTTCAAAATAGTCGTTGGCTTTATCATTAACCATTAGCAACTTTCCTGCTGAGATTATAACATCTTCTTAGATTTGAAAAACGTGCATCTGAAGAACACTTTAGTAACCTGTTGCATAACATATTAAAGCCAGATTAATTTACCAAGGTATTTCCCTTATTCCTTTGGCTTTACCAAATAAGACACGTGGTGGTCGCCCGTGATATCGTGATCAATAAAGACCTTGTGATTTCTGATCATGTGATGGCGAGCAACCATTGAGATCAAATGATGATTCATCAACGGTCACGAAAACTCACTCCCTTCAGCTTCATCAGATGGGACATGTGGCATATGCCCATAATATTGCGATCAACCAAAGTAGTGTGGCAGGGTCATCACAGGATGGCGGGGAAAGGATGAGATCAAACAATAGTTGATCAATGGTCACACAAATTACCCTCTGCAAAATAAAACATTTATTAAAATATTGAGGGGGACATCACTAGGTGGATTATAAACGATTGACATAAGTTGTTTTAAAACGATGAAGCACAGGGCTGACCAAGACTTAGGGAAAAATAAAATCCCCTGGAGGAAATAAAATATTAAGACCAATGGGGCATAAGATGTTTTAGAGGCCCTTCAAAAGTAACAGTGAAATAAATCCCACCCAAGGTGTAAGACAAACACTAGTATTTTACATGAAGATAAAGCTAAAACCCCAACCTTAGGATTTTCCCAAACACCATGAAAGACAAGAGACATAAGGCATGATAGGAAAGGAAGACAAGGAAAAAAAATTGAAGTTCCATCAGGAAGAGACATAGAGGGAGTGAGTGAGTGAGTGAGAGACCTAAGAGAGGGGGAGGGGGTAGGAGGGAGAGACTTGAGATAGAGTGACTAAGTGAGTGAGAGAGAGAGAAACCTAAGAGAGGGAGTGGTGCTAGGAGGGAGAGACTTGATAGAGAGAGAGGGAGAGAGTGGGAGAGAGAGATAGAGGGAGACAGGGTTAAGGGTAGAGGGTAGAGGGTTTAAGGGTTTATGGCTTAGGGTTTAAGGGTAGAGGGGAGAGACATAGAGGGAGTGAGTGAGAGAGAGAGAGAGACCTGAGAGAGGGAGAATTGTAGGAAATTGCAAAGTTATGTTCTGTAATTTCATATTTTGTTTAGATTTAGTCTGTATAAGGTTTGAGATAGCAAGGAAGCCCTATTTTACTCAAGATGGCACCGACAAAGCAGGATGCTGGCCAGATTGATTATTTAAGTAGAAACCTATATGATGAATTCATGGATCAATTTCCCTTGTCAACAAATGATAGGAAGAAGGGATTGGTTTTGATGTGAGGAAACACCCTAGGGGAGGGATTAGTGTATAATTGTTCCAACATAGCCTGATGGAACACTGGATCTTTTCTCATGCTTGGGAAACCTTTCACCAAAAGATGCCATGAATGCACCTTACCCAAAGTATGCTTTAGGACCTCCATGCATACAAACACAAGGATTGTCATTTATCATCTTGCAGTAGTGGTACCTAAGATGATGGTACTACCCCTCCCTTAGACATTTCTCTCTTCTTACAATTGATACATCAGTCCTCCTTTCAAGTTTTTCAAAAAGATATGAAATGATTTCTAAGCAATACCTTATTGGGTGAATGAGATCACCAAAAGTCTAGGACTTGTCAAATGAAGGTATATTCTTGACACCTATCCCTTTTCTATTCACTTGTTAGGAATTAGTAATGACTATCCAAAGAGAAAATGAGATAGTGGCAACAACCATCTATATTATTTATCTCACTGCAATCCATTTCATGGCTATAGTCATGTTGTCACCCAGTGAAGATTTATTTTCTCAAATTCATAGATAACATGAAGACAAACCTGTAGCCTTTAATGGTACTGCTCTTATTCATGACTATGCTCTGTTCCCTTGAAGCACCATGATTTATGATGGTTTTTATGCTGAATATCTTCATTAAAACACCCATGTGCAAGTATATGCCTTCACTATTATAGCCTATTGCTGGAATGGATGATCAATGGTATGAAAAGGTAAAAATATAAATGTGCTTTGCTTCCTTCACTACTTGTTGCTGATTGTTGATTGTTGTTCATATGCACTTGTACCATTGTAATGCTTGATGTCCTACATGAACCTGCATGGTTGTCTTGTAGGATAACCTCATAGTTGTTCATATACACTTGTACTATGGCCTTGGCTTCCAAAATGAGACCTCTCTTGAATCATAACTACTTAATTGTCATTTGTAACTTTTTGTTTCTTGTATGCAATCATGATCCATGTTCGATCAATCATGATGAACAAAACCCCTACATGAAAGGTTATGAGCATAGCAATTGTATCTCGATCACATGATATGAGGGTTTCATTGCTGTCATAAACCTCTTGTAATGACATGTTTTCAATAGGAATATTATTTGTTTCAACTAGAGTTGATGTTTCTTGAATGTCTTTTC
Organism: Sequoia sempervirens; assembly: GCA_007258455.2. NCBI lineage: Eukaryota > Viridiplantae > Streptophyta > Pinopsida > Cupressales > Cupressaceae > Sequoia > Sequoia sempervirens. Next base: position 270,709,551 of record VDFB02270651.1, read on the forward strand.
ATTTTATGCCTTTCCTTAAAAAATAATGCATTGAATGTTATCTGGCAACTTGTTCGCCTAATGTTTGATTGTGAAGGCCTTGAATAGAGCCTTGTGAAACTTTAGATTTTTTTTGTTGTCATCCTTCATGAGACCATTGTAGCATGCATTGTTGGTTGTCCTTATCAATGACAATGACCTTTACCTATTGCATTCACTTTCACCAATACACCCATGAATGAATAATATCAGTCCCCTTTGTCTCCTGTAGCTCTTGCAAAGGTGTTTTCCTTGTACTTGTATCAAGACCTTGATTCAACCATTTATCTTCTTTTGTTATGTGTAATAAATACACATAGTCTCCTCATTTTATCTTTATTGGACAGCCACCTGTCACATATGTGGGTGACCTAACAACTCACCTTCCTATGTGATGTGTGACTGTCCAATAGGGTTATGGTGAGAGGGGCTTGACAACAACTTGAAATGCTTCCTCATTGTTTAAAAGATGCATAATTAAACTTGATGCATCTATGAAATCACTTCCTTTATAAATAGATCATGGATCTTCTTAAGAAGATTGAAGGACATATCAACATAGTATATTGCATCTTTTGAATCTATCCTTTCCTGTTCTATCTTATGTTCCTTTCCTGTCTTGTCTTATGTTACTGGTCTTTTATGGTGTTGGGAAAATTCTCACTGAATCCCTCTATCTCTCTCCCCTCTACCCATAACCCTTAAACCTTAACCCTTAAACCCTCTACCCTCTACCCTCTCTCTCTCTCTCTCTCTCAAGTCTCTCCCTCCTACCCCCTCTCCCTCTCTTAGGTCTCTATCTATCTCTCAATCACTACTTCTATGTGTCTCCCCTCTACCCTTAAACCCTAAACCCTTAAACCCTTAACCGTAAAACCGTAAACCCTCTTTAACCCTTAAACTCTTAAACCTTAAACACTTTAATTCTCTACATTTAACCCTCACTCTTATCTCTCCCACCCTCCCTCTTTCCCTCTCTCTTCCTCAAGTATCACCCTCCTACCCCTCTAATTCTCTCAGTCTCTCTCTCTCTCACTCACTCTTATCTCCCTCCCTCACCCTTAACCTCTACCTTCTACCCTCTACCCTTAACCCTCTACTCTATCTCTCTCCCACTCCCTCCCTCTCTCTCTCACCTAATCCCTCTAGATCTATCCCTCTACCCATAACCCTAAACCCTTAACCCTAACCCTAAACCTAAACCCTAAACCTCTACCCTCTACCCTTAACCCTATCTCCCTCTATCTCTCTCCCACTCCCTCCCTCTCTCTCTATCAAGTCTCTCCCTCCTAGCACCACTCCATCTCTTAGGTCTCTCTCTCTCTCTCACTCACTCACTCCCTCTATCTCTCTTCCCTCTACCCTTAATCTAAAACCCTAAACCCTTAACCCTTAAACCTTAAACCCTTAAACCATATATCCTCTACCCTTAACCCTCCCTCTCTCTCTCAAGCATCTTCTAATATCCTACCTTAATTTCTCCTCTCTCTAGTTCCTCTCTCACTCACTCACTCTCTATCTCTCCCCTTAACCCTAAACACTAAACCCTAAACCCTTAAAACCATCTACCATCTAATTCTCTACCCTAACCCTCCCTCTCCCTCTATCTCTCTCCCACTTCTCTCTCTCTCTCTAAAGTATCTTCAATATCCTACCACCTCTCCCTCTCTTAGGTCTCTCTCTCACTCACTCACTCCCTCTATCTCTCTCCCCTTAACCCTAAACCCTAAACCCCAAACCCTTAACCCTTAAACCCTCTACCCTCTACCCTCCCTTCCCTTGTCTCTCTATCTCTCTCAAGTCTCTCCCTCCTAGCACCACTCCCTCTCTTAGGTCTCTCTCTTACTCACTCACTTGCTCACTCTATCTCAAGTCTTTCCCTCCTACCCCTTCTTGCTCTCTTAGGTATTTATCTCACTCACTCACTCCCTCTATCTCTCTCCCCTCCACCCTCCACCCTAAACCCTTAAACCATCTACCCTCTACCCTTAACCCTCCCTCCCTCCCTCTCTCTCTCAAGTATCTTCAATATTATACCCCCTCTCCCTCTCTTAGGTGTCTCTCTCACTCACTCACTCCCTCTATCTCTCTTCCCTTAACCCTAAAAACCCAAACCCTAAACCCTAAACCCTTAACCCTAGTAAAACCTGAAACCCCTCAAACCCTCTACCCCTCTCTCTCTCTCAAGTTCCTCCCTCCTACCCCCTCCCTCTTAGGTTTCTATCTCTCACTCTCTCTACCTCTCAATTTCTAACATTAACCTTAAACCTTAAACCCTTAACCCTAAACTCTAAAACCCTTAAACCCCTCTATCCCTATCTCTCCCAGTACTCCCTCCCTCCCTCCCTCTCTCTCCTCACCCTAAGTCCTCCACCTCTACCCTTAGCCCTCTACCCCTTAACCCTAAACTCTTAAACTCTCTTAATCTCTATCTCTCTCCCACCCTCCCTCTCTCTCTCTCTCCCTCTCTCGTGGCCTCCCTCCCACTCCCTCTCCCTCTCGTGTCCCCTTCTCTCTCTCTCTCACTCCACCTCTATCTTTCTCCCCCACCTTTTAACCCTAAAACCCTAAGCCATTAACCCTTAAATCCCAAAACCCTAAACCCTCTACCCTCTCCTCACTCCCTCCCTCCCTCCCCTCCTTTCTCTCAAGTCTCAAATTCCCTCCTACCCCCTCCCTCTCTCAAGACTTCTCTCTCTCTCTCACTCTTATCTCCTCCCCCACCTTAACCCTCTACCCCTTTATCTCTCTCCCTCTACATGTTGGTTGTTTTTACTGTAACTAGGTTGGTCTTCTAATTTACCTATGGAATTGCCAATTCCAATCAAGGGCAACTCGAAGAACTTGGACCAACTGATGAGGATTTTAAAGACCTCCTACACTTTGGGCTTTGCAAGACCCAGGAGGGTGATCCCTTAATGCGTTTACAACCTCTGCACCATTATCATAAACAACATTAACAACAACAGATAATCTCATTTAATAGCTCAACATAATAGCATAATATTGAATAGAATTGGTTGTTCATCAGTAATATCAACTATTTAGAGCATGAGATAACTACAACACATTCCACAGTGTAAAATAGTCATTGATTTGCAATTTGTAGCAAGCGCTAGGTAAAGACAAACAAAATACTGAACCATACAAATTAGTAAAACTTACATCAGTGCCATATATCCATTGAGGGAGTCAAATTCATAAACATCTAAGGGTTTATGACAGATTTAACACATAACATATAAGATCCTTGAGAACATTGCTTTACAATTTCATCAACATGTATTCTAACCCAATACTACTTATCAAATCCTTATATAGAACATATCCACCTACAATCCCCATTTAAGATGTTTTGAATGCTTTGTGATACCAAAATCGAAGAATAGTTACTTTATTTCAATCAAACCATGGCAGTAGATGTCATGTCCTCCATTAAAGCTTACTCACGCACTGCACGAACGACTCTAATCGCATTTGATGTAGATTCAAATATTAGTCATTGATCCTTCACCTTGGTGAGATCATCAGACGATTGCCTTCAAAGTAAACTGACATAGTCTCCATCGTGGAAATAAGGGGCCCACCATACTACTTGTTTCCAAGGAGATCCACGTGGCACCTGCCCGTGATATCGTAATCAATAAAGACCTCACAAATTTTTATCACACAATGGTGGGAAACCATGGATCTCAACCATCAGAAATCTTGTTTGTTCACCACAGTCACCATCCTTGTTATTGACCATTGAGCACCTTTCTATAGAGATTATAACATCTCTGTTGATTAAAACACGTGCATCTTATAATTGATTTATTAACCCATGACATAATGCATTAAAGACACATCAAAGTATTTATCATTCCTTCGGCTTCACTGGATGAGACACATGGCACACCCGTGATATCACGTTCAACAAAGACAATGTGGTGGGGTCATCACAGGATGGCGGGGAATGACTGAGATCACACGACGATTGATCTACGACCATGCGAACTTGTCCCTCTGCAAAATAAAAACATTTATTAGGGGAGAGGTCCTAATAGTCATGCGGGGTCCAATAGTTGCTCACTCAATCGTGATGATAATACCCAGTCTTACCACATATTTATACTATATATTGTAAATAATCAGTCCAAATGTAAATAAAGAAAAAACCAAATGTTGATAAAAAATGGACCCATACTTGAACACATGAGAACCTCTAAATGTTATATGAAAAAAACATAAATACATTCATGAAGAAGTGAAATAAGTATTTTTTTGTTTCAAATAAAATATCATAACTTTCCACTATAAGTATATCATTTAAAAAATAAAATGCTCATTTAATAAAATAAGACACTCATTTAAACAAGTATTGTTATCATAGTGAAAAAATATTGTTCTTATGTGTACAACAATTGGGGTAGCAATGTACAAGCATTTGCTAATTTTATATTAATAGTTTGTCCTATCACAACTATAAAAGGTGAGCACAATAAATAAAATGTATTTTCCCATTAAATGTGAAGGATTTTCAAAAAGTTTTAGTGTTCAACTATTGGTCCATTTTTGTTCAATATAAGTTGTATTTTAAATAATTGTGTTGTTTTTATAACAAATAGATTTTTTGTGTTCAACTATTAGTCCATATGTGTTGAATATAAAAGGTAGAGATATCAAAGATTTATGGTTATCAATAAGTATTTGGTCCACTTAGGTTGTATATTAATTTTAATTTAAATAAAAATATCATATTCTACAAGAAACAAATGATATTTTTTTGGTTCAACTATTGGGGGTTCCATAATTAAGTTTTGGTCAAACCTTTAAAAAGTTAAATTTTAGACACTTCTCAAAAGATCTTCCGATGTGGTGATTTTCATGATGAGTCGCGCCTCCAAACCTTAGTTATAGATAAATAAGAGACCAGTCTACATTTCAAAAAAAAAATGAAGGTTCTACGATATTCCAGTCAATTGCTACATGCTAAGAAAGTTAGCCTGCATGACTACTGGGCCCTCTCCCCTAAAGGAATAAGGGGGCATCACTTGGCCAACGATAAATAATGACATATTTTTTTTTAACGAGGGAACACGGGACCAACAAAAGACTTAGGAAAAAAAAAGTCAGGTGAAGGAAATAAAATGATAAAACAAAAGGGGACCCAGCCTAGACGAAGCGATGGGGCTTAAGTCATTTTAAAACCTTCCCAAAAATTAATGGCCAAATAGATCCCATCCAAGGTGTAAGATGAACACTAGGGTTTTACATGAAGAGGAATGTAAAAACCTTAGGCTTTTCCCAAACACCACAGATGACCAGAGACACAAGGTAGGATAAAATAGAAC
>VDFB02270651.1:270715001-270732459 GCA_007258455.2 Sequoia sempervirens
TCTCTGGTCATCTATGGTGTTTGGGAAAAACTTAAGGTTGGGGTTTTACCTTTGTCTTCATGTAAAACCCTAGTGTTTATCTTACGCCTTGGGTGGGATGTATTTGGACGTTACATTTTGGGAGAGTTTTAAAATGACTTAAGCCCCATCACTTCGTCTAGGCTGGGTCCCCTTTTGTTTTATCATTTTATTTCCTTCACCTGACTTTTTTTTTCCTAAGTCTTTTGTTGGTCCCGTGTTCCCTCGTTAAAAAAAATTGTCATTATTTTTCGTTGGCCAAGTGATGCCCCCTTATTCCTTTAGGGGAGAGATCCCAGTAGTCATGCAGGCTAACTTTCTTAGCATGTAGCAATTGATTGGAATATCGTAGAACCTTCCATTTTTTTTTTGAAATGTAGACTGGTCTCTTATTTATCTATAACTAAGGTTTGGAGGCGCGACTCATCATGAAAATCGCCACATCGGAAGATCTTTTGAGAAGTGTCTAAAATTTAACTTTTTAAAGGTTCGACCAAAACTTAATTATGGAACCCCCAATAGTTGAACCAAAAAAATATCATTTGTTTCTTGTAGAATATGATATTTTTATTTAAATTAAAATTAATATACAACCTAAGTGGACCAAATACTTATTGATAACCATAAATCTTTGATATCTCTACCTTTATATTCAACACATATGGACTAATAGTTGAACACAAAATCTATTTGTTGTTATAAAACAACACACCATTTAAAAAATACAACTTTATATTGAAATCAAAAAATGACCAATAGTTGAACACTAAAACTTTTGGAAAACTCTTCACATTTAATGGTAAAATACATGTTATTTATTGTTCTCACCTTTTATTTTTGTGATATGAAAAACTATTAATATAAAATTATCCAATGCTTGTACATTGCTACCCCAATTGTTGTACACATAAGAACAATATTTTTTCACTATGATAGCAATACTTGTTTAATGAGTGTCTTATTTTATTAAGTGAGCATTTTATTTTTTAAATGATATACTTATAGTGGAGAGTTGTGATATTTTATTTGAAACAAAAAAATACTTATTTCACTTCTTCATGAATGTATTTATGTTTTTTTCATATAACATTTAGAGGTTCTCATGTGTTCAAGCATGGGTCCATTTTTTTTATCAACATTTGGTTTTTTTTCTTTATTTACATTTGGACTTTATTTTACACCCATAAGATAAATATGTGGTAAGATCGGGTATTATCACTCCATTGAGTGATAAATCATTGGACCCTCAAGACGACTATTAGGACCTCTCCCCTAATAAATGTTTTTATTTTGCAGAGGGACAAGTTCGCATGGTCGTAGATCAATCGTCGTGTGATCTCAGTCATTCCCCGCCATCCTGTGATGACCCCACCACACTGTCTTTGTTGAACGTGATATCACGGGCGAGTGCCACGTGTCTCATCCATTGAATCCGAAGGAATGATAAATACTTTGATGTGTCTTTAATGCATTATGTCATGGGTTAATAAATCAATTATAAGATGCACATGTTTTAATCAACAGAGATGTTATAATCTCTGTAGAAAGGTGCTCAATGGTCAATAACAAGGCTGGTGACTGTAGTGAACAAACAAGATTTCCGATGGTTGAGATCCATGGTTGCCTGCCATTGTGTGATCAAAATTTGTGAGGTCTTTATTGATTATGATATCACGAGTAGGCGCCACGTGGATCTCCTTGGAAATGAGTAGTATGGTGGGCCCCTTATTTCCACGATGGAGACTATGTCAGTTTACTTTGAAGGCAGTCGTCCGATGATCTCACCAAGGTGAAGGATCAATGACTAATATTTGAATCTGCATCAAATGCGATTAGAGTCGTTCATGCAGTGCGTGAGTAAGCTTTAATGGAGGCCATGACATCTACTGCCATGGTTTGATTGAAATAAAGTAACTATTCTTCGATTTTGGTATCACAAAGCATTCAAAACATCTTAAATGGGGATTTTAGGTGGATATGTTCTATATAAGGATTTGATAAGTAGTATTGGGTTAGAATACATGTTGATGAAATTGTAAAGCAATGTTCTCAAGGATCTTATATGTTATGTGTTAAATCTGTCATAAACCCTTAGATGTTTATGAATTTGACTCCCTCAATGGATATATGGCACTGATGTAAGTTTTACTAATTTTTATGGTTCAATATTTTGTTTGTCTTTACCTAGCGCTCTGTACAAATTGCAAATCAATGACTATTTTACATTGTGGAATGTGTTGTAGTTATCTCATGCTCTAAATAGTTGATATTACTGATGAACAACCAATTCTATTCAATATTATGCTATTATGTTGAGCTATTAAATGAAATTATCTGTTGTTGTTAATGTTGTTTATGATAATGGTGCAGAGGTTGTAAACGCATTAAGGGATCACCCTCCTGGGTCTTGCAAGGCCCAAAGTGTAGGAGGTCTTTAAAATCCTCATCAGTTGGTCCAAGTTCTTCGAGTTGCCCTTGATTGGAATTAGAAATTCCATAGGTAAATTAGAAGACCAACCTAGTTACAGTAAAAACAACCAACATGTAGAGGGAGAGAGATAGCGGGTAGGAGGGTTATGGTGCAGAGGGAGGGAGATAAGAGGAGAGAGAGAGAGATACTTGAGAGAGGGAGAGGGGGTAGGAGGGTGAGACTTGAGAGAGAGGGAGGGAGGGAGGGAGTGAGAGAGAGAGAGGGTAGAGGGTTTAAGGGTTAATGGCTTAGGGTTTAGGGTTAAAGGTAGAGGGGAGAAAGATAGAGGGAGTGAGCGAGAGAGAGAGGGACCTGAGAGAGGGAGAGGGGGTAGGAGGGAGAGCCTTGAGAGAGAGAGAGAGGGAGGGAGGGGGAGAGAGATAGAGGTAGAGGATTTTAAGGATTTGCTGGCTATGGGTAGAGGGCTAAGGGTAGAGTGGAGACTTCTCAGAGTGAGAGAGAGAGAGGAGGGAGGGAGGGAGTAACGGGAGAGAGATAGAGGACAGAGGGTCAAGGGCTAGGAGTTTAAGGGGTTATGGCTTAAGGTTTAAGGTTAATGGTAGAGGGTGCAGAGAGGTAGAGAGAGTGAGAGATAGAGAAACCCAAGAGAGGAGAGGGGGCAGGAGGGAGAGACTTGAGGAGAGAGGCAGGAGGGTTTGAGGGTTTGGCCTTAAGGGTTAAGGGCTTAGGGCCTAGGGTTTAGGCTCTAGGTTAAGGGAAGAGAGATAGAGGGAGTGAGTGAGTGAGAGAGACACCTAAGAGAGGGAGAGGGGGTATAATATTGAAGATACTTGAGAGAGAGAGGGAGGGAGGGAGGGTTAAGGGTAGAGGGTAGATGGTTTAAGGGTTTAGGGTGGAGGGTGGAGGGGAGAGAGATAGAGGGAGTGAGTGAGTGAGATAAATACCTAAGAGAGCAAGAAGGGGTAGGAGGGAAAGACTTGAGATAGAGTGAGCAAGTGAGTGAGTAAGAGAGAGACCTAAGAGAGGGAGTGGTGCTAGGAGGGAGAGACTTGAGAGAGATAGAGAGACAAGGGAAGGGAGGGTAGAGGGTAGAGGGTTTAAGGGTTAAGGGTTTGGGGTTTAGGGTTTAGGGTTAAGGGGAGAGAGATAGAGGGAGTGAGTGAGTGAGAGAGAGACCTAAGAGAGGGAGAGGTGGTAGGATATTGAAGATACTTTAGAGAGAGAGAGAGGGAGGGAGAGAGATAGAGGGAGGAGGGTTAAGGTAGAGGGTGATGGTAGATGGTTTAAGGGTTTAGGGTTTATGTTTAGGGTTAAGGGGAGAGAGATAGAGGGAGGAGGGAGGAGAGAGAGACCTAAGAGAGGGAGAGTGGGTAGGATATTGAAGATACTTGAGAGAGAGAGAGAGGGAGGGGGGTTAAGGGTAGAGGATATATGGTTTAAGGGTTTAAGGTTTAAGGGTTAAGGGTTTAGGGTTTTAGGTTAAGGGTAGAGGGAAGAGAGATAGAGGGAGTGAGTGAGTGAGAGAGAGAGAGACCTAAGAGATGGAGTGGTGCTAGGAGGGAGAGACTTGATAGAGAGAGAGGGAGGGAGTGGGAGAGAGATAGAGGGAGATAGGGTTAAGGGTAGAGGGTAGAGGGTTTAAGGGTTTAGGTTTAAGGGTTAAGGGTTAAGGGTTTAGGGTTATGGGTAGAGGGGATAGATCTAGAGGGATTCAGTGAGAGAGAGAGGGAGGGAGTGGGAGAGAGATAGAGAGTAGAGGGTTAAGGGTAGTGTAGAAGGCAGAGGTTAAGGGTAGAGGGAGGGAGATAAGAGGAGGGAGAGAGAGAGACCCGAGAGAGGTAGAGGGGGGTAGGAGGGTGATACTTGAGAGAGAGAGGGAAAGAGGGAGGGAGTGGGAGAGAGATAAGGGGTAGAGGGTTAAATGTAGAGGGTAAAGTGTTTAAGGGTTTAGAGTTTAAGGGTTAAGGGTTTACGGTTTACGGTTAAGGGTTTAGGGTTTAGGGTTTAAGGGTAGAGGGGAGACACATAGAAGTAGTGATTGAGAGATAGATAGAGACCTAAGAGAGGGAGAGGGGGTAGGAGGGAGAGACTTGAGAGAGAGAGAGAGAGAGAGGGTAGAGGGTAGAGGGTTTAAGGGTTAAGGTTTAAGGGTTATGGGTAGAGGGGAGAGAGATAGAGGGATTCAGTGAGAATTTTCCCAACACCATAAAAGACCAGTAACATAAGACAAAACAGGAAAGGAACATAAGATAGAACAGGAAAGGACAGATTCAAAAGATGCAATATACTATGTTGATATGCCCTTCAATCTTCTTAAGAAGATCCATGATCTATTTATAAAGGAAGTGACTTCATAGATGCATCAAGTTTAATTATGCATCTTTTAAACAATGAGAACATTCAGTTGTTGTCGCCCCTCTCACCATAACCCTATTGGACAGTCACACATCACATAGGAAGGTGAGTTGTTAGGTCACCCACATATGTGACAGGTGGCTGTCCAATAGAGATAAAATGAGGAGACTATGTGTATTTATTACACATAACAAAAGAAGATAAATGGTTGAATCAAGGTCTTGATACAAGTACAAGGAAAACACCTTTGCAAGAGCTACAGTAGGCAAAGGGGACTAATATTATTCATTCATGGGTGTATTGGTGAAAGTGAATGCAATAGGTAAAGGTCATTGTCATTGATAAGGACAACCAACAATGCATGCTACAATGGTCTCATGAAGGACAACAACAAAAAAAATCTAAAGTTTCACAAGGCTCTATTCAAGGCCTTCACAATCAAACATTAGGCGAACAAGTTGCCAGATAACATTCAATGCATTATTTTTTAAGGAAAGGCATAAAATGAAAAGACATTCAAGAAACATCAACTCTAGTTGAAACAAATAATATGCCTATTGAAAACATGTCATTACAAGAGGTTTATGACAGCAATGAAACCCTCATATCATGTGATCAAGATACAATTGCTATGCTCATAACCTTTCATGTAGGGGTTTTGTCAACAGGATTGACCGAACATGGACCACGATTGCATAAGAAAAAAAAAGTTACAAACACAATTACAGTTAGGATTCAGGAGAGGTCCTACCCAAAGCCACAGTAAAATGTAGTGAACAACTACGAGGTTATCCTACAAGACAGCCAGGTCACGAGACATCAAGCATTACAATGGTACAAGTGCATATGAACAACAATCAACAATCAGAAACAAGTAGTGAAGGAAGCAAAGCACAGTTATATTTTTACCTTTTCATACCATTGATCATCCATTCCAACAATAGGCTATAATAGTGAAGGAATATACTTGCACAGGGGTGTTTTAATGAAGATATTCAGCATAAAAACCATCATAAATCATGGTGCTTCAAGGGAACAGAGCATAGTCATGAATAAGAGCAGTACCATTAAAGGCTACAGGTTTGTCTTCATGTTATCTATGAATTTGAAAAAATAAATCTTCACTGGGTGAAAACATGACTATAGCCATGAAATGGATTGCAGTGAGATAAATAATATAGATGGTTGTTGCCACTATCTCATTTTCTCTTTGGATAGTCATTACTAATTCCTAACAAGTGAATAGAAAAGGGATAGGTGTCAAGAATATACCTTCATTTGACAAGTCCTAGACTTTTGGTGATCTCATTCACCCAATAAGGTATTGCTTAGAAATCATTTCATATCTTTTTGAAAAAATCAAAAGGAGGACTGATGTATCAATTGTAAGAAGAGAGAAATGTCTAAGGGAAGGGTAGTACCATCATCTTAGGTACCACTACTGCAAGATGATAAATGACAATCCTTGTGTTTGTATGCATGGAGGTCCTAAAGCATACTTTGGGTAAGGTGCATTCATGGCATCTTTTGGTGAAAGGTTTCCCAAGCATGAGAAAAGATCCAGTGTTCCATCAGGCTATGTTGGAACAATTATACACTAATCCCTCCCCTAGGGTGTTTCCTCACATCAAACCAATCCTCTTCCTATCATTTGTTGACAAATTGATCCAATTCATCATATGGTTTCGATTAAATAATCAATCACAAGATCCCGCTTTGTCAAGGCATCTTGAGTAAAATAGGACCTTTGCCATCTCAAACCTTATACAGACTAAATTCAAAATATGAAATTACAAACATAACTTTGCAACCTACACCTCCTATTCTCTCTCTCATCACCTCTATGTCTCCCCCCTTAACCTAAAACCCTAAACTAAACCTTAAACCCTAAACCTCAACCCCTACCCTCTATCCCAACTCCCGCCCCCACTCTCCACCTCTCTCTCTATCAAGTCTCTCCCTCCTAGCACCACTCCCTCTCTTAGGTTTCTCTCTCTCTCACTCACTTAGTCACTCTATCTCAAGTCTCTCCCTCCTACCCCCTCCCCCTCTCTTAGGTCTCTCACTCACTCACTCACTCCCTCTATGTCTCTTCCTGATGGAACTTCAATTTTTTTTCCTTGTCTTCCTTTCCTATCATGCCTTATGTCTCTTGTCTTTCATGGTGTTTGGGAAAATCCTAAGGTTGGGGTTTTAGCTTTATCTTCATGTAAAATACTAGTGTTTGTCTTACACCTTGGGTGGGATCTATTTCACTGTTACTTTTGAAGGACCTCTAAAACATCTTATGCCCCATTGGTCTTAATATTTTATTTCCTCCAGGGGATTTTATTTTTCCCTAAGTATTGGTCATCCCTGTGCTTCATCGTTTTAAAACAACTTATGTCAATCATTTATCATCCACCTAGTGATGTCCCCCTCATTCTTTTAATAAATGTTTTATTTTGTAGAGGGTAATTTTTGTGACCATTGATCAACTATTGTTTGATCTCATCCTTTCCCCGCCATCCTGCGATGACCCTGCCACACTACTTTGGTTGATCGCAATATTGTGGGCATACGCCACATGTCCCATCTGATGAAGCTGAAGGGAGTGAGTTTGCATGACCGTTGATGAATCGTTATTTGATCTCAATGGTTGCTCACCATCACATGATCAAAAATCACAAGGTCTTTATTGATCACGATATCACGGGCGACCGCCACGTGTCTTATTTGGTAAAGCCAAAGGAATAAGGGAAATACCTTGGTAAATTAATCTGGCTTTAATATGTTATGCAACAGGTTACTAAAGTGTTCTTCAGATGCACGTGTTTCAAATCTACGAAGATGTTATAATCTCAGCAGGAAAGTTGCTAATGGTTAATGATAAATCCAACGACTATTTTGAAGGAACAAGATCATCGATGATCAGGATCTACAGTTGCCCACTATCACGTGATAAAAATTTGTAAGGTCTTTACTGATTGCGATATCGTGGGAGACCGCCACATGGATTTCCTTGGCAATGTATGGTATGGTGGGCCCCTTATTGCCATGTTGGTGATTGTGTCAGCTTGTTTTGAAGGCAGTCGTTCAATGATTTGATCAAACTGATGAATCAACGACTAATATTTAAATCAACATCAAATACGATTGGAGCCGTTCATACAGTGCATGAGTAAGCTTTAATGGCAGATGAGACACTTGTTGGCATGATTTGATCGAAATAAAAAAAATTCTCCTTCTTTTATTGTATCACAAAGCATTCAAGTATTTTGCGAAGTAGTCTCAGAGCCAAAAGTGAAGTTGCGAGTTTCTACAGCGAAGAATTGGGATTTATGCAAACACAAAAGTCGTGAGTTAATTTCTGTGTCACCTGGTTATTTTGCACTTGAATTTAAAAAAAGGTTTACTGTATGCTTGTTATTGGGCTTGTTGATAAATGTTTTAGGGCTACAGGTTGATTGAATTGTGGGGAATTGTAGGGTTCTATTCTATAATTTCATTTTCTAGTTTGTCCTAATTATTTGAAGTGTGAAATAGTAAGTAAGCCCTAGTTTTTCCAAGGTGGCAGCTCCAAAGCAACACTCTAGACAAATTGATTATTTGAGTAGGAACCTATATGATTATTTCTTGGATCAATTTCCATTGTCAACAAATGATAGGAAGAAGGGGTTGGTTCTGATGTGAGGAAAAATCCTAGGGGAGGGATTGGTATATAATTGTTCAAATATAGTCGATGCTAGGGTTCCTCTTACAGGTTTGGAGATGTTTAGACTGTGGTATGGATAGAGTAATTTTCCTCACCCCTTCTCAAATGGCTAGATGTACGATATGGGGAAGTTGGTTGTGCCAAATGTGTTTCGTGATATAGATTTTCTTAGGGTCGTGACTGTGAGATATGACCCTGTCACATGATTAATCAGGGACAATGATGGAAGGGTTCTATTGAGCATTAACAAAGAAGAGGTTCAATAGGTTTTTGATTTGAGTGAGCTGAGTGTATTCTTGGTTCCTATCAATCTTGAGTAAATGAAGCAGGAATATGGAAAATTAAAGTCTCTTTTCAGAGCTAAGTTGCTGCCACCTCATTTGGCTAGGGTCGGGGGTTCAAGATTTCATATTAGCCCTAGTGACCAAGAACCATTCAAAGTAAATTGCTTTGCAAATCATTTCTTGGCCACTTTTTATTCATTCTTTCGTATTTTAGGTTTCAATCCTAGCACGGTGATGCCCATTGCCTACATGTTCACGGGGTGCAAATACACCCCAATTTCTCTGACATATGATTTTTCCTCCTTCTAGGCCGAAAGGATACATGAAGGGCTGTCAAAGTTGTAGAAAAATGATACAGGCACTCAATTCTTTTGGTATTCTATGTTGATGCATATGTTCTTGTGCAAGAATCCTGACTTCTTTTCTGAGAAGATGGAATTAAGGCAATTTGTTGATGGAGAAAGATTGCATGTACAGATATGGGCTGCAGACTTATCGTATAATAATGAAGGCACAAGTTATGTTCAATTTGATAATCACTTTGTCTCCATATTGAGGGCTAGACTGATGGTGAATGTACCCAGGATCCCTAAGACAGAAGGGGAGGAGGCCAGAATTAAAAGTCTACCATAACTGGGGTGACATTATTCCATACCCAATCAACACTATTTTGAGGGTATACGGTTTTCAAGGAACCCCCCATATACTGCCATACAGTGTGCCACCAATATTGGGATTTGTAGAGGTTATGTGGCAAATAGGTTGTATCCATTAGGATAACCTCACTAGGAGGGGTAAGGGAACCTTTTTCCTAGATTATATAGTGGTATCTAATTTTGTATTTTCAAAGGGAGGATGGGTACACTTTGGAAAATTCTTTGATGATTACCACTTAAGGTGTGGTCTAAAGAGGCAACATGATCCTAAGGGATTCTTTTCCCTTTTCAGACAGAGAATAAAGGTTGGCAAGTTTTTGCATGAGTTCAACTTTCTTGAGGCCCTAATTAGAAAAAAAATTGATCTAAATAGGCAGGAGTTGAACAAGGAGAAATGGATAGCTTATGATAAGCTATTAGATATTGTGCAAAAAATGGATCCAAAGTATGATCCATTGTTGGAGTTCAGTCCACATCATAAGAAAATTGATTTTCTGATGCAGAACTTCAAAGAAATTATGGGCACCTTGAGGACCAAGAAGATAAACTTGGAATTAAGTCAGGGTGTGCAGGAACAAGGTGCTAGGCCAATGGAAACAAGGCCAACATACCAGTCTATAGAATGGTGGCCCATGTACAGGAGGAAAAATGATGACAACGGTGATGAAGAAGAAGTGGACAGAAAAGGTAAACCAATAATGAAATTGCCTACATAGCTAGGTCCAAAGCTCAAAACACCTAGGGAAATTAAGATTATTGATCTAGAATCATCATCAGGAGATAGTCCTTTATCACCACCATCTGAACCAATCCCTAAGAGGCAAAGGACTGATCAGCCACCAGAGGATGTGATGGATGAGATTGTTGTTACTAATCAAGATATGCAAATTGGTATGCTTCCCCTCCTAGGTCAGCTAAATTGGTTTTATCCGATTTGGATATGAAAGAAAAATGTGTACAAGATGCAAGAATGGAGGCATGTAAGGAGTTTCTTGATGATGATGCATTTATAAAAACTCCTATCCTCTTGCAATTGGTATGGAGGATGAAATTTGAGGAATATCAAGATAAATGTAAAAAGAGGAGAGAGTTGAGACCTGACAGGTCAGATAAGGAGAATGATGAGGAAGTGAAAGCTGAATTAATGGAAGAATTCAAGAACATTACTCCTGAGGAAGGAAGAAAACTAGTGACTCGGGCTGGTGTATTGATTCTACCTGAATGGGACATTGTAGATGTTGTAGCATTTAATGCTATTCTAAAGTCCAAGCATCCCTTGCAAGACTCTGAAGAAGAGGTCAAGGCAGCACTGCAAGACTCTACCTTCAGTGAAGAGTATGAGACTTTGGAAATTTGGGCACTGTCCCCACAAGGGAGAAAGCTAGATGTTACATATATTAACCAAAATTTTAGAGGAGGGTTAATAATAAAAAGAGCTTTAGAGACCTCAACCACTGAGGCCACTAATCTAACTGTGAATGTGGCCAAGTTGGCCCAAAAGATTGCGGAAAGAGAAGAGGCTAAAAAGAAGAGCCTAATGGAGAAGTATAACCATTTGATTGAGGAATACATCAAAATGCAGCAAAAGAATGTTGAGTTGCAGACCGAGGTGGATAGATTAAGGTATAAACAGATTGGGGAGACATCAAGTGCTCCAAGAATCAATTCATTACCTTCCACATCAGGGTCAGTGCCTCCTGCTTCTCCAATTGTT
The DNA here is from genome assembly GCA_007258455.2 of Sequoia sempervirens. NCBI lineage: Eukaryota > Viridiplantae > Streptophyta > Pinopsida > Cupressales > Cupressaceae > Sequoia > Sequoia sempervirens. Next base: position 270,726,154 of record VDFB02270651.1, read on the forward strand.
TCCACACCAGGGTCTCCTAGTCAGAATCCTTCCCTCACCCCTCCTTTAGAAAAAAATGATGAAGAAACATAGTGCTCTATCGATCCTACAAAGAAGTAGCTCATGCAGAAAATTGAAGAATTACAGGCATCATTAAAGGTAAGTGAGGAGGGATCTCTTTCAAATCAAGAGGAGATTTTCACTGCTGTCTTGAGGAACTTAAATGAAAAGGTTGATAATAGATTATCATCTATACATTCTTTATATTATTTATTATTTGATGCAATAAATAATATAGAAAGGGACGAGGAGGTAGTGGTACCACTAATTCAAAATTGGATCCCTAGGGCCAATGATTTGGGTATAATGTATATAGCCTCAAGTTTTGATACAAATAATAGGCCCCAATCATTAAAGCCTACTCATGTGCTAGTAAAATCATTGCAAGGTTTTCAAACCTTACCAGATGACTTGAGTAGGAGGATCAGGGAATTGGTGAAGAATTTTGATGATTGGGGTAACACATTGTTACCTGATATAATTGATGAGCAGGGGAATATCAGGTCACTCCAACAGTGGTAAGATCAGGAAAATGAGGTCATCAACAACCAAATTAAATTAATTTGTGATGACTCAGATTATAATTTGTTGGTGAGTTGTATGGATAAAATTATTAGCACCAGCTCATTTTTGGAAACTTTTGAAAGAGATGCAAATCAGGTAGTGGTTAAATATACACCTTATAATACTAAGGTTAATGAGGTAATTAATTTTGACTGGCTAGCTGATGAAGAATATCATAAATGGGTAACTAAATACTTAATTGAGGAAGAATAAAAGAAGTGGGCTACTAATGGTTGGGAAATAAGGTATTGCAGTTACAATGGTTTCCAATTTTGCTTTGGTGGTAGTCTTGGCATGGGATTCTTATGGCTTTTGTTGCTGTATCAAATTTTCTCAACTGGCACGATGAAAAAGAATATTCTCCAAGGTGATTTTTGTTGTAACAATTTTTGGAATGTCACCAAGTATTCCAATTGGCTGGTGACATGTGTACTTTCTAGCCCGATGCTTGTTTTCTCCTTCATTTTCTATAAGAAGGATTTCAAGGCCAGAAGTACGAGTTAGCAAGTTAGATAATTTTGGGTCGAGTCTAGGTGAAGTTGCAGAGCAAATTGTAAAGTTCGATGGTTTTAGAACCTGCAATTTAGGTTCTAATTCATTTTATAATAGGTTTTGAATTCATGGGGATTTAATGTTGTATAACAGTACTAGCATTTGAGTTGAAATGATAAATTCAAACTCATGTCTCTCCAATGTGCATGCATATCTGAATTTTGAATAAGATAACTAAGGGTTGTCTCATTCATCTCACTGTTGGGGTGTGTATGATCCTTCTTTTAGCTTTAATTCAATGGATTAATTAAAATTCTTAAATGGGATTATAGGCAGATATGTTTTGTATAAGGATTTGATAAGTAGTATTGGGTTAGAATACATATTGATGATATTGCAATGCAATGTTATCAAGGATCGTATATGTTATGTGTTAAATCAATCATAAACCATTGAATACTTATAAATTTGACTCCCACAATGGATATATGACACTGATCTAAGTTGTATGATTCAGTATTTGTTCATCTTTACCTAGAGCTTGCTAAAAATTGCAAATCAATGACCTATTTTATCTTGGGATTGTGTTGTAGTTATCTCATGCTCCAAATAGCTGATAATGTCGATGAATAGCCAATTCTATTTGATATTATCCTATTATGTTGAATGTCGTAAGAGATTATTTGTTATTGTTAATGTTGTTTATGATATTGGTTACGGAGGTTGGCAAACACATTGGGATCACCCTCGATTCTTGCCCGAGGCCAGTGTAGGAGGCTTTTTAAAGTCCTCATCCAATTGGATCCCAGGTGCCAGGCTGCGCCAGTTGGGATTGGCAATTCTATAGGTAGATTAGAAGACCAACCTGCCCCACATTTGTAAAACAAAACCAACACTTCCCTCTACCCTTAACCCCATTACCCCTAAACCCCATACAACCATCACCCCCTCTACCCACTTAACCCCTCCCTCTATCCTCTCTTCCTCCTCCTTTCTCTCTCTCTCTCCGTCTCTCCATCCTACCCCCTCTCCCTCTCTTGGGTCTCTCTCAACCCTTAACTCTCCTTCCTTCCTCAGATCTCCTCTTCCTCCCTCTCTCCGGTCTCTCTGTCCTCCTCCCCACTCCTTCATTCCTCCCTCTCCACCTTCCCTTCCATCCACCCTGCCACTCCCTCCACTCTCTCTCCATTATCCACCCCCCCCCTCCCTTGGTCTCTCTTCCATCCCTTAAAACCATCCACCTCTACCCTTAACCCTCCCCCTTCCTTTATCCTCTCTCTCTCTCAATTTTCTCCCTCCTAGCACTACTCCCTCTCTCAGGTCTCTCTTTCACTCACTCACTCACTCTATCTTGTTGTGCAGTTTTCACACACACACCCCACTAAAAGTAGGGACCCTCTTTCGCTTTGGTTTTGGTGTCTTGGCCCTTTCATTTTGAGGTTTTATCTTACTTTGGCATGTGCTTAAATGTTTATTTTGATTTCCTAGGTGATTCCCTTAAATTATTCATTGAAAATCTTTAGTTCTGGGTGAATTTCGGGTTTTCACCCTGGTTCAGGACTTTCCACCCAGGCCGGATTTTCCCGGATCCTGTTCAGACTCCAGCTGAGCACTATGGCTTGGATATTTTCAGTCTTTGTGGAATTCTGCATGGGCCGGATTTTTCTGAATTTCGTCCTTTCGTTGGGTTCCTGTATTTTCCTGGCTATCTTGTCGGCGACATTAATGTCATCTGTACGAGCTTTGAGGGATGTATTTAACTGATCTTTGAGGTATTTTGTGCCATTATGCTTATTGTTTGCCATTGATTGAGCTGCGAAGTGCATTCTTGTGAGTGTTCAATTTGATTTAGGGTGCTGAGTTGGTAAGTTGTTCAATTTAAGTGGTGATTTCATGTGCATTGTTGTCGTTATCTTTGTTGGGCGCCATTAAATTGGTATTTGTTGCCTCATTCGATTTCTACTGCGTCAAATGGTATGTATTCAATTTCCTTGCTTTTAATTGATGATTGTGGATAATGCTTTGATGTTATAGAGTTTATTGGGGTTCGAATTCTTGAATGTTCGATCATTTCATAACTAGGGTTGCATAGCATTGTTTGATTTATGGTCTTCCAAGTGATTTCTGAGCTTGTTTATGAGGAGTCTTGCTTTAGAAGTCGTGAGTAAACCCTAGTAAAGAAATAGCAGTCAGAATGAGTGAATCCTGAGCTTGCCTATGCGTTAATGGCGGATTTTTAGGGTTTGACTTAGGGCATCTCCATTTAACGTTAGTGTGCTTCCCAATTGGCCTAGAATTCTAAGAAAATATATAGAAGGCCCTTATCAAACTTGTCTCAAGCTTAGATTTTCAAAATTTATGATCTATCCATCAATCTAGGCGAAATCATGATTTAGTGTCACAGTTCGGGTTTCGTCCTCAGTCTGGGATTTTTCATCTCCAGCGCATTTTCCGGTTCTGGCGGATTTTCCCAATCTCCTTCGATTTCCCAGAATCCGCATACTTTTGGATTTTTACCTTATCCGCGGATTTCCTTCAGCTCTGGATTTTCCCGAAATCCTTGGCTCCTTGTTTTTTCCGAAATTTGCAAAGTGTCTTTGCCTTCGCGGAAATCCATCCCTAGCGAATTTTCCCAGAATCTGATGAAATATGAAGGAATTTGAAATAGCATGATGTGTTAATGGATGACTATGCATTTTATGGTTAATTTATGTTGTTTTGAGATCTCACATGTTGTTTATTGATTAATAATGATTGGATTAAGTTGCTAATTGGTGTTTTCTTGTTTATTCCACTGGAATCCATCTGGCCTGGAATTCTCTGAAATTCCTCCCTAGCTTGGATTCCGTAGATGGTTCTGAAACTCGAAGTTTAACATGATCATTCTATATGAGATTTAATATTATTTAATGATGATTTTGATTGGTTAACCTTTGTTGGTATGATTTTTATTGTGTTTCCTTTGTTAATTGCAAGCTGAATCAAGCAAGGTAATAGCTGGGAGGGCTAAGGGTGACATGGAGGGATCTTCCATATCTGAAGCAGAAATAATAAATATGGACATCAAGAGAAAGATTCCAGAGAGTAAGATCACTTATGTCTGGTTAGAGGTGACATATAACAATGTTGGATTATGGGACTATGAGGAGTTCAAGGCCAGAATGGCAGAATAAGATCTTCCTCTATTGGCTAAGAGGATGTTAGAATCAGGATTGGTGCATGTAGCTAGTTTCCCCTCCACGGTGCAATGTTATGAACTGTTCCTTGAGTGTGCCAGGCGCTATGATAGTGATACACAGAGAATAATTTTTCCTCAAGGGAGGATTGTGGTGAATCTCAACCCTATTTCCATTGCTCAGACTTTTGATATGCCAGATAGATCTCATGTGGTGGCATTCAACATGAAGGCAGCTCAAGAGTAGTACGAAGAACAGACTGTTAAATCTCAACAACTTATCAATTCCTGGTTGGAGAAGCCCAAGTCTCATTATTCTAAACTACCTAAGTAGTTGTTCAGGGAAAAAATAAAGGAGTATTATGATGGCATCACTCTTCTCAGCAGGGTGGTTGGATTGAAGAATGTTGGTATGTTTGAGAATTGGATGTTCCATGTTATTGTGAGGATGGAACAGGAAAAGACTAACTATCATTGGGCATGTTTCATTAGCAGAGGGATTCATGAACATTTGTCCAATGTGCTGTAGACCAAGACCTTCACAATGACCTCGTACTTAGTCTATGCACTTGCAAGGTTTTATCCATACAAGGGATTGAGTGCCAAGGGTGTCTTTGGATAGGTTATTATCTATTAGGTGTACCCTTAGTTGCATTTGGGAAGCTCGAGCTATAGGAGGGTGAATGATGCATTCACCATGCATATCACCAGGTTACTGTAGGGAGCAGAGCATGTGAGGATTTTAGACCAAGCTAAGGAGCTAATTAAGAAATATGGCACTTGGTTCATTCAGTTCCCAACCTTCTCATACATCCGTGTTGATGGCAGCCAAAGGGCTCCATATAGGCTTCCAAGGTATCCCACTGATCATATCATAATTTTGGAGGTCACTAGACATATATGTGATTTTGATGCTATTGTCAGAAGGGACAAACATAAGATTGGTTTTGGTGGAGACTTCCCTTTAAGGATTGGCACTGGAGAGGCATGTCCTTCCATTATTTTTGCCCAAGCTTCAAAGGAGGAGATGAGTACTCTTGGCTTGTCCTTTCATTCCAAGCGGTCTAGATTTGATATAACAGGTGAAGCCCAAAAGAAGGCCAGTAGAGAGTATAGCCATAAGGTTGATTTGGAGGACTACTAGGCCAACTGCAATGATGAATACGAGGTAAGAAATATGAAATTTTCCTGACTTCTAGTTGCATCAGTTCAACTATATAATGTGAAGGCAGTCCCTGATCAACTTGAGAATGATGGGGATTTGATTCAAGGTCATGCTTATGAAGCAGTAAAGGATAGGCTGATTGGTGATGTGGATTGGCTAGAGGAAGAAAAGATGGGACTAAAGTAGTTAATGGATCCAGTCACCAAGTTCACCAGAATGTGGCTAAAGCATAAACTGTGGGAGTTGGAAAATGAAGGTGTACAGTGCACTTATGATTTAATGGGAGATTTGGACCCTCACTCTACTTTTGAAGAGTCAATTGAGCAGGATCCTAAGGGAAAAGGTAAGATGGATTCCCCTTTTAAAATCAAGATAAAAGGTGTTCAAGTGGAGGAAGTCCAAGAAACAGAAAAGCAGAGAAATCCAATTGCTAAGAAAAGGTCAAGGACTAAGAAGTCTGAACAAAAAGAAATTGAAAAGCAGGGTCCTGAGGTTGATGTTCTTGTGCCTAAAAGGAGAAGAGTCACAAGATTGTCACAGAATGCAAGCTCGAAGGTAGGAGAAGAAGAAGTTACCCCACCGGTGGTAAATGTGGAGAATTCAGAAGAGAAGGCACGATGTACACAAGGAGATCAAGGACTCCTCCTAAGGATAGTGTGTCCAAAGCAGATCCTCCTCCGGTTACTTCTCATGAGGAGCAGCATGATGATGTTCCTTCCGCTCATGAAGCTCAAAGCAAACCAGGTGAATCTGAGAAATTTGAAGATCATCCAGACACTGAAGGGGAGAAATTTCATGAGGGTGACCTTTATAGTGCAGAGGCCAAAGTTGAAAAGGTAATGCAGTCTCCCTTGGTTGCGTATGAGGTTTC
>VDFB02270651.1:270732559-270867983 GCA_007258455.2 Sequoia sempervirens
CTTAATGCATTTACAACCTCTGCACCATTATCGTAAACAACATTAACAACAATAGATAATCTCATTTAATAGCTCAACATAATAGCATAATACTGAATAGAATTGGTTGTTCATCAGTAATATCAAATATTTGGAGCATGAGATAACTACAACACATTCCACAGTGTAAAATAGTCATTGATTTGCAATTTGTACAAAGCGCTAGGTAAATGCAAACAAAATATTGAACCATACAAATTAGTACAACTTACATCAGTGCCATATATCCATTGAGGGAGTCAAATTCATAAACATCTAAGGGTTTATGACAGATTTAACACATAACATTTAAGATCCTTGAGAAAATTGATTTACAATTTCATCATGTATTCTAAACCAATACTACTTATCAAATCCTTATATAGAACATATCCACCTACAATCCCATTCAAAAAAATTAATGAATTCCTTGAATTAAAATGAAAACAGAAATCATACACACCACAAGAGTGAGATGAACATGACAACCCTTGTTTATCTTATTCAAAATTCAGATATCCATGTACAATGGAAAGACATGAGTTTGAATTAATCATTTCAATTCAAATGCCAGTACTGTCATAAAAAATCAAATCCCCATGAATTCAAAACCTACTACAGAATGACTAAAAACTTAAATTCTATTTTCCTTAAAACCATCGAAATTTACAATTTGCTCTGCAACTCTACCTAGAATCGACCAAAAAATATCTAACTTGCTAACCCGTACTTCTGGCCTTGAAATCCTTCTTATAGAAAATGAAGGAGCAAACAAGCATCGGGCTAGAAAGTACCTCTCATTTCACATGCTTTTCTTCACAAAACTCTTGAGGACAACATCTATACCTTCTTTATTTCTCATCCTACGCCTTATTCATGCATCCTACAATTACAACAGTATCCATGGGGCCTCTTACACAAGCTACAATAATCACAAAAAGTGTAAGAGCCCCTTTATATCATGTTTGGACTACAAAACCCTCAAAAATAGGGTAATTGGGCTGTATGCAAACAAATGAAGCTTTCTAACTCAAATCAACCTTAAGCCCTCAAATTAGATTCAAATGAAATCTAACACATATCTTCATGACACAGGTGATTTCCACATCAAAAATATGGCTGCATGCTTGACCGTTATAGTGCTGCATAACGGGGAAAAATGCTGAATTTTTTGAAGAAAAACATAGATTTTCGATATCAGAGCTTGTATTTTAAATCCTCAACCATCAACAACCATTACAATGATCACTTTATGCCTTTACCCAAAGGGTTTAAATTTTAACCAGCGAACAAAACCTCTGGCCCGAGTTTTAATCTTTTGTAGATCACTTGTTGAACATAAAACACACTAATTTCAAAAGGTTGTTAACATCACTATTGAAATGTTTTAATTTTTGACCTTTACAAAACATTAAAAAGTACATCATTAAATTAATTATGTAATGGCATAAAATTTAAACATCATGAATTAATTGTAACCATAAGTCAAATATAATTCTATCAAGAAATTAATATCAAATAGATAATATAATCGCATAACTCATACATTTCAGTATCGTGACCTTCTTCTTCATCCAACTCTTTGTCTGTATCATCAGATCAGTTTTACATTGTAAGGATTGGTCATATCATCATCGTTGTCATTGATATTAATTTCAATAATGTCATCATCCACACATATATCATCTTCATGAACATTAACTCCTACACCATCATGATCTAGTTCCTCCTCTTTGACATCTTCGTCAGGGACATCATCAACTAACTGTTGATCCTGATCATCATCTACATCATCTTCTAGTTCTTCAATATCTTCTTCTTCCACCACATTATACTTTACCGGCCTTCCTCTTGGATCATGTCTAACAACAAATGACCAACCTGGTTTACTTGGAACCTCTGAGTAAAATACCTTCTCACATTGGCTTAGAAGAACATAGGGCTCATTTCCAGCTCGCTCGATCAACCTTGTATTAACCATGGTAAATCCATTATCATGTTCAATAATAGTTCTCTCAGGATCATTTTCATTCAATCGTAGCTTGTACCATAGGAAAAAAAACAAAATTAATCTAAAGGACTTAAAGTCACACTCAAGTATATCATCCAAAATCCCATCGTATCGATTTTTTGAGACTTCTGGATTTATGTTGCTTCTAGATGAAACATTAGTCACCTAAAAGACTACAGTTATACTAGAATCACAAGTTTTCTTCATGTCATCCAACATTTTGATTCAAAATTTACGACCATTACACCACATAGCCTTGTGGTGTTTCACCTGCAATATGTCAAACATGTAAAAATTATTGCGATATCATCAGTTGATAAACATATTTATTCTTGGTTGAATGTATGTAAAGAAAACAATCTCAGCTTATATATACATCAATATAATTGAAAATAATTAAATAATATGGGTGATTAATATATTTATATGTACCTTTTTATCTCTTAAACCATATGCTAAATCAATTTTCCTTTGTGTAACATTGGAATCTCCATTACAATGAGCTTCTTTAACCAATGAAGCCACACCTTCCCATGTTAATGCACGACCAGATTGTTGACATCGTTCAATCCATACCGTCATCCAATCAAGATTGTTTGCGATGTACAAATGTAGTGCATCCCACTCTTGACCAACTGTATCAAAAAAAATTAAAATTCACAAACAACGTATAATTAGTTAAATACCACAATATACAACCTTAATTTATAATTGATGTATATTGAAGATTAAAAATTAAATAAGTACAATATACATAAAAACCATATGTAAAATGTATTCCAATTAATCTCCATGACCATCTTATAATTACCTCTCACTTTCCTCAATCTACCTTTCCCCATCAGGTACTCCCCTTGAATTTGTTAATGGAGTTGGGATCCCAAATGCGATCTACATGGATCTTTTTTGCAAACTTAAGAAGATATTCACTAATGTACACCATGGTCTGGTATACCATATATCCCTCCACCATAGAGCCACCAGGATGTGCTTTTGTCTAAACAAAGCCTTCAAAAATTTCAAGTCAAGCAACCTCCACATTGACCTTGTGTGTGTATGAGTCCACCTGGTCAATCTCCCTCAACTTGGTGTATGAGATAGTGTTTTGTGCATTGAAAATATTCGAAGGTGAAATTTTTCATTTCACACATTAGACGAGGAATTTTCTCTTCCCAATGAATTTATATCTTCTTTATGGTTCTTTAGATGACAACCATCTACAAGTGATTCAGAACACAAATATATTAATGAGATTTAACAAAATATATAGTATATTACATTACAAGTAAAACAAATAGAAATTATAAAGATGTATCTGATGAATTGAACAAATGTGCTACTTACTTCATTTTATTTTCCAAGATCATATATAACTTTGCTTGACATTGTTGTCAAAGTTGTCTAGGAGAGATAAGGGTAGAGCGTCCTTGCAACAATTATAAAATGATCACTTCATTATTTTACTTCCAAAAGTAGTAAACATAATACCTTTGAAAAGTACATGCATTATACAAGTGTATATAATATACCGAAATAAATACCTTAATGAAGGTACTTATGACAATCATCGTTTCATCCACGACCCAAATTCACCTTTCTTTGTTATTATATTGTTTATGTTGCATAGCTTAAATCTTGTGGGAAATTAAATTTTAAATTATGATTTCTTTTATAGCATTGCTTTGCTGTTCTGTTAATAACCAAGGAAAGGCACTTATATTAATTTGGTCTCCATCACTATTCAATTCAATGACATTTTTCATTGCATGATTGGCTTCCTGAATGTCACTACAAATTTTTACAATTTTTTCTTTGTCATGCCTTCCATCCAATATTTTCTATAACATTTATGTTATATTCTTTCCAATATGCATTGTATCAAACAAATGCACAATTTGTAGCTGTTCATAGTAGGGCAACCTACTAAATTGTCTGGGATAACTTTTTAGTCCCTGTGGAAGCTGACCATTAATGCCTTGATGACCTTCATGAAGCATATAAGTTAAATAAGTGCTCAATGACAATCATTGTCAATTACAACATGAGTAAACACAACACAATATAAAAATATAAATTCAAAACATATCATATATGATAGATAAAAACTTTAATCCAATGTATAACCTTGACGATTAATTCTATTATATTCTAGCTTCCATAGGCGAGATGACATTCTTCGTGGTTTGATGTAGTCTCCTCTTTCCCATTGAAAAGATGTTTTCAGTAGTTGATACTTATGATTTCTATGGAGGGAAGTTCCTATCACAAACACACTGCTTTCCCTAAACTTGTTGAATGACAAGATTTCATCTTTGGACCACAAATTGGACATGCAAATTTTCCCTTTGTTTGAAATCCTGGATGTATATAATTGGATTAAATATCGAATTTTACTCGTGCCTATATAATGAATAGATTATTTTAAAAACATGCATGATATCTACTTGGTAAAATTAAGCCTTGTTAAAGAATGGGTTGAGCGTTATAACATACCACAAAAATGTGTTATACGGGGCATCATGAATTGTCCATACAAGCATTGCATGGAATTGGAAATTGTCTTTGTCCTATTGGTCTGAGGCGTCATACATGAGTGATTCCATTCCATAGCACAGTAACTTCCGTGCGTGAACAGGCCATAGCCATTCCTTATCTTTAACTTGGTACCCACCTAGTTGAATGAACATAAACATTACATAATTATTATAACCATTTTGTTGTGACATATATATAGAATTAATGTACATGACTATTGAATAGAAAAAATATAAGTCATTTATGCAACAAAATAAGACAAATGAGATGCTACTACATTAAAGAAAGATTGATGTAGTAAATACTTGGAACAATCATTGACAACATTATGTGCTCCCTCACTGGCTGACATCCATGGAGGAATGTTATTGTTGATAACAAAAATAAGCCACACCGAGTAAATAGATCCTAGCTCTCCAGATGGATTGACACAGTCCGCTCTTAATGAAAGCCTAAGATTATGAGGTTCTTCTTTAAAGTGTGGCCATTTTTCCTCTATGTCCCTAAATGCAGAACCATCTATAGGCATTCGAAAAATGTCATCTCCACTTCTATTCCGTGCATGGAAATACATAAATTGCGCTAAGATTTTGCACCTAAATAATCATTGGATACGTGGAATAATGAGAATATAACGAAGAACCTTGCAAGGAACCTTTTTTGTTAGTTGATCTGTTCGATATCTAATGATATGACATTCTAGGAATTCTGTTGCAAATTCTTATTGTTTATGATATATAATATGATCATTGGGACATGCATCTATTGCCTGATACTCCATTCTGATGTCTTTCATAATGCCAGATAAATCTCGGTATGAGCGAGGTAAAATATTTGATGGTGGTAACAAAAATTCACCAATCAATCTACAACAAAAAATAATTTGTTAATATAAAGAATATTAATGGTATATATTTCATCTTTCATTTACTAGTGATGAACTAACACCAATTAAAATAGATGGAAAAAGATGGCATATATGACATACCTTAACATCCATGAGATTGCTATGTTTGATAAACCATTCATAACCTTCAAGTTCAACAACAATAATACAACATAGAGAAGAGTTGTTTGGGAGCCTTCATAAAGGGGCTTGTATGCCTTCTCAAGTACAGGTAAATCATAAACATCATCAAAGTCATCTCGATCATCATGATCAAATCTACCACTAAATGTGCCATGGATCAATGTATTTGTACCATCATCTTCAACTGTGTTTTTTGGCACATGATCATCTTCTTCCATAGAATCATTAACTTCATCTTCGATATTCATAGATCCATGTTTGTCCGCTTGCAAAACCACATTCTTTGGGCCGTGATAATCCATATCATCTGCCTTAGGGCACCCCATCTTTATAATAATGATAAGACACAAATAAATCATGATCATGATCAATTGATTATATATGTATATATAAAATGTTAAAATGATATAAAAATTTACAAATTCAATCAATATAAACACATATAATGAACAACTTACCAATGGACGATAATCATGCCCCCCTTCAATGTGACCATGCTGCCTACAATCTTTCTCAGTTGTTGTGATTAAAAGTCATCTCGTCTTTAAGCCCTTGCAATTATTGTAAGGAAAATAACATTTCCCATCACCCTTTCTTTTCAATCTAGCCCACAATCTATCAAGTGTCTCTTCATTTTGTTCTGGACTAATATTATCTGACATGATTTTTCTTTACCAAACTTGACTATTTAGATCTTCAAAAAATATCAAACTCACACTCCAATAATTTGTATTCATAGACAGGTAACATAATCTAATAATTCTGATATTTTTCACCAAAAAAATTTGGCATGCAACCACCCCTGCAAAAGAGAAGATAGTCTAAAGTTAATGACCCCAAAAACACTTTAAAATACTAATTCCAAAACTTATTAAATTATAATTTTACTATGATTTCCAACCAATAAGACTCCTAAAATCAGAATATTGAACTTGATCACAAACTTCCTACAATGATGGAGGTAGTGAACTAGTAAGAGCAAGTGACCCATTCCTAAGGAGCAACAAGTCAGAATCATCATTGCTAATGTCAATACGGATTTACCCTTTTAGTTAAAGATGTGATGTGTCACTTCTTATGACGAGCTTATCCCTAGGGCCCTCAACATTGAGAGAGCCCTAATCGCACAAGGAAGCACACACTAGTAGAGTTTGGAAAATAAATGACTAGGTGACTAAAATTTTAGTCACAAAAACTAAAAATGACTAAATTCTGCTCATTTTTTGCAACTCAGCTATAAATGAGTAAATAAATTACTAGTTTGGTCATTGATTAAAAATTATTTAGTCACACAAATAAAAATGACTAAATAGATATTCATTTATATTATTCACAATCCATTTGAATAAATCATTTAAGGAATCAAGAATATAGCTCGCGAAAATACTCTAAAACTTTAATAAACATACCCTAAACCTTTTGTCAAAATCTTATTTTCAGGCGTAGCCCACCAGAATGGAGTTTTCATTTTAATAAACATACTCTAAAATCTTCATCAAAACATTATTTTCAAGCATAGACTACCAAAATGGAGAAGTGTTTCACTAAAGAATGGCAGAGAATAGTGAGGAGATGTGTGTGAAAGGAGGCATAGGATTCATTGTTGCTTATCTCATTCCTGCTCTGCTCAACAAATGTTACATTGTTCTCGCTACTATTTGTAATCTAGGTATTTACTTGACATATATTTGAATAATCTCAAATTCCTTCAAAGGGTTTTGAAGTATCAATGTATCCTATATAGGGCTTAGAATGATTTATTTTAATTAAAAAAATAAATAAATGATGTATTTCCCTATAATTAGATAATGTGGAGATCTCCTAAATTTTCTCAACCACACTATCCTCTTTGGCACTATATTCATTACTCTAGCTACTAGAGTTTTACATGTGACATCTTTAATATCTTCATGACCGTGGCTTTTAAATAGATCTCAGTCTTTGCTTTAATCCTTTTCATGGTAGACTGGATAGTATGCATATAAAGCAAGTCCTTCATACCTACCATTGTTCCAAACCACCACTCACTACCTTGCTTAAAATGTTGCCTCCATAAGCACAATAGCATGTTTTAAAATCATGGTTACCTGTGATTGACCATTAAGGTCACCACTTTCATCAAGATAAAATGAGATTTTTGTCTTCAAACTCAAGGCATTATGCAAGATAACATTGTGAGTTGTTTTTTGTGTAATATTTGATTTTCTTTCACATTTACTACTTTGCTAACTTCCTTTAAGACTGGGTATTTCACCCTTAGCTGCAATCTCAAACAGCTCACTCACTATCACTTGAAGATTCTTTTTATGAGAATCCTTCTATAAAATCAAACTATGCCTTATAGACTGCCTACTTACTATAGGGGACTCATTGTTTCATGGTATTGTAGATCTTAAGATCCTTCAACCTTATTGACACTACTTCATAGTCCACAACGTATTATTCACTATTGTCCCATCTTTGATGAGTCTCAAAACGCTGCTCAAACATGCAATCCACTACCTCCATTATACATTAATGGATAAGAAGAAACATTGAACCTATGATTACCACTGTTACTTCATTTGGACAGTCATTCCCTGATTGCATTTGCCTTGTCTAACACTACCAAAAGCATTTGAAAACCCTTAAGGTCAGCAAGGGGGTAAGGAAACTCACTGTTAAAATATCCACTTTACTATGCAAGGTTTGAGCTTTATTATCTTGTCACTACCGGTACTCTTTTTGACTATCACATCTCAAAATTGTTGTCATTCTTCTTACCATAGATTGCATTTACAAGTGTCACTGGCCACATAGTGTGCTTGTTATTGCCTACAATCTTTATATTACAAGATTTTGTTATTAGCTACAATGTCTCAATCTTTCTGGTATTGCAACCTCACTAATCTGCTAGAGTTATTATTTATGTTTCTATGGAGGCCTAGGTTTTGTACCCTAATCATGCTCTTACCAATGCTTCTGTATATATTAAAAAACAACCTTAAATCTTGGGTCAGAAAATTAGTTGTATTGACAAAGTTGTGGTATGATCTTGGATTGTATCCTAGAGTGTGTGGGAAGCTTGTGTTTAATCATTAAGGTATGTAAACCTAATCAGGGAAATGTATCCTATATAGCATGGGTCTTGCTTTAATACTTTTCATAATGGTTATTATCATATCACATTATTATAATTTGCGGTAACCCAAGATTGCATTCAAGTATGTAACAAACTTGGTTTGTAGTTTAAACTATACACTTTTAAGTAACATTCATAAGGTTTAGAAAATATTGATCACTCTCTAGAATAGCCCATTAAACATGGTTTGTGCTTGAATGCACTACATAATTGATATAACACAACCACTCTACATATCAACCAGAGTTATAGGCTCTTTATTGCAGCAAGAGGTAATCACTCTTGGATCATGCTATAATTACATCCTAACCTGTTAAACCGGACAACTGAATGCACCCAATGATGATTAGCACCTACATTATACAACCTAAATTAGCACTACATTATATAGGAGATTACCTCCATTTCTATCACAACATAGCCACAGTAAAGTTGGGTCACACATGAATGCATCCTATATTTGTTCTAGCACAACTGTGCCACATGACCAATAGAGTAATGGATCACATAATTACAATCACAAGAATTTGTTCCTTGTTTGTGATCTTATGGTGATTCCACATAAAATTTGGACATGAAATTCTCAAAACCCTAAACTCTAAAATGAGGGAAATCTGATGAGATGTTGCTTTAAAATATGATTTTCAAACTACGGAACTACAAATCGACTTCTGGCTGAATTTGAAAAAGACAATGACCACCCTCAACCTGGCGATATCTTCTTGAATTTTTTCTGATTTTTCCCAAGAAAATCATCCTTAGTTCTCCACAAACTATCTCAAGTAGAAAAGCTCTTGTCACAATGAAATCAGCGAACTCACTTTTCTTTATGTCGGCCACAATTTTTTTCTTATTTTTCATGTTTGTGAGAAATTTGACAAAGCGATAGATCAAAATTTTGATGAAACCTAGGTTCGTCAAAATTTCGACGAAGGTCGGGGATAAATTTTTTTAAAATTGAAAATTACACATCAAATTTTACAAGCACCTGATGATACATCAAATTATACATATTTCGTCAAATATTTTTGTCGGATTTTGTAGTCAAATGAGCTAGTGTGTTAAGTAAAAATATCCTTGACCGCTACACTTGGGACATAAGGCACCACCGTGGCACCAGTCAAATATGTCTTGAAATTCTTGAAAGCCTTCACTAAAGCAAATGCTTGCTTCTTAGTGGTATCATATTTCAGCTTGGCTACTTGCAAGGATTTGCTAAAGAAGGCAATCAGTTGTTCATAACCCTCATCATTTTTCTACAACAAAACTCCAGCTACAGTGTGAAAAGAGGAAAATGTAAATAATTGGAAAGGCTTGGCATAGTCTGGAGTTTTCAGGATAGGTGCAACCTTAATAGCATCTTTGATAGCTTGGAAAGCTTTAAGAGGCTCTTCCTACCATGTCACTTTTTCTCCTTTCTTGAGCATATTAGAGATAGGTCTAACTATTTCTACAAAGTTAGTGACAAACCTTCTTAGTAAATTTATCTGCCGAAAGAAAGATTAAATACCTTTGAAATTTCTTGGTGGTGTAATTTTGTCAATAGCTGCCACTCTTTCAGGATCAATCCTGATTCCTTCCTTTGGGACAATATGCCCCAATAACTTTCCCTCTTTAACCCCAAAATCACAATTCTTGGGATTCAACGAGATGCCTTACTCAAGAGATCTAACAAATATTTGCTCAAGGTGTGAGCAATGGTCCTCATCTTTCTTACTATGGGTAGTAAGATCATCCTGGTAGATAGCAAGGAATAAATCTATAAAATTGGCAAAAGCTAAATCCATAGCCCTCTAGAAAGTGGCACCAACATTTATCAAACCAAATGGTATCGTGACATAAACATAAGTCCCCCAGGTGGTTGTAAAGGTTGTTTTGTATTGCTCGGATTCCCTTACCATGACCTAGTTGTAACCAAAGAATCCATCCATCATAGAAAGTAATTCACAACTAGTGACCTTCTATAGCATTGCTTCCACGTTGGGTAAAGGGTTATTATCTTTCAAGGATGCAACATTTAGGTTCCTAAAGTCCACATATAATCTCAAGTCACCATTCTTCTTTTTGATAGGAACTAGGTTAGACACCCACGAGAAATGTCTTATTCGTCTGATAATTTTTGCATCACTTAATTTATTGAGTTCCTCTGGCATATTGGGCCTTAAGGTAGGATTAATAGGGTTTTGCTTTTTCCTGATAGGTTTTTTATCAGGATTTAGTGGAATTTCATGTTGAAATAAGTCCTCTCTATAGGCTTTCAAATCATCATAATACTAGGTGAACACGTGTCTATACTTTCACAATAATGCAATCAACATGGTCCTCATATGTGGCTTCATTCTCTTCCCTATATATACCTTTTTAGGGGAAATATATGTTCCCAAGTTGATTTCCTCTAGGTCTTCTTTATGTGCATTTGATTGCTTAACATTGGATATATTAGGGCCATCAAAAACATGCTCAAGTGCAACTAGATGCGTAGGAATTTTATTGGTCTTAAGTTGAATTACCTCATTACTAAATAGTTTCTCCTTTCCATCCACTTCCACCACATGGGTGTCGAAATCAATCTCCTAATTCTCATATTTGTCTACACAATGCAGGAATCTCAATATGTCATTGTCTTCATTGAACACTTGCCAGTTGCAGATGTTGTCAGGTATTGTTGGTCTTGTTTGCACCTCAATCCTTGAGTCACCATCAAAAGTTACATCATCAAGCTTGACAACAAGATTGGCCAATAAATCCATTTTGACATTTTGTCCCCTTTCTACCCAATCTATCCCAAAGGCATCAAATGACTATATAGTATCCCATACCTCATTCCTCTACTACCTCAATCTTTTATCATTTGCAAAAAAAATTACCTGACATGGGATACCACTAACTCAGAGTCCCCAAATACCTTTAACATCTTTATTCCATGCTTAGAAGCTAACTTTAGACTGAGTAACAAGGCTTCATATTCAACCACATTATTAGTGCATGCAAACTATAGCAATAAGGAATATTTAAACATCTTTCCTTGAGGGGAGATAAGAATGACCCCAACACCTACACCTTCTTTTGAACATGCTCAATCAAAATAGAGTGTCCACAGAGTATCTTCCTAGGATTTCTATGCAATTTCCCTAGCAATTGGAGTAGGCTTAGCCTCCTCCTCTTCTTGTTTCAACTCCTCTAGATGGAAAGTGTCAAGGCCTGTGTCCATAAAATTTATCATTGGGGGTTCCTCTGATTCTTTGACTAACTCAATCATATGTTGAAATCTTGATTCTCTGGTAATTTTAACATCCTTTTGGTCAATAGAAAAAGTGGAAAATGATAAATCACATTGCATACTTCCCCCCATGGAGGCACACCATTTTCTAGATAGCAACATCCCATAAGTCAGGGGAATATCCACTACTATGACACTCATGACTAACTCATTTTTAGGAAATCCAGCTAGTGTATAAGAAACCTCATAGATTACACCAATGATAGTGACCTCCTTTGAATCCATGGCATAACACTTTCCATATATGATATCAAATTTTAGGCCAATTTCCTCCATGATCTTAATGGGTATGACATTATTTTAAGCCCCAGAATCAATCATAGAATTCCTGAGTATCTTTCAATCAATGATCAAACTCAAAAAGAATGGATTGAACAAACTTGGGTTTGTTGTAATAGTAGTTCCTAAATAGATCTCAGGGTTTTCACTGACAATAGTTTCCAGTTTAGTACCTTTTTCTTGACCAGCAATTATGTCAGGTACATCAACTTCTGCATTATGCTTATTTCCTCTTGCAATACTATTTATGACAACCATGGTTTTATTTTTATGATCGTCAATCCTCATCATGGCAAGTTAGGTTGTAACCTAGATTTGGGATAAGACTTGAAACATATCAATGGGTGAATAACTAGGCATCTCGAATACCATTTCCTAAAGGGGCCACTTTTTCCAACTTTTCTTGTCAACAGAGTTAGCTTCCAATTCTTTAGTCTTTGGGTCATGAGAAAAAGTTTGATGTCTCAAGATTGTAGGTAGTATATTCATCTCCCTTTTCCTCATCTGAGAGCACCTGCTAATGGTGTATACTTTCTTGTCTTCTCTGTGTATCCATTTAATCTGCGTCAACATCATCACTAGAAGAATAACCACCATACTCCAAATCTGCTCTAGTCATGAACACATTTGTTGATTCATCTAGATTGTGTGGTGAATTTGATTCCCCTTGATCTTGTTGTTTTTCTAACATAGATCTAGCTACAACACATTGTTTTGATGTGTGAGGCATCTCACACTTCGCACCATGGTAAATCCTCTACTACATTAGTGGTATTCTTATGTAGGGGATGGGGTGTAGCTTGATAATTCTCCTGATTATTCTAAATTGGATTTCCATTATGCTAATTGGTATGATAAGGGAAATCCTAAAGTCTAGGAGGCCTATAATTTCTCTAGAATTGAGGTTTATCATTTTTTGCTTACTTTTGTAATGGGATTAGAACTTGATCCCATTTATCATCAGGAGTCGTAGCCTTGCTGGACTTCTTATTTTGAGCTTTGGAATTCTTTAGGAGTTTAGGGTCATCTCTCCTTCTACACTTACAGAGCCTCCTATTATTCTCAATGTTCCACAACCATCTCTTATATGCTTGACTAAAGTTCCTTGATTCTTGTTGTCCTAAATAAGTAACACATCTTGAAATATAGGGTGGGTATATTGCAAACATGCATCGGGGTTAGGTCTCAAAATAATTGGGTACTTTGTTCTTAGAATTTTGAAACCTTGTGTAGGCACTAAAAATGACCTAAACTGTAGCTTACACACCACTTTAGTCCTAGCATAGTTGACATTTAATTATGTCCTTGGTCCACATTCGACTAATAATTAAATAATTTATAATTGTTTAATTAATTCATATCTTCTTATTCTTTATGATTTATTAAATAAATACATTTTATTTATTTATTAAATCGTCATTAATTGTCTAAGTCTTGACAATTAAATAAATTTTCTTAGATTTGTTTATTGCCCTTCATCATATATTTCTTCCTAATTATTAAATAAATAAATTTTATTTATTTATTTAATGTGTCACTATTGTCATAATTAAATGGTGTAATTTATTTAATTGTGATTAATCTTATCTTCTAAATTAAATAGCATTAAATTTAGTTATTTAATTGCTAATTTAATATTCCCTCTCATTTTAAAATAAATCAATTATTTAAAATGTCATCACCAAATCTTAATTTTGTGGGTCCATTTTGGTAAATAATCTAAAAAAGATTATTCATTGTCTCATAAAATCCATAATTTGAATTTATTTAATTCAAAATGGTAACTAATCTTCTAAAATCAAGTAATCGGGCAGATTCTTGATTTTTTAAATCGTCTCAGTTCAAATCTTATCTTCTTGATTTTTGATCTCACAAATCCAGACAATCTTTATCTTCTTGATTTTTGAAATCTTTATTTCTAATTAATTTATCTCATTATTCTCCACCGTCGATCGGATTATTTGAGATATTATTACATTGAATTTGATTATATGTCCTTTGGTGATGTTATTTAAATCATTCAATTTGAACCTATGATCAATCTAGTTCCCATATTGTTCCCTAAAGGCTTTGTAGAATGATTCCTTTGAATCAATACTTCCATCAGGTAATCCTATATACCAATCCCTTGCATCCTCAACCAAGGATTGCATAAAATACTTCATTGCTACATCATCTTCCCAAAATTCAAAATCCTCAACAAAACTTTGGAAGGCTTTCAGATGATCTTCTCCACTAAGAGCATTATTTCCAGTAAATTTAGGGAGATGTTTTCTGGCATTGTTTGGGACAGGGTTTGGGTAACCAGGAATGTTGTCAAAACACAATTTCCTATATTGGTCATTATGAGGTCCCCCCTCGAGACACCTATCCCTATTAGTATCCTTTTGTGAATCACTTTTCTTACTATCCATTTGATCCCATTCCTTACCTTTCCCATTTCCTTTGTTACTATCATTCTTATTCTTACATTCTTCCTCATCATCAAAATAAGAATTACTACTTCTATTGCCACCTCCTCCATATCCTTTATTACCACCACCCCCTCCACTGGGAGTATGTCCCCTAGGCTTACTTTCATGAGATCCACTATGACTTTTCCTAGAACTTGAAGGCTCCAGGGTTGGGATTGACATTTTGAGGAAAGCAATTATTTTAGACATTTCTACATTATTTTCTTCTATCTCTACCCTCCTCAATTCTTCTTGCAATTTCTCACTCTTCAATTGCAACTTCAAAGTATTAGGGTCTAAAGGTGTAGCAAATGGATTGGGATTGACTTAAGGACTAATAATATGTCTCTTGGTGGGTGAGGTAATGGTATTTGTGTTGGTATTAGTGTTAAGAGAATTGGAAAAAATTTGGTGGAAATGATCAACAATCCTTTTTCCACAATCTATAAAGAATATTCTCTTAGGAGCGTCAGAAGATTTGGTAGTAGCAACGGTTGATGTACAAGTACTAGCAGCAGAAGTTCCCATCGAGATTGTGATTTTTGGAGCTTGAGGGACAATGTGGGCTGCAACTTTAGTAGCTTTCTCCTTAACAATATTTTCTCTAGCATCCTTTTCTGAGGCTATCTTGTCTTGGGTGCCCTTTTCAAAGGCTCTTTTCTTAGCATGTTCTTCTCTCATTTTCTCCACTCTTTCTTTCTTCTCATCCCTTTCAAGATGCTTAGCCTTAATTCTATCCTCCTTTTACTTTTGAGCTATTTTCTCAACTTGCTCAGCCAACCATGCAACCTTTTCAGCCAAGGCTTTAATATCATTGTTGACATCTTCCTCATTTTTTTATT
Organism: Sequoia sempervirens; assembly: GCA_007258455.2. NCBI lineage: Eukaryota > Viridiplantae > Streptophyta > Pinopsida > Cupressales > Cupressaceae > Sequoia > Sequoia sempervirens. The sequence continues at coordinate 270,748,129 of VDFB02270651.1, forward strand.
AAATCCCCATACTCACTCTGAGCTGGAGTATGGAATGTTTGATCGACAACTTCTTCCCCAAGGAAAGTAAGTGCTGGTGGATTGGTATTTTCTCCTCTAGGATTAAAATTTTCCCCATGAAACATAGATCCCATCCCGGGTGTTGGTGGGCTTGAAGGAACTTTACTCTTACCCCAGAGTTCCCATTTATCTTCTTCTCTAGAAATACTAAGATTATCAAATATTTTTTTAGTAGGGAAACTACCTTGTCCTCCTTAAATTGCCCCACTATTGCTTGAATCTCTAGTAGTATTTGCACTAATTATTTCATTATTAAAATTAGGAGATGCTCCAAGAAGATAATCGAGGGACTTATCAAATTTTGTGGCTTTATTCTTCCATAGAGGTTGTTTATCCTTTGCAGGCTCAGATTCTTCTTTCTATACAAGATTTTTCTTCAACTGACTTTTGTTTTTCGTCATGATGTATTCCAAGCTATCAAATTTCTCCTTATCAAGTTCTTTGCGAGATCTCATCATTACACTAGTGTGAGAAAATTTAGAGCCGCCACCCAAGATACTGGGAAATAAGATTTGATTGTATTTAGACTTGTTATTAGCAACTTCAGAGAGAATTTTGAACATAACCTGGCATAAAGTGACATAACTGACCAAAATTTGACGCATGAACAGAAAATGACTTATATGACCCGTAAGGTCAATTCGTAACTTAATTCAAAAAATGATGACAAAGACTTGACTTTGATTTTACCAGATCTTCACCAGAGATGCTAAATTTTATGAAAGCTCCCCAACAGAGTCGCCATTTTGTTGGTTAATTTTAACAAACCAAGTAGACTTTAGCAAATATCTATGAGTCTGCTGAACTCAATTCTTGAATACCTGTTAGACAAGTGGCCAACAAATAGGATAAAGTGTGTATTTATTTATCTCCTACACTTTGGGTTTTGCCAAACCTAGGAGGGTGTTCCCAGAATGCCAAATAGAGAACTCATTTTAACAATTTATACATACATTGTAAATCAAGATAGATTCTCATTAATTGCAAATAAGATGAAATCAATCATAAAGTTGGCAATTCTTTGAGTTAATTATGCATCTTAAGCTGAGAATGAAAAAAAAAACAAATAGTAGATCAATCACAGGTTATTTTTGAAATATTTCTCTTAAGTCAAAATACTAAAACTCCAAGAAAGGTTAAATGGGTTAAAGATCGGTGCCATTATCTATGGGTTAGGAGTCTATGCAAATTGAAACATAAGGCATGTTTAATTCTGAGCATTTATGATCTAATCATATCACCTTGCAATTCAAAAATAAATGACTGAATACTAAATACTTCTTACCAAATCCAAATGACATTGTATACAAACTCATGATCTAATCTAAGTACTTTAACTCATTCCATGAACAAGAGCCAAAACCAGATCACATATCAAAACATAACATGATGAAAATTAATGAAATGATCGTTGATCAATATTTTCAATAATAATTCTAATACAACACTAAAGGAGAGACTATAGACCCATAAAATATACATTATCATTCAAATATACTCAAAATCCATACATTTTACAAGATTTACTGTCTAGACTCAAAACATTAGATAAAGACTCAACATATCTCCTTTGTGTTTTTCTAATTCTCTCAATGTAGCTCCAGAATTTCAACAAAAAAGATCCACACAAATGGCCCTGAATTCCCTTTATAGAATAAGGGAGCAAAAACAAGCCTTAGGCCAAGTGTACACATGTCAATATTGAATTGGATTGCTAGAAGGTATATTCCAAAATTAGTTATATTTACAATCATCAAAAATGGAGTGAATACACATAAGACAAAGAATATTTACATTTGCAATAAGGAGCAAATTTTCCTTTTCAAAAACATATGTCAAAATAAAGCGTCCAATTCATTGAGAAAAATGACAAAATAATGTGGACTATAGGTTAGTTAACATCTCAATCAACATCCCACATCATCAATAGCTGATATTTTTCTGTGAAATATATGTTTTATCTTTGCAATCTCTAAGGCCAGACCTATACAATACATGACCTAGTATATGTTTCACAAACCAATCTTGCCAACATACAACCTTCCCCATTCTTCATATTCTTCCTTAGATGGCCAGTCAAAGTCCATAATTTTGTCCATGGCTTTCCTGTAAGGGGAATACATGGTTACAACTACATTGGATTCCCTATCGAAATACTCCAGAAAGCTAATAAGAAATGTTGACCTCCCCAGGGTGTTATTGAAGACATCAATATTAACTTCTTTGCAAATTTCACCAACCTGGGAATCAATAACCTCATCGAATTCCCTCTTCCATGTCTACAATGGTATCACTTCATAATTTGTAACCTCAATATCTGGCAGTGGTGCTAAATCAGTGTGAGTGTATTGAGATAATAATTCTATTATCTTTTGTTCGAGTGGGGCTGCATATCCTTGACACTTCTGCTTGCTCAACTCACACACAAAATCATAAAGTAGAAGCACTAGAGGGTACTTATCTTCATGTTGGCCAACTCCCACTAAAATCAACTTCAATCTCTTAGCTCTTCGGACCCATTTATTTAAGGTTGGTATAGCCAACATTTTATCTTTTTGAGACAGCCTCATTGTACGCACCATTAAAGTATAGTAGTCATGCACACTATTGATTCTTTCTTTAATCTTCTTATTTAAATGTTTTTAGTACAAACAACCTTTGATATGTTCTCATACATTGCATCTTGAGCTTTCTCTTGCAACTTCTTATATATGTTAATTTTCAAAAGCAGTTGATCTCTGTCAGATGAATTAGAGATTGGTCTACTTATTTCTTCCTTTGCACTTGATTCTTGTCCTTGATTATATGGTACTATTGCTAGAGCCTGACTATGAACTGAGTTTCACATGGATGTCATTGGAGAGACTGAAGGTGGGTGGCTTGAGCTAGGCTAGCCTCATTCCTTTTGTACTTCCTCTCTTTGTTTATAGAAAGCCAGTTCAGTTTCTAGTGTAGCCACTCTCTGTTGGCTCTTGTCATAATCATTCAGGAGTTTACTATACTTAACTCTGAGATCATCTCTTTCCAAGGTAAGACCCTCAATATTTGATTGGGTAAACTTGGCAACATTAACAACCATGTATGTAGCTTCCAACATTGGAGTATCAACAACTCATTTTACAAGCAGTTGTTCGCTAAGCTCTAATGGCTCGACCAAGACTAGTTTCCTAGATTTTGGAGATAATGACCATATCACCAAGACTAGTTTCCTAGATTCCTAGAAACATTAACAACCATGTCTATAGCTTCCAATGTTGGAGTATTAGCAACTCGTTTTACAAGCAGTTGTCCACTAAGCTCTAATGGCTCGACCAAGACTAGTTTCCTAGATGTTGGAGATAATGACCATATCAACAAGACTAGTTTCCTAGATGCCTAGAAACATTAACAACCATGTATGTAGCTTCCAACGCTGGAGTATCAGCAACTCTTTTTACAAGTAGTTTTCCACTAAGCTCTCATAACTCGACCAAGACTAGTTTCCTAGATGTCAAAGATAATGATCATATTGCCAATGCATCCCAATCCTCGCTGAAAGTTGAACCTCGAAGTGCCATTTCATAGTTATTCTTATATTTTTATAAGAGGTCTCTCAGCCCTTCTTATAGCATCTAAAACAATAGCATCAATAATATTCCATTCTGGCAATAGCAATACACCACTCTTCTTTACAAGTTCTTTGCCCTGCTGGGCATTAATCTTTTTGAGCTCATTTTTCATAATGCTTCTTACATTCGCCTCAATGACACTTTCAGGATATTCAGAGTGATGTGTTTCTTGTACAACTCCCAACTGCCTCATGATCTCAAGGAAACCTATTCTCAAAGGAACATCTTGCAGGAAAACATATGGGCCCAAACCACTACCATATATACTAAAAAATTGTCTTATCATGATACAAAATCAAATCTCCCTAATTATGACTCAAATTTAAATCTTGCCTTAGCTCTCTAGGTCTCAATAACTCATGGATTTCCTTAGGAATCCTAGGTGGTTCATATACCAAGGTCCTCCTTATCCTGGATGCAAAATAATTTTGAACATCACAAAGTTGTACCTCTTATCATCTTTATCCAAGATACGTGTCCAACATTGAATAGGTAATTCAACACCATCCCTTTTCCTTTCCAATGTGATCTCCTTCTCAAAGGATTTTTGTCCCTTATACAGGAACATATGCATTAACAATGAGTACCACCAGAACTTTACCCATTGTTTCCCTCCTTGCAATTCAACTAAGCCCTCATGGATGTGATCAGCCATATAGGTTACATAATCATAAACATGATTGTACGGTGGGTGTTGCATGTGTGTGGCTAGGTAGCTATACTCCTTTTGAAATGTGTCAAATGGGTCAACGCCCACAATTTGGTAAAAAGAGTATACATTATTTTTGAAATAACTGGAAAAATAGCTCATTGGGAAAGGTTTGAGATCTCTATCATCAATATTAACCATCCTCCTTTGTTTCCCATTTCCAACCTCCGCAATATTTAGAGGAAATTTTTTTTACCTAATGAATACCTTGGTATTGTTATACTCTTCTCTGATAGTATCCATAACCAAAGAAAGCATATTTGAATTCCTTTCATGTAGGTCAAAAACATCCATGTACACATTGGCGACAATCAGTCTCCCCGTATTTAGATTCCATGGGTTACTAAAAGGGGGCCCAAGGTTTCCATTTCCAAACCAATGTTGAAACATCTGCCATCCTATGTAGGGTACATCAACATCCTTTATTAAGCAAGCTTTATCTTTCAAACCCTCCTTCACAGTAGGGCCATGAAACAAGACCCTTCCCTCTAGTTTTGTACTGGTAGACTGGAGTAACAAATCAATTATGTCTTGAGAAAGGGTTGTAGACTGGGTAGAGGAAGAAGCACCTTGAATTTTGGGAGCCATGGGTTTGAGTACGCAAGATTTTTTTTTGGAAGAACTTCAACTACTCAACTCCTAATTGCAATTTACGACTGAGGACGAGGGCTAAATTTGGGAAATTTATAGGGCTACAACTTTTAAACACAAAGATTAACCATAATTTTAAAGCAATGAAAGAAAAACGATGAAATGCACATGTTTTATTGCAAATTAAAAGCAAGCCCTAACTCAAAAAACTAAAAAGGCATAAAATTGTGTTTATGGTACTTACTGCTTTCAATCGCGACAAAGCTTAATTTCGGCTTAGATAATTTCTGCAATTCACTTCTTAGCTCCTTGTATTGCTTTGGACACCTCTACAAATCTCATACAGGCAAGTGTTGGATGTATACACAATTTTGAAGGGAATTGAATAGGTTTGTGAGTCATTTCAGCCATTAATGTCCATTCATGCGAAGCAAACAATTGCAATTGGCGTACTTGCATTTTTTGAATACACATCATTGATCCATAGCTAAACTAGGCATCCCAAATGACTCAAATTGAGTCAAACTCATTTGAATTTAGAATATGGCTCTAGCTCAGATGAACAACCAATAGGAAATCGCTGATAAGACTTTCCCTGTGTACAAGAGGGCCACACACACTAGTAGCCATAGAGCACATGTGGAAGCATCTTGCGGGTCTTTCCATTTTTAAAGAACCTGCATCTTTTCTCTGCAAGCCAGTGGGGAATGACTATGATCATCTTTCTTCGCCCGCTTAACACAGTCGATATCAAAGTTCTAGGTGTTGACATGAGATATATCAGCTGGGCCCTCATACACATGGTGTCATTTCACTAACCCTGCAACAATTAAACTACATTTGTTTCAAATAGATGGGCCAATGGGGAATGGTCTAGATTGAATCTCATGATCTCATGATCATCAAATCTACACAAAAATACAACAGTTAATCTTAAAAAGGGGCCTTGAATAGGCCGATGAGATCTTACCCCTCGGGGATTCATGACTTAAGCATAAGTCATTTATATGCAAAGATAGAAGGTTGACTTTGGGAATATTTTAAGACACCTTGCGACCGAAAATGACCAAATATCTCCAAACGAAGGGGCTGGTAGGAAACGTAAAACCATGACTCAAGAAGTAATTTATACCACAGGTAACTGGACCAACAATTAAATGGAGAAATAAGACATCTGAGGCTAATAAGTGGATTTTGGATGACAAGTTCATTCAAATAAAACCCCAAACCCCATGTGTAATCAACATACAATGCTAATATTGAGGATAAAATACCTTAAAATATCAAGGAATTTTTGGGGTTCTAACAGAGTATATATACGTATATTTATATATATTAGCACACAAATGTACGTTCTTTGATATATATATATATATATATGTACATACATATGTACATGTGTATATATATACATTTTTTAGTATATATGTTTACATACACATATATCAACATTTAAACAAGAATTAACTTTGTATTTTTATATCGAACAATGATGTTTAAATGAAGTGGCTTTTCTTATCCATTAAAACAGGCCTTTTCGAAATACATATATTCATTTATATGTCAAGTGACACTATCATTTTCTTTGAAATTCTCAAAACACAAGCTCGAGATAGAAAATTAAATATGAATTTCACATGCATCACATTTCACAACTACATCTTTTCAATCATCGAGTCATTTCAAGTCAAATTAATATAATTCTCCTATATGAATTTCAAATCCAATTATGATGCCATTTTGTGGTGTGTGCACCTAGATTCCATCAAGCTTACCTTTTGATCCAGCTAAACGTTCCAACTTCAACTGTGTCCTTTTCCTTCAACTTGTTTCCTTGCATTTGCACACACTTTCACTTGTACAGTTCATCAATAATGTTCAATCTTGATAAAATTATAGAATAAGTCAAAAGATCACATAGTCAATGATGGTCAACTTCTTTCAAACTTTCAAAGACATCAAAATTTTCATTCTACATATTAAATTTCCTCAGTAATTCAATTTATCACATTATAATTTAAATGCAATAAAAAATTGGGTTATGACATCCTTCCCCTCTTGGAAGAGATATCGTCTCGATGTCAGATATGTCTATTTCAACATCACATCATATTGTTCCAAGCTAAAAGATCATAATATTTCAATCCAAAATTTTAAACAAAATTATCAAAGTCTCTTTATCAAGAAAGTAAATGTGGGAAGAAGTGTTATATTTCTTCTGCATCCTCCCAAGTAGCACTATCTTCTAAATACTAGTCCCATTGGACCTTAAATTGAGCAATATCTCTACTCCAAAACTTAACATTGCATCTATCTAGGATTGTAATGGGCTCCACTAGTGCCACTCCTGGATCCTATACCTACAAGTATTTCCAATCAAGCACATGAGCTACATCAGGATGATATGGCTTAAGCAAAGAAACATGAAACACATTATGAAGTCAAGCTATAGTAGGTGGTAGAGCAAGTCTATAAGCAATTGGGTTAATCACTTCCAAGATTTCAAATGGTCCCACATATCTTGGGGACAACTTGGAAGACTTTTCAAAGGAAATGGAACTTTTATGAGACCTGCCTCTGAAGAAGACTTTATCTCTTACCACAAACTGTCTAAGGGTTCTATTCTTGTCGACATAAATTTTCTTTCGGTATGTCACCTCCTTCATTCTACTTTTAATAACTCTCATTTGTTCTTCCATCTCCTTGAGCATTCAAGGTCCTACTATGATCTTGTCTTCCAATCTATCCCAATTAATAGGGTGTTTGATACTTCCACCCATTAAGAGCTTGAAATGATGTCATACCTATGGATGTGTGACAAGATTTATTGTAAGAAAACTCTACCAACGGTAAGTATTCTTCCCACTTATATTGTTGGTCCACACAATATATTCAGAGGTGGTATTCAACTACCTGATTCATCCTCTTTGTCTGCTTGTCAATTTGAGGATGATAAGTCGAGCTAAAATTTCACTTGGTTCCCAATGAGACATTCAGGGTTGTCCAAAATCTTGAGGTCATTCAAGTGTCTCTATTAGAAATGATAGTCTTTGACACTCCATGCAAGCGGAAGATCTCCTAGACAAATTTCTTGGCTAGGGTCAATGATCCATCCTTAAGGTTTCCTAGAATGAAGTTTTCAACCTTGGTCAACTTATCGATCACTACCAAGATAACATCATGATTATTCTTGCTCAAAGGTAACCCCTATACAAATTCCATACTAAGCACCTGCCATTTATACTTAGGGATGTCATGAGGATACAATATCCCAGTTGGATGTGCATGCTCAACCTTTACTTGCTAGCACTCTAAGCATCTGGCTACATAATCCCCACATACTTCTTGAGTTTAGGCCAAAAATACAGAGTTCTCAATTTTGCGATCATCTTGGATACTCTAAGTTGTCTTGAATAAGGTGCATTATGAACCTCTTCTAAAACCAACTTCCTCAACTATCCAAATTCTGGTATCACAAAATTCCATTTGGTTCAATCTCATACCCATCAAACTGATGATCTGTGGATTCTCTGCTAGGGCACTCTTCACTCTCTCGTAGTGCTCATCCCCTAAAAAATATTGTATCACATGTTGTCTCAAATTAGATATTGTCAATATCATGGATGTCAAATGTCTTCATCTACTAAGAGCATCAACCACTCTATTTTCTTTCCATTTTGTATACTCAATTACAAAGTCTTACCCACTAAGGAATTCCAACCACCTTCTATATCATGCATTAAGGTTTGGTTGAGTAAAAATGTATCTCAATCCCAAGTGGTCTATATTGAGCTCAAATAGCTTCCCCAAGAGGTAATTCCTCCACATCTACAAGGCATGAACCATTGTGGCTAGTTCTAAATCATGCGATGCATAGTTCACTTCGTGTTGTTTAAGATTCATCGATTCATATGCTATCAATTGTCTATCTTACATTAGTACTACTCCCAATCCCTCTCCTGAAGCATCTATGATTACTATAAATATTCCATTAGGATCAGGGATGGTCATTACTAGTGTTGTCGTGAGCCTGTCATTTAGGAGTTGGAATTCTTTTTCACTTTTCTCGGTCCATTCAAATCACATTCCCTTTCTTTGGAGTGATGTAATTGGAGATGCAATCTATGAGAACCCTTGCAAAAACTTTCTATAATATCTTGTGAGGCCCATGAAGCTATAGAATTTTGACACATTTTGAGGCACCGACCATTCCATGATTGCCTTGATCTTTTCAGGGTCTATAGAGACTCCCTCAACTGAAATAATATGGCCTGGATAGTGCACCCTATCCTAATAGAATGAACACTTGGATAGCTTCCCAAATATTTTATTTTCTCTTAGTCACTACAAAACTATCCTCAAATTCCTATCATGCTCTTCAATGAGCTTTGAGTAGATTAGGATATCTTCAATGAAGATCAAAACAAATTCATCCAAACAATCTCTAAACACACTATTCATGAGGTTCATGAAAGCCATAGGTGCATTGGTCAAACCAAAAGGTACCATGGTGAACTCATAATGTCCATATCAAGTTCATATGGTAGTATTCAGAATATCTTCTTCCTTTATTTTCAAATTGCTAGTACCCCAACCTAAGATCAATTTTGGAGAACACTATCACTCCATCTAGTCAAACAACTCATTGATCCTTGGGAGTGGATATCAGTTCTTGATGGTCGCCTTGTTCAACATCCAATAGTCTATGCATATATGCAAGGGTCCATCCTTCTTTTTCACAAAGATAACTTGTGCTCCCCAAGGAGACACACTGGGTCTTATGAGCCCCTTTTTTAACAATTCCATTAACTAGGCCTTCAACTCATAGAGTTTGTTGGTGGTCATCTGATAAGGTGCTTTGGATTGAGGCTTATCTCCTAGTACAAGGTCAATACAGAAGTAAAATTCCCATTTCAGAAGTAACTCCATGAGTTCATTAGGGAATACATCTCAGAAACTCCTTGAGAATAGGGTGGCCATCTAAATATGGTTCCTTGTTGTCAGGGTTACTGATATGCACAACATAAATTTCACATCCCTTCCAATGAGCCTTTTTGAGTTGGATAATAAAAATATGTCTAAGGTCTAAGGGTCTTTGCATTCCACAAATCTCTGATTGGGTTCCCATAATCATCCAGACAACTAACTACCTTATCCTCATAGTTCACCACAACCTTATGCTTGGTTAACCAATTTATTCCCAAAATTACATCATATGAGCATAATGGTGCCACATACAGGTTCACCTAGGTTTGGAAGGTTGGAAGCTCTAACTCACTATAAAGAGACATGTATCTACCCTCCACTCTACTCGATTTCCATAATAGACTGTCCATGAGTTTGTCATGTATCTAGGTCTAATAGGTATCTTAGATATTACTCTAGGATTTATGAAACATTCAGTAGCTTTGATATCAATTAAAATAGAGATAGTTTGTCCATAGAGCTTACCCATCAGCTGTACTGGCGAAGCCTGATACTCTACCTACTTTTTATCTATTACAGTGTGGATCTAGTGATGTTGAGACTGCTAATAATTTCCTTCCCTTTGCGACTTCGATCGATGTAGAAAATTTGAGGCATAATGGTCACCTCCACAAGTGTAGCACTCATTCGCGAGGCCCTTTGCAACCTCCTGGCTTGTCCTCTGTGAAGCCCTTCTAATTTTGGTTGTCTTTACCACTTTTTTTTCCTTCTTGTTCTTTCCAGTATTACCATCTTCACCTTTCTCCTACGTCTCACTTCCCCTCTTGTGATTACGGATTTGATGGTTCTTGTCTCCTTTATGAAACTTCTTGTTACCAAACCATGACTTAGGATTTGCATTGTTGTAGTAATTGGATAATTGTTGCAATTTCTGCTCCTATTTGGTGTTCTTTAGGAAGAATTCATTCATGGTAAGAGGATCAAGCATGTCCACTTTTGTTCCAATATGGGGCGTAAGTCCTAATATGAACTTTCAGATGTGGAAATGTTTGTCTCCTTGATACTAGGGCACATACTTCAATAGGTTGGTGACAAAAATAAACACATCCCAAAAGTGAGACACACTATTGTGGCAGCACCCCCTCTTGAGATTATGGATCTGATGGTTCTTGTCTCCTTTATGAAACTTCTTGTTCCCAAATTGTGACTTAGGATTTCCATTATTGCGGTAATTGGATAACTACTGCAATTTTTGCTTCTATTTGGTTGCCTTTAGGAAGACTTCATTCATGGTAAGAGGACCATGCATGTCCAATTTTCCTCCAATATGGGGCCTAAGTCCAAATATGAACTTCCAAATTTGGAAACGTTTGTCTCCCTAATATTGGGGCACATACTTCATAGTATTGAGATTATATATCTGATGGTTCTTGTCTCCTTTATGAAACTTCTTGTTCCCAAAATGTGACTTAGGATTTTCATTATTGTGGTAATTAGATAACTACTACAATTTCTACTCCTATTTGGTGGACTTTAGGAAGACTTCGTTCATCGTAATAGGATCACGCATGCCCACTTTTGCTCCAATATGGGGCCTAAGTCCCAATATGAACTTTTGGATGTGAACATGTTTGTCTCCCTAATACTGGGGCACATACTTCAATAGGTTGGTGAGCTTGTCCCAATATTGGGTCACAGTCATGCTCCCCTGAGTTAGGTTTTGAAATTCTATCACCTTCTTGTTAAAAAAGAGTTGTGATAACCACCTCTTCCTAAAATATTTGAGTAAGAGTTCAAAAGTAATCTTGACAGGCTGAAGATTCCTTTCTAACTTTTCATTGTCCCACCAAGTAGCTACTTCTCCTAAAATATTATACATAGCCCATGTCGCTTTAGTCTGGTCAGATAGGTTACAAATTCCAAAGTATTTCTCCATCTTAATGATCCATGCATCGGCTTCTGCTCTAATAGCCTTACCATCAAACTCAGGCAATGCTACTCTTTTGAGATCTTTTTTGTTCTTCTTGAATTCGACCTCAAGGGCCTTCTCCTGGACCACCATTCCCTTGCTTTACTTCTACATTCTTGTGAACTTGGTCCTCACATGCCACTCAAAACTCATGTTCTATGTGGTCCATACAATCCTCTTACCTATTCAAAATCTGTCCTAGCCTCTTGTTTGGTCCATTTTCTGACCCACTGCCACATGTCTCTTTCCTGGTGGTCACCATGTTGGCTTACACTCGACCTGCATCTCATTTCATGTCTATCATAACTTAACACTTAGCTCTATGAATAATCATTCTTATTCTATATCACATTATGTACACATGCATATATCCCTCATTCATGGAAGACATACACATTCATGCATAGTAAACATATTTTGGAGTTCTTCGTTGAACACACAAAAATATCACATTGTTTTATTTATATTAAATGTGTGTCAATAGACCCTTATTTATAAAGGTTTCTTATTACATTAATCAGTTTTCTCGTTATCATAGAGGATAATCTTCTAGGTCCTCATCAAAATTTACATAAAATTTCTCAAAGGAGGAGGGTTGAGCATGCAGGCTCTCCTTTTCCTCCTTAGTTAGCAATGGTGTGTTTGGTCCACACCCTAGAGGACAATCTTTGATTGCAAAAACCTTCTTAATCTTGGGTGTTCACTTCTACTCAATCTTCTTGCCTCTCTCTAGCTTAAGTTGTGTGAGAGCTTGAGCTAGAGTCTCATCATCGAGAATCTTAGGTTGAACCTCAGTCTTGGCATTTTCTTGTTTGAGATCTTAACAATCTTCCCTTTCTTTCATCCTTACTTAGACCTTACCATACCTGCATTCAATCCAGGTTCGGTCAATTCCAAGGATAACTAAATTTGGTCAAGGGTCATCTATCCCCTAGTCATGGCTATGGTAGACTCAAAAGGCCTAGAGTTGAACCCTAAGCTTTGATACCAAATGTAATAACCCATTCTAATTAGTACCTAATTATATTATTGAAATGACATTATGAATATTTAATTTTAAAAAGATATAATTAAGTAGTTATTTCCAATCATAGAAACACATGTCTAATTAAAATGAGTCAAAGATATATATATTCAATCTCAATGATATTTACAATATACAAGTTGACTTGGCTCATAAGGCCACATAGTCAATACAATATATAAATTTACATCAAGGTTATATTATAGACCAAGATAGTCTTGAAAACATCCAAGGTTTTCTCTTGACGTTCGCCTCCATTGGTGGATGAGAACATGGTTGAAGTGCTTTACTTCCCAACCACAAAGCTTACACTTCCCAAAAATTCTTCCAAATTGAAGAATACACAACCTTGCATGGAAAGTTTAGTAAGAGAACAATTTGCAAGGTGGAATCTGGTGTGTGCCCAAACATCAACATGCATCTCGATATATGAGTTAGAAAAATGCAAGATCTATGCTAGGAATGGTAGAGAATGTTATCACAAAGTCCATACATACATAATGGGCTAACTTCTTGGCCAAGCACAAGAATAATGTTGCAACAAAAAAAAATAGGTTTTGGAAAAAGAAAAAATCTATACTCTCTAAACTCCATTTCAACAACACAATTATTCCATAACAACTATCTACCCTCTAACAACATCTACCCTAAGGCGCTCTAGTCTACTTTGGTGTTGTTGTTCTACTCAATTAAGGGAATATTCTCTACACACATATCTATGGAAAAGTAAATCAGTCTACTTATTTCTTCATTTAATAAATAATTAGAAAAATGATTCAAATGGAATTGATCAATACATTATCCAGTCATATCATACAAATGACACATGATTACATTTAACATAAATCATTATTCATTTAAGAATGAATTCAATAAGTAACAAAAGAAGATATGTCACAAGTATGTGTATGTACATAGGGGAAGGTCGATGTGCATACACATATATGTGCCAACTTATGTTATTAATTTTGTGCATACATTCTGCAATAAACCCATTATATCAAATTGCTTCAATTCCAAATATTCTTACAACATTGTCATATAGTTTTTCATAGATACAAAAAGTAAAAGAATTGAGATCGGGTCTGTTTGAAATTTTTTCACATACTGATATGTTGTTTGTAAAATAACAAAGTTTTTTGTAGCTAAACAAAGTTTTTCATAGTTAAGCACATACTTTTTATAACAAAATGATGTTGTTTTCAACTAAACAAATAATGTTTATAACAAACACGATTTTTTTTGCATCTAAATAAATGTTATTCATAGCAAAATGATGCTAGTTGCAGGTAACAAATGTTGTTCATAACAAAACGACGTTGGTTGTAGCTAAAAAAATGTTGTTCATAACAATATGATGTTTTTCATAACTAAACAAATATTATTTATAAAAAAATTATGTTGTTTGCAACTAAAAAAATGATGTTCATAACAAAACAATGCTATTTACAACTAAAAAATACCGTTTATAACAAAAAAATGCCATTTTAAAGGAGTTTACAAGTTATTGAGCCATTAAGTTTCATTAATAGATTTAGACTAAAAGAACATAGTCTTCATCTTTTTGGTATTCATCATATAAATAATTCTAATATCCTCTAAGCAATAAAAGTTTGGAACGACATGCTTGTCGTTTAGAAAACCAATTAATCATAAGTCTTAAACAATTCACTATTTACAGGGTTTTAAGAAATACCTGTGTTTTCTATCGAAATCATCTAGAAAGAAATAAAAGATCAATTCATTGGTCGCTCTAAGGAATGACCTTCAATTAATGACTATTTCAAATTTTCCCTAACTTTATCATTGGTCGATCTGGGTTGATTTCCTTTTGATTGGAATAAATATATTTATTCATATAGCTTGATATGCATAAGCTTACCTATGATTAACAACATGTTGCTAAGATCGATTCAACAAATGTAAGGGTTGGAACGATAATTCTATTCCACCTTCGTTCAAGGTGAATGATACAGTCTTATTAGATAATAACGATGGTTAATATCACTCAAATATTCTTATACAATTTATACACCCAAAGGGTGTGACCTCCATCATTCGACCTAGTTGATTGAGATAGAATTTACCATATATATAAAAATAATAGTTGAAAAGATGGTGGTAATACAATCGAATCCCTAAGGGTTCGATCAACTTATTCTACTTTGCATTGTTTTCAAATGGATCATCTTCTACTATTTGGATTTAATCCAATTAACCATTAAATGGCTAGATTAACTCACATGCATGGCAATATAGAATGAGGTGATAATATATAGAAAATATTTCCTCAACCAAGCTCGATTGGCCTGCTGTTAAGATATAAAAAGAATGCATAACAAGAAACATACTAGGTCGACTGATAATGCCCTAGTTGCATATACAAAAGATGATTGATTCACATAAAATTGACATCAGCTCTAGGCTGATTATGGTTGCAAACGTTTAACATTTATTTGTTGAATCAAATCAAATCAACAACACAAGAATATTGCAAGCCTTATGAATAGAAAAACTAGAAAATCAAGCATATTTCCAAAAAAAATATCGATTTACCTCAAACTATGATTTTTCCTAAGCTTTTTTTGTCTGATTTTTCCTCACAGCTGAGTCACCTACTTTCTTCTTCCTGGAAACCCGTGCACACTATTTTGATGCTTTTCTAGTGATATTTAAAAAAAAAGGAAAGATTCCTCCTTCTTACCTATTCACACAAATATGGGTAGTTTCTTCATAATGGGCATTAATTTTTGCCACCCCACTATATTGAATTTTGATTAATTGGCCATAATTTGAATACAAGCCACAACCATTATGGGATCTTCTCATGATTTGCATTCGAATTCTATCAATATGATAGTAATAATTTTTTCCTCTAAATTCATTTTCTTTAAGGAATATATATGTATAGATATGTATATATATTACCACACACATGTACGTTCTTTGATATATATATATATATATATACATTTTGAGTATGTGTATATATGTTTACATACACATATATCAACATTTAAATAAGAATGAACTTTTTTTTGTTTCGAACAATGATGTTTAAATGAAGTGGCTTTTCTTATCCATTAAATAGGCCTTTTCAGAATATATACATTTGTTTATATGTCAAGTTACACTATCATTTTCTTTAAAATTCTCAAAACACAAGCTCAAGATAGATGATTAAATATGAATTTCACATGTATCACATTTCACAAGTACACCTTTTCTATCATCAAGTAATTTCAAGTCAGATTAATATAATTCTCCTATATGAATTTCAAATGCAGTTATCATGCCATTTTCTGGTGTGTGCACCCAGATTCCATCAAGCTTACTGTTCAATCCGGCTAAACGATCCTACTTCAACTGTGTTCTTGTCCTTCAACCTATTTCCCTACATTTTCACACACTTACACTTGCACATTTCATTAGCAAAGTTCAATCATGATAAAATTATAAGATAAGTCAAAAGATCACATAGTCAACGATGGTCAAATTCTTTCAAACTTTCAAAAATATCAAAATTTTCATTCAACATATTAAATTTCCTCAATAATTTAATTTATCACATTATAATTTAAATGCAATAAAACTTGGGTTATGACAAATCAGCATGACCTCATCACACAAATTCTCTAGATTCTTCGATCATTTTTGAGAAGGAAGGAGGTTATTTTATAGATTTTCATATTTTAGATGAACGATCGAGATTCAATAATGAAAGATCATGATCAAGAGTTGAGAACCATTGAGAGGAAACATATTGGTTAGTTAACTCCTTTGATTGATCCAATTAAGGATTTTAAATGGATAATTAGTGGGATTAGATTGGAATGATTGGTGGGATTGAAGAAGTTGGGTTGAGAGTTTAGTGAGATTGAGAAAGTCAAGTTGACCTAGGAAAAATATGGGTTACTTAACCAATTAGAGTGAGAAATCAGTGACCATGATTTACTCAATCAAAAAGGGGTGAAGATAATTAATTAATTGAATGTTTAATTAATATTGGAGGTGAACGCACAAGTTTACTTTTGATTTATAACAAATAAAGATATATTTGTTTGTTGATCATGTTGAGTGATTTTGATTAATTGATTTAATTATTCAAATTTAGAGAAGTGAAAGTTGTTTAATTAAATTATTAATAATAAGAATTTAATTGATTTAGATGAATAAGGTATATTAGTGACATAATTAAATAACTTGTGTTTATTTAATTAATTGGGAGGAATAAAGTTGGATTAATGATGAAATAGTGAATTAATTAAATAATGCAAGATTATTCAATCAATAGATAAAATAGGGTTAAATAGTGAAAAAGATGTTAATGAGATGAAATACAATAGTGATAATGAAAGTGATGTCGATGATGGAAAATTCTAGTTTAGGATATGTGATATGTGTTCTAAAGGTCATTTTTACATGTCTACGTTTTCCCCCTTTTTAAGACAATGTACTAGCTACATTGTTTCGAATAATTTGATGTTAAGATCAATATTTGAAATTTTTTAATATGCCCCACTGTACTTCGACGGTCAGCAAAAGGATGAAGATGCTAGGCTCCCTCCTTAATAGTTTGGTAGAAAAAAAGCAAAAATTTAAACCTAGGAGGGTTTTCAAAGTAAAAATTAGGGTTTGGGGGGTGAAATGAGGAAATTAAGGTATCATTTGTCCTCATTTTCCTTTTGAGTCTTAGGAAATTCTTGCCTTTGGAGATCTTTCTATTCCAATTGTTGATTTGTGATGGAAAGGATTCTGGGTGCCCCACACAAAGTAGATGCAGTTTGTTTGTTTGAGAAGCTTGTTGGCATAGGCATCGTGATATGTCTTCTTTCCATTTTTTTCTTTTGTCAATTCCTACTTGTGTAATTAATGTTCAAACTTTATTTTCACCATAGTAGTAATTTCATGTTTTTAACACTATTATCTCAATTTTTCCACTAATGTACTATGTAGCTTTACCACTATAACAAAAATTCCATGCTATAGTTTAATTTTTCTGCTAGTGTAAAACCCATTCGCTATTGTTGATGGCTTTTGTGAAAAGTAAATGCTATTGTAAACCTTTTAGGAAAGTAACTACTAATGCAAAAAGAAATCGCTAACATATGAACTAGTCGCTAGTGTATAAAGTAACCACTACCATAGAAACTAGCCGCTAGTATAGAAACTAACTACAATCATAGAAAACAAGGTTGGTTTCATAAAAACATGCTGATATCATCCAAAAAGGGCTCTTTATTATTAAAAAATATTTTTTTATCTAGTTTGTTTGTAGTTTTAAATTCATGATTTGATTTTCTCGAAAATTCTTGATGTTGTGGGTTGAATGTTTGCAAGCGGTTCTCAAACCACGATATTCCAGAGAGTGATGAATGCAACAATTGTTTGATTTGATTTTTGAGTTTCAGGATGTTGAGAGAGACTTCCTTGACACTTTTGGACTATGACATATTTGTTATATTTCTAAAATCAAATTTCATAGGGAGATGATGACCACACTTGTCGAGAGATGGCATTCAGAGATGTCATCCTTCCATCTTCCTACTAACAAGGTGGAAGTCACCCTTGAGAATGTTTAAAGGATTATGAGGATCCCTATTCATGGCGAGTAGGTTACATATTATGTTAGGCAAGGTAACCTTGTCATGCAGTGAGTACTTGGTGTACGACATCTATAGGTGGTGGATTCTAAAATAGACTTGTACCCATTTGTTGACGTTGTTGATCCTATGTCTATGGTGCTAGTTGGTTTGATTATTAGGCCTCTTATGCCTAATTGTAGAGGAAGGTTATTTCCTATTGGTTGGGGTATCTGTATAGAGTAGATGATGGAGCACAGACTAGATATGCTTGGGGTCTGTGCATGTTAGAGAATCTATACTGAGACATGCACAAGGATGTATATCAGGGTGGCAGTTCCATCTCAGTAGGCATGAATCTTTGACATGTATGGTCCTAGGAGAAGATCCTAGTGACTAGGATAGATGGTATACTTGATTGGGATGTTGATGATCCCTTCTCTTATAAGTATTCTAATTTTATGCATTACACTTGGCCAGGAAAGTTAGACTATTGGAGAGGCATTTTTTATGACATGACCAATTTCATTTGGAGGTCATGGCTAGCCTATGAGGCTTGGTCAGATGATATGGAGCAGTTTCCCTATTGTAGACAGACATGGTGGTTGATAGGTCATGTTGATACTATCCTTGAGAGGTACCTACTTGATAGAGTTCTCCAATAGTTCAGATAGAGGTAGACCATATTTTCTAATGATTACCATGCATGCTTCAAGTGGACAACCTGAGAACTCAGGGTTTGGGGGGTGATAGCCTCCTCTACTATAGCATTTGAGATCCGAGCAGTTGCCTTGTTTGGATGGGGATGGGCAGGTGGTCCTTTAGACCTAGGTACAACTTGAAATTTTAATCAGTGGTGGGCCCAGCGATGGGTATTACGATTTATAGATCTTGTTGGCACTAGGCCAATGATAGGGTAATTTAAAAGGGTGGTCAGTGTTACCAGGAGGAGAGGTGATAGGTAGAGGCTATGGATTTTTGTGGAGTAGCTTGATAGAGCTAGGGGTGATAATTGGTATCAACATGATGGGTAGGATGGAAAGTATGGACCACATGATGGGAAATATTAGTAGGGATCATAGGCACCATAGGGACCTCCCCCACAGGGGGACATGGTAGGTCAGATAGTGCAGCTAACTACGGATAGAGATGTTAGGGCCATAGAGAAGGATGTTGAGATTGCTCAATGCTAGGTCATAGAGGCATAGGTTGCTACAATTACTATAGAGTGTAATGCTCTCCGTCAAGAGAGAGATTCTTTGAGCTAGGAGCTATCCATTGAGAGGTAGTAGATGCTAGTAGTAGAGATTTCATTAGCTTTTGTTATTCCCTTGGGTCAATATTAAGCTAAATGAGATCAGCTCATGAGGGAAAACACCTATTATTAGACCTTGTATGAGGCTAATATTCCTAGAGCACAGAGGTGTCCTTGCTTTGGAGAGTGTAGCGGTGCGATAGGTACTAAGTTAGGTGGACATTCAAGCAGATAGCCACAACCATCTTCGTAGATCATGCATCCTCAACCTTCTCGTACTCATAGTCAACATCATGATGGGGAGCACCCCCCTCTAAGGCAAGATCTGTAGGGCTGATTTTTTCATGATCTTATTTATTATATCAAAGACTTTGTGTAGACATGTTATTTTGTATATACATTCATTGGCCCAACTAAGGCCTCATATATATGTTGTATATTTTGATCTCATACATGATGCTTGATTTTGTTTGATGTTGTGTCGCACCTAACATTTGATGTTGTTCCACTTTGATGATATATATGAGATATACCATTTTTGATGTGGCTTATTATGTGTTATGATATGCTTATGGATGATTATGGATGCTTATATGTGTTGATGATTTATGATTATATTATAGTCATGATATGTATTGATGAATTTGTGGATGCAGGATACATGTGGTACTAATGATATTGTGATACAAGATGGAGTTGTTAATTAAAATAAGTGTTAGTATGATTGGAGATAGATAGAAGTTTAATGTTGTTAGTCATTGATGAGTTTGATTTTTCTTTCATAGAGACTTCATAGTTTTATCAATTCTTATTGATGTAGAAAAAAGACATGATGCACCTGGGTATTGATGAACAAGGTGGCATTGTATCCATTGCATGGACTTTGACTCTAAAAACAAAGAGTATTTTTGCTTACACCAGACATACAGAAACCCTATTAGAGTGTACAGGTGAGAAGTTTTAAAACATTTTGGACCAACTACATAGAGAAGTATGGAGTACCTACCATGCAACCATGCTACGTGAATTTCCCCAAAATGACTTCCACACATAGAACAAAGTAAGTATTCACTATGGTAGTATCACAAAAAATTCTAATCAAATAAACAAATAGAAATTAACGATCAATTCCCCATTCGTTCCTCTCTAAATCCGTATGGACATCCTCGAGAGATCCTAGGAATGTGACAATAAGATAAATCAAAAAGATAAGATGTTAAGAAAGATAAACAATGTTGTTGTATCACTTGCCATAGAAATTTTGATGTTTCATGATGTAGCCCATTCATGATTTCTATTGTAGGAACATTTTATTTGTTAAGACTCATGTTAGGATTGTTGATAATGATCTTCAAAAAGGCAGGGTATTTTATACTTAAGCATTGTTTCATTCTGATAGTGATCCATTCATTTCAATTTTTACTTTGGAATTTTTGATTTGATGTTTTTTTTCTTGTCGATTTCTTTGTCAAAGGCTGAAGGTGATGATTGTTTATTATGTATGGAAAGTTTATTGTGGATAGGTGACAATGGAGATAGGACTTTTTAAATTTTTATGAATTATTTGATGTTGTTTTTGTTTTTTTCAAGAGATTTAGAGACAAATGGGGGGACCTAAAGGGACTGACCTAGTGCCTTGAGGGCTCAATGATGGTTTCCTTTCCTACATAACAAACACAAAGGCATTGCAGTTTGATTGTATTGAGTAACACTTTTTTTAGAGTTTTTTTTACTTTTTACGAATGTTTTTGGATTTTGATTAGATATTTGAATGTTTTTATTTTGGGGGACTAACCAAGGGCCTTGGGGGAACATCAATGATTTCCTTTCCTATGTTATACATGTAGAGACTCGTAGTTCACTTATTTTGATTTTGACTAAATGCAGCTCATCCAAAGACAACTTGTGATACTTTTGGGATTTTTGTGTTTTAATTTTTTTTTGGATTTTGTTTTTTTTTTGGATGTTTTTTTAATTTTTGATAGTTTTTGATACTAATGGGATGGAAAAGGATCCAATCCGCTACCATTTTTAGGGGGTTTTCCCCAGTTTAGAACAAGATTACATTTATTATGGTAAATGGATACAGATGGTGTAGCAAGGTTCAACACTTGATTAGTTATTGAGCCATGGTTTGATACACACTTTATTATGGGACAAATGGGGTGGATATGATAAACAGTGTTGATAGATAGAGATGTAGGACTTATTCAGATGTAGCACATGTTTACCATTTTTTCACTGTGGTATCGGTCCTAAAAGCACAACAAGGAGGTTTTCACTTAAATGACATTTTATTTCTCTTTATTGTTTTCTTGATTTTTTTAATTTTTTTAATTTTTTTGCTTGGGATATTCTTATGCGCTCAAGTGTAAAACCTTTTGAGATGGATTCTATTAAGAGGTTCAGCTAAATTTTATCCTTCAAGAGTATCCAACTGATACGCTCCAAAATTATAGCTTGTTGTTATGAAAAAAGGGCCTAGCTAGTTTGGTTCAAACTTACCCAGGTTCCCATCCTGACTTAGTTGGATCTTCTAATTTTCTTTCAGTACCAAGTCACCAACTTGAAATATTTTGTTCTTTATCTTCTTGTTGTAGCTTCACTTGAGCCGATTCTGATAAACTAGGAGATGGTTTAACACACTCAAACATCTTTCATCTAGGAGTTCTAGCTCATTAATTTTGTCCTCAATATTCCTCATTGTTGACCATGTCCTTTAGGGATACTTGCAGTGATGGGATCTTGACTTCGATAGGTAGGATTGCTTTAGATTCATAGACCAAGGAAAAAGGTGTCACACCCATGGGTGTGTGAATGTTGGTTTGGTAAGCCCATAAGGCAAGATTTAGTTGCAAATACCAATCATGGTCAATGCCATTAAGAGTCTTTTTCAATATTTTTAGAATGGTTTTAGTGGATGCTTCGACCTGTCCATTTCCTTGGGGATAGTATGGGGTTGAAAATCGGTGTTGGATAGACAAATTTGAACAAATTTCACATACATCTTGGTTTTTAAATGGATTTCTATTATCTCTTTTGATAGTTTGCAAAATTCTATATCGATAGTTCAAATAATTCAAGATAAACTTGGATATTTGTTTCCCTATTATCTAAGTTAAAGGAATAGCTTCTATCCACTTTGTAAAGTATTTTTCTGCAATTATAATGATTTTTTTCCCACTAGATCAAGTGGGAGATATCTTTACTATCAAATCAATTCCCCATTATGAGAAAGGCCATGGTGTATGTAGCATAGAAAATGTCATTATTTACAATTTCACACTTAATTTGGGAATAATTAATGTTAAAATGAACCTAAAGTCACCTTGATCTAGTGTTGTAATGCGTTTTACACATTCACATTGCATTTAGGGTCCTTTTAAGCTAAATAGACCTAATTTTATCTTAATTTAATGTTGTAAAGTGTATTTAATTGCACCCTCTCATTAATTTTTGGGCCCTTTTAAACTAAATGAAATTAATTATGCCTTATTTAGGGTGTTGTAAAGTGTACCTTTACACTTTCACAGTAATCTAGGGTTTCATTAATAAATTGGGCTTCTTTATGCCTTATTTGGCCTTATTTTGCATCCACAAGCTTTATTAAATGCATTTTTCAAGAGATAATCTTGAAATTTACGAATAACCAATCATAATTCATGTTTTTTTGGATCATATGGCCTAGATTTATTGATTTGAGACTCATATGCCACCTTGGGCATATGAGTCCCACCTAGGTTTTGGGGTCCCAATCTAGATTTCACATCAATCTAAGCATTTCTTAAAAAATGTGTCCCAAAGCCTAGCCTAATGGGACTCATACACTAAAACTGGTGTATGAGTCCAGTGTGGCTTAAAATTAAATTAAATTCAAATTCTTGGTAGGATTTTATTCTCCTAGATTTGATGTCATCTTGTAGCGTTGTAATTTCAAGGAATTTCTCATAAACAAGTATAAATACAAGGTTATTTCACTCATTTTCACCTAATAATTTCAAGAGAGCGTTCCTAATAGAAATTTTATGATTACAAGAGTTTACAAGACTTCACAAGAACATTCAAGAGAATTTCTAAGGAATTCAAGGGTAGATTTCTTTATTATTTTTTGTAACAATTCAAGATCCATCATCATGTCCAAGTCATTAGGCATCAAGCATGTTGTTGAGCTAGTGTTGTGATGTAGTATTCAAGATCCATTTGCAAGAATTTTTTCACATCCAATTTGAGATCAAGATATACATTATTCATGGCCACTTCATGATAGTTTGGATATTTTTATTCCAAGGCGTCATCCAAGGTATCATCATTGCATGTTTCATGTTTTATGTCCTTATTTCATTGTTTCATCATTTGGTTTAATTACCTAAATGGGGTTTCACCAAGGAAAACCTCTATTCCCTAACAAAACAAAACTTTTTCTCTCTTTGTGTGATTGCAGGTTTATAGGTTGAATAAAAAGTGGATTTGAAGCTTTCAAAATTATCAAGATTGAAAATTTGTAGAAGTTGCAAAAGTTGTCAAGGCTCATAGAAACTTAGATCTATAGCAAGATAGCTAACCTATCTACATGAAACTAGTGGGAAAAGGCTTATTTGATCCATCTTCAAAGGCTCGCAAATTTTCACTTTAGAATTCTACTTCTAGGACACTTCACGAAAAAATGGGATTGATATGCCACTTGTGGCATATGAGTCCCAGTATACCTATTTTTGGGTAAATTTTGTAGATTCTCATTCAATAGTTCCAAATTCTTGTTTCAACCCAAAAACCCTAGTTTTGGATTGATATGCCTAGACTGGCATATGAATCCTAGTAGGCTTCAAACACCAAGATTTCAAGTTTTGAGAGATCGTTTCAACCACATCTCTCTTCCAAGTGCACTTTTGTTCATTCTCAATTTTTTATTTTGCATTTCAGTTTCATTACCTAGGCCATTTATTTAGGTTTTGCATGTCATTTTCATTTCTTGTCTTTCCAAGCCCTAGCTTGGTGGTGAACCCTCTTATTGCCTTTAGCCACACTGTAGGACATCCCTATTGCAAATCTCTTTCCCTCATTCCATCCGTAGATTGAGATCTCTAGGTTTTCTTAAATGAGAAGTAAGAAAACTTATTGTTTTATGTCCAAAATTATAGAGAAACAATTTTCTTCCTTTCATTTTGGTGAACCTACATTTAGAACACCTTCTTTTCTAATTTGGAGTCTATTAAAGTCCTAGATATTGCTTACATTAGCTTTGCATTAGGTCTTGCATTAGTTAACTAGCATCTAGGGTTTATAAATCTTGCATTAGTGAAAGTAGATATAGGTTGCATTTTTTCATCTTGCATCATTAAATTTCATCTAAAATTTTCATTTACACTTAGTCTAGACATCATACAAAGCAAAAAACATAACATTTATACAAAATTTACTGAAAATGATGCAAAAACCCTAATTTGGGACTCATATGCCCCTCTAGGGAATTTAGTCCCAGTACAGGTGGTTTTTCCTAGTTTTTGGGTATTCTATGGTGACTATTATTCACTGTTTGAACCCCTAAAAAACCCTGACTAGGAATCATACGCCCCTCTTGTTAAATGTCCAAGATACTAAGAGGGGGGTTGAATTAGTATCTTAAATTTTCTGATCAGATACCATCCAATTATTCCAATGCATACAATAGCAAAGATAAGTGAAAGCATTAACAGAACATGAAACCACAAAACACATGAACACCAGTATTTTTATGTGGAAAACCCAAAATGGGAAAAACCATGGTGAGTGTTAGCTCACAATATAGTATAACTGGTTATAAGATATTACAAAATGGGTGGATCACTACCAGGACTCACTATCCAAATACAAAGGCTCACTACCTACAAAATTACAATGACAAAATGGCTTACAACCAAAGAAAATGAACTGATAAAGTACACCTAGTGAGTGCAAATTCAGTTCCAATGAAGCTGAGTAAACTAACTTGACACACTTCATCATATTCACTCTTCTTCACATTCACATTCAAAACATTACCATTACCTCTCATTACATTATCAAACTTCAAAAACTATCCAACATATATATATCTGATCTCTCTGTAAGCATCAATTAGGCCAACCTAATTAGATACACTTCTTATTCACCAAAAATACCAATTGTCGGCCTCAAGCATTCACAAAAAATTCTCAAAAATAAATTTACACATCTAACATGCTACATCAAGTCGGCATGGACCTAAGATAGGTCACACATATATCGGCATAACAAAAATTAATTCACTGTTACACAATACATCCATTAGGTTGGCCAAGGATAGACCTAATAGCACAATTACAAACACCAGTGTAATTTTGATACACCATACGAGCATCTGGATATGTGAGATATTGAAAGTACATGCTCCCGATGTCTACAAACCATTTCCAAAAACCACAAGCAATAGTAATCACCAACAAAAAAATGTGGACCAAAATACCAGAGGATGTAAGAAAAATACCGGTTTAGATACCAAACCAAAATATCAGAACAACTTTAGACTTGATCTTGTAATTGCAACTCATATATCATGGTGACATCAATGACAACACAAAATAACAAAATGAGATGTTCTTCTTCATTTTTACAACAATCTCCCCCTTTGTCATTGATGGAAACATTCACCAAAAATAATATTTACAAAACACCTTATTTACAACACTTCTCCCCCTAACACTAGCATTTCACCATTCTTCACTCCCCCTTTGACATTAATGACAAAGGGTGTCCCAAACTCAATTGAAAAAATTAAAAAAGAAAAAGAAAAAAAAGAAACATGTATCAACCAGAGGATGGTGAGCCTTGAAGCTCTTTTAGAATATCTTCCCATACTGATTTTCCATTCTCCTAACTATCCTTTGCGGAAATCAACATCTTGTTCAAATATTCCAACTCTACTAGAGTTTCTTGTGCACCATCTGAAGTATCTAGAGTCAAATTTATCTTCGCAAGCTTTTTTTTGCATGCTAGAGCCTTGCCAACTGGAGTGTATTCCATTCTTACAATGTCACTCAACTAATAAAATTTTCTAATAATTTCTTCCTTTTTCCTTTGCAAGATAAAGAGTTTTTCTTTGTGCACAGTGATGGAATTCCAGGTTGATCTATCTCTATCTTTGGATAAACTGTAATTATTGAAGATGGAAGATAGATGAGACTTAATGGAGTCCATAACAACCTTAATATTCTAAGTAGCATCTGACCACTTCAAGCAATAAGCAAGAACAACATTTGCTTTTGACTCACAAACCGTCACGGCTTCCAGTTTCTTTTCAATGCTTGAGTGTGTAAGAGCACACTTGTCATGTAATGCCAATAACCTTTTCTCTGCCAATTTCTCCTCAACCTCTTGTTTTGTCTTTTCACTAAGTTCGGAGGTATACTCCTTGAAAGAATCCAACAATAGTCTCAAATTTTCAATAGGAGAGAGAGATGTATCAATGGATGCACCAAGTAGGACTTTCTGCAATGCCTTAAGAGCATCTTCTATAAATTTTGTTCCTCTTTGATGTGCTTCAAGAATTTCCTTCCTTTTGGATGCTTGCATAGCATCTCCTGACACCACTTTATGCACTGGAGACATCTTCTCCAAATCCACAATCCCTTCAATCATAGGAAGTTGTAGAAGCTCCTATGGAATTATCGGCTGAAATGTAATTTTCTTGGATAGCAAGCCTTTCAAAACATCATTACTGAAGGACAATTCTCTAGGATTCTTAATAGACTTTACAATCTGCTTTTCATTTTCTTCATTTTTCTCTGTAGATTCTTCACTTTTCTTTTCTTCCTCTCACTTTTCCTTCTCTTCTCCCTCCTTTTCTTCTTCCATTTTTTCTTCTTCTTCTTTCTTTTCTTCCTCTTTATCTTCATCCATGTTATCTTCTTCATCATTTCCATCTTTTTAATCTCTATTTTTCTCTTCCTCTAGATTATCTTTTTCTTCTTCTTCACTACCTTTTCCTTCTTCAGCATTATCTTGTTCATTATTTCCTTTTTCTCCTTTAGTATACTCCAGAGGAGCATCATTAGGCTTTTTATGCTCAACTTCACCTTCATTCTGCTTTTCACCTTCCGAAGGATCATTTTCACCACTCGTACCCACCTCAACATTAATATTTTTAGAAATATCTTCATTACCTGTATCAAGAGGGATATTCTGCTCAACATTTTCAACAACATCTTCTTCAACCTTAAGCATGCAATATTTTTGTACTATCTCCTAGATCACTTTTTCTATTTCCTTCCTTATCTTCTTGGTCATCTTTTTATTCCTTGTCATCAACATGTTTACTCTTCTCTTCATTCAGAACATCTCTGCACAAATTTTCTTCAAAGATTCTAGATCATCTGAGATCAGGGAAGACCCAATCCTATAATATGCATCATTCATGATTTTATCTTCATATTCAATAGCCTCTTATCTCATTTTCATTAGAGCTTCCCACATGCTTTCAGGTACATATTTCTTTACGTCATCCCACTTAACATCTAAGATGATAACATATTGAATAATAGCTAAAAGAAAAAATTTCTTATCTTCTTCTCCAGCATTATCATAGTATTTCATTGTAGGTTGAAGCATGTTCTCAAAATGTAGCAAGGAATTGAGAGTTTCCTCTAATTTAAAGTGGGGACCAAAACTTACCGGTATGTCCTATTCTTTTATCTAGTTCGTAGAGGCTTCAATAGATGCCTTAGACTTCTTTGATTTTGGTTTGGTGTGCGCATGAACACCAAATTCTTGCACTTCCTCATCATCAAAAGATGTTACAACATGTACTCTATTGGATCCAATAGCTTCCATAGAAGCACCTCCACTAGAGGGAAACCTCCTCTTCTTCTCCTCACCATCTTTGTATCAAGATCTTCTTCATCTTCATCCTCATCATCTGTAACACTAATATTTTTTTCCCTTTTCACTTTCTCTTTCCTTCCTCTCTATGCAAGGACTACCAAAGGAGTTTATTTCCTCTTCCTAGATTTGGTAGTCGATCTGGAGGAAATAGGACCGTTTCCTTTATCAACGGTATTAGGTTCAACCTTTTCTATAGGGGATGTAGAGGATTTTGCAGAGGTAGTCCTTCTGAATCTCCTTGGGCCAGATGATTCTAACCTCCAACTATTCTCCCCTAGCCCTTGCAAGGGCAATCTCCTCATTAGTGAATCCAACTTATTTAAGCTTTTCCTCCACTTTCTTTCTAATTTTAGGCTTTTTCTACTCCAGATGAATCTCCATAGAGTTTTCAACATATGTACCAATTATGGGTTCGTTGGGATCCTTCAGATTCTTCAGCAACAATTGCACATAACCTTCAGCTTCTTTTGTTACCTCATATACCAAAGGAAGAATCCATATGGTTCGAGGTTCTACAGCCTCAATCATCATTCATTAGAGGAAACATGGAATATGATGTCATCTTTATACTTCTTAACAATTCTCTTCGGAATCCTTTCCCTTTCATTCATGTTTCTCTTGAATACAACAAAGAATGCTGATAGAGAATCATCTTGAGTATCTAGATTACCTAGACTATGCATATAATAAAAAAATTGATGTCCTACTAGTTTGGATGAGTCCTAAAATACTTCATTATTCCTTCTCGGAAGCTTCTTCATGAAATAAAACAATAGACATACAATCAATGAACCAAATTTGAAAGCATACTTTCTTTCCTTCATCAACTTCAAGTTTTCAAGCAACTGTAATCGAAGAAGCTCACATAGATCATAATCTGCACCATTTACAACCATATCAAAGCATGTATAGATTGTTTTAGCTGAAAAAAAGTTCTCTCTATTTGTGAATTATATTTTGTGACTGATCATGATAGCTACATACTTCATAGCCAGATTAGTAATGGTCTTCATTGTTAAAGCTCTCTTGTCATATGTAGATCCTGTAAGTTTCGTTACTACTTCATTCTTCATAGATTTCAATACAAGTATTGTACCTTTATCCCAAAGCCCAATAACAACCCTAATCGCCTTCTTAGTTATTAGGTGTGGCCGATCATTCCACATAAATTTATCATGGATTTTGCTTAGGATTAATTTCACAAATTTGTCATCATAGCTAAAGTTGGGAAAATTGTTCCATATATCTAACTTCATTGCAACCAGGTTCGAATACTCAAGTTTTATCAAGAAATCATCACCAGTAAGCTCATTCTACCAAATGTCAATCAACTTTGTGTGATTTTATTCCTCAAACTTTACTCAAATATACATCCTTGTGTCCTCGATTGGAATAACTCCATGAGGGATTGACGAGAATGCTTCCATGGGATCATCTTCAAAAACTTTTGAGGAATATTTTCTATAAGAAGGTCTCGGCCTTTCTGACATTTTAACAACTATAGGGGTTCCCATTCTTCCAATTCTGAATTCAAGCAACTCAAACAACACAAAAAATTACTGCACAAAAGATTAAAATACTTTTTTTCTTCTCGATGAACCTTAGCTTGGGTTTGCATAGCTCAAACTCCAAATTTCCTCAAGAATGCTCCAAAAGCTCTTCAATTTCTTCAAATGCATGAATGAGAAAAATGTCTTAAACATTTCCTTTATAAAACAACGATTTTCCCTAATTCGCATTAAATGCAGAAAATTTAAAAAGATGCTAAAAAATCTTCTCATTTACTCGGAAGAAACCTAATTCGCTCCACAAAAGATCATTCCTTCACATTTCCTTCCAGTTCCTTTTCCAAAACCTCTGAATATTCATTCTTCACATTTCATCCTTGTGCTAGCCTCTGATGTTCCATTTATCCAGGGGGTTCTTATAATTTTCTTATAATGCTCCCCTATGACCTTGCTAGGTCTAATCCTTAGAGAAAAATTATGTACTGGATGAGGGCACAAACACATCAATAGTCTCTAGTTATTCTTTCTTTCTCCAAATCTTATTCATCTCTTTCTTAAATCTCATCTTTTTCAACCTTCTTCGTAGGTTCATTCTTTTCTATTGGGTTGGTCTCCTTACTCTTCTTTCTTCTATAAAATCTTGAAACATGTCTTGGTTTGTTGAAATTATAGCAGACAATATTTCTCTGATTAGATTGAATTCCATTGACTCTTGTTCTGCATTGATTAGCTTTATGTCTATACTCATTACAAGCCTAACAATAGCCATTAAAGGATTTATTCATTCTTCTTCTATTAAATTGATTCATCATCAAGGTTTTGCATTCACTTGCCCTATGTCCAATTCTTTTGCGTGCAAAATATTGACCAATAAAAGGACTAGGGAACCGATTCATCCTACTCCTAAATTCTATTACCTTGTGACCACATTTATTGCATGAAAAACAAGTGCCATTAAAATAAGGATACCTTTATGCATTAGGTTTTCCAACTAGAGGTCTCCTAACAGAGTTTCTTGAATTTTCTTTCTGCTTTCCTTTATTTAGAGTCTTCTAATTGTTCATAGTCTTGGAACTTTCACTGGTATCATTTCCCACCACCTTTATCTTTACTTGGTTTCTTTCCTACAATCAATTCATCAAACCTATTTGAGCTAGATTTTAAATTTTTCGCATAGAATTTCACCTTCTCCAGATCCACTTTCAAGTTTACAACTTCTTGTTCAAGCTTGGTGCAATCTTTAGACTTGCTTTGTACCAACTTGTTTAGACACTCTTCAATTATTTTCTTCTCCTCTACTTGCACTTTCAAACTGAAAATATCTTCGTTAGCCTTCTTCAACTGATCAATTACTTCCTTATGCCTATCTTTGAACTTTTTCAATTGCTCCTTTAATTTCTGAACACATTCATTTGCAACTTCTAGGTTCTCTTTCAGATCTTTGTTTTCCCTTTCAACTTTGTCAAGATCCTCAAGAGTAGTACAAAGCTCTCCTTTATCATCCATTTCTTCCATCTTCAGGATCTCCCTCAAGTTGTTAGGCTTTTTCGAAGGAACAAAGCTCTAATACCAATTGTTAAATGTCCAAGATACTAAGAGGAGGGGGTGAATCTGTATCTTCTTAAATTTTATGATCAGATACCATCCAATTATTCCAATTCATACAATATCAAAGATAAATGAAAGAATTAATAGAACATGAAACCACAAAACACATGAACACTAGGATTTTTACGTGGAAAACCCAAAATGGGAAAAACTACAGTGAGTGTTAGCTCACAATATAGTATAACTGGTTATAAGATATTACAAAATGGGTGGCTCACTACCAGGACTCACTATCCAAATAAAAAGGCTCACTACCTACATAATTACAATAACAAAATTACTTACAACTAGAAAAAATGAATTGATAAAGTACACCTAGTGAGTGTAGATTCAGTTCCAATGAAGCTCAGTAAATTGACTTGAAACACTTCATCATATTTTCTCTTCTTCACATTCACATTCACAACATTATCATTACCTTTCATTACATTATCAAACTTCAAAAACTATCCAATATATATATCTGATCTTTCTGCAAGCATCAATTAGGTTAGCCTAATTAGATGCACTTCTTATTCACCAAAAATACCAACTGTCGGCCTCAAGCTTTCACAAAAACTTCTCAAAAAGAAATTTACACATCCAACACGCTACATCAAGTTGGTATGGACCTAAGATAGGTCGCACATATATTTTCATAACAAAAATTAATTCACCATTACATAATACATCCATTAGGTCGGCCAAGGATAGACCTAATAGCACAATTTCAAATACTAGTGTAATGTCGATACACCATATGAGCATTTGGATACGTGAGATATTGAAAGTACATGCTCCCGAAGTCTACAAACCATTTACAAAAATTGCAAGCAACAGTAATCACCAAAAAATAAATGCAAACCACAATACTAGAGGATGTAAGCAAAATTCCAGTTTAGAAACCAGACTAGAATACCAAAACAACTTCAAACTTGATCGTGCAATTGCAACTCATATATCATGGTGACATCAATGACAATATAAAATATCAAAATGAGATGTTATTTATTTTCTTAACACCTTTGGGCGATTTAGTCCTAGATCAGGCCTAAAAATACCTTTTATAGCATTAAAAACCCTTTTTTTGTGATTCCTAAGCTTGTTGGTAACCTATAGTATCAGTCTAGAAAGTTTCAATAACTTTTGTTTTATGCATCTAGGTCAAAAACATCAATTTAGGGTAGTAATTTTTGAAATAATTTCAATAACAAAAATCATCAAACCTGAAAATGTTCACATTTCTGAAACTTTGCATAATATGGATAAAAATACTTTGAACTTTTGCATACACAATGTTTACATTCATAAAGCTTTGCATAATTTTGATAAAAGTTCTTTTCTTTTTTGGATACACATTGTTTGCATTCTTGAAGTTTTGCATAAATTTGATTAAATTACTTTTCATCTTTGGATATACATTGTTTATATTCTTGAAGCATTGCATAAGATGGTTAGAAGTGCTTTTCATTTTTGTTCAAACTTACCTATCTAGACATGCTAAAAAAAAAACATAACCCATCCCTATGAGAATGCTTTAGCGAAAGAGAATACAACCTTGGGAAATCATAACAATCATATTCATTCTTCTCCTAATATCTCTCTTATTTGTGAAGAAGATATTGTGGTGTTAGAAGAATCAATCAATGAGATTTTTGAGAGTCCTCATTGTTTCTCTCCTCTTACCTCTCTTATTAGGAAAAACATTACTAAACAAGAGGGCACAATCATAGGTAATCATGACAATAACATGACACAATAAGAGACCATTGAAACCTACCTACATAACACTTCTACTAGTTTACATTTGTCGCCCAACATCTTCCCCTCTTGTGATAATGTTTTAGAAGATGAAATTGTAAGTGATGAGGATATATTGGTGTCAGATGATCAAATATTTAAGATCTATGACAACCCTCTTTATGTATCTTCCCCTACCTATCCTCTTTTAGAAGACATTAGGGGAAAAAGGAATGAAATTATGGACAATCATGACAATCAAATTCATTCTTCTCCTAGTATCTCTCCTAGTTGTGAAGAAGATACTTTGATGTTAGAAAATGCAATCGATGAAAGTCATACAAATCTTATGTGTCTCTCTTCCCCTAGGGAAAAAATTATTGAACATGACAATGAAATCATTTATAAACAATAAAATACAACCATTGATGATTCCCTTACTTGTGATGAAGTCATTTTGAGAAAAACCAACCTTTGAATGTAATGGACATCTAGTTTGTAGTTCTCCTAAAAATTCTCCTACTAGGGAAGATATCATGGTGCAAGAAAATGACAAAATTGACAATAATGATATAGTTTCCTTATATGAAGATGATGAAGTAACATTAGACTCTCCTTCCCTATGAGAAGTTAATATTATTCAACCTCAACTCATCCTTTACCCACCCTCACAATGACCACAAACTCAAAACAAACCCAAACTTATCCTTTACCCACCAAAGAATAATGTTTTGCAAAAATAAAATTATGATACCATTTCTCATACATATAACACTAGAAACAACCCACAACAAAGAAAAACACCTTCAAAATTCCTCTCATTTCCTAATCCTATCTTTCCTAGTGCCCCTTGTTTTCCTTCACATAATGAATAAGAGTATAATCTTGTTGAACAAATTAAGAACACTCCTACTAAAATATCATTATGGGACCTTATTCAAGTGTCCCCTCATTATCACAAAATGATTCAAAGTTCCTTACAACAAGTTCTTACCCCTCCTAATGGGAAACCGAATGATATAATAGCCATGATTCAAGAAATGAATGATGACATTGTTTTCCACCAAGGTGAGCTCTCTCCTTTGGAAGTGCAAAAACAAAATGATGCTTTTATGATAATAACTATCTATAATAGGTTGGGAATAAAAACAACCCTCACTGACAATGGCTCCACCCTTAATGTGTGTAGTGTGATCCTTTTAGATATACTTGGCGTGGGTAAATAAAAAAATTCAACCCAACTCTTTATCTATTAAGGGATTTGACAATATAGGAAAACAACCGCTTGGTGCAATCACTTTTCCTATTACAACTAGTAAGACCACATTAGAAACACCGATCCATGTTATGCCTCACAATATTTCATATAACCTTATTTTAGGAAGGTCATGGATTCATGCAACGAATGGGATGCCTTCTACTCTTCATTGTATAATGAAGCATGTCTACAACAACAAAGTGTACATACTCAAAGCTGATCCTGAACCAAATAGTTGTTTAAACATTGAGAAAAACAAGGAAAATCCTTTGAAAACAATGACACCAAATACACAAGTGGAACCTGTGCAAGATAAAGAAAAACATATTGAGGAAATCACAAAAATATTAGAATATGATTGGGGTTCCTTATATTTCACACCAACATTCATGGGAGAATACAAGATCATAAACAAAGAATCTAAAAAGGGAAAAGAAAAAGCAGTATTGTCAACAAAAAATTTAGAAGACCCCTCGAAAGCATCCACCTCAAACACTTTAGAAGAAGAAGCAAATTATACAACAAACTTTGATGAACCTGACTATCAACAACCACTGAATCCAAAAGAAATGAAAAATCTTTATGGAAAAGGTTATGAACTTATGAAACAACTTGGATATAGTGGAAAAGGATGTGGTGCTAGAGAACAAGGTATTTGTATCCCTATAGAGCCTAACACGCAAAAGAAAAGACTAGTGGTCTTGGTTATCATCCCTCGAAAGAAACAAACAAGCCTTCACTCAATATCCATACTCTTACAAAATACTCTTCTAAGCCAACTTTAACACTAGTGCATCCTAAACTGATACACATTAGTGTTCTTCATTATTGTCCTTTGAAAGAAACATAGAAATATTTGTTTAATATCAATGTCATCACATAAAACACTAACGATTAGAGTTCGTTAGATTTTACACCCTCCTTTCAAGGAGAGAACAAAATATCACAATCTAAAGAGTTGTGTAAATATGACACCTTGTACTATGCAAGAGACATCTTTGTCACAAAATAAAGGAATATCTTCTACCATTGATCAAGAGGGTATCTTGTCAAGACTCCTCCAAGACCATTTGATATCTCTCCCTCCAAGAACATGAAAGAAATTTTACTACAAGAATTTATTTTGTGCATATCATAGAGCTCATGGTCATTCTACTAATGAATGTAAGGATTTAAGTAATAGAATTCAACATCTTAACGAGTGTGGTGCTCTTACTTATGTTGGGGCACCTAATTCCTTTAAATTTTCACTCTAGCATGTTTCTCATCAATCACCTTGACTCACCCTTGTCTTGCACTAAGTGGGGCAATGGGTTAAGTAGCCTTGTCCTCATATGTCACTTGTTGTTGTCTCTTTTGGCTAGTTGACCGCCTTTCATGTACATATAAGAGCAAGCTCGGGATGTGGACGACATGCCTTAAGTTAGTTTGTATGTGATGTACCAAGTTATACATTTTGGGGGAAACCCCTTCCCTTTCCATGAAGCAACTTATTGGAAACATATGACTTGGCATAGGTCTTTCTGAATAAGCTCTCACATCTTCTTCTAATTTAAAGAAATTGATCATAGTAATGGTGTTAGAAACCACTTTAAAGTGGGGGCATACATCAACATTCATGATTCACTACATGATTTTCAATTTTTTTTGCGATGCATCCCTTTCTTGGTGGTGTCATTGGGTTTTATTTCCTCTAAGAGTGTCATATTTCTTTGACTTGTCCTCTCTTGGAGACATTAGGCACAATTTTCCCTAAGAAGACACCTTACATGAACTAAGAGAAATCCCTTTGAACATACCTTACACTATTTTTCATCTACAACAATTTTTATATGGCCACCTTGCATAATACACTTTTCTTGCCTGTGGTGCCATCTTATTTGTTTGTGAGTTTCAAGCATACGAAGATTTGCTTGCCTCAAGAAGCTCGAATTTCATTGTTTTGTGGTCCCTTGTCAAAGTTATCAAGAGGTATAGCTTTAGTATGGTTAGCATATGATGAGAAGCCTAAACCTGTGCATGAATTTCTCATTATATGATGAGAAGTTGATACAGAGGCATGACTTTCTCACTAAGCACCCCTTTTGGATACTCACCCAATGGATGGTCTGAAGTTTCGTTGTCTCAAAGTGACTGTGCATTTTTGGACAAACAACCTATATTTGATCCACAACATGCGAGACAAACAATTGACGCTTGATCCACATTTTTTTATTTTAATTTTTTTTTGTTTTTTTGTCTCTTTTTGACATTGAATGTTTGAGTATCTTATTTTGTTGCATATCATACACCTCATGTGTGTCCTTTCATGATTATGTTGGTTTGACATAGTATCTTGGATCCTGGGGGCTTGGAAACCTCCTTTGATCATTTTCATCCTTTGGCATCCACATTGGTATGCTTGGACCCCTCTTGAATGTCTACTTTAGTGTGAGTTTGAAGCAGGTTCATCCTCTCACTAAAGTGGGGGCTAAATGTAGTGTAGAAAAATGTCATCGTTTAAATTTTCATACTTAATTTGGGAATAATTAATGTTAAAATTAACCTAATGTCCCCTTGATCTAGTGTTTTAATGTGTTTTACACATTCACATTGGGTTTAGGGTCCTTTTAAGCTAAATAGACCTAATTTTTCCTTAATTTAATGTTGTAAAGTGTATTTATTTACAACTTCACATTAAGTTTTGGGCCCTTCTAAACTAAATGAGCTTAATTATACCTTATTTAGGGTGTTATGAACTGTACCTTTACACTTTCACACTAATCTAGGGTTTCATTAATAAATTGGTCTTCTTTACGCTTTATTTGGCCTTATTTTGCATCCACAAGCCTCATTAAATGCATTTTTCTAGAGATAATCCCAAAATTTACCAATAACCAATCATAATTCATGTATTTTTGGATTGTATGGACCATATTTAGTGATCTAGGACTCATACACCACCTTGGGCATATGATTCCTACCTAGGTTTTGGGGCCCCGATCTAGATTTCGCATCAATCTAAGCATTTCTTGAAAAATGTGTCTCAAAGCCTAGCTTAACGGGACTCATACACCACAATTGGTGTATGAGTTATATGTGGATTAAAATTAAATTAAATTCATATTCTTGGTAGGATTTTATTCTCCTAAAACGTGTCAGCTTGTAGTGTTGTAATTTTGAGGAATTTGGTATAAACAATTATAAATACAAGGTTATTTCACTCATTTTCACCTAATACTTTCAAGAGAGAATTCTTAATAGTAAGTTTTTGATTACAATAGTTTACAAGACTTTACAAGAGCTTTCAAGAGCATTTCTAAGCCATTAAAGGGCAGATTTTCTTCATCATTTATTATTCAAGATCCATCATCATGTCCAAGTCATTAGGCATCAAGCATGTTGTTGAGCTAGTGTTGTGATGTAGTATTCAAGATCCATTTGCAAGCATTGTTTCACATCCAATTTGAGATCAAGATCTACATTCTTCATGGCCACTTCATGATAGTTTGCATATTTATATTCCAAGGTATCATCATTTCATGTTTCAGGTCCTTATTTCATTGTTTCATCATTTGGTTTAATTGCCTAAACGAGGTTTGACCAAGAAAAACTCATATTCCCTAGCAAAACAACACTTTTTCTCTCTCTTTGTGTGATTTCGGGTTTATTGAATAAAAGTTGGGTTTGAAGCCTTCAAAAGTATCAAGATTGCAAATTTGTAAAAGTTACAAAATTTGTCATGTAAAGTTGTCAAGGCTCATAGAAAGTTAGATCTAGAGAAAGATATCCAACCTATCTGCATGAAACTAGTGGGAATAGGATTATTTGATCCATCTTCAGAAGCTCACAAAGTTTCACTTTGGAATTTTTCTCCTGGGACACTTTGTAACAAAATGGGACTAATATGCCACTTGTGGCGTATGAGTCCCAGTATACCTATTTTGGGTATTTTTTATAGATCCTTATTCAACAGTTCCAAATTCTTGTTTCCACCTAAAAACCAGGCTAGTTTGGGAATGATATGAATAGACTGGCATATGAGTCCTAGTAGGCTTCAAACAACAATATTTCAAGGTTTTGGAGCTCATTTTGACCACATCTCTCTTCCAAGTGCACTTATGTTCATTCTCAGTTTGTTATTCTGCATTTTAGTTTCATTGCCTAGGCCATTTAGTTAGGTTTCGAATTTCATTTCCATTTCTTTTCTTTCCAATCCCTAGCTTGGTGGTGAACCCTCTTATTTCCTTAAGTCACACCCTAGGACATCCCTATTGTAGATCTCTCTCTCTCATTCCATCCATGGATTGAGATCTCTAGGGTTTCCTGAATGAGAGGTGAAGAAAACTTATTGTTTTATGTCCTAAGCTATAGAGCAACAATTTTCTTCCTTTCAACGTAGTTATAGGTCGTAGCTCCTATGTTGGTACATGAACAAGATCATTGTGTTGTTGACATTGGCGACACTTCCTTGAGTAATGAATGGATTCTTGCTCTATTGAGGGCTAATAATACCTTGTTCTCAAAAAAAATTGTACTAGATTAGGTCCACTAGAGTGAGGACCTACAAAAACCTTTGTCCACTTCTTGTAAGGTGGTTTTCACTTCATCTACATTGAGACATAAAAGTAATGTACCATCTAGACTTTGACAATACAGGGTATCTCTCTACGAATAAAGGTTTTCTTTTGATTTGTCGTTAAGTCAAGGGTATGATCCCATGCTAGAAATAGAAAAACATGTCTTGGTACCAGGGTGACTCAGGACCGCACGTCACAAGTTTTGATTCTGGGATATCAAATGCTGGTATAAGGAGTTTCTCCATGAGGAATTCGTACTTGGGAATTTTTTGGGGTATGTCAAGGACTGAGCCTATTTTTGCCATAGCATCATCTGCTCTATTGTTGATTCTAGGAACCTATTCAAAGGTGATGGCCACAAAGTATTGCTTGAAACTATCCACCATTATTTTGTATGGCATGAGCTTTCCATCCATCTCATATTTTCCATTTACCTATCTTATGACTAGCTGGGAGTCACCATAGACTTATAGTTCATTTATCTTCCATTCTACAACCATCTTTAGTCTAGTGATGAGTGTTTCATATCCAGATATGTTGTTATTACACAAAAAGAAAATCATGTAAGATTTGGGTATACTATCTTCCCGAGGTGTAAGAAATAGGATACCAACCCCTGAGCCATGTTGAGTGTGGGGTCTGTCAAAGTACAAGGACGAACGAATTTACTGATTAGTTAGAAGTATGCTTTCATATAGAAAATTTGATACTAGAGGTTGATGATCTTCCATAGGTGCATCTGCTAACTGATTTACTATTGTTTGTCCCTTTATGGATTTTTTGTCAATGTATTCTATGTCAAATTCACTAAGTATCATGACTCACTTAGCGATTCTTCATGTTAGAATTGCCTTTACCAATAGATACTTTAAGGGATCCACTTTTAATATTAGCTTTATTTGTCTATTTAATATATAGTTTCTAAGATTTTGTGTTGTGAAGACAATAGATAAAAATGCTCTTTCTATGGGTGTATAGTTTAATTAATAGCTGACTAGGTTTTGGTTGATATAATACACTACTCTTTCCTTGTTTTGGTCATCTGGTTGCACTAAAAAAGATCCTAAAGTTGTCATTGTTGTAGATACATACATAATCATTTTCTTATCCTAAACTGGAGGCATCAAAACTGGGGGAATGTGCAAATAATCCTTTACCTAATGGAAATCCTTATCACACCTGCCATCCCATTTGAAAGTTATGTCCTTGTGTAGCAAATGGGTGAATGGATGGCATTCTTTTGCTAACTGTGCAAAGAACCTTAAAATGGATTGAAGCTTACCTTTTAGACTTCATAGCTATTTCAATGTTTTTGTAGGAGGCATTTCAAGGATGGCTTTAACCTTGGTGGGATCCACCTCGATGCCTCTTCTTAATACAATGTAACCCAATAGTTTTCCAAATGTCACATCGAACACACACTTCTTTGGATTGAGACAAAGGTTGTATTCATCTAGTATGTCAAATAACTTGGCTAGGTTAGCTAGATGATATTTTCTTTTGATTAATTTTGTTAATATGCCATCTATGTATTCCTCCATGGTGATGTACAAAATATCATGGAAAATGGTGGCCATTACTCTTTGATAGGTGGCTCTTGCATTCTTCAAACTAAATGGCATGACATTCCAGCAAAAAGTTACCCATGCACAAGTGAAAGTTACTTTGTGTTGATCTTCGGGGGATATCTTTATTTTATTGTACCCAAAGAAACCATCCATCAGTGAAAAAATTTCATGCCCCGTAGTTAGGTCCACAATCATGTTGATGTTGGGTAAGGGGAAGTCATCCTTAGGGCATGCCTTGTTGAGATCCCTAAAGTTTGTGCAGATTCATATGACCCCAGTGGGTTTTGACACTGATACAAGGTTAGATACCCACTCAGGATAGTCAATGGGTCTGATGAAGCCCACATCTAGCAGTTTTTGAAGCTCTACTTTGACCAAGAGTGCTATTTGTGGATGCATCTTGTGTAGCTTTTGTTTGACGGGTTTAGCTTTAGGGAACATTGATAGGTGATGTACTAATGAAGCTTGATTTATCCCTACAATGTCTACATATTTCTAAGAAAATTTGATATTTTTTTCATTAATGAATGCTGAGAAGTTGACCTTTTCCTCAAGATTTAATGACACTGCATAATATGTTATTTTTGGTGTCTTTGTTGTGCCAACATTGATAGGTTTAGAACCTTAAACCAAGAGTGTTGATTTTTCTTGGTATTATGTAATGGGGAGATTGAATCCTCCATCTTTAGGTTCCTTAGAGAGGTTTTCACCCTTGGATACATCCTTTATCTTTTCTTGATCTAATAAAGCCACATTGTGGTTTTCCTTAGGGATCTCTTTTTTATTTTTAAAATTTTTAGTTTATTTTTGCGATCGGAGGACACAATCTTCCCTCCAAAATATGCTCCGTATTCAATCTCCATTACAAAACTAGCCTTATGATCTCCTTATGGTATATCACTTCGAAGTCCCATGAACTCCACAATAGCTTCATCATTCTAGAATGAGTCCAAAATAGGTGTGTGATGGTTTTTATCCCAATCTATTAACTGTGGGTAAAGCAAAGGAATTTTGTCATTGGTATCAGCAAAGTTTATGGACATCATAGATAGGGTAGAGGTATCAATGTTACCAAGGTTCTATAGGGTATCTAGGTTATAATCACTAGAGGCACAAGAATCCCATTCATACTCATTGGAATCTATTTTAGTGTGGTAATATTCATATGTAGGTTCAATAGTGATGATATTTATGTTAAGGTTTCCAAATAGGTTTTGGATAGACAAGTCGTCATCTATAAGGTTGTAATCATATGATGTCTCAATAGTGGTAGAAGAGGATCTTTCCTCATTAGAGGTGCTCTCAGTGCTTGGAGTAATCATGTCTAATGAACCATAACCTATTCCAAGATTCTTCTTATGCTTTTCTATGATAATTGGTTCTTTTATACCTTGTTCATGTAGACCAAGGGAACCTTTTCTAGTGAACCCCATGCTTTTTTTCTATTTGATATCCTTTATTTTTTTTTATCAATAGGAAGGGGAGGTAATTGTTTTGCTCGCCCTTCTTTGTAAATCCACGAAGATAGGTCTTATTCAAACACTTCTTCATCTTGCATGTCTCCCTACTTGGTGAAAATGGCGGGTTTTACTTCTTCCATTATAAAAAATTGAACATGCTTGATCTCTCTCGGTCTTCCGTAAGTCTTTGGTGTTAGGGGAAGCATTATAATGCAAACGGATTGGTTGAAATGGTATTATCCGTAGCCCTTGTCAAGCACCTAGATCTTGAGATTGGATTCGTGTGGCTCAGTTGATGGAGGTGTGGTAGAGGATGAAGCTAGTGATGATGGGTCAAAAAATGAAAATGCATGGAAAGATATGTCATTGCAAGGTATTTGAAGAATTTTTTGTACTTCTCCTCCAACTTTTCATAGTAATGAAAAGGTTCAGGTTCAGCATATATTGTAACTTCCTTATCATTATGAGGAAATTTTAAGCACTGATGGAATGTTGAAGGGACTACTTTTAAGGCATGGATCCATGGTCATCCCAAGAGAAGGTTGTATGGTATCTCAAGTTCTAGTACTTGACATGTTGTCTTTGCTATTGCTGGTCCTTTTTGAATGGGAAGTCTAATTGTCCCTTCTAAGTTTCTCTCCATATCATCATAAGTCCTTATGGTGATACTTTTGTTTCTACCTATTACGTCATCATAATATCCCAGTTGTTTTACTAATTTTAGGGTACAAATTTCTAAGATTGTCATTATCTATCAGTATTCTCTTGACTTGTGTTTATGGACACAAACTTCTAGATAGAGAGCTTGATTGTGGAAAGATCTTTGTGGAAGGTCTTTCTCAAAAAAGACCAAGTGATGGGTGAAGGTGATGTTACTAACCATGGCTTGAAATTGATCAACATTAAGGTCATTAGGGACTGATGTTTCTCAAAGAGCTTTCTCCAAGATTTCTTTATGTACTGGTGACAACTGCAAAATCTCAAGAATGGATATTAATGTAGGAGTTTTCTTTAATTGTTCCACAATGTTGTAATTATTTGATGAATTACTTGTGGATTTTTCTTGGGGCGGGGATCCTTGGATTGTAACTCTCCCTCTTTGTGTAGTTATGTTATACTCAAAATATTTTCCTAATATGGTTATAACATTGATGGTATGACTGGCTTGAGAGATAGTTCCTACGATTTTGTCGTAGGTGAAGTTGGCTTTACGGTAATCTTTCCCTTTACCCTTGTCATTTCCAATAGAATGGTCGAGGATTGGATCCTTGTATATTTTTAAGTCTTTTTTGACAAGATGATGATGTTCTATGTTGACCTCTCATTTTTCTATTAAGTCTTGCACGATGTTTTCAAGCCTCGTGAAATTGTTGGTGGTATGCCCCTTGATCTTGTGAAATTCACATTTGTCATTCTCATTATACCAAGGGGGTTTGAAGTTTGTCTCATCATATCTTGTTTTGTCATTAAGCTTGATAAGGTTTGTTTGGACCAATTTACACATAATTACCTCAAGGGGTTCTCCCAATGTAATGAATTTTCTTCTATGTTGGTCATATTGCCTTGGAATCCTCCTTTGGTTATCTTGTCCTTGATTTGGTTATTGGTTATTTGGTTGTTTTTTTTTAGGATAATTGACTTGGTTGTTTGGTGTGTTATTTGGAGTATAGCTTTATTGTATTGTTTGAAAAATATTTTGTGGGCCATTGGTATTTTGTATGTTTTGTACAACTTTAGCATCAGCCACTCTGTCGTTGGTTATGTTTTTGTTATTTTCCCATATTTTTAGTTTATCATTTGAGCTAGAAGCTTGGTCCTTAGGGTTGTAGAGTTTAATTACTCCCCTTGTGATGAGATATCTTTCAATGAGAAAACATTTTTCAATAGTCTCCTCAAAGTTACTAGGGCACAATATGATGAGTTGGTAGTTAATTTCTGCATGTATGTTAGAAACAAATATGTTTATGAGCTATTTATCAAGAACAAGCCATTTACATTTGCTAGCTTTGTGTCTTCATCTTTGTAGGTATGAATAAAATGATTCCCCTTGGATTTTTTTAATTTTGTAGAAATCGGCAATCGTTATATCCTGCTCTATGTTGTACAAGAAATGTTTGGAAATTTTGTTTGACAACTCATCAAATGTTTTTGATAGCAGCCCCATCAAGACTTCATTGGAAAGGTCTCATTAGATAGGTATTATTGCATTGTAGATCCATGCAA
The DNA here is from genome assembly GCA_007258455.2 of Sequoia sempervirens. NCBI lineage: Eukaryota > Viridiplantae > Streptophyta > Pinopsida > Cupressales > Cupressaceae > Sequoia > Sequoia sempervirens. The sequence goes on from VDFB02270651.1 coordinate 270,792,630, forward strand.
GCTATTCAAAATTTGTGCATGTGCTCTATTGGATCCTCTCCTCCCCTACATTTGTCAAATTTTGGTATTTCAAAGCTCTTGGGGAAAGGTATCATAGATAATTTTTGATCAAAAGGATATGGACATATATCTTTTAGAGAACAACTCTTCTTTGGATTTCTAATTTGGATGTCTAATATTCTTTGGTTGAGAGTTTGTATTGGCATGCTTATGTCATTAGTTGGTGCACTTGATTGAGGATTTTGTGCATTGTAGCCTTGTTGTCATATGACATTTGTTTGGTCATAAATGGGATATTGTGTAGGTATGGGACCTTGATGACCATGTTGTGAATAAGGAAGATTGATTCCTTGTTGTGTGTTGTAGGTATGTTGAGTTTTTGGTACACCTTGATATTGATTTTGAGTTACTCCTTGGTATTTATTGTGTGGACCTCCTTGATATCGATTTTGAGGGATACCTTGGTATTGCATTTGAGGTACACCTTGTTGTAATGGAATAGGAGTTTGAGTTTGGGTTTGTGGAATACCATGATGTTGTGTTTGGGGTACACCTTGATGTTGTTGATTTTGAGGAGAACCTTGGTAGTGTGTTTGGGGTACACCTTGTTGTGGATTTTAAGGAGTACCTTGGTAGTGTGTTGGGAGTATGCCTTTTTGTTGTTGATTTTGAGGAGTACCTTGGTAGTGCATTTTGGGTACACCTTGTTGTTGTTGATTTTGAGGAGCACTTTGTAGTGTGTTTTGGGTACACCTTGTTGTTGTTGTTGATTTTGAGGAGTACCTTGGTAGTGCATTTGGGGTACACCTTGTTGTTGTTGATTTTTAGGAATACCTTGATGATGTGTTTGGGGTATACATTGAAGTTGATCTTGAGGAATACCTTGATGTTGTTGATTTTGAGAGGTACCTTGGTAGTGCATTTGGGGTACACCTTGTTATGGAATTTTTTGTGATTGCCTTTGTTGATATTGTGTGTTATTTGAAGTGTCATAATATGATTTTTTTTGCAGCATTTATTGTCCTTGTGATGGGATGTTACCTTATTGGTATACTACATATTTTGGTGGTCCTATTGGAAGGCTTCCCATATTTTTCATAGTGTTGTGGGGTGACATGTTTTGAGTTGAATTTCCTTGATATTGTTGAGCTACCACTACTTGCTCAATTTGTGATGGTTGCCTAAGAAATGGGTTATCCATAGGTTGTGGTTTAGATTGATTGTTGTTTTGTGAGAAAAAAGGGTGTATCTTGGGATCCGCTATTGGTTTTGGTATCTATCTAACCACCATTTGGTCTCCTAATGGAATGAGATTAGGATCCTTAAGAATTTCCACATTAAATTATATGGGTAGTTTGGCACCACTTTGTACTAGTGTAAGGAAATATGAGTTTGCATTCTTCCCAAGCATTTTGTCCACAAGTTTATGCATCTCAATATCTTGGGAGTACTCTAAGGATTTTTCATCGGTAAGCTCCTCATCAATGTCGTATTCATCTATGATGACATTTTGAGAACTAGGAAGTTGGTCTTGCCTAGAAATAATGTTAAGATGTTCAAAAAATATTTCCTCATGACTAGGTGGTTGATTTTTTTTATCTTTAAATGTGGGTTGTCTTTGAGGAGTTGAAATTTCATTTAGATTATAACCACATGATTGAGGTTTCTCCATAGTGGTGTTTATCTTGGGTGTACTAGAACTACTCTTGTTGGATTCCATTCTTTTTGTATATTGAGATCTCGTTGTAGTCATAAACAAGTTCAAGACCTTGGTAAATTTTGTGATAACTAATTATGAAATGGGATAATGTTTTTCTTTTTTTTTCTTTTTTTCTTTTTTTGCTAAAATGGTGTATGAAGATGACGTGTAAAAACTTTTGGGTCAAAGGATGCTGATGGTTTTCTATGGATTGTATGTTTGATGCTTAAGACCCTAGGATAAGAGTATGAGTGATGTGTTGGATGTTTTGCTATGATGCTAATCTTAGGACATAAGGTGTACAAGATTTGGATAGATATTTTTCTCTAGTTTTAGAGGAAATGGTGATACTCTACTTGAACTAGATTTGAGATTGCAAGAAAAGGTTGATGTTAATATCCTAGAAAATGATAGCAAGAGGATAATTCAAGTTGTTGTATTCGATTTGTGTCTTAAAACTAGGTGGATGTTTTGATTTGCTGATGGATATGAAAATATTATTGATATGATTTATTGCAAGTCTGATTCTTTGTGTTTCAAAATATGATGGATTAACCATTTTTTGGACTAATTTTGATATGCACTAGAATGCAAGACAATAGCGGTTTCTATTTAGGATAGTAGTGGTAATTTTTTTGGACAATAGCAGTTTCATTTTCAAAATGATTGTGGCAATTTTGAGAAAAAGATGTCTCTATTTAAATCTATGACTGGTGAAATAGAGGAAAAAGTGGCCCTTTTCATGATAGTGGTGAAAAGGTAGTACAACAGTGGAAATTTTTTAGAACAAAAGCAGAAAAAATGACAGTAGAAGCTCTATTTCCAAAATTTCTAATTCCTTGATAACAGTTTGCTGGATAAGTTTGCAAGTTTGAGATGTTTTTCTAATCTGATTTTTTGATGGAAGGTGATGCATATAATATACAATTTGAGATTCAATGATGTAGCTTGTAGATTATCATTCAACACATCCTAAGGAATAAAATGTGTACTCTTCTCTATATGCTTACCTCACCCCTGAAGGAGTGATTGAATCAAATCTATAGAGGGAAAAAATAGAATATATCAAAGAAATGTATCGTCTTGATAGTCCAAGACAAGAGTCCCTTCCTTAATGATTTATGTCTCAACTATAGATTTGACATGGTGAGTAACTTTTGGAAATGGTGTTATTCCCATGCACTAATTTGAAGGACATTTCGAAAAACTAGACAGGCTTCTAAAACAAGGTATTTAGTGACAATCATGAACAATACGCGGTATAGATCAAAAGTAATCCACTTAAGACTTTAGTCATTCCTTCCCAACTCATTACGTTCAGATGAGGATGAGGCATTGTATGTTATTCCCGCCTAGATATAAGCTACTTTATTTTAATTTCACAAAATTTATAGAGCCCATTGGTAAACACGCTTTTGGAGTCACTTATATGAGTTATCCATTGCGGGATGTATCTCATTAGCAATACCCTTATCCTAAAAATTGGGTGGCCGCAAAAAAGTGCAAAAATACCAAAGTGTTTCTTGTCACCTAGGACCATCAAAAGATGTAGGGGGAGAGGATATGTGCTCGAATTTCCAATCATAGTGGACATGGTATACAATTCATAGAAATTTGATTTCAAGCCCCAAAATTGAAGTGTGTAAAGATAACAATTCATTTTTTAGATGCACCAAGTTCAAAACATTTGAGACTTCAAGAAATAAATTTCATTTACAATCAAAAAAATATGATTTGTTCAATTTTTAGGCACCAAATTGAAATATGAAGATTGTAACCAATTTTTTAATGCACCAAAGTAAATGATTCAAGTTGTGTTGTTCATTTTTATTTCACCAATAGAAAATGGATTCGTTTTAATAGCACCAACTGAAAATGTGTTCATTTTAATAACACCAAAATGAAAACATTCGATTTGTCTTGTCCATTTTCATTGCACCAAAATGAATGTGAGATTTGTAGGTTCTTTTTAGGAGCACCAAAATGAAATCATGAAATCAATTTTAAGTACACCAAAATGAAGTCTGAAAAGTTGATTGTTCAATTTAAATACACCAAAACGAAGTGTGATATTTTTAGGTTGTTTTTAAGTACACCAAAATGAAATGTGAAATCAATTTTAAGCACACCAAAATGAAGTGTGAAAGTTAATTGTTCAATTTTTAATGCACCGAAATGAAGTGTGATATTTGTAGGTTATTTTTAGGTACACCAAAATGAAATGTTTTAACTAAAAATTCTTTAAAAATTTGAAGGCCTTGGACCATTTACCAACTTTGCAAGAAAATGGGTAGTTGTTCACATGAAAACACATCATAATCTTACAAGGGCTACACAAACAATGTTAGAAAATCTCACAAGAACACAAAAATAATAAGTGATCAAGGTTAGGTGTATTGAAAATCTAAAACGACTTTGAAAATTCAAGTAGAAACCAAACTCAGAACAGTAGCAGACCTATTTAGTACAATAGCGACCTTTTCACTGCAATGACTATGGATCCTTCAAATGATAGCAGTATGGAAAAAGTACAATAGTGATTCTATTTAGGACAAAAGAGGCTATGTAAATGTTAGTTCCCTCATAAATCTACAAGATAGAACAACCAATAGCAACCTTTTTGACAATAGTAGTTCACTTTAGGATGATAACGGTCAAGTTTAGGATGACCGTGGTAAAACCGTAATGACAACTACATTTAGATTTTGGGACTTCCATGTTGATGCAGAAGGTATGGGACTTTGGAAGAATCACAATGATTTTCAAGAATTTCAAAGATGCACTCTTAAACCCTATTCTAGGCACCCTGATGGAGACAAGCCTCAATAGTTCACTTATGACCTAAAACCTTCTCTTATGGACCCAAACCATTGGAATACTCTTAGGAGACACAATCAACCTTGTCTTGAATGATTTCAAAGTCCCCAGCCTCTGACTTAGAAAAAAACCCACTTTTTCACCTTGACTAGGCTTCTAGCCCAACTAGGCCTCCAGCGACTATTTTTTTTTACTTTACTCACAACTTTTCCAAAGGAATCCCCAAAAAAATGATTGTTTCAATTGTATTTTTTGATTCTACACAACATACTAAAATCATGATGGCACTTGTTTCAGACCAATCCTTCCAAAACCTGTTGTTTCCACAAATTTAAGGCCTAATTAGCCCTCTTTTCCAAAGCAACCCTACTCAAATCTTAACTCTAGATTATGAAAATTTCTATAGTGTCTCAAAATTTCTCCAAACTAAGGATTTTCAAGGTCTTAGACTCCTATGATACCCTTAAGACTCTTAAACACAAAACCCTCAATAAATTGCTCCAAATTAGGGCTTATTGGATATTCACCTTCCAAACACTTCCAGAACCAGTTCTTTGACTTTTCACCAATAACTCAACATTTCTAAACAAATTCAACTCAAAAACATGCCCCTTATTTAGGTAGATCTCCTACTGCTATACCTTAGGCACCATTTTCAAGCACTTTGCCTTGTCAAAACTTGGTGTACATCTTAGAACTCTTCCTTCCTGCACATTAGCTTGTTAGTCCTATATGATACATGTTAGTTATGATCCATTTCATAGGTTACAGTCACATCCTTCCATGAAATGGATCAGTCATACATTGCAACTTCCAAAAAAATAGTGAAAATCGGGATTTCCTTTAGACAGTCAGTAGTATTGTGCAAGAGACTGGTTATTATTGCTTGTCAGGATGTACAAAGATTAAATGCATATAAAAAAAAGTCCCTAAACCATCCAATTGATCATATCATCAATATCAATCAGAAGTTCATAAAAAAAACTCAAGAAAATGCAAGAAAACTGTAGTTTATTGGTTTTTTTTCTAAAACAGTTCGTACAATGCCTGCAATCTCATCAAATCCTCCGTACAAATGACTTCTCCAACCTTCTATACCTATCTCCCAACTACTCCAAATGTTTAGGATTGATTTTATTACATTATTGTTATTAAAACTCCTAAAAACTACTTACCCGCCCAAATCAAAACTAACCATTGGATTTCAAAAATTTGAATTTCCAACTTGTAATTTATTGAAATCTACTAACTAAAAACTCTCCAAACCTATTACATTCTATCATTCAACCTTAATTGAAATAAGTAAAACCTATTTAGACCCCTAGGACACTATTGGTCCACTTACATTTCATTTTGGTCCTAGGGTCCTTATCAGGACCCTAAGGACTTTTGATTTCTCTAATGTCTTTATCCATTCCAAAAGCCATTATAGGTTTCAAAATATTATAATTGATGCTATGAAATGGTTTATAGGTCTTCATGACCCCTGCATCCTCCTGACCCTTGAAGAGATCCTTAAGGAGCTTGGGTGCCCCTGCACCACATGTGCCAGATAGCAATAGTGTTTTTTGCAAAAGATGTCAACATTCTAGAGCCTATAACTGCTCACAAAAGCTTATGAAAACATTAGTGTTAAGGACCTAGGTCTCACCGGGCATTCCAATTAATGTAAGGGGGAAAATAAGCATAAGGAAACATAAATGAAATAAAATGAAAGAGATCAAAGCAAAGGAAAATCCCAACCTACTCATGAAATGAAATTATAAATAAATGAATCAAGAAATGCAATCATAAAGAGAACATAAACTAAATTCATGAATTACAATGTTACCATCCCATGCCAAAGTGTATTTGTCTTGATGTTGGATTGCTTGGATCAATACGAAGCCTCCATTGTTGTGAAAAAGCTTCAAAAGGTATGTTAATGTTGATAAAAGATGTAAGTGTTTGCTCTTAAGAATTCAATAGTCAATTCAACATGACCTCTTCACACAAATTCTCTAGATTCTCTTATCGATTTTTAGAAGAAAGAAGGTTATTTTATATATTTTCATGTATGAGATGAATGATTGAGGTTCAATAATGAAATATCATGATCAATGGTTGAGAACCGTTGAGAGGAAATAGATTGTTCAATTAACTCCTTTGATCGATCCAATTAAGGATTTTAATTGGATAATCAATGGGATTAGATTGAAATGATTGGTGGGATTGAAGAAGTTAGGTTGAGTGTTTAGTGGGATTGAGAAACTCAGGTTGAGTTAGGAAATAGATGGGTTAGTTAACCAATTAGAGTGAGAAATTAGTGGTCATGATTTACTCAATCAAAAAGGGGTAAAGATAATTAATTAATTGAATAATTAATTAATATCGAAGGTGAATGTGCAAGTTTTCTTTTGACTTTTAACAAATAAAGATATGTGTTTGTTAACAATGTTGAGTGATTTTGAATAATTGATTTAATTATTAAAATTTAGAGAAGTGAAAGTGGTTTAATTAAATTATTAATGTTGAAAATTTAATTGAGTCAGATGAATAAGGTATATTAGTGATATAATTAAATAACTTGTGTTTATTTAATTAATTAGGAGGAATAAAGTTAGATTAATGATGAAATAGTGAATTAATTAAATAATGCAAGATTATTCAATTAATATATAGAAATAGGGTTAATTAGTGAAAATGATGTTGATGAGATGAAATGCAATAGTGATAATGAAAGTGATGTCTATGATGGAAAAATGTAGTTTAGGATATGTGATATGAGTTAGGTAAGTTTTACATGTCTACACTTGGTTCTATGTCAAAGGGGGAGAAAAATTCAAAATAACTTATCCTTTGACATTGATTTCAAAGGGAGAGAGAAAGAGAGGTCATGTGAGAGAAAAAGTTGTCATATGAAAAAGGCAAGTATCAAAGGGAGAGAGTTTGTAATGAGATAGTTGTGCAAGGGGGAGAAAAGAGAAAAGGAAATAAGTATGTTCATAGCTATTGCTTCTTTGATGGTTTTTCACATCTTTTGTTTCCATCAATGGAAAAGGGGGATATTATTGCAAGTATGAAGGTGTTGTCATTGATGTCAACAAGCATGTGATTTCATTAATGATAGTAGTATAGTGGTTGAGAAGAGATTGTTACATGATAGTAGTACAATGATTGAGAAGAGATTGTTGCTTTGATTAGTTGCATTATGTTATCATCAGTTAATTTGTTGATGTTAACCTATGATGTTACTTTGATAATCTTCTATTTATGGTTAAGATGTCAGGGATACTAAGAAAATTGATAAAATAAGGAAACAAGGTGTTGCTAAGACGTTCTGTCTTACAGAGGTGTTCTAGTTTTGCTTAAAAAAAATATTGAGTTGAAGATCTACTTGTGTGGTTTGGATATGTTGGTTAGAGGTGTTTAGAGTTTCTATATCTAAAATTTTGGCTTTTGCATTGAAGGTCAGAAGAAGTTATGTTCACTAGTGTGTGATCTGGTTTTTCAATGTTGCTTATAGAGGTGTTTGGGAGAAATATATTTTCTTTGTGTTTCTCTATAGTTGTTCTTCATGTCTTTCATTTTTGAAGGTATGTTGATGATGTTGATCTCTTGCCTATGTCAAGAGGATTTGTGGTTTCTGTATAGGAGCAAATTTTCACCCCTTACACAAATTCCCCTTTTACACATCCTCACCTTAGAAAACCAAATCCAAAGTCAAAATTCCACATTAGCTAGTTGCCTTCTTTCCATTTGGAATTTGTCCTTTGTGATGATAGGATAATATTTTTAGGGATGCATGTGCAGCGTGTAGATGTCCACATGGCACACTTACATCCCTGATGGATTCCTACATCTAAAGTTAGTAGAGGCATCACACTTTTGATTGCGGTCGATTTGTAATGTCCCTCTTCGACCAACCGAACCTAAATATGGTAGATTATTCCCTCTTCTCCTTCAAATTCATTCATTCTCACTTCACTTGGACCTCTAAGTATTCAATCCATCTTTCTCTCACACTCTCAAGCATTTTTCCAACATTATCTCTATTCTCAGGCTGTACTTCAACACTCCATTGCAGCAACAACACTCTGTCAACTCTGCAAAGCAAGTGTGAAGCAAGCCATTAGTAGTGTGGGCTTGGGGTCCTACAAGAGTCTCCTTTCCAAGTCTATATTCTCCTCCATTGGCTAGTGAGCTCTTGGTGGAGGTGTTAATGTTTCGCTCCTCTCCTTTACGATTTGGTTGAGTAGCTCTTTATTGTTTTGTAGTGTTTATTGCAATCTCTACTTTCTTTAATTCTTTATCACATATTTCTATCTCATTGCTATCTGGCTATCTATGGAGGTGGAAACACCAAAACAAGGGTCTAACTGAGGTAGACCCCTATATAGCCCCAACAATTTCCCCCTCTTTCTTGTGTGCAGAACATACTTTTGGAGCTAGCTGGGAAACTGGTGCCTTGGTGAGATTATATTCTTCATTCAACTCATCTATTTACTTTATCACCTATGTTTGTATTTCTCATACTTTATAATTTTATTTTTCTCATTTAGGAGTCATTAGCTAGGCTATTGACTTGTTTTCTGGTGGTTCATATTATATTCTCTGTCCTCTGACCATACAGACACCAATGCACCTGAGAGATGCTAGTGTGTTACGCTATCATCCCAGAACTACACTTTTGTCTTCGGGCAGAGAGCTACCTGAGGTATAGTGTTGAATCCAAAAACTAGATCACCTAGCCCCAACTTGGATTTTGGGTCTGAAGAGTGATTGAAGTACCTTATAGTCCTCATCATTCTCATCCCTTATTTCAAAACATCCCTTTAGAGTGAAGTAATTTAGGGCATCCTTTTTCTCTTGGCTCTCCATGACTTGGGGCCTTGACGTGGTTGGTTCCCCTCTCTTACAGTTTCATACTTTGAAATTTGGATTATAGAGTTGCATTTTTTGGCAATATAGTTTGAGTGTGTTGCACATGTACATTTTGATGGTGTGAGTTGTTGTGAAGGATTTTAATGGATTTCAAGAGGATAGAGGAATATTCTAGATCATGATGAAGCATGGTATGTGGTTTACAAGTCATCCTTTGGTTTGAGGAAGCATGTAATTCAAAGTTTAATGGTGTTGGCATAGGTAACAATTGACCTGGTGTTTACACTATATTCAAAGGTGTTTAATCATTAATGAAGGCATAGCATAGTGTGTGAGAGATTATTTGGTTCCTATTTAAGTTTTGTATTGGTCCACTTTCATTCCTATCCACCATGGGAATGCTTAGTGCCGACCTAATTTGAGTTTGTGAAGTGCAAAAAGAGTGTAGCCAACTTGAAGATGTTTTTCAAGTTGTGGAGGGTATAAATGTAAGGTAAATTGATGTGAGATAGTGTGTGGTGTAGAATTGAGTGGTGCGATACAAAATTAAGTGTAGAAGTAAAAATTTTAGTGTGAGCTATAATGCAATATTGTTGAATGCAATGAGCTAAGGTATCTTGATCTCTTGAAGGCTACTAGTGTTGATTGGAATTATTGTGGTGGAATCTTTGTTGCATTGAGATTATGTTCTTTGTGTGACATTCTATCTTCTTTCTTCTTTCTATTACGAAAATGATCCTGGGCTATGAGCCTTTTTAGATAGTGTGTCCTATTTTGGTATTGAGCCTCTTTGTACTGGTTTGGAAATTACTTATATTGTGAGCTAATCCTCACTGTGGTTTTTCCCTTCTAGGATTTCTTACCTAAATTTGGTGCTCTTATGTATGGTGTTAGTTTTTTTAGTTTCCATTATCTACTTTTCATTTTTAAACATTATAACATATTAAGGGTTTAATGAATTCATGTGGATCTGATTACTGTTGAGGTTTTTGATGTTTTAATTTGGTACAACTAACTCACCCCCCTCCCAGTTTTCTTGTTCATTCAACACCTTATTAGTGATTTCCAAGTAATAAATTATTGAGAGATTTGACTTGAATGTGTTTGAAAGTGTGACCATTGAATTTGGCTCTCTTAGAAGAGAGTGGGAAAAGGATAAACATAGTTTCAAGAAATTATGGGTCCAAAGAGGTTTTAACCGAAGGATGGTCAGATTTGTAAAGAATGAAGTTGAGCATTTTGATTTTGCTAATTTTGAAGATTACTTCATTAAAACTTACATTTTTCTATGCCAATTCCTCGAGGAGGACTGTAAAATGAAAATGTCAATTTATATGATGATGTTGGTTGTTGATGTTCAACACAGATATGTCAACACATATTTGATTATGCTTCCTTCATTGTTGAGGGAATTCACAAGCAGTTGAAAATTTTGAAAGACCATAAGGCTGATCTACATTTCAAATGGTATTCTTTGCTAATGCATATGATTTTTTATAGTGGAGCTAAGGTATGGGAGAAACCATTGGATTTGAAAATGTATGATTCAGAGGGGAAAAGATTACCTATCCAAATGTGGACACCTATTTGGGAGTGCCATTGCAATATATCCAATTATTTGGTTTTTGAAAATATTTTTGTGCTAGATGTGTTAGAAAATATTAGCTTCAAGCTAGAGCATAAAATTTCATATAGAATTATTAAGTCTCTTAAGCCATTGCAGTTTGATCTGGAGATGAAAATTGATCACAACTAGGGAGATTGGTATTTACATACCAATTGCACAATATTCAAGGTGTATGATACACCAATTTAGCCCTAAATGCAATGTGACTACCCAAAGAGGAAAATTCATGATCCAAGGAGCCCCACTAATTCTAGCCAAAGCCACCGTTAAGCCTTCCATTGACTATAGCATTGTTGACCATTTAAAGAAAACTCCAACATTGATCTCCATCCTTGAGCTTTTAAAATTATCACCAACACATAAAGAGATCTTGGAGAAAGCTCTCATTGAGTCTTTGGTACCTAAGGACCTTAACACTGATAAATTTCAAGCAATGGTTGGTACTGTCACTTCACCCCATCACTTTGTCTTTTCTGAAAAAAAGGCCTTCCCTAAAGATTCTTCCATAATCAAGCTTGGTATCTCGAGCTTTGTTTCCATAAACACAAAATCAAGAGAGTCCTAATAGATGGGGGTGCAGGTTTAAACATATGGGGTTTTCTGATGATGTGATTGACAAGAACAAGAGTATCACCATAAGGGATTATGATGATATGGAGAGGAACTCAGAGGGAACAATAAGACTTCCCATTCAAGTGGGGTTGATGATAAAAACCTATCACATACTGGATCTTGAGTTTCTATATAGCCTTCTCTTAGGATGACCATGTATACATGCAATGCAAGTGATCCCTTCAACCTTTCACCAATTCCTAAAATTTCCTTATGATGGTAAGGAAGTTGCAATGTACGCTATTTCTAAACCCTTCCATTACTGCTCAAACTTGGAGGAAAAGTACAAAAAACTCCAATTACCCAATTGATGATATATCATTCCACTTATTCTCCTATGTTGACCCAACATCACTTGCTTCATTTTCAACTATGTCCACATCAACCAATCCTCCTAAATCTAAACATAAGATTTGGGTACTTGACAAGGGATGTGGAGAATACCACTTCAAAAATCCTCCTACATTGGGGATCTTCCCCTGTCACCAAAATCCTACAGGTGACCAAAGGAAATAAAGCATGTTCAAGTTGTGACATATGAATTCAAACACACTATCTTCACCAAGTGGGGAGACATGAAGGAGGAAGTGGTATTCGAAGAGGACCTCTCATCATGGATCTATAAAGAAGAACAAGAGGAACATGAATAGCTACATCCCCTACCTATGGATCTTAGCAATAAAGTTTATTAGATAGCAAGAAATATGGGATACACTAGAAAAGGTGGCCTTGGTGTACATGAACAAGGAATAAGAGAACCCGTCATAATAGAAACACACAAGAACATGGGACTAGGTTATGGTTTGATAGACATGGTTACCCCAAACACTGAAATTACCTCTTATCGGGAAGTGTCTCCTTCTATTGTTGAAGAGACATTGGATAACTACCATCTTATGGACAATGAACTAACAATCGTAGGAATTTAAAAAAAAAAAATCATAAATACCATCACCTTCAGACCTAAAACTAAGGACTACCATACTAAAATAAACTCCAACATAAAGGATTGGGAGTGTTTTTCCTCTAGTTACTATGACCTAGATACCCTATGGGACCTAGATAAATCTATTATCCTTACCTTTTCCCCATCCACATTTTCCATAAGCTTTGTTGATAACAATGATAAATTACCCTTACATTACCCACAATTGATCGATTAGGATCAACAACATCATGCACCTATTGTGGACCTATTCCAAAATAACAAAGCTATTGCAAAATTCATGGGAATTCAACAAGGTGTCCATCAAGGAGATCACGAGGCTAGATTTGTCATAGGACTACAACAAGGAGCATAATTTGGAGGGGATATTGCATCCTCCAATCATAAAATTGAAATAAACAATGTAAAAGTAAAAATGAGATCCCCTAGGGAAAACCATAATGTGGCTCTATCAGATCATTAAAAAGAAAATAATAAAGGATGTATCTGAGGGTGAAAACATCACTGAGGCACCCAAAGATGGAGGATTCAATCTCCCCATTATAGAGTATCAAGAACATTCAGCAACCTTGGTGGAAGGTTCAAAACCCATCACAATTAGAACAACAAAGGAATCCAAAGTAACATATCATGCAACTTCCTTAGATCCTAAGGAAAAATTCAACTTCACAATATTCATCAAGGAATGTAAGATCAACTTCATCGAGACATACACAAATATGCCTTGGCTAGATCCAACTTTAGTGGTACACCATCTAATGGTATTCCTTGCATCAAAACTACTTAAGAAAAAGCTTAAAAAATGCACCCATAGATAGCACTATTAATCAAGGTGGAGCTTCAGAAATTGTTGGATGTGGGATCCATCAGACCCATAGACTATCCTGAGTGGGTATCCAGCCTAGTATTGGTATCGAACCCATTGGGGGCATAGAGATTTGTACAAACTTCAAAGATATTAACAAAGCATACCCTAAAGATGACTTCCCCCTTCCCAACATTAACATTATAGTAGATCTAACTACTGGTCATGAAATGATTTCATTAATGGATGGTTTTTTTTAGTACAATCAGATAAAGATAGCCACTAGAGATCAACACAAAACAACTTTTACCTATCCTTAGGGAACTTTTTGTTGGAGCGTCATTCCATTTGGCTTGAATAATGCAGGAGACACATATCAAAGAGTGATGATTACCAATTTCCATGACATGTTGCACATCACCATGGATGATTATGTAGATGATTTATGAGAAAACTTAGCTAGGATATTTGGTAGACTAGAGGAATATAACTTGAGTCTAAATTCGAAGAAATATGTGATTGGCATAACATCTAGGAAGCTATTGGCATACATTGTATCCAAAAGAGGTATTGAGGTGGATCTCGCCAAAGTCAAGGTTATCCTAGAAATCCACTCCCCCTTGAGAACATTAAAATAGTTGCGCAGTCTACAAGGAAAGCTTCAGTCTATCAAAAGGTTCATTGCACAACTATAAATGTCATCCATTCACACAACTCCTCCATAAAGATGTAACATTCAAATGGGATGGAAAGTATAATCAAGCTTTTCAACAGGTAAAGGAATATTCACTCACTCCCCCAGTATCGATGCCTCCAATTCATGATAAAGCAATGATTCTATATGTGTCCACAACACCAAAAAATTTGGGAGCTCTACTAGCAAAACTTGATGATTAGAATAAAGAATGAGCAATTTACTACATTAGTTGTACCTTGGTTGGCTATGAGTTGAATTATAAACCCATTGAACGAGCATGCCTATCAGTTGTCTTCATAGCACAAAAACTTAGGAATTATATGTTAAACAGGAAAATCAAGTTGACATCTAAGATTGACCCCTTCAAATATCTCTTGGTAAAGGCATCTATTACAGGAAGAATCACTAAGTGGGTCATGATACTTAGTGAATTAGACATATAATATGTTGACAAAAAATCCATCAAGGGACAGGTGATAGTAGATCAGTTAGCAGAAGCACCCATCGAAGAACACCAACCTCTCATGAAGGAATTTCTAGGAAATAGAATCCTATTAACAATAGAGTCAACCCATTGGACCATGTACTTTGATAAATCCCACACTCAACATGACTCAGGGGCTAGTATCCTATTTCTCACACCACAAGGAGACAATATACCAAAAGCATATAGGATTCCTTCCACTATACAAATAGTATAGTCAAGTATGAAGCATTGATCATTGGGCTAAAAGTGGCTATGGAATGGAAAATTAAGGAACTACATATCTATGGTGACTCCTAGCTGGTCATAAGGTAGGTCAACAATGAATATCAAACTAAAGATGACAAGCTCATGCCGTACAAAAGGATGGTGGACAACTTCAAAAAATACTTCTTGGTCATCATATTTGAACAAATCCCAGGGTTTAACAACAAAGCAGCTAATGCTATGGATACTATCGGTTCACTCCTTGACATACCTAAGAATGTTCCTAGATACAAATTCTTGGTAGAATAGTTGCTTATACTAGCATTCAACATCATAGAATCCAAACTAGTGTGTGATGTTGTTGGTCTTGACTTGCCTTGGTATGAGGACACATTTTCCTATATCCAACATAGAATCATACCACCCCACCTAACGTCCATTCAAAAGAAAACCTTCATTTTCCAAAATTCCAAAGTTACTATCATAGGAGATACCTTATACCACCAAAGTCTAGATGATACGTTACTTTGATGTCTTAATGCAGATGAAGCACAAAATTCTTTACAAGAGGTACACAAAGGTGTTTATGGATCTCACTCTAGTGGACCTAACCTATTCCAAAATATACTTCAAACAAGGTACTATTGGGAATCAATGGAGCAAGAAGCAGTTCATTATTCCAAGAGGTTTCATCAATGTTAATAGCATGGAGATCTCGTACATGCACCTACACAAGAGTTGTGACCTATCACTACTTCATGGCCTTTCTCTCAATGGGGACTGGACCTAATAGGAAAGATATCATTGAGCTCATATAATGGGCATAGTGATCTAGGAGGATGTAGAAGACCTAAAAATGTCACAGTCTCAAAACTGATGAAACCAACATCACTGGATAGAGCTCGTTGAGATCTTTCCAACACAACTTGAATAGGCTCAAATAGAGTCTGGATGCAAAAGATATAGCCAATCAAATTTTACAAAAAAGGTAGGTTGATTTGATGATGTCATTAAGTACAATCAGTAGGTACATTGATGTGGCAACCAAGGTGGCAATCACATGGAAAAATTTTTCCAACGAGAAGATGACACATGCTAGTCTTAGTGGTTGATTTGGCCAATTAGAATGTGCCACATGTCAACAGATTAGCAAATTAAAATTTGCCACATGGCACCTCATTACTATCTACTCGACGCA
Organism: Sequoia sempervirens; assembly: GCA_007258455.2. Taxonomy (NCBI): domain Eukaryota; kingdom Viridiplantae; phylum Streptophyta; class Pinopsida; order Cupressales; family Cupressaceae; genus Sequoia; species Sequoia sempervirens. Next base: position 270,808,585 of record VDFB02270651.1, read on the forward strand.
TGCTTTCAAATATATGTAAAAATAGTGGTTGGGGGTCAAACCCCCAACCTCGCAACTCCCACTCATTCTGCCCATCGTTACACCACATTCAATAGTATGCATGTAGGGCGCTAGTGGTTTTTATTATACAAGATAAAAGCCTGAATTAGAGAGGGCGTAGCTTGAACTTCCAACACCCGCCCTCCTAACTCCTCTCCTAACCACTAGGTCATGGATCTCGTTTTGAATATAAGGCAAAAAAAGTATTTTTACTAAGAATAAGGTATGGTGGAGAGTAAATAGGGGGCTTGGTTTCAACTGAGGCCCCCAAATAAAAACATAAAATCTAAGATAAAATGCTAATCTCCTATATTTAAAAGATTAAAAAACCAATTTAAATTCAAAAGCCTGATAACATAAATATTTCATTGGGCTATTAAAGAATAATAAGAAATACTTAAAGAGTAAAACTGGTTTATAGGAATTTTGGTCTCACTTTCTTTGCTTCTCTTCATTGCTAGATTGGAAAAAGTTTGTTTCTTTGGCATCATTTTTCAAGTCATCTGGCTGGAAGCACCTCATTACACATGGCTTCTCCTACACTCCTTGTTGGATTTTATGGCTCCAATCAACTTCTTTTCTTTTCTCTACTTCAAGTGTTGCTTCTCTCTTTTGCATATTTCACTAGAATTTTGTCTTGTTCTCCTAGTTCTTAGTTCTCTAGAATTTTCTTGTCTCGGCCTACATAGCTTGAATTTTGTAATATTTGGAGTTGCATCTCTTCTCTTCATTTACAAATCCTCATACTCTTATAATACTTTTTATTTCAATAAAATTTATGTCCCATCCACCTTTACCTAAACAAAAATTGGTTTATAGGAGATTGTTAAAGATTTTAAAAGGGATAAAGGGGAGATTTATCCATTTATAAGGAGATATTGTTGAAATTTACTTGTAAAAATGGGCCAGGATATGAAATATTTGTAAATCTTATGGTTTTTAACCATAATGGGAAAAATTTTATGTATAAAGAGGGGTGAGAATTTAGAGTTGATAATTGAGGATGAGAGAATTATTTTGAGAATATTTTTTTTGCTAAGCACAAAGACTTGTATTTGTATTCTTTAAGTGTAATTGGGTTAAGAGGCGATTGAAGCCTAACTCAAGAAGGAGAGTATGCAAGTATCTTTAGGTGCAAGAGGAGACTGTGATCAATCTTGTAATGTAGGTCTAAAGCTTGGATGGTGTACATAAGTAGTTAAAGCTTTTCATCATTAATAAAGTGGTTCCTCATTAAGAAGCAGACCCAAAGACGTCGCTCATGTTGAGTGAACTTTGTTATCAAGCTCGAGATCTCTCTTCTTCTCTCCCGTCTTATAATTTTCTCTTATTCTTTCTAGTTCTTCTTTTATTCCTTCTTTGAGATATTAATTATGTCATTTAAGTAATTAGTTAAGTTGTGCAAAATATTCAGTGCACTCAATTTCTGTAATTTCAAAGGTTAAAATACATAGCCATGCAATTTTGTTTGCGATCAAGAATAAATCTGTAATTAGGAGTAAATATCTAAGTTCATTCTTAACTATATCATGGGAAAAACAAATATCTAAGTTCATTCTTAACTATTTGATCTGTTGATATGACATCCAATAAACTATCATAACAAATAATGGAACTCCATTTAAGAACTAAGATGTCTATGAGCTCTACTCAAGATTCTCTATCCAACACCACTTTTCAACCCCATATTATCCCCAAGGAAATGGCTAGGTTGAAGCATCAAATAAGACCATCTTGAAAATCCTAAAGAAAACTATTAATGACGTCGGTCATGATTGGAACCTATAGCTAAACCCAACCTTATGGGCTTATAGAAGTAGCATTCACACACCTATAGGTGCAACTCCCTTTTCCTTGGTCTACCAATTTCAAGCAATACTACCTATAGAGGTTGAAATCCCATCCCTAAGAGTGTCATTAAAGGATCTTATTAGCAATGAAGAGTATCAGGTATCCAAACTCAATGAACTTGAACTCCTAGATGAAAGACGCTTGAGTGCATTGAACCATCTATAGGCCTATCAAATTCAACTCAAACGAAGCTACAATAAGAAAATAAAAAATAGGAAATTTCAGGTCGGTGACTTGGCCCTAAAGGAAAATCAAAAGGTCCAACTGAATCAAGATGGGAAAAGAAAGTTTGAAAAAAATTGGCTAGGTCCCTACATCATTACAACAAGCTACGGCTTTGGAGCATATCAGTTGGCTATGGTGAAGGGAAAACCTCTAGTTGAACCTCATAACAACAATCATCTCAAGAAGTTCTACACCTAAGAGTATAAGAATATCCTAGGAAAAAATGTGAAAAAAATAATTAAAAAATCAAGAAAATAGTAAAGAGAAATAAAATGTCATTTAAGTGAAAACCACCTTGTGGTGATTCTAGGACTGATACCATAGTGAGAACCTAGCAAATAGACACTATGTTTGAATAAGACATGCATCCTCATCTAGCAACACTATCTATATGCTATTTTATCCATTCTATCCATCACCATAATAAACTGCGCACCCAACCATGGCTCAATAACTGATCAAGTGTTGAACCTTGCTACACCATCTCCATCCACCATCTGTTTTATCCATCTATCACTAATAAAACATAATCCTATTTCGAACTAGGGAAAATCTCCTGAACCTAGTAGTGGATTGAATCCTTGTTAATCCCATCACTCATATAAAACTATCAAAGAAAAATCAAAATAAAAACATCCGAAAAACTAAACAAAATAAAAAACATCCAAAAAAACACAAAATCCCAAAAGCATTATAGGCCATCTCTAGATGATCTGCATTGAGTCAAAATAAATGAACTACAAGCCTCTATGTGTATAGCATAGGAAAGGCCATCATTGATGAGACCTCAAGGCCCTAGTCCCCTTAGGTGTCCTTTTTGATCTTTAACTTAGTTGAAAATCTAAACAAAAACATTCAAATATCTTATCAAAATCCAAAAACTTCTATAAAAGGTCAAAAAACTCCAAAAATAGTGTAACTCAATATAGTCAAACTACAATGTCTCTACATTCATCACATAGGAAAGGCCATAATTGGAAAGCTCTTGAGGCACTAGGTCAGTCCCTTTAGGTATAGGCTATCTTGGTCTCTAAATCTCTCAAAACACCAAAAAATCCAAATATCTTCAAAAATAACAAAAATAGCATCAAATAACCTCAAAAACACAAAACATTAATTTTTTTTCAAAAAATCCTATCTTCGTTATCACTATCCACAATAAATGCTCCATCCATAGTAAAAAATCATCACCTTCAACCTTTCACGACACAATCAACAAGCAAAACAAACAACAAAATCCAAAACTTCTAAGAAAAAAATTGTAATGACTAGATCATCGTCAGACTAAAAAAATTCCTAAAGTGTAAACTATCCTGCCTTTTGAAAATCATCATCAACATCTTGACATATGTCTTAATAGATGAAATGTTCCTACAATAGACATCATTGATGGATAATCTTGAAACATCAAATCAATCATGGCAAGTGATACTACAACATTGTTTATCTTTTGTGATCTTATCTTTTGATGTATCTTATTGTCTCATTCCTAGGATCTCTCATGGATGTCCATTAACGATTTAGAGAAGAGTGAATGGGGAATTGATCATTGATTTATGTTTGCTCTATTTTTTGGATTTTTTTTTAATACTACCATGGAAAATACTTGTTTTTTCTGTGTATAGAATTCATTTTGGGGAAATCGTGTAGTGATTGCATGTTAGGTACTCCATACCTCTCTATGTAACTAGTTTGAAATGTTTTGAAACTTCTTACCCATGCACTCTAACAAGGCTTTTGTATGTTTTGTATGAGCAAGAATACTCCTTGTTTACAGAGCCAAAGTCCACACAATAGATACAAAGTTTCCTTGGTCATTAATACCCTAGTGTATCATGTCTATTTACTACATTAATAAGGATTGCAACACTTAGACTCCTACTCTCCATGAAGCAAAAGAAAACTCATCATTTTTTACATATCATCAATCATCAAATTTCTTCTATCTTCTAAATCCTAATAACATTTTCTTCTAGTTAACATTTCTTCTATCAATCATTGCACTTAAACGCATCACATCAGCTTGTTGAAAATTTTGGCTCATTATCCAAAATTTTCACCAAATTTCTCAAGGGTGCACCATGCTATCCCACTGTTACCAGGACAACTCCTGAGCAAACATTTTTTATTTTTCTTTGACACAACGAAATCACATTGTATCAAAGAGAGGCAAAATGTAGATACCTAAAATTGTCCTAGCCTATGAACTAGCATTTTGACACTAATATTCATCTTTTCCTAATGATTAAATAATGTTTGAAATTATTTAATTATTGTCTAAAATCATATTTCCACTATTTATTAAATGACTATGTTATTTAATTAATTCATGAATTTCAATTAATCTTCTTGATTAATTAAATAAATCCTATTTATTTAATTATATCTTCAAACTTCCTCTTGATTAATTCAATAAGTATTAATTATTTAATTATATCTCTAACCTACCTTATTCATCTAAATTAATTAAATAATTATCATTAATTATTTAATTAAGATACTTTTCCTTTTCCAAATTTGAATAATTAAATTAATTATTTAATTTCCTCAAAATCACTCAACATGGTCAATTAATAAATACACCTTTAGTTATTAAAGTCAGATACAACTTGCACATTTCTCTCAAATATTAATTAATTATTAAATTAATTAATACATCCTCACATATCTTGATTGAATAAATCATGCCCGCTGATTTCTCAATCTATTTCCCAATCCCACTAATTTCTCTAATCCCACTAAACACTCAATCTAATTTCTTCAAGCCCATGAATCATTCAATCTAATCCCACTAATTATTCAATTAAAATCCTTAACTGGATTAATCAGAGGAGTTAACTGATCAATCTATTTCCTCCCAATGGTTCTCAACCGTTGCTCCTGATCTTTCATTGTTGAATCTTAATCGTTCATCTAAAACCTAAAAATATATAAAACAACATTCTTCCTTCTCATAGACCATCAAATAATCTGGAGAATTTGTGGAGAGGTCATGTCAAATTGTCTATTGAAGCACATTTAGCACATTTTTGCATTCTAGATCACCATTATCATAATTTATCAAGATTTTACACATGGAGGCTTTGTATTGATCAAGCAATCCAACATCCATTATCAATACGAATACACTCCAACATGGGATGGAAAAATTGTAGTCTTTGAATTCGTTTATTTTCTCATTTATGCTAAAATTTCTTATTGAATTGATTGCTTTACAATCACATTTCATGAGTAGGTTGGGATTTTATCTTGTTTTGATTTCAATTAATTTTTTTCATTGTTGTATTTCCATCGATCCAATTCCCTCTTACAAAGAAATAATGTGCCATCTTAATGAAGTTGATAAGGTTAATTTTAGGCTAGTTAAGAAGGGATCCCTCATTCCTAGAGGGATGAGAATTTGTCATTTTATTGTAACTGCTAAAGAGGGGCTAGATATTTTCCCAATAATGGTGCAAGCTTATGGTATGAAAGTGGACCCCACTACGAATTGTGATCATTAGGGGTACATTAACAAGATGAGGTTAGAGAGGGGTAGATCACAATTCTATCACCAATATTATGCAATTGATGATGTTACTAGAAACCTCGAGAATGATAATGAACTAAAGGAAAGGAAACAAAAGTGGATCTTCATGGTCCATCCAATATGAGGATAAGAGAATAAAGAATAATCCCTCCTAGAAGAGCCCCTTTGCAGATATTGCAAATCCCATTGAGAGGGTGGAGAAGATGTTTTCCTACTTTGAGAGCAACACATGATTCAATAAAAAGCTTGCTAAGAAAGAGGAAAAGGAAATGGAGATTGAACAACCTGTTCAATACGAGGCCCTACCAGTCGAATCTTCAATACACATTGCCCCTAGCCATTCAACACTTGTTGGAGTTCAACCATTGGTTGAATACTCAATCAATCCTGAGGAAGGGGAGAGTAGACAAGAAGATCCTACAGAGAACATGCCAAGAGATGAGGAAGTTGATCAACATTTTCCTTCTCCTCAAGTCAATCAAGGAGATGAACATGTATCTAATAATAGGCTTGTTGTTTAGTTTTATGATGAAGAATCACTCCCCGATGATGTTAGAGTTTTTTCTTGCTCTAAATTTATGGATGATGATACCTTTGCGACTTCCAAAGAGTTCAAGGATTTTGTAATTAAGGTGAAAAAAATGAATTCGATGAAATATTGAATTAGGTAAAGGAGGGAGTAGATCCATCAGGGTATGAAGAGATCACTTAGCAAGTCCTTTGAGAAATGGACTTTGATGCATCAAAGATCACTCTAGAATAAGGGAAAATATTGGTAGAAGAAAGTGGGACCCCCTTGTTTCTTGAATGAGACCTTACATAAACCATTTCTCTAGATACAATAAGGCATCAAGATGAAGGAGAATTCACCTCAAATGAGCAGGTAGAGTAGTTATATTTTGGGTCAATATTCAGTCAGTTTGAAGATCCTAGCCATATTAGAAATGGCCCCTGCTGCGAATAAACCAAGAGTGGCTAACTCAGTTGAAGAGATCATAAGGAATGTGACCATTAAAAGGAAATTGGATATATTAGCACCATAAGTAACATAATTGGTTGCACATACAATCATGTTTAGTGCAAAAACTACTAAGAGGCAGGAGGAAGAATATGAGAGATTGCATTCTAAGCATGTAAAGTTGTACGACCAGTATAATAAGGTGGTACTTCAAATCCCACCACCCCAAGTTGCAGCTCCACCACATCCTCCATCTACATCAGTTGAATTTTCCACTCAAGATAGAGAGACATTGTCTCTCAAAATAAAGGAATTAAAGGAGTAGTTGAAGCAAAGTAGGGAAAGTGAAAACAAGGCCAAAGAAGAGGCCAAAAATATTGCTATGAATATTATTTATGACCTATTAGGTCATATATTATCATCTCATTTGTATAAAATTGAGGGATCTTGGATTGCATTTGATGTAATTTTTAAGGCTTGTGCTAAGCATATATAAGAAAATAAATAATGGCTCCCAAGATGTATTGACTAAGTGGATCCTCAAGGCTACTTCAACAAAAGAAATGATAAAAATGACATCTTTTGATAGAAATGCCCCAAGAATTTGGCACAAATAAATGAATAGATAGAATTTTTGGGGGAAGTATCTACCTTTCAAGCAAAACTAGACATGCAGTTCAAATCAAAACTATTTTTTTTTTAGGCATGGAGCAAGGAATAATGCCTAAGATAAGGGATGATTCGGGTTTAATCAAGCCTTTGGATGTTTGGAAGGTTGAATTTGTAGGCATAATTCCTTCACTATCATCATATATCCACAAAGATGGCAAGCCATAGTTGGCTCTCTTGAATAATTCAATTGATAACTTGTTTAAATTAGAGACTAGCCTATACAAAGGAAACAAGAGAAACCATAGATGTACATTATAATGTTTACAACAATAAAGTGTAGAAGCTCTTGGATTTTCAATGGCCTTAAGAAGAAGAGTATAGTTCATGGGTTGAGAAATACATTGAATAGATATCTCCCATGCTCTTCATATCTTTTTTGTAGAAGTGGGGCCTATTTTTTCCTATGTGGCTTGGTCATCTTCTTCCTCAGATGTTTTTGAAGTTGTAAAAGATGATGTAAGAGTGAAACATAGTAAATTTACTTCCACCTTTCCTCTTTCATCATTTTGGGATAAAAAAGAATCTTCTCTAGTGACACACACAGCTATTTATGTTTGATCCTTAAGGGACACGATTGTCAAATGAAAACGTGACATTTGTCCATGGCCTGAAACTTGTTTGCTCCTTTGTTTCTATAAAAGGAATTTCAGGGTCATTTTGTTAGGACCTTGGAAATTTTCGTAAGCAAAGTGCTTGTATCAGTCTATACATGTTAGGTCTAGATTATAGTAGGAAAATGATGTCAATGTAACTGTTAATTTTGTATAACAATACTAGCTCATAACATTAAATACAAAGGAAATTTTGCAGTCAGTTGTCTCCTAATTGTATATATCTTTAAAATTTATGAATATAAATTGATCAAGGATCATTTTTTGATCATCTTTATAGGTGAGTGATCCCACAATACTAGTTTACAATTCCCTTCACAAAGGAAACTTGTAAAAATGCTCCCGAAAACAAAAATTTGGGTTTTAAGGGATTCGCTCAAACTAGTGGGTTCACACGAAGCCATAAAAGGGTTCGCTCGAACCCCATAGTTTGATCGAACCCCTTTTTCATGCTAGGTTTGCTCGAACCCCATATGGCACATTTTTTTTAAAGAAAACAAAGAAAAATTTCAAGAAAAAAGCGAACCCCAATTCATTCAAAGGGATCAAGGGGTTTCACTCGAACCCCCCATTTTTTCCCTTCTCCCCCTCCTTTCTCATTTTACTACATAATTTTTTGTTTCTAGGCTCAGGTTGAGGATGAAAATGGAGGTAACTTCACAAGCCTAACTAGATGATGGTAGTCCTCAGAAAGAGCTATCTATCAAATATAATTTTAATATATTTTGGTTTTATTCTGTATTTTTTTAGTTTAAATAAACATAGGTTTTCACCAAAAATCAAGCTCTCTATTCTACACATGTGGAAAAATAGCATATTATAAAAAAAATCTAAAAAATATCTATGGACTAGATATTGATGTCCTTGATCCAACAAAAAAAATTAAATTTCGATACATAACAAAAAAATTATTTGTTAGCAAGTAAACCTATGTCTAAATTGTAACCAATTTGACTTCAAAACTTAATCAAGAAAAAATATTCAATAAAACACTATGAAACCAATTGCATGCACTAGATATCATAGTTACTAATCTAAATTTAGAAAAATTAGAATTTTATCCTTCATAGAAAAAAATTATGTGTTAGCAAGTACATGTCACTCTTTAAAAATGGTGTTTATTGTTAAAAACTAGTTTTCGAAGGAGACATAAAAAGAAATGCAATTTGATTTCAATTTTTTTAAACATATATATTTAAAATCTACAAAAAAAAAGTCACAAATCACTAGTTTGTATCATCTTCAAATTCCTCATGGTTTAGCAGCTATAGGTGCCTAAAAGTGAAGATTTAGTTAAAAAAATTCAGTTCAATGTCCAGTTTGGCCAAAAAGTGTAAACTAGTATTGTGGGATCACCTTAGTTTTATGTGATTGAATTTTTATTTCATGGCTTTTACTCAAGGAGTAAATTAATTTTATTTGTGAGAGATGTTAAATGTTTTAGTTGCATACAAGGATTGTTAAGTAAATTTGATTGTAAAGTTTTAAAGAAGTGATAGTGTAAGGAATTGCCACAAATATTTTATAGAGTTAGAATGAATATTGTTGTATGATTTTTCATTTGCATTTACCTTGGATTCTATTGCTTAGGTCTAAGGAACCAGTTTGGAAAAATATTCTAGTTACTCTTCCACGATCATCAATCTTAAAACCAAAGTTCCATTTTAGTTGTAAGTTATTATATAATGTTAATTGCATACTCTCATATACATAATTGCATTAAACTCCAAGGATTTAACCCTTTTTATTTTTTACTTGTGAATCTTGGTCATAAAGAAGAGAGTATATCTATTTTAGAGAAATATCCATTATAACCTGTATAAATAATTATTAGATATTGCATAGGATCACCCTCCTTGGTTCTGTAGAGCCTGAAGTGTAGAGAAAATTGTTGAAATCCTTCTCATGTTTGTTGGCCAACTCCTAGAACAATTGAGCATAAGATTTGACTATTCATTTAGTTTGTTTTAGGAATCAGTAGGAGTTTAAAGTATTGAAAACAAACCAACATAACATAGATCTAGTGGTATAGAGGTTTGCAAACCTTGTACCTTGCATAAAAATTGGGATTTTCAAATAAAAAATTTAATAATTTTCAAAGAAAAATTTACACTAAATAATATAATGCTAGTTGACAAAATGATGTCACCAAAAGTACATATCGAGTGATGTTAGTGGCTACACAAACTATATGAATATCATTCGATCAAGGTAAGGGCCATAATAAATATTTTGATCTCATTATAAGAAAATTATAAATTGTGTTTACAACCTAAGTGCGAATATGTCATAGAAGGAACTAATTAGGGAATAATCTCATTAATACCAACACATTTCTACCACCTCTTTTCATCAACACTCAAATGGCTCCATTTGCACTAGCTCGAATGCCAACCTCATTATAATTTCATATTTTTTATTATATGGATTAGTTCCATAATATTTTGATGATGTCACAATGTAGAATACAAACACAATTATAGGGCTTAGATTGAGTGCTTTGTTTGTATCATGGCATTTGAATAGATCATCAATGTAAGTTCAAGATGATAATTTTAAACTTTATCCATTAGAATTTACCTACAATCCCATCCTTAATAATTTTGACCTTATTTAGTTGATTTGTCCAGCTTCTACCTTTAGATTGATAATTTCAAGCCCATCTCCCATTGCATTCATTTAGAACTTTATATTAGTCCACTATCTTTTCATCTTCCTTTGCATTCAATACTATTGCATGACCTTTCTTTCAAGTAGAAGTTAAACCACTAAGCCAATTAGTCAATGTGCTAGTAGGGATTCCCAATTTCTTTCTTGTAAACCTTGTTTAAAATTTATTATCCTCGACATATTTAAGTTCTCCTTCCATATTATCTTTTCTCTGCTCTCATTGCAATGAATTCTTCATTATTACACTTACATTCACTTGAATTATTTCCTTAATTAGTTGTGTAGTTTCTAAGTTCACATCTTCAATTTCTTCATATGATGATAATAAAATGTCTATTTTATTTGGAGGGATTTGTCCCTAATCTCCTTATACCATATCTTGTTCTCATTTAGGATCTATTGTTCATCTATATAGATTGAAAAGAAATAAATTTATCATCATTATTAACTATTAGAAATGTAAAATTCTAGAAAATCATCATCATTCCAAAAAGCATTGGTTGTTGGAACACATTTTTAATATCAATATTAGAATGGTGGAATATATTCACTATAAAGACTAATAAAACAAGATCCAAGATAAAGAGTATTGAGCATTCAATGGATAATGTAGCAACCATTATTGTGTATTTCAATTTAATCACAAGCAAATCTAACTTTTTTATGACTATGAAAAATAATCAAAGTTTTAATTAGGGAAGAGGGCCTAAGAGTGGTGCACCCTAACTTGAGGGAACTACAACAAATCCTTGTGATTTGCTCCATTTTTCGCCCCATTTTTTGCTTCCACCCACTATTTTAATGTATTTTTTTCCAACTTTTTGAAAACATCGGTGCTATTTATCGAGATGGTGCTATTTTTGGTGTTTATTTGCGCCGATGAGGACAAGTCAGTGCTAATTAAGGAAATAATTTGCACTAAAATTAGTGTCACCTTTAGCACCAATATTAGCTCTAAGTGTGGCACCGTCGTAAGTGCCGCCTTTGGCTCTGAGTTTAGCTTTGAATTTAGCACCATTTTTTGCTCCGACTTTAGCTTTGAGTTTAGCTTCGGGTTTAGCGCCGGTTTAGACACCCCTATGTTGAAGAGACTTATTTATATGTCTCATCAACAATGTAAAATAGTGAAATGTCAACAAGATATAGGAATATTGAGGAGAGAATCACTTACGTCACATTGACAAGGTATATCTACAAGTGCTCGGTGAAACACAACTCTTGGATATAACAAAGTAATGTCGATGAGACATTGAGATATCATTAAGACACATAAGATTGTCTAATAGACACTCCAAGTAATGATCAAAAGAATACATTGCTATACTATCGGGAAGGTGAGCAACATATGCGGTAGAGCAGTATACATCATAACCCCGCAACAAGAAGCCTTGAGCAAGGAAATAATGTGGTAAACAATAGAAGGGAAGGGAAAAACCCCGCCATACCGCAATAGGTATAATAATAGACAAAGTTAGTATGGTAATCATGGCATAATTATAATTTACAACACTAAATGTAGAAAAACACATTAGTCACAATCCATTTGAATAAATCATTTAAGGAATCAAGAATATAGCCCACCAAAATACACTAAAACTCTAATAAACATACTCTAAATTTTTTTTCAAAATCTTATTTTTAGGCATAGCCCGCCAAAATGGAGTTTTCATTTTAATAAACATACAATAAAACCTTTGTTGAAACCTTATTTTCAAACGTAGCCTGCCAAAATGGAGAAGTGTTTCAGTAAAAAATGACAGAGAATGTTAATGAGGCATAGATTCATTGTTGTTTATCTCATTCCTGCTCTGATCAATAAGGGTTACAATGTTCATGCTAGTGTTTGTAATCCAGGTATTTAATTGGCATATGTTTGCATAATCTCAAATTCCTTAAGATGCTTTTGAAGTATCAATGTATCCTATATAGGGTTTAGAATGACTTCTTTTAATTTTAAAAAATAAATTAGATTCTTTTGAAGTATCAATGTGTCCTATATAGGGTTTAGAATAATTTCTTTTAATTTTAAAAAATAAATAAATGATGTATTTCCTTGTGATTAGATAATGTGGAGATCTCCTAAATCTTCCCTAGCACACTGTCCTCTTTTGCACTGTGTTCATTACTCCAGCTGCTAGGGTTTTTCATTTGACATATTTAATATCTTCATGATAGTGGCTTTTAAATAGATCTCAGTCTTTGCGTTAATCTTTATCATGTAACCCTTGAGTTCCATAATCCACCTTCAATATTTTCTAAGAACGTTGTCTTAAGTTAGATTGCATAGTATGCATATAAAGCAAGTCCTTCATACTTTCCATTGTTCCAAACCACCACTCACCACCTTGCTTAAAATGTTGCCTCCTAAGCACAATAACATGTTTTAAAATCATGGTTACTTGTGATTGACCATTAAGGTCACTACTTTCATCAAGATACAATGAGATTTTTGTCTTCAAAATTAAGGAAATATGCAAGATGACATTGTGAATTGTTTGTTGTGTGCAATTTGATTTTCTTGCACATTTACTACTTTTCTAACTACCTTTAAGACTGGATATTGCACTATCAGCTGCAATCTCAAACAACTCACTCACTGTCAGTTGAAGATTCCTTTCATGAGCATCCTTGTATAAAATTAAACTACGCCCTATAACTTACTTACTAATATAGGGGACTCATTGTTTCATGGTATTTTGAGTTTTATTTAGAAGGGGTTAATATGTGGCATTTTTATGTGCAGGAAGAATAGATTGTGATGCAACGTTTGGGTATGGACGGTTTAGGAAAAAATTGGATTGCTATCGATGTCATAACTAGGTTGGATTGTACCTTGAGCCGGTTTGAAACACTTTCAGGTTTTTTTCGCTCCGAATCAAAACTTGTGTGTAGGAATTTCCAAATATCCGACAAAGGAAGTTCCTACTTTCTAAAGATAAAATCATAAATTTTCTTATCCAGTTTCTGATCCAACCTTACATCTTTAATATCTGATAGAGAAAGTTTGTACATTCTAAAGATAAAATCATAAATTTTCTTATCCAACTTCTAATCTAATTTGAGGTCTTGAATATCGAATAGAGAAAGTTCCTATATTCTAAAGATAAAATCATAAATTTTATTGGTCCAATTGGAGATCTAATTTCAGGCCATGAAGCTCCGACAGAGAAAGTTCCTACATTCTAAAGATAAAATCATAAATCTATTTGGTCCAATTTGAGGTCCAATTGTAAGGATTTGTCTTTTTAATTATACTTTCTGACATTTTTCTTGATAAAATTTGTTACTTTAGAATTATGGTATTTCTTTTCTTCTAATGTTTTCAACCCTCCTTTCAGGGAAGAGCTCCAAAGATGGTTCCTTCAGATGGAGACTACACTTTTCCACTATAGGTTCCATCTAGAAACATCAGAAGCTCATGTACTGTCATACTTAGGTACAACAAAGTTTGAGGTTACCTTGTTCTCCTTGATACAAAATGTTTTCCTCCAATCCCTCTTTAGCAACATTCACTATTATGGACTTCATCATTGTACCTTTCATGCATTCGATTTAATTTGTTATGTGGAAACATGTTGTCTATCTTTGCAAGTGATGACTGTTTTGTAAGCTTTTAATCTACATGATTGCCCCTCATGTTCAATTCTTGTGACTGTTATGATGCTTTGGGTTGCTTACTTTAAACCAGATTGTTAATGAAAACTATCTTGGAATCCTTGATGATCAGTTTTTTCAGAATCATGGCTATGTTGATAGTGGAATGTTCTTATTAATAAGGATAAATCTTTATCTATAAGGAGATTAACCATTACTAACATACTCCACTATGCTTGCAAAGATTGATCTTTAATGCTTCATGGATGGTTTACTTGTGATTATCCTTCTCAAATGAAACAATAGGGCAGCAGGTTGGGCTCAGCCCTTGAGGGAGCCACATTTCACCCCACATGTTGTAACCAGATAAACAAAACAACTTAATTTTATCTATACCTGCACAATGAGAAAACATGTTAGATAAAACTGAGCATATGATAGATATGTTTGATAACTTTCTTGTTTTCCTAGACATCTATGGTATGCAAGTTATTTGAATGCACATAATGATAAAATTATATGTTTATATATGTATGCACATATTTTGACTGGTGATCCTTCATTTCTCTAACAACACTCCTCTCACTCAAATGCAGGGAACCTAGGAGCAACAAGGAAGACATCAATTTGGAGGCTTAGACAAGTGAGAAGACTGAAGATGATGCAGAACAAAGCAACTAGGATTCGTCATTGTCCCCTTTCTCTTTATGTGCATTTTTCTCTTTTGTATATATAAATGTATAGTTCTTTTATTAAATGCATTCAAATAGTCAATTCCATGACTTGTGTGGAACAACATACATTTACATTATCAATAAAGACTACATTTTAAAAAGGATTGCACAATCTTTCCTATATTATATGCATCTGCATAAGTTCAATGTAGTAATGTAATCTTTTTATTTTGTTTATGCACATGAATGTAATGTAGCAGAAATAAAAATGTACCTTACTCTTCATTTGAAAATCGCAAAATCTCTACCTGGTTGAGCTATTAACTTTTGTGTCTTCACGAACATATGTTGATACAAAATGAATGGAAGAAGCATCCAAGTAATCCTAATTTATTTCTCCAACAATTCATACCAAAGATTAAACAATTTAAGGATATTGCAATAGGTAATTTGTATCGACACAAATAATATTACTAAAGCATTTCAAAGTTTAGGCCATAAGAATCATCCTTTTTAAAACATGGATTGTGTTGTAGCCCAAATTCCATCCTAATTATTTTTGCATACTTCTATTTTCACTCATCTCTTACATCCACCATATGCATAGAATTCCTATCATAATAACTTAAATTTAATAAAATCCCTCACGTAAGCTTCCAAATAAAACTCTTGATCACAACATCAAAGTGTATTCCTCCTTTGAAATACTCTTATGATTTCTCATAGCATATCGCCAAGACAACACCATGTCGATGAGAGTCCCTCCAAAGTCTCCCCAACATTAGCACAAAGAACATATCAGAAATGTAGATGAGACACCCCTATGTTGAATAGACTTATTTATATGTCTCATCGATGATGTAAAATAGTGAATGTCAACAAGATACATGCATATCGAGGAGAGAATACTTATGTCACATCGACAAGGTATATCTACAAGTGCTCGGTGAAACACAACTCTTGGATATAACGAAGTAATTGTCAATGAGATAGTGGCATATCGACAAGATACATTAACTTGTCTCTTCAACACTGGTAACTGACATCAGAGGAACATAAGATCTAATGTCGATGAGACATTGAGATATCAATAAGACAAATAAGATTGTCTCATCGACACTCTTCAAGTAATGATCAAAAGCATACATGGTGCAGGAGCACCTAGGCTGACCTCCACCTTGTTTGTTAACAATTCTAGCTTGTACTGACCTTAGCCAAGTCAGGGATGTTGGTGTGTTTGTTTTGGACCTTAGAAGGTCTTGGTTGAGTGTGATGAGTTGGTCATTAGGGCTAAAATCATCCTTGTGTTGATGTTGTTAAATTTTTCTTTATCAAGCTTTGGACAGTTTGGGTTAGAATACAATGCATTAAGTGTGTCATAACCACATCTAATTTGTTAGAAGATGCCAAGGAATGGTTAAGGGAGATGTTGATTGCTCGAGATCAAGGTGTTAGAGGGCCTATGTTTGAGGATCATGACACAATCATGGCATAATGGAAGTTACAAAATGTTGGTAAAAGTTGCATGACCGCAGTTAAGAAGTTGCATGTAACTTACTTGGCATTGGGAATCCCTTGAAATCAAGGAAAATGCTCGAGCAACTGCCCTTGAATGATGGAGAAGGCATCAAAATAGGTGAGTGACTCGTAGTTAGTAGTTGGATGATATTGTAATCAAAGATTTTGGAGTGGAATAAAAGACAGTTTGCAGTTTTCTGTATTTTGTCTAAAAAATTCCGTGTGTTTTGCAAAACAGTGATATAATAGGCATTGTAAATACTGATTTAACACAGTGACTGAGTTTATAGATTAGCTTAGAGGAATTTCCATTCTGCATTTAGGTTTTTTAGTGGAGATTTGTTGTTTCTTATTCACAAATTAGGTTGTAGGGTATTAGTTTTTTTTGTTTTGAGCAGTTGGTTTTGGAATGACTCCCCCATAGACACTAACCACGGGATTCTCCTGAGATTGGTGGATTATGGGAGTGGATTCAGTCCATTGTAATTATGTAGGAGTAGGGATTCTAGAAAGCCAAGCAAATATTTTTAATTTCAAACCCTAGGCGAGTTGTATCTGCCTGGTTAGAGGTTTGAGGAAGAAAGGATAAAGAGCATAGGCAGGGGTTGCAAGCACTGTACGGAGATAGTACGGTCTAAGGTAGGGTTAGATGAGATTCTCACATGTCACAAGGATAGAAGCATCAAAAAATCCCTTTAAGATAGATTTGAAGGAGGAAATAGTGAAACCCTAGAAGATAGGTGAAATTAGCCCTTCTCTCCAAGAGCTGAGGAATCATTTGTACGGTACTGACAGAGGCCTGAAAACCTTTGAAAGATTTAAAAGTCTGAAAAGGGTGTCAGGAAATGTGATTTTTTTATTAGGTTGTGTGTCAAGTTTGAGAGAAAAGGGAAAAAAGGGGACTGGTAAGGGCTAGAAGAAACTAGGCCTCTTCAAGCAAGATTTTGGAAATCGGGTGAAGTGAAGGATAAAGAATCTCCAAGATGCCTTCAAATGAACATGAAATGCAAGGAAACAGTATTTCCAACTCCCCTGCAAGTAGCTCAAGCATGATGTTGAAGTTAGCATCTAGACTCTTCTAGGTGCAGTGAGAAAGATTACAATTTCAATTGGTGTTTGTCTACCCAAGGTAAGGCACAAGGCAAAAACTCTTTGAGAAGAGTTGGAGTAGGGTTTGGTCAATCTCCAAGCTCAAGAGGAACCCATTGGAATCAGGTTCCAGGAAGGAGATAGCGAGAAAGGTCTTCTTGGAGTTGTGCAAGCAACCTTGGGTATTATCATACACCATATTGGTATCAGAGAAAAGTTGATTCAAGGCTTGTGATTGATGTTGCAGCCCACTGAGTCAGTAGGAGAGAACACACCAGAGGAAGGAACCATGGTGACAAATGCAGAGCTAGCTAAAAAGGTAGAAGAGCAAGAGGAAGACAACTGGTTGCTCAGAGAAAGGATATCTCAAATGGAGAAACTCTTGGATGAAGTCCATGAGACAGCAGATAATGTGAAGGACAAGATAAACCAGAAGGAAGAGAAGGAAGCCAAGGAAAACAAAGAGGATTTGGAGGAGGAAGCTCCAAAGCCTGACCCTGTTCTTGCTGAAGAACCATTCTTGAAGGCATTGCAGGCCTTGAGTGGTAAAGCATTGGAGGGTGTGCCACTTTTCAGTGGAAAAATGGACCCTGATTTAGTTGTAGACTGGATTGAGAGCATTGAAAATCACTTTGAATGTGATGGCATAACAGAGGCCCAAAAGGTAAAGTTGGCCAAGTCAAGGTTGAGAGGAGCAACTCTCACATGGTGGAAGTTTGTGCAATCTGAAAGAGAGAAAGAAGGCAAAGGTCCCATAGTTTCATGGAGAGGAATGGTAACTAAGATAAGGCAGACCTATCTCCCTGATTATAATGAAGTCTAGTTGCATAGGAGAAGACACAATCTGAGGCAAAAAGACATGGATGTTCAAACATACATAGAGGAGTTTCAAAAATTGTGCCTTAGATCAAAAGTGGTTGAAGATGAGAGTATCAAGTTAGCAAGGTATTTGAATGGGCTCAAGTGGTCTATCCAAGAAGACATGAGTTTGGTAAACTTCAAAATAGTCTGCCAATGCTATCAAATGGCTTTGAAAATAGAGGAGAAAGGAAAAAAGAAGCAAGAGAAAAATCCCAAAAGTAGAGGGAAAGGAAAAGACAGCAGAGGACAAAGAGGAAGTTATAGTGGAAGAAGTTCAGAACCAAGAGCCCAAGGAGAAGTCAGATTCTCAGAACAGCAAGAGGGAAGTTCTAGTAGAGGTGGTAGAGGAAGAGGTTTCAGCTCTAGAGGAAGAAGTGGTGGACAAGGGAGAGGCAGCTACTTCACCAACATGAAATGTTATCATTGCAACCAATTGGGACACCCGGCCTATAGATGTCCAGAGAAAGGTAGCACTTCTCATGGAGAAGATAAGAGGACTAATCTGATTCAAGATGAGACAGCTGCAGCAAATAAACAACCTGAAGTACCATTGAACTCAAAGGAAGGTGAGAACCTCATGATGAGAAGGACTTTGATCAAGGAACCGGTTAAAGAAGAGCCAAGCCAAAGGAGGTCCTTGTTTAGGATAAAATGTAAGATGATGGGGAAAGTGTGTAAGGTCATTATAGACTCAGGTTCTACTGACAATATTATGTCAGAGGAGGTAGTCAACAAGCTGAAATTGACAAGAATACCTCACAATAATCCTTACAAGGTCACATGGCTCAATAAGGGTCAACATGTCTTGGTGAATGAACAAGCATGGGTGGAGTTCTCAATTGGTAGGTACAAGGACAAAGTATTGTGTGATGTGTTACCTATGGATGCATGCCACTTGCTCCTAGGTAGAACATGGAAATTTGACCATCAAGATGTGCATGATGGAGCAAAGAACTTATATACCTTCAAGAAAGACAATGTAACCTTCAAAATTCAGTCTTTGCTAGAAGACACAGAGGTGCAGACAGCAGGTTCTAAACTGCTCTTAGCTAGTGAAAAAGAGTTCTTAAAAGCCTTGGAAGAAGGAGGAGTTGGCTATGCAGTGATGATCAAGCCAAGAGAGGTGAGCAAAGAGAAAGCAGCTGAAAAGCAAGAGTTACCCAAGGAGATACAAAGATTGTTGCAGACCTATGAAGGTATAGTAAGTAGTGGTCAACCAGCAACTTTACCTCCTAAAAGAGCCATAAGTCATAGGATAGACTTGATACCAGGAGCCACCCTTCCAAACAAAGCAACCTACAAGATGACACCTCAGCAAAATGAGGAAATAGCCAGGCAGATTCAAGAACTTCTTGACCAAGGTCTCATTAGGAAAAGCATTAGTCCTTGTGCAGTACCCATTGTCTTAGCACCTAAAAAGGGAGGAGAATGGAGGCTTTGTACTGATTACAGGGCAATAAACAAGATAACCATCAGGTATAGGTTTCCCATCCCTAGGATTGAAGATCTCATGGATTGTCTAGGTGAAGCTAGGTACTATACCAAGATAGATTTAAAGAGTGGTTATCACCAAATTAGGATACATGAGGGTGATGAGTGGAAAACAGCCTTCAAAACCAATGAGGGTCTCTATGAGTGGCTAGTTATGCCATTTGGCTTGTCTAATGCCCCCTCCACATTCATGAGACTCATGAATGAAATCCTCAAAGACTACATTGGCAAGTTTGTAGTAGTGTATCTTGAAGATATACTAATCTACAGCAGAACAAGAGAAGAGCACCTCCAACATATTGAGTTGATTTTCAAGAAGCTACAGGAGGAGAAGTTGAAGATCAATCTGGAAAAGTGTGAGTTCATCAAAATAGAGCTGGTGTACCTTGGATTTGTACTATCACATGGCAACTTGAAGATGGACAGCAGCAAGGTAGAAGCAATCCTCAATTGGTCCACTCCAAAGACAACAACAGAGGTAAGAAGCTTCCATGGTCTTGCTCAGTATTATAGAAAATTCATAAGACATTTTAGTGCTA
This sequence comes from Sequoia sempervirens, assembly GCA_007258455.2. Taxonomy (NCBI): domain Eukaryota; kingdom Viridiplantae; phylum Streptophyta; class Pinopsida; order Cupressales; family Cupressaceae; genus Sequoia; species Sequoia sempervirens. The sequence continues at coordinate 270,828,906 of VDFB02270651.1, forward strand.
TTTGTGCCCCTATGTTGGATACCATTAAAGGAGGAATGAAAACCAAGTTTGTATGGAATGAGCAAGCTAACAAGAGTTTTGAGTTGCTGAAGGAAAAGATAGCTACCCAACCTGTTTTGGTGTTGCCAAGCTTTGAGAAGCTATTCACCATTGAATGTGATGCAAGTAATGTAGCTATTGGAGCTTTTCTCAGCCAAGAGGGCAGACCGGTGGCTTTTCATTCAGAGAAGTTAAGTGAAGCCAAGAAGAAGTATTCTCCTTATGACCTTGAGATGTATGCATTGGTCCAAGCACTAAGGAAGTGGATGCACTACTTGCTTCCCAAAGAATTCATTGTGTACTCAGACAATCAAGCATTCAGTTTCCTGAATTCACAAGAGAAGTTGAGTCACAGGCACATGAAATGGGTGGAATACTTGCAAGTTTACACCTTCAATATCAAGCACACAAAAGGAGCTCTCAAAAAAGTGGCCGATGCATTGAGCAGAAGAGTCCTCACAATTCAGGAAATTCAATTGAAGAGCATGGGAATAGATCATTTCAAAGATCTATATGTAGATGATGAAGACTTTGCAAATATTTATAAGGTATGTCTTGAGTACAAGAATCATTTCCATAGCAAATATGCTGAATATACCTTGCAAAGTGATCTTTTGTTTAAAGGAAATCAGCTTTGTGTTCCTAGAGGTTCTATTAGGGAGAACTTGATACAAGAGAAACATAATGGTGCATTGAGTGGTCATTTTGGAATCACCAAAACTCAGGAACTAGTTCAAAGGTTTTATTATTGGCCAAGGATGAATCTAGATGTCAGGAAGTATGTGGAGAGTTGTGTAGTGTGTCAAAAGGCCAAAGGCACTTCCTCAAATGCAAGCCTATACTAGCCACTACCTATCCCTTCTAGGCCATGGGAATGCTTGAGCATGGACTTTGTAGTTGGTTTACCCAAGACAAGGCAAGGTATGGACAATGTTTATGTTGTTGTAGACAGATTCAACAAGATGGCTCACTTTGTACCCTGCAAAACAACCAATGATGCCAGCCAAATAGCCTCTCTTTTCTTCAAAGAGATAGTCAAGATTCATGGCTTACCAATCAGCATTGTATCAGACAGAGATACTAAGTTTATGAGTCATTTTTGGAAGACTCTTTGGCAAAGAATGGGCACCAATTTTTCCTTTGGATCTGCATACCATTCCCAAATTGATGGTCAGACCGAAGTTGTGAATAGGACACTTGGAAACATTTTGAGATGCTTGACCAAGGAGTATGGTCAACAATGGGATCATATTATTGGGCAAGCTGAATATGCCTATAATGATATAGTAAATAGATCCACAGGGAAGAGCCCCTTTGAAATTGTCTATGGACTGCACCCTAGAGGTGTTTATGAGCTGAGAGAGTTGAAGGATGGAGTCAAGGGAAGTGGATATGCTGATGACTTTGCTTGTGCAATGCAGGAGATTCATGAGACAGTTAGAAAGACACTGGCAGAAAACACCATGAAACATAAGGTTAAGGTGGATGAGCATAGGAAAGAGGTTCAATTTAATGTTGGTGACTTGGTGATGGTGCATTTGAACAAGGCTAGACTGCAGAAAGGAGTTCCTCATAAGTTGCAAATGAAGAGGATAGGTCCCTATCCTATCTTGGAGAAGTATGGAAGCAATGCTTGTAAGGTGCAATTGCCAGATGACAATGGACTGTCCCCTATTTTTAATGTTGCAGATCTTGTACACTACAAAGGACCACCAATAAACATGGATCAGACCTTCATGAAGTCAGTCAAGATGTGGAAGAACTCAAACTTCCCCCTACTACAGTCAAGCAAGCTGATAAGATCTTGGATACCAGGGTCTACAAGAGAACAAGAACCAAGGAGTATAAAGAACACCTGATCCAAAGACAAGGAAAACCTAAAGTTGATGCAGTATGGATCAAGGAGGCAGAGTTCAAGAAGTTGGGCATTGATCTCAACTTGCTCAATCCAAGGGTGGATTGAAGTTTTCTGTTTTGGGGAGGATGGTGCAGGAGCACCTAGGCTGACCTCCACCTTGTTTGTTAACAATTTTGGCTTGTACTGACCTTAGCCAGGTCAGGGATGTTGGTGTGTTTGTTTTGGACCTTAGAAGGTCTTGGTTGAGTGTGATGAGTTGGTCATTAGGGCTAAAATCATCCTTGTGTTGATGTTGTTAAATTTTGCTTTATCAAGCTTTGGACAGTTTGGGTTAGAATACAATGCATTAAGTGTGTCATAACCACATCTAATTTGTTATAAGATGCCAAGGAATGGTTAAGGGAGATTTTGATTTCTCGAGATCAAGGTGTTAGAGGGCCTATGTTTGAGGATCATGACACAATCATGGCATAATGGAAGTTACAAAATGTTGGTAAAAGTTGCATGACCGCAGTTAAGAAGTTGCATGTAACTTACTTGGCATTGGGAATCCCTTGAAATCAGGGAAAATGCTCGAGCAACTTCCCTTGAATGATGGAGAAGGCATCAAAATAGGTGAGTGACTCATAGTTAGTAGTTGGATGATATTGTAATCAAAGATTTTGGAGTGGAATAGAAGACAGTTTGCAGTTTTATGTATTTTGTCTAAAAAATTCCGTGTGTTTTGCAAAATAGTGATATAATAGGCATTGTAAATACTGATTTAACACAGTGACTGAGTTTATAGAATATCTTAGAGGAATTTCCATTCTGCATTTAAGTTGTTTAGTGGAGATTTGTTGTTTCTTATTCACAAATTAGGTTGTAGGGTATTAGTTTTTTTTGTTTTGAGCAGTTGGTTTTGGAATGACTCCCCCATAGACACTAACCACAGGATTCTCCTGAGATTGGTGGATTATGGGAGTGGATTCAGTCCATTGTAATTATGTAGGAGTAGGGATTCTAGAAATCCAAGCAAATATTTTTAATTTCAAACCCTAGGCGAGTTGTATCTGCCCGGTTAGAGGTTTGAGGAAGAAAGGATAAAGAGCATAGGCAGGGGTTGCAAGCACTGTACGGAGATAGTACGGTCTAAGTCAGGGTTAGATGAGATTCTCACATGTCACAAGGATAGAAGCATCAAACAATCCCTTTAAGATAGATTTGAAGGAGGAAACAGTGAAACCCTAGAAGATAGGTGAAATTAGCCCTTCTCTCCAAGAGCTGAGGAATCATCTGTACGGTACTGACAGAGGCCTGAAAACCATTTGAAAGATTTAAAAGTCTGAAAAGGGTGTCAGGAAATGTGATTTTTTTATTAGGTTGTGTGTCAAGTTTGAGAGAAAAGGGCAGAAAGGGGACTGGTAAGGGCTAGAAGAAACTAGGCCTCTTCAAGCAAGATTTTGGAAATCGGGTGAAGTGAAGGATAAAGAATCTCCAAGATGCCTTCAAATGACATGAAATGCAAGGAAACAGTATTCCCAACTCCCCTGCAAGTAGCTCAAGCATGATGTTGAAGTTAGCATCTAGACTCTTCTAGGTGCAGTGAGAAAGATTACAATTTCCATTGGTGTTTGTCTACCCAAGGTAAGGCACAAGGCAGGAAACTCTTTGAGAAGAGCTGGAGCAAGGTTTGGTCAATCTCCAAGCTCAAGAGGAACCCATTGGAATCAAGTTCCAGGAAGGAGACATCGAGAAAGGTCTTCTTGGAGTTGTGCAAGCAACCTTGGGTATTATCATACACCAATACACCGCTATACCACCGGGAAGGTGAGAAACATATGTGGTAGAGTAGTATACACTGCAACCCCACAACAAGAAGCTTTGAGCAAGGTAGTAGTGTGGTAAACAACAAAAGGGGAGGGGAAAACACCACCATACCAACATATCAAAGAAATAACTGGAATTTTAATTAAAATTATCTTCAATAGTTATGAAATGATGATTAGTCTAATTGATGTGACTAATGAAAATATCGATGATACTACCACTATTAATGAATAACTTGATCATAAAGGTGGCGTGAGCACCATTTATGAACCAAGGTTGGATTAACTGTCTTGAAATTTGATAAATACAACCTCAAAGAAGTTGAAATCAATGTGAATTGTAATTGAAGGATTTGGAGAACCAAGTTGGATGGTGGTAGGCAACTAGAAATTTGCAATATTTATCCAAGTAAGTGGTCTAGACTCAGCTCAAATTATTTTCTCATTAAGTAGATGAAAGCATTGCATGAGTAGGGTTGAGATGAAAAAAACCCCAGGCAAATAGAAAGTAAAAAGACAAAAAACTGAAGCTAGGAAATTGAATCAAGACTTAGTCGATCAATGTCCTAGGTCTAGGCCAAAATCTAGAAGAATAGAACAACTTAACCCATCCTGTATGACATTAGTAGATAAACAAAAAATATGGGAGATGTATGGACTCTGTGTAGGGGTTACGACCTCTTTATTTATCATTATAGGAAGAAATTCCAACATAGCCCAATGTCAAACCCGTGGAATCTGAATTTGGGTAAACTTGTAGTATGCAACGTCTTTGTGAATGTAGAGTTAATCAAGGTGTTGGAAAATAATTACAATTAGAAGATGAGAGCAATTCATTTTCTTGATGGCTCATAGTTCATGGCCATAAAGCCAGATTATATTTCCATGATTTTTCAGTTAGACACTTCCCTAAAAAAAAATTATGAATCAAAGACTTGTTGGAGGAATACCACACCATGGATACAAGTTACAAGAGGTGGAAATTTCCTCTACATAGGGTTAAAGGTGCGGGTAACCAAACTATGAGGTTCTCTAGTGAAGATAATCCCCCATTCTTTGTGGCTTTGTTTGAAGAATACTTTCAATAAACTTATTACTTAGCTGGTCAAGTACTAGGAATTGATGTTCCTAAGAACATGACAATTTCTCCCATGGTTTTAGCCATAGACATCTAGAGCCATAATTCCTGACCCTTTGTTTATGCAGAGTATTTATCAGAGGCCATAAATAATACCCTCAATATCATCAAGAATGATAGTGAAGCCATTAATTTCAAGCACTGTTCTCTTTCCATGCACATGATATTATACAATGGGCAGGTGATGGGGATATAGGGCGAGGAATTAAGAATAAAATACTTATATAATGATGAAAATTCAAGGCCTATAAAAATGTGGACATCTATGTTGGACAACAGGTGTGGGAGGTCCCACTACCTATATTTTGAGGAATATTTTGTCAAACCACTATACAAGATGCTAGGCCACAAATGTGACTACAACCTCTCCCCAAAGATCTTAATATTTCTCCAACCAAAAGATATGGGTCATGAAGCAGGGATAAATCACAATTGGGGGGACTGGTACATGTTTTGGGATTGTACTATTATCAGGGTTTTTGGATTTGAAGCTGTACCTTATTTTTTTCCTAAGACTGTGCCAGACAAAGTTGCTTATTTAGAGATCATAAGGCAATTGTCATTTTCAGCTTTCATGCATTTAAAGAACTATGTGAGGCAGAATTTCATGCCTTCCACTTTATGCTTTGGTGATTTCACTATTATCTTTGATTCAGGTTATGACTTGGTTAGTGGTAAACTGGATTATTATGGCTTGTCGGTTGACAACAAAAGGGAAAAGTTTGATCCTGAACACTTCATTTTTTATGCCAATTTTTTTTAGAAATTGAAAGGGTATGAGCATAGTTTCCTTTTAGAATATGTCATCAAAAATTGTGAAGAAAAACAAAACATGATGAGAGTGAATGCCTACAATAGGGTTATGATGGTTGAGGCTTGGAAGGTGAATAATAACCCATACTACATAGGGGCTTTCCTTGAGGTACAAGATCCCATAGAAATGATTGAACAGTTAATCCTCCATGAAGAAGAACTGATAAGAGATGTGCCACTTGTGGCATTTGAAAGAGGAAGGGGCATCAGTCCTAGGAGGCAAGTAGAAAATATCACACCACTAGATCACTTATCACCTCAGAGTGAGATTTTTAGTTGGTTCCCTATCTGTGGAAGAAGATAACACTGAGGAGGAAGAAGAAGTCCCATAGTTTAATGCTCCTATTATACCCCAATATGATATGCCATTGGAAAGAAGTGTGATCACCTTTGAAGCCTCTAATGAGCTATCAGATGATGTGAGGCATCGTGCAAGTTAGGAATTTTTTGCAAATGATACTTTTGTGCAAACCCCTGGATTTAAGTCCTTTATTTATGAGTATAAAGGAAGACTATTAAGAGAAAGGTTAAAGGAAATTGACCCTAAGAAAGAGGCTTATGCATTGAAAGAGTTGCAACATTAAGTTGATAGGGAAGTGAGAAACATGACTGCTAAGAGAGGAAGAGCATTATTGCAAGAAGCTAGAGTTATGCTCCTTCCTGGGTGGGATATTAGTTCAGCTATTGTGTTTGACAACTTTTTGAAGAGAAAGAATACAACTTTGCAAATAACGAAGGAAGTAGGTGACATGGTCTATACAGGGTCAAGGTTCAATCCTGATAATACCACTTTGCAAATTTGGGCTCTTTACCCCCCAGGCAAGAAGCCTTCTCTCATTGACCATGATCATTTTTTTGGACATCTCTTGGTGCAAAGAGTAGGGGCTCAAAAAATCCCTTGGAGACTGTTGACTTGAATGTGAATGTAGCCAAATTCACCAAAGCCCAAATCCAAAAGCTAGTAGAGATAACTAGTGGCTGATAGAGGAAAATGATAGGTTGAAACAAGAATTAACTAACTACAAAGATAGGCTACATGCTTCTCCAAGGATTTACTCTCCTTTAATTGAACATGAAAGAAAAGTGTTAGAGGACATGTCTAAGACTACTCAATGGAAGCATAACTTTTAAAAGGATCAAAAGGAACAAGAAGAACTAAAAATAAAATTGAAGGCTACTACTTTTGAAGTAGCATCAGGGATAATTTGTATGAAATTTAAAGATATGTTCCAACATGTAGATGGTGTATGGTGTGCTCACAGTGGAACATAAAAGGCCCTCATGGAGCATGGAATTTTTGTTGATAGGATGAAGGAAATGGAATCCCATATCAAGGAAAAAGATGGAGATAATAATGATTTTATCCAAGAATGTCAGAGCCTCATGAATACACATGAAAAATTCTAGAATATCTTGACACAGGAATTGAGTGACTTCAACCAACCACTATGTATTGCCATGCTAGATTTCTTTGAAGAAACAAATTTGAAGGATTAGGAAACTTGGAAAATGAGATATCAAAATATTTTCTAGGCATCCTTGATGACATCAATGATGAGGATGAGGTACTCAAGAAAACACATAAGCACCTCAGGAGGATTGTTGGATTGGAGAATGTAATGACAGGAACTCTACATAATGTAAACACTTATGCCCAAGAGAAATACATTGATCACATCTCAAAGGTTAATTTGTTCCTTGTACGAGTTGTATGAGGAGGTAGTTAGAGTTTGGTTGTTGTGGATGCATTAACATGGTGCTCGAGCCTTGAACAGATCTTAGGTGGTCATGGGCGCTTGTTGACGATTAACGGATTGTGGTGCATCCAACAATAAACTCTTTTTAAGTTTCTATGTTATGTTAATTATGCTTTAGTTAAGAAACGATGTAACTTTTGTGAACAGACCTGAAGCTTGTTGCTTCCTGTACAAATAGGGAAACCAAGGTACAATTTTGATCATCATATCATCATCATTTCAATCCATTAGAATAGATACTATACCATCTCATCCACTTATTCATATCAAAAGAACTCATGTTATGTATGTTTATATTTTGAGAAATATAATGGAGCAGATACATTATAACTCGTAATCCATTTTCAATGTTCAATTATTGTGTCGATTTTCATGCTTATTTATTGCTTTGTTGTCTCCAAAGTGGTCTTTTCAAGTTGTTTAAATCTATAAGATTTATCAAGCCACATTTGTTGTTACTGTGTGGATGCTTTGATTGGTTTATACTTAGGTGTGAATTAAAGTCCTTTCAAATAATTTATTTTAATTTGTTTGTATTAAGAATTAAATTCCTCTTAGAGATTGGCACCCTCTTATGGTCTAAAAACCTGTGTTTTTGAGACCCAACATATTGCAAATAACTCTAAGAATTTAGAAGTCTATGAAATAGTGTATATATTCTATGAAACAGTGTATATATTCTTGTACTTGTAAATATTCTTGTGGGTATGTGCAGGATCATGATGGGCCAAAAAGTGGCAATATGATGGGTATGTGGCTAACAACTATTTTTTTACCCAAAATTGATGAAACGAAAAGGGTTTTTAAAGGAGATTCTCAGCTTTCCACTGATATCAATTATGCTTTATTTTGAATTTAATAAGTAATTATTATTCATTTTCTATTCTAATTACGACTAAAGTCTTAATTGATAGGCTGATTGAAAAACATCTATAGCTTTCAAATGGTATCACATTTTTTGAATCCAAAACATGCGTCACATTCTATGCTTCACATAATATAGGATTAAAAAAAAGAAAAATTGAATTTCATGAAGTTTTCACCAAGTTAAGGTGGTCATACATACGAGTTTTCATATTTTTTTAAAAATTGTAATAAAAAATTCATAATTAATTATTTACTTGGAAAAAAATTACAAAAAAATATAGATCACATTGGGGCATGAATCCTCTACTTATATCTTAAATCTTATAAAAAAATATTATCATTTTATTGTGCTTAGGGTGGTCAGATAGACACCTACTTCTTATTTTTTCCCTGAAATTTAAGTACCACTACATTGAAATTTCAAATTTTTGCCTTGAAATAGATATAATTTTTTTTAAACAAATCTAGTAGTTTAGAACCTACATTCAATTTGATACATATTCTATTCTTACAAATTTTTGAAATAATATAGATAACTTATTCAAATTCTTATGTCAAGTTGCCTAACTCTAATTTTTCTGAATTTTTTGCCACTTAAGGGCCTATTTTTTCCATGATGATCCTGTACATACCCTTTTACTTGTATATTCTATGAAACATTCCTTATTTTCTATGAAACAGTGTATATATTCTTGTACTTGTAAATATTCTTTTACTATTATGTCTATTGAAGAAAACAAAGTTTGAATAAAAAATGCTTCACCCTTTTTTGTAAGTGAGTATGTGAATTATTGTTTAAGGAAAAATATTACAGTGTATACATTTTCAATTTACTAGTTTCAAATATTCATTTGCTATGTATATAAAATTGTATGTTCTCTTTATCTCTAATGACATAAAATAGTAATGTCATCAGAATCAGAGTTTTCAATTTCAACACCATCATTTTCCACACTTTTCATATCCTATTCACTTTTAAGTACAATCATCAAAATTTGATTTTTATTTCTTGTCCCAATTAATCTTGATTCCTTTCAGTGCAACACAATAGGTTGCATGTTAAATTTCAAAAAAATTCTTTGAATTTTTTTGTATATATTATTTTCTCAGTGCATCATTATGTAACAACAATTTCACTTCTAAGATATACAATAAAAATAAATTAAAGCACATGTTTTATTTGTCAAGCGAAATGTATGGTGAATACCCTATGTCTTTCACATAAGTGTGCAAGTGAAATAAGACATAACTGATTGAATTTGATTTTCTACTATACGATTGTTTTTTTATGTGCTTTTTACCTTTTGCATGTGGATTACCCTCATAAAGAGACTACTTATCTTTTCTTAAATGAATCCTTTACATTTTTTTGTCTATGAAAGGAATTTACTACTTGACAACAAGTTTGTGAAGTTAATACAAATTAAGATTGGTGTAAAAGGCCATCCCCACAAATGTTGTTTGGTCTAGAATTATAATGGAAAATAAAAAAAACTTGCTAGGAGAATAAAACAAGTTTTCAATTTTCCAAGTACAACATAATATTTTTGGAGCATTTCAAAGTTTAGGACATAAGAATCATCCTTTTTAAACATGGATTGCAAATAATTTTGAAAATTTAGAATTCTTGGTCATTAACATAATTTTATGCTACAATGTCATCTAGTGTATCATTGTCAATGCTCATATGTTCTTTCAAGTATTTAATATTATCATCATCCTCATCTTGACCTGCATCATCTTCATCATCATTGAAATTTGATTGTAGACCATCTATATTGTTACCAAATGTATTTGGATCATCATTTTCTATACCATCCATATTGTTGTCTTCCATAACATCGTCTAACTTTGGATTGTTGTCTTCTTGTGCTTGAACATAACCATATATTTTTTTTTTTTAGACTGCAGGAATCGGGTAGCACGACCCCCTATAAACTGCAGTGCGCCTGGTAAACTTTTTAACGTGACCGGCGGCGCTGGCGCGACACGCCCTCCGGTACCACAGGACGGGGGGAGACTAGAACTCGTGACCAGCAGAGCCGCAACGGAATTACTTAGCCAACCGAGCTAGGGCCCCCGCCCCTTGAACATAACCATATTCAACATCATCATGGATGTCCATTTCTTTGATGTTCTCTAATCCCTCTCTCATTTTGGCCATCATTGTCTTGCTCAGTATCCACTAATGCATTTTCAAACACATGCTTTAATCTTGGATCATAATGTATGACAAATATCCATTTTGGGTCCAAAATATCTTCATAGAAAAATATTTGCACATGAACAACATACATATATTAGACGTATGTTATAAAAATTTTATCGATTAATAAACACATGCATATATTCACAATAAGCTATGAATTAATAGATTAATGATCATTACTGCTTCTCGTTTGAGTTAAAGAAATACCTACTCACAATGAATTGGTAGAACATAAGGCTCCTTATCCTTCGGTAAGAATGATGAGGAATCTATAGAAAATAATCCACCATGGGTATCATGTCTTCATTTCCTCTCAAATGCTTCATACCATCTACACTTAAAAATACAACATTTAAAAGGGCAGTAATCCAACTCAATAATTTATTGTATTTTCCCAACATATTGTAGATTCCCTTCAATTATATTCTTATCTTTTGAGCTTGATCGACTGGATTACTCGAAGTCAACCATGATGCCACAATCAAAGGATCATCTCTTTATGTCTACAATTTCTACATGATAATGTCGACCATATGCCCACATTGCTAGATATTTCCTTTCTTGTGAAAGACCATTTATTTTAGTGAAAACAAATATAATGATGAATATTAAAATAGTTAATACTGTCAAAAATGTAAGGAAACAACATTTTGTAAAATTCCAATTGCACCTTTCTTTCACATCCTCTAGACATGTTGATTTCATCTTCTGTTATGTTTGAATCTATACCTGCATCTTCTATTTGATTTTGAATCTATTTAGTAACCCATTATAGTGTGCAATCTTTGCCCCATTCCCCAAGCAGATGAGTGGGAAATGGAGTATTCCTTGGGTTCAACCTCTTAAACTATCTCCTTGCTTCTAACACTTCTCTTTTTTTATCATACAAATCAATCCATTTGTTCATAAAGTCCATGTGGTATAGAATGAACTTGTCAAGTATAGAACTTTCATCTACACCTATTACATGTCAACATCTTTATTTCAAAATCCAAATGTCATGCTGTTAATTTGACAAATAAATTACAGAGTAAATTAATGATTGCAAGAAAAACAACCACAGTGATAGTGAATTTACTTACTAATTTGTACTTCAACACCATTAGATTGTGGTTTTTCTCCATCAATAATATATGATGCTCGTTCTTCATCCCAGATGTGTGGGCCATCTTCAAAATCCTTACCAAGGAATTCACACAAGAAGAAAAATGCTTCATTCAATACATACCCTTCAGCTATGCAACCCTCTGGATGTGCCTTTTGTAGGACATATATCTTTTAAGAGTTTTCATATACCTCTCAAAGAAAAACATCCACCTCATTGATACGACACCCACCAATTCAATTTCATCAAATAAGTGTATAAGTAAATGAAATTTTAGGTCTATGAAACTTGTAGGGAGCTCCTTCTCAAATACACATACAATTTTTGCAATTTATTTCTTCCACTTTGGAACTTCAGATTCATGGATCTCCTTGGAGGTCACCCACCTAATATAAGAATATTAAATTAGTATGAACCTTTAGTCATATATTAAAATGCAATATAATATATTTGTCTCTCACACATGAACATTTCATATAACCACACACCTTGTAAATGTTGACAATCGACTTATGGCATTCCTTAAGTCAACTGTAAGACAAGAACCCCCCCTAATTTCCAATGGCATGATATGCTATCAAACACATTTATGAAAAGGTCATTAGTAATTTTTTCTCACGCAACAAAATATAAAAAAAATAATTAGTGCTTAATCAATGTTACCAGTAAATGTTAAATGTTGATATATAATACCTTTATTAAATTATGAAAATCATGTGTTTTAATTCTTGTGATATGTTCATCAATTGTAAAAGCTTTAGCTAATGATGACCCATAGCCAGTAGGTGTCCTTATTGAATGAATGACATTTTTTAGGTGGTCTAGATCTTTTTTTTTCAAAAACCATGGACCTTCTGCATATGTTTCATTTTCCCTGTTTGGCCACAAATGTTTTCTATCAAATTTGGTATGTGAAAGAGAAATATCTCTCCTCAAAGACAAGGTGTCCTCTTTTCCTGATATGTGTCGAAATATAGAATCTGACACATTTTTGAAGATGTGCATAGGATCTAATAGGTGAGATATTAATAGATCCTTCCAGTAAGGGAGCTCATGTAAAATATGGATTTCCTTTTCATTCCTTTTGGCATATTAACTAAAACTTGTTCTAGTTCTTCAATTGAATTACCCTGATCAGAAAAATCCTCCCAAGCTTTCAATTCAACATCTTCATACTTCTTAAGCCAATCACCTAGACCCATAATCATGGGAGGGCCTCTATTTTCAACTTTTCCATCAAATTGATTCTTCGGGTGATTTCTAACCTATGATCTAGTGGTAGAAAAACCATATTGTTTGCGTAAATAAATTTATGTAGATATTTAGAATACTTCCCTTGAAATTGTTCTACATATCTTGGACATGCAAATATCCCCTTTGTTTGAAGTCTTGCAATTCAATAAGTAATGTTAATAACATAAAAAAAATAGTATAAAACTAAGTATGAAAGTTGGGATGAAAATAAATTATAAATGTAAATATGTAAATATTTTATCTTACTAGAACAAACACCAAGTCATGGGAAATCATGAATAGTCCAACATAGCACACCATACAACATGAAGGGAATATTTGATGGAGGACGTGATATGTCATACATTCTTATGCCTTTCCATAGTAGTTGCATCTCATCAATAAAAGGCGCAAGATAAACATACATGTTTTTAACTTGATGTTTTCCTGGAACAATGAGAGTCAAATAAGGTGCTCCTTTCTAACATTCATCCATGGGGGAATATTGTATACTATCAATCCGAATTGCCAAACACTATAATTTGAGCTTGGGAAAGAGAACAGGTACACTCCATCAATTACAAGACCAAACCTAATACTACGTGGTTCATCTTTGAATTTTGTTGGCCATTTTTCCTCTATGTGTTTCATTTCTTTGGAGTCAGTCATAATTCACATGAATCCATCTTTACTCCTGTTCTTTGCATGCTAGTCCATCAATTGTGCTAGTGAATTGCAACGAAACATTTGTTGAAGTCTAGGTATAATTCACATGTGACATAAAACCTTCTTTGGAACTATAGGACCTTGTACATCTGTATGACATCTCTTCTCTTTGCATACAAGGCATTCTACCTTGTTTTGATATTCATCTTTGTATAAAATGAAATCATTTTTACATGAATGAATTTGTTTAAATATTCAATCCCCAACTCAACCAACAAGAGATGCCCCTCTCTACAAGTTGATGGAAACACATTCTCTTCAGGGAATATTTTAGTGTTTAGTGCCCTGTAAGATTGCTAGAGATTAAATCAATTGAATTTTTTACTTATGATGAACATGCATGTTTGATATGTCAATATATACTAGGACTGTTTATATACAATATATGGTTTTAAAATCCCCTTAAAGAAATATAAACGAATTTGATGAATGTTTACGAATTATGTACACCAATTGAAAATGCAAAGTAAGAAATAGATTTCAACTCACTTCAGTAGGGTAGTGAATCCTTTGTCTGACCAACCAAATAGTGACTTGATTTCTAATAATATTAATGTGCACATGCCAGTTTTGAGGTTCTACTTGCACCCGATTTGAACATGAGTGTCTTTGCTGCTTGCTTGATGGAGTCTTTGATGTTGTTATCATCAACATTATGTTGGTGGTAATTACCCCTGCTATCATCGTTATTGTCAACCATATCATCATTATTGTCATAATTGTTTCCATCCCTAAAGAAACTTGTAAGCATTTCATTCAATCCTTTTTCATGCACTGCATTTTCTCTATCATGATCATCATCATTAAGGTTAGGTGACATGTCATCAGTGTATGCAACTCTCATCATCTCTTCAAAGTTCTCAGGTGGTAGTGCTCTCTTCAATCTTTCTCTTCTCACCTTGGTATGGTTTAAAAGATGATGGTTTAAAAGATGGTTTGGATCATCCCATCCAAATCTTAATAACCTAGCTGGATCTTGGGTATTAGTATGTGTTTCATCAAAATCTTCTACCTATCAACAAACACAAGCATTATTTAATGTTTTTTCAACAATTGGATAAATCATAAATGTATCAATTTCAAAGAAACATAATCAAATATGGCTTAAAAAATAAAAAATAAAAAATATATGAGCATATATACATCAATTGAATAATGGAACATTATTTTATAGACTACCTTTTTTATACAATAATTTAAATAAAACACAATTTTGACAACATAGTTTAGAAAACATCAGTCCACACCCATTTATTATTCTTTGGTTTTAATTGATTGTAGGAGACATACTACCGACTGGAAGCTCATCATATATGTAATGTCTTTGTAAAATAGCTCATTTGAATTGTTTCTTTCCATGACATACAAAACATCCACAAACAACAATTTTCTCAAAGTATTCATCCCATGTACTATAGTCCTAACCTACCTCTTCTTCAATGTAATCATTTGTTATGTTTACAATATCCATTGTCATATCCTCTTCCACCCACTGTCATCTACATGATTTAATAGTTTTAGGTCCACATCCACGTACATATCTTCTTCTTTTTCTAGTTGAATGCTTAGGCTCTACATTTGCTCCAATCTCCATCTAAAATAATCAACAACATGCATTAATTTATGTCAAGATTGGATAATACATTATAAATTTCAATAATACTGTGAAAAAAGATGGATGTATCACAAAATTCCATCAAATCATATTTTCCTAAGTTAAGTCAAAATTTGAGTACCTAATGTCCCACTTCATTCGTTGTGTCCTCATTTGATATGACACGATTTGTTGCCATGGCCTTGTCTCACCCCTATAATACACAACATAGTAAATAATGTTTAGTACACCAATTATATCATTTCAATGAGTATGTTATCCAACACAAAACCTCGCTTTAGTTATATATTTGACATATTGATATCTCATCTATGTTGCAACATTTATGAATTCATAAACACCTTCCTCCTTTGATTGAGGTTGTTTTTGATCTTCTTACCTCTATTGTATCTGTAGATTTCGTTGTCTCATCTATTTCCACCCACTTTCCTCTCAGTGATTTAGTATTTCTACGTCATCCATGTCCTCTCTCCATGGCCTCCTCTATGAATAAAAATTTTGGCACAAAAGCTTTCACCGTTCTACCTCTGAGAAGGAAGAAGCAACTTGCGGGACCATGGTAAAAACTGCTCTACCACACCGAGCTGATGAAGGAGCCACATGACAACGGTGGTCACCGCACTACCACATGCCAATGGTAGATGACTTGCAAGAGTCACCGCAACACTCGCAAGAATAGAAGGAAGTGTCATGTGCCACCACATAAGCTTTCACTGCACTACCGCCAAGAAGGATGAAACACCTTGTAGGACTGTGGTAAAGACCGCATAGAGCTGATGAAGGAGCCATGGGACAACGGTGGTCACAAAAACAAGGTAGGCGTTGGAATTATTTCCAACACTCTAGATCCTATGATACACAACAATGAAAATAGTCACTATACAACAAAGATAGGCACTCAATTAGGCGCACTTGATGCTACCTTAGGTGCACCAAATAGATTACATTAACGGGAAAAAGTTGGTGCTAAACTTGGTGTTAACTAACACTGACTAAATTGTCGACTATTGAATCAAAATAAAAAATTTAAAAATTTCCTGCGTGAAGGAAGAAATTAGATGACAAAAAAGGAAAAAATGTTGCACGAAGGAAGAGAGTTGGGTGCTACCAGCAACTGATGAGAAATTTGATTTATTTTGCGACACCATATGTAGGTAAGGTTACAATTTTTTTTTCTTCATTGAATTCATGATTGTTTACTACTCTTTGTATTGCATTTGAATTCATGATTGTTTACTGGTTTGTGGCCTAACCTGTCCAGGCAACCTCTAAATTGTTCCATCATTATAAATTGTAAAACCTTTGAGAAACCAACAAAAAAATTTACCCTACCCATTTGAGCTTTGGCTCAAAATATTATAGCACAAAGCTAGGATGCCTCTGTATTCTTTCCCTAACCTGGGTATCAAGGAAATAGTGAACTAATTGGAAAATATGGGAATTGGGCCAGTCACTATTGAGCAACTATTGAAAATAAATGCAGAAACCGCTTGGTTTTTCCTAGTCGCACCATAGTCACCAATGCCATGACAAATTCATGCAAGATTGCATTATGAAATTTTTTTCATGATAAGGTTATCAACACTTTAAGCAAACCCAACGAATGTGTTTTCCCTAAGTTATCAACACTAAGAAAACCTAGGGAACATGTCACTGCTAAGTAACTACTGAAAATAAATGTAGCAACCACTTGGTTTTTCCCATTCACACCACAATCACTGATGCCATGACAAATTCGTGCAATATTGCATTATGAAAGAGTTTTCATGATAAGGTTATCAACACTAAGCAAACACAGCGAACATATTTTTCCTAGGTTATCAACACTAAGCAAACCCAATGAACATATTTTCCCACAAAACAAAACTTTCATACCTCAAACTAGATGAAAATAATTTTCCCTAGGTCACCTCAAAATGTCAAGCAATAGAAGGAAGCGAGCATTGTCAATAGACTCTAGCCACAATGAGGTAATTCATTGTCAATTTATAGATTTGTAAATGTTTTCATTGTTTCTTTGAATTTTACTTTTTAGTTTTTTATTTCAAAATTTAAAAGAAGAAATACAATTTAAATATATATATATAGGTATAAATTTTTTAATTATTTTGATTTTGGTCTTTAAATACTCTTGTTTATTTTTTTATTTTTTATTATTTATAAGAATATTAAAACTTAATATATTTAATTTTCTTCTTTCTCTTATTGAATCTATTATTAGTTTAATAATTCTTTGCTTAGTTTTTTCTTATTGTTGATCCTTTGGTCTATTAGCATTTGGTTGTTCTTTCTTTCCTTCCCTTTTTGAATTATTATTTTGGTGCTTATTTTTCTTCTTGAATTGGTTCTATTTCTCATGCTTTGTCACTTGAACTTTTAAATTTGCATTTTTAGTTTATTTCCCTCATTTGTTGTTGAATTTTTTGTTGATTTTTTAAATTTTTTAAATTTTTTAAATTTTTGTAAGGTTGTTTATAGGTTGCTTGTTTTGAAATTCTTTCTCCTGTCAAGTCATTGCCCTCTACCTTGGTTCTCATGCAACCCATCATCCTTCCCTCCCTTCTCAAACCTTTTAGGAATTTCTTGGTTTGCTTCTTATCATTTCTCTCTTGGTACTCTCTTTTTCATCCTAATGATGGATCATAGAGTGTGATCTAAAATGTTGATGCAAAAATTAACACACAATTGAATCCAGAAATCTTTTACGATTAACAATATGGATTGTGGAAACTTATTATCTTTGATCCTTGGTCTTCTTGGTTCCCACGCCATGATATGGTTATGCAAATGAAAATGAAGCAAAGTAATCATCTCCTTCTCCGCTGGCTAGAAGAATGCATGCTTAATGTTTTGATACATGATATCAACTCTCTCTTATGCTCTCATGGTTGAATACCGAAATCCATTATGGTGGCCCTCCAGAGTTCTAGTCATATTTCATCCTTTTCTACCAAATGTTGGCCTGATCCACACATTTGCCAGCCTAATTGGCTTTATTTTTGAAAGCTGAAGTTTCTCCTGAGTCACCAATGTAGCTCTCTCTGCCTTTTCAAACTCTTTCATTGTTATAGATTGTCTCTGGGATTTAATCATTTGTACCACATGGTTGATGTGCTTTTAATCCTTGCATCTAAAGGAAATTTCCTTAACATAAATACTGCTAGGGAATTTTAATGTTGCCATCAATTGTCATTGGAATTAAAGCCGGTACCTGTAACATTGAAAATTATCCTTATATAAGAACTTCCTCCATCTTGTTGGCTTGTAACACTCTTAATGGTGGCTACATGAAATATGATTTTGATTCCTCTTCTACATCAAAGGGTTCATATCCTTGATTTGACTCTTCTAAATTATTAGAATCAGAATCACTAGCTTCCATATTCAAAAATTCCCAACCACCATCTTCAATAAATTTATCTAGATCATTATTAACACTCTTCAAAATTGGCCACTAGTTCAAGTTCATTATGCTTTCATAATACTTTATATCCATGAAGTTTAGTCATTCCTTGATGCCATCAAG
Source organism: Sequoia sempervirens (assembly GCA_007258455.2). Lineage (NCBI taxonomy): Eukaryota > Viridiplantae > Streptophyta > Pinopsida > Cupressales > Cupressaceae > Sequoia > Sequoia sempervirens. Next base: position 270,847,600 of record VDFB02270651.1, read on the forward strand.
TGAAGATTGAGGAATGGAATCAATGCAGAGTACATCCCACTTGAAGTCTTTGAAAACAATAGCCATATCAAATTCCTTTTGCCCAAGTCCTACTCTCTCAAGGTTAACAATCTCAATCTCACTAATAGTGATTATTAAGAAAGGTAATTCCACCAACTCTACCAAATAGTTTACCATAGGAACAATAAAAGTAGAGGCTTTGAAAGGAACTCCATGAAAACCAAGCTCTCTAAATGGTATATCAAACTCTAGTTCAAAATCTTTTAGATGAGGCTGCTCCCATAGCTCTCTTACTCGCTTGACAAATCCTTGAAACTTTGTATTGATTTTATTTTTCTTATCCCTCTCTTATTGTTCTTCCTCAATTTCATCAGGATCATAGATTGACCTTCTTGCCCCTCCTAAAGTTTGGACCACATCCATTACCTCCACATAAAACTGAACACCCTTAGTCTTCTTGGTTCCCACGTCGTGATATGGTTATGCAAATGAAAATGAAGCAAAGTAATCATCTCCTTCTCTGCTGGTTGGAAGAATGCATGGTTAATGTTTTGATACATGATATTATCTCTCTCTTTTTCTCTCATGATTGAATACTAAAATCTATTATAGTGGGCCTCCAAAGTTCCAGTCATCTTTCTTCTTCTTCCACCAAATGTTGGCCTAATCCACAAGTTTTCCAGCCTAATTGGCTTTGTTTTTGAAAGCTAAAGTTTGTCCTGACTCACCAGTATTAGTTGTAACTGTTTTGAAATTTTATTATGGTATGTGCACTTTGATATGATGTAATATGATTATGGTTTCATCTCATATGTTGTAATATTAGATATATAACAGAAAAGTAAATTATTGCATGAAATAAATAATAACTTTTCATTTTAAATGTTTTTTTTTTGCAGAACACAAGTCTTCCAGAAGATCAAGACAATCCTCAACATGATATAGATCCAGAAAATATTGGTTTTTTTGGTATAGATCACATGGAAAAGGATGATGATGATGAATATATGGAAGAGACTGAGGCCGATGACAATGATGATGACGACGGCGATGACGACGACAATGATGATCAGGATGGTGATGATGATGATGAGACAGTTGGTGATAGTAACTAGTGACATTCATGATCATATAGACTACATCATGGATCATTGCTGATATATCATTATGATGGCTCTTTTCATGATTACTATCATATGTATCATTTTCACAGCCTACTATACTATATTGTTGAGTTGTATCATATTGACATGTATCATTTTCACTATATCATTTGGACATGTATCATCTTGACTTGTAGCAATTTGAGTTACATAATTTCTCAATTTTATTTATATCATTTGTACATGTATCATTTTCACTTATGTCGACTATTAGACATGTATCATTCTTACATGTTTTTGATGTACTGGCATATTTGACTTTCACTTATTTTAGTTATATATGATGATGATCTTATCAGTATTGACTTGTCAATTTATATATATTAAAAGTGGTCAATTATTTTTGGATGGATATTTATTAAGTATGATGATTTTGATTTACTGAGCTTAGGATGGATGTTGTCAAATTCAATTAAACTATAGATATTTGATTCACTTGTTTTAATTATAGATGATGATCATGTTACAATAATTATATTGTTATTTAATCATATGAGTTAAATAATTAAATTCCTTACTCTATAATCATATAGTTATTTAAGAAGCACAATATATTTAACTAATTAAATTGAAATAAAACATATTAAATTAATAAATGGAAGCAAACCAAGAAGCATTTTTAGAAGCAAAAAAGAAGCAACAATGGAAGCTAAACTAAAAGAAAACCAGAAGCAATCTTGGAAGCAAAACTGGAAGCAAAACTGGAAGCAAAACTAGAAGCAAAACTGGAAGCAAAACTAAAAGAAAAACTGAAAACAAATACGGAAGCAAAACTGGAAGCAAAACTAGAAGCAAAACCGGAAGCAAACCTGGAAGCAAAACCGAAAGCAAAACTAGAAGCAAATTTAGAAGCAAAATTGGAAGCAAAACTAGAAGCAAAACCGGAAGAAAACTTGCAAGCAAAACTAGAAGCAAAACTAGAAGCAAAACTGGAAGCAAAAATGGAAGCAAATGTGGAAGCAAAACTAGAAGCAAAACTGAAAGAAAAAGTGGAATGAAAATCAAAAGCAAAACCAGAAGCAAAATTGGAAGTAAAATTGGAAGCAAACTTGGAAGCAAAATTGGAAGCAAACTTGGAGGCAAAACTAGATGCAAAATTGGAAGAAAAACTAGAAGCAAAATGAGAGTAGACATGGAAGCAAAATCGGAAGCCAAATTGGGCACCAATTTTGGCGCCATTTCTGTTGTTACTTCCCAACGCTAATGGAGGCACCATGATTTTTCAGTGCTAATTACGATGCTAAATATGGCTGAAAATTTGGTGCAAAATCGGATGTCAAACTAACCATGCATGTTTGCACCAAGTTTAATGTCAGCCAAATTGTCCAACTCATGTACTCAAAATATACTAAAATCCGGTGCCAAAGTCGGCGCTAATTGCCTGTTGTGTTGTTGTGGGGGTTGATATGGCCTTGTACTCAAGTCATGTTGGAATTAAATAATTATGTTGCCATGTAGGAAAGGATATAGAAAATTAAATATTTTATTTAAGTGTATCTACTAAGGGTTAATGAAACTCTATTTTTTATGTAGAAACTAGAGAGAGTTGTGTAATCACCTAAGGGAGAATGGAAATCTATCAATAATCTTAAGCATCCAACTCAACAATGAATCAAACCTTCTCAAGGATTTCACGATACTCACCATTGGAAATGATTTTACAATATCTTTCACAAACATTCAAATTTTTTATTACTATTCAACTAATCATTTAATACAAAAAAAAAATCAATTCCAATAGCAATTTTATGACTATAGTTTTATAGCTCATAGTAAGGGATTAGCCAATTTGTCAATACTTGACTACAAATACAAAAAATAGTTTATAACTTCACTTTCATGAGCTATGGATGAACCCACAATAGTGGTTGACAATTTTTCTCCAAACTGGACACTGAAATAATTTTTTTTAACTAAATCTTCACTTTCAAACACCTATAGCGGCTAAACAGTGAGGAATTTGAAGATGGTGCAAACTAAAGTTTCGTGACATTTTTTCTATAGATTCTAAATATATTTTTTTCAAAATTTTTGGAATCAAATTGATTTCTTTTTCCATCTCCCTTGAAAACTTTTTCTTTTCAGAAAACAATATTTTTAAAAAGTGATGCTCACCGTATAACGTATAAATTTTTTTCCATGAAGGATAAAATTATAGTTCTTTCAAATTTAGATTTTTAACTCTAATATCTAGTGCTTCCACTTGGTTAGATAATTTTTTATTGAATATTTTTTCTTTAATCAAGTTTTGAAGTCAAAACAATTACAATTCAAACATAGCACGACCATATAACGCATAATTTTTTTTGTATGTATCAAAATTCAATTTTACATTTTTGTTGGATCAAGGACTTCAATATCTAGCACTCATATTTAAAAAAACAAATTGATAATATTCTATTTTTCCACATGTGCGAAAGAGCTTGATTTTTGGTGAAAACCTACATTCATAAGAAATAAAAAATAAATATAATAATTAAATTAAATTTATTTAAAATTATACTTTTTGGGAAGCTTATAATAAGGACTAAATAATTACAAAAATAAATTTTAAATTAATTCAATTGATCCCCCAAAAGGTAAATCAAAAGTGGTTTTTTATCAGCATTTTGATAGGTGTAAAGGAGACTTTGTTATAGGTATGGTTTAAAACTAGTGGGGTTCTATCCAAGGGGGTTTGATCTAATATAGTTTGATCAAACCCTCTTCAATTGGAATGCTTTAAATGGAAGTTTTTAAGGATTAAATCATTATATTTTCTAAAAATATGTGATTTTAGAAAAAATCAGAATCCCTCAGAAATTGTAAACTAGCTTTGTGGGATCACCCCTATACTAGTGCAACAAGGTGTTATACTAATACCCATGTGGCTGTGTATTCAATTAATTGATTTTTAGTTCACTTTTTTCCTTTACTTCTACAGATGATAAAAGTTAGAGTTTGATTTATATCTTGTGATCATTGAAGGGGAGCTTTTCATAGTTTAATTGAACACTAGTTTGTCATTTGTATCAAAATGGTAATACTATGAAGTTTATGAACAAGCAAATACATTATTTATTATCTAGTGAATATGATAAGATGTGATGCAACTCCTATTGAATTTACTTGTCAAATATGGAATTGTATTTTTTGTTATTAATTTTTCTATTGTAGGAGTTTTGTTATAGAAGTTGTTTCATATTAACTAATAAATTAATAAATAATGGAAAACATATGATAAGAAAAACTTGTAGCATTGGAAACACATGAAAAAACAAAATACAACTCTTAATGAAGTCACAAACAAACAAGATAATAATCTTAATTTCATGATATTATTTGTGCACTTTGTTAAGTTTTAAGATACTATCAAGATATGTTAGTTATTGGTATCAACCATTTTATTTTAACTAATATTTAAAATACTAGACAATGATTATCATATTACTTATTCAAAAATAGTCTTTGACCAACCATTATTATTAACAAATTTGTAATGCTCATCAAATGTGTATTATCCTTTACCAAAGAGATTTCAATTTTAGTTCCCATCAAATGTAGATATAAAAATATAATATGAACTTATATTCAATATAGCATGTACAAGAAACTATTAATATGAAATTAAGGTAATGCAAGTGAAAAGAAATGATGACAAGTATAATTTGAACTTATAGTTGATAATTTTGTGGTAGATAATAAACAAATAAACCTACAGTAGGTTGTAGAAAAATTCTATATAGAGTTATAGAAAAAATAGTATATAACATGATGTATTTATAACCATGTCATCGAATAAACTTATTATTGGTGACCTATGCACTTTTATTTGATTAGATGAGATTCAATTATATTGCATCATTTTATTGGCTAATGTCATGAAGTTAGGATTGAAGCATGTAATATAAAGGAATGAGCATGTAGATTTGATGGATTTAAAGATCTTTGAAATATACTCACGAGTTTGAATGCATTTATTTGTTTTTGTTGATTTTTATCCTTTCAAAGAAAGTTTATGACTTGGTTGATGAAACTTATATATTTGATGTTTTGTTTGTAGGAATTTATGATGGAAATGACCATTTGTTGGACAAATATGACTTGAAGATGTTATGTTCATATTGAGATTTAAAGCAATTAAATTTCTTTGATGGGATAATTGATATGCAATTTTATTATAAAAAGATTATGCATTTGTATTACAATTTATTTTATGAATAACAACTATCAATGTGTGTGGGATGATTAATATACAACTTTGTGTACTTGAAATAATTAATTTACGCCGAAGGTGTATCCAATATAAAAAAGAGCAAGCTAAGTTTAGAAATCCATGGTCCACCTTTTACGAGAAGGCTGCATATGATTGAAAGTTTTCCCATTGTTAGATATTATGTCACTACTTTTTACTATTTTTTAGGCCTTCATTGCTTTTCACGTCATCCATTTTCATGTAAATCTTTTTTCCATAAATTTCGGTGTTTCCTCTATGAAATGAACTGGGCTAACTTTCACAATCAATGATGTGCAGTTTGATCTGATTCATTCATCAGTGAAATGAACATTTAATGCTACCACCGTCCTTGCAATGAAATTTCCTAAGGGTGGGGTTCCATGGGGGTGCTTTAGGATCTATTTTTAAGGAGATGGATGTCTCATGAAGTAAAAAAAAAATTGCTATAGGATTAATTGGAATCCTTTCCTAAAGAATAGTAGCTCCTACCTTTTAGGACTGCAAATTTGAGGGGGTGAAAATGGGGTGGGGCTGGAGATTGCCCATAGTTGAGGAATTTTATCTACCATTTGTCAATCATGACAACTTTCAGATTCCTGCCAAAAAACAACTAGAGATAAAAATAGAGAATAGTGTGTGCACAACACCAACTAAGTTCATGGGACCTCCAACTTCCTTAAATTTGGAGCTTAATATTTTAAGCTAAAGAGTGCTACTAAATTCATGAGACCACCAGATTTAAAATATTCCTAAAAATTCTTAGCAGCACCTGGTGAAAATTTTCAGGAAGCCCCCTCCATGGGACCCCACCCTAAGTACATTGATACATAGCCGTTGGATATGATCTAAAAATATTTTTTGTTGAACAACATAAAGAGAGATGCCTAGTAGAACAAGATTGATGTACCATGGTTTCAGTTTGGAAGTAAACAAATGTGAAGATCTCAAATGAGCTTCAAAACAGGATCAGGGGAATTTACTTCTATAGTGGTATATAACCACCACCACAATCTGTGAGACGTTGTACCATGGTAGAGAGAAAGGAGAAGAGCCCAGTTCAAGTGTGTAGAGCGAGGAAATACTGAAGAGGAATGTTGGTATAAGAAGGACGTTGTTGAGGGATTGTGTGTATTTACTAGTTTCGGCAGCCAAGCTTCTCCTTGTCCATTTCCATCAAGCTTGCCATTACAAAATGAAACCCAACTCACAAAATCGATGTCCTCCAGTTTATAGACGATATGCTATTGAAAATAAAGATGATTAGCCTCGATGTATCAATTATTTCTCTTTGCTTTTAAATTAGTAATGATTCTTTGCTTTAAATAGTTTTGTGTGGTTGTTTTGGCAAGCCCTTTCATGAGTTCAGGTATTGAACTTGAATCTGTTGCTTGGAGCACTAAAGTTGCTTCTAAATCAGACACCATTTCAAGAGAAGCTAACTAATTACATAAATGGGTAACACATTTATCAACAAATTATGTTTGGTAAAATAAGTTGAAAGTTCGTAATGGGAAATACCAATTATAACTGAGTAATTTGTTTTGACTCAGGAAATAGTGAAAGGACTTCGAAGTGTTGCTTGAAAGGTGGTGAAAAATGGTGGGAGAGTGTTACTATATATTCTTGGGATTGTCTCTAACAGTATCTACTCAGAAGAGATATATAAAAGTGAGTTTCAATGTAGAGTACAACAAGTTATAAGAAAAAAATGTTCATTGGATCAAAGATGTGAATTAGTATGGAGAAACAATTCTCCATGAGACTTCAAAATTACTTAAATTTGCAAACCCTAGATTCATATATTATTGTGTATCAGGGTTTGAAGCTGTGTAGAAATGGCAGAAGCTGCAAATGGGGACTCAAAAGCCTCAAAATCCTCTGGTGACGGCTATGAAATAAACATAGAAAGCTTCACTAAAATATTGAAAATTTTGTATGACCATTGGAATGACCATAGGCAGAGCTTTATTTAACCAAAATAACTTAACAATTTTAAACTAATGTAGAATATATCACTCTTTTTTTGGCGATATACAATTACAGTTACATCCATTTCATATTTATGCTTACATATGAATCTGGCCACACCTAGCTTATGTTTTGTATGAATTTTGATAAGTTCCAACCCAAAACATATAAATCTTTTTTATGCCTAGATTTTATCTAGACTTACAGGGCTTAGCTAATGTGAAGTTAGATGCATACAAGTGTGGTTAAGCCCAATTCATATTGGGCTCATTTAGTGAAGTTTAGCCCTTGATATTTAGATGTTTTCCTCCTATGCATTTAGTTGAATAACTTTTAGACAAAACTATTTTTAATCACACTCCATAATCCATTAAAATGGATGAGAAATAAAAATGTTTTTGAAAGAGGAAAAAATGGGTTTTATAGGGACCCAAAACCACAAATTTTATAGAAAAAAGATAAGATCGTCAAAAACCCCATTAAAAGAGAGGCTGTAAAGAAAACAACAAAATGACAAAGCCACAGCCACCAAAAAGGCTAGCAAGGGCCGCAGAAAAGACCCAAAAAGACCAAAAAAAATGCCAATAGCGACTAAACTTGGGACTTTAAAGATTTTGTCGTCTCAGCTTCCAATTCGTTCATTTCCTGAACCCCCCTCTTTAAGATCTGGACCATATGGGTAGTAGGAGGCACTTTCCTCTTAAGGTTGGCACAGGTCCTTTTCGATATACCTTGGTCATTGTTCTTGCTTTTATCCTTGTCCTCTTCTAGATCAACAACCAACGAGCATTGTTGTGACTTTTCCAACTTTTCATAAATAAAAATGTTATTCAATTTGAAAATACAATTTCTTTTAGTTATTGTCAAATTAATAGTCCTAATGATAAAAGTAGGTCTAATGGTTGTTTCCTCTTATCACAATAACTCAAATAAAATCAGGCTTCAATTTTTCTTGTTTTCTATGCAACAAAACATGTCACCACTAATGGTTGTGAGATCAAGTCCTCTATTACTTTTAATCATGTAAATGTTCAAATTAGTGGAAAAAACTATGATCATAGCCTCTACATTCTGATACAATGTTATATTGGTATATTTGCAATGCAAATGATTGCAAGAAATGCACAAAATGGATTTGTTACAAAACCTTTGAAAACTTATATATATCCAAATGCACATGGTGGTTGTAAAACTAGTCTTCATAACCTTTTCAACATCCTTCTAGCCTACACCAAAATGGGAGATTCATTAGAGAGGATTGATGGACATAAATATATAATTGAAAGAGAATTAACCTAGGTTGTTTTACTTACATGTTCCTTGGTAGATATGTACACAAAATGCCTCAAAGAAATGCAATGGAATTATTCAAGAAAATGCAATTGGCACATTAAAGCCAATCTCCACAACCTTTGTCAGCACCTTTCACTATAGAAAAATTGACCTCATATATTGCAAAATGTATGCCAAAAAATAGACCAATTTTTTCCCTAATTGACCTTCCACACCTCTTCGGCATACCCATTGCACACCAAGGTGCAATAGCTAGTATACAATTATTTTACATATACATTTTATATTAGCATGTCCTCTCATATCTTGTAGAGAGAATATGCAAAATCCATATCATATCACAATATTGACAATGAATTTTATTTTTGCAAATCCTTTATCACCTATTTTAATAAAACATATTCTATTTATTAAACATTTTCATTGTAGACAATGATTGCATCCATTATCATAAAATATGAATCTTATAAATATGTCTCTAATTAAATTTAAAAAAAAAACATATATAATATTTGAAATGTTTTTTAATTTTCTAAATAATTAATGCCAGTCCTATTTATTCAATTTCATATCTACTCACCACCCTCTTCCCTAATTTGACTGTGACTGTGAAGAAGAGTGAATGAATGAATGATTTTAATAATGTACACCAGACCATCAGCCTATGGACCAGACGAGCTCAAAGCATAGTTATATATGCGAACTTTTCGGGTTTCCTAAAAAGTCGGAACAATGTTTTGGAGGCTCACGTTTTTTGAATGGACTCGTTATATAAGTATATGTGTGTATGTTTTATTTGGCGTGATGCAGCGCGAGGGACAGAAGATTGACAGAGAGCCGCACACACTCCCATCAAACCAGCAATGAAAATAGTCGCGAAATTGATAGCCGCGGAATTTTAAACGGCGTACTGCGTACGTTTCTCTATATACGTGTATTTATTCAATTGGTAGAGGTATTGAGGTGGATGACGAGAGTGAGCAGAAACAGCGTGAATTTACTGCTAACTATGTCTTTTGCCACAGATTCAATGGCCACATTTAATAATATTTTTATTACTTGCCGCTTGCTGTCGGAGGTTACGTGCTAAGTAGTGATACGTTTCTTCAAAGAAATTGACTATGGAGACCTCAATTTTGGACACGCTCTGAAAAGTTGCTGTTAAAAAAGTAACAGGCTTCAAGAATAAGTAGAACGATAATCGTTCCGTAGCCAGGGAAAACTGGATCCTGTCCTGCTTATGACAAAACTGAGCTTTCAAACATAGGGAGAGGACTCACTAGTTGTGCACCCTAATTTCGTACTTTTAATTATTCTATATGGAAATTTCAAATCACTCCCAATTTTGTACAGCAGCTTACTCGTCAAGTCCCCAACTAATAACTAAGGTTTCAGGGCCACATCAGCATGCTTTTTGTCAAGGTGTCCAAAAAGACCCAAAAAAAAAGTGAGACCAATACTTGTGCATTCAGAGCATGGTTTATTAAATGTTGATGTGGAATCACATGATTGGTTGTTTTTTAGATCAAAACAATACATTTTGTTTAATTATGGGTAGTCATCATCAACACTAACAACTTTAAAGTCACAACTATTGGTCCAATATTGATAAAAATATTGGGCATTATATAAACAACTACTATCACAACTATTGAAACATGCTCAGGTACTAGGTCCATGAATTTATGAGTTGAATTAATGTTGATATTTTGGCATATGCAAGCAAAATGTCGTACGGTGACGTCGTCCCTAAGTTTTCGGGAAACCAACCATAATTTTCCACTCTAGGTACATACATATTCACACTTAACTTACAGTTAACCGTCTATACAGCGTTGAGATTGCGACAACGTCTATATAGCCCCTACGTTGCACCCATACATGCATGATGCCCCATGATATTGCAAATGTTTGAAAAGTTATATTTACGATTTTAGGACAGTCGTTCAATGCCAGATAATTATTACAGACTCCCTCACACTCCAGTTTTAAGGCCAAAAATAATTATGATTTCTTGGATTTCATTTACTCCTTTGGGTTATTTTGATTTGAGTTATTTTGATTTAGTTTGTTTTTAGTTTCATTAATGCAGTGTGGTTTTATTTTCTCATAAATCATAATAACCCAAGACCAATAATAACTCGAGACCAAAATACGATGACTTATAGAAGTAGATGAAATCCACCAAGAATACACCATTAACTGACGTTGAATTGGAGTGTAATGGAGTCCGTAATAATTATTTGGCATTAAACGACTGTCTTAAAATCGTAAATATAGTTTTCAAACTGTTGCAACATCATGGGCCATGATGCATGTATGGGTGCATCATAGGGGTTGTATAGACGTTGCCCTAAAATCTAGTAAGGCATGGTTGAAAATCAGCGGGAGGACATCGCAATGGAGGTTGGAAGTCATAGGCACAAAAGTGGTGTTTCTCGGCTTTCGTGGGGTTCCCTCAGTGAAGTTGTGGTAGTTTCTCGATCCCCTTCTCTTTCTTGCAAGGGCGAGGAGGAGGAGGAGTGTTATTTTATTTTTTTACAGAGAACAAAAATAGATTATCAAATGATAATTTATGCAAGAAAATAGAGACACAACAACAAAGACAACACAAAATGTTTAACGTGGTTCGACAATATGCCTACATCCACCAAAAGTAGGAGACAATTTTTTTATTAACCACACAGTACACATCTTTTATTACAAATAGTCCAATATATATATAATGGACTCTTCAACCGACTAACCAAGTATGTCGTGTTGCATTAGCTAGAGCACGAGAAAGAGAATCATCCAATTTTAGATAAATTGGAACTGTTCAACAACATATGGACTGTATTAGGAGTTTGTTTGTTCAATGCATTACTAGAATTTGGATTATGTTGGAATAGATTTTGGTTGCATTTGAACGGATTTTGTTTTCATTTACCGAACTTCACATCCCAACAATCTCCCACTTGAAGTCCAAACAATACTGTGAACAATCATGCTTCAAGAAATCTCCTACTTTCCAAGACCTACTATCATAGGCTTACCAATCCAAGAGAAGCTCTACAGAACTCCAGCATCTCTTTTGAAACAACCTTTGTAAGTTCATCTACAGGATTCACATTCGAATGTATCTTTTCCAACTTGATCTTACCCTCTTCAAGAACATTTCGAATATAGTGATATCGAAGCTCTATATGCTTTGTTCGTGAATGAAATGCTGCATTTTTGGCCAAGTGAATGATACTTTTACTATCACTGTATAGTACAAATTCCTTCTGTCTATTACCCAATTCAGACAATAACCTCTGCAACCACAACATATCCTTTGCTCCTTCTGTCATTGCAATATACTCTGCTTCAATAGTTGAAAGGGCCACTACTTTCTGCAACCTAGAAATCCAGCTAACTACTGCTCTTGCCAATGTGAACACATACCCTATTGTAGATCATCTTCAATCTAAATCTCCAACCATATCCGAATCAACATATCCAAGCAATTGTGCATCCTCACCTCTAAACCTCAAAACATGGTTTGAAGTTCCTTTAAGATATCTTAAAATCCATTTAATTTCTTGCCAATGAACCTTTTCTAGATTACTTGTGTATCTACTGACCACTCCCACTACTTGGGAAATATCTAGTCTTGTGCAGACCATAGCATACATTAAACTCCCAACTGCAGATGAATATGGCACTGTTTCCATGCATTCTTTTTCTTCAAGTTTCTTGGGACACATCTCAGAAGATAATTTAAAATGCTCTGCTAGAGTTGTGCTTACAGCTTTGGAATCCTTCATGTTAAATCTTTCTAGTACCTTTTCAATGTATTTCTCCTATGACAATATAAGTTCCCTTTTCTTCCTGTCTTTGATAATTCTCATTCCAAGGATTTGCTTTGCAACTCCCAAATCCTTCATTGAAAATTTCTTAGATAACTGTTGTTTCAACCTGTTAAAAACAACTATGCTAGATCCTGCAACTAGCATATCATCAACATACACCAATAGCAATACAAATTCTCCATTATCAAAGAACTTATAATAAACACAATGCTCAGATTCACATCTAGTAAAGTTTTTCTCAGACATGAAAGAATCAAATTTTAGATACCATTGTCTAGGAGCTTGTTTCAACCCATATAAACTATGATTTAGTTTGCAAACTAGTTCTTCTTTACCTTTTTCCTCAAAACCTTCTAGTTGCTTCATGTACAATTCTTCTTCCAAGTAACCATGAAGAAAAGTTGTCTTGACATCAAGTTGTTCCAACTCTAAATCATGACAACTACTAAACCCAACACTACTCTAATGGAGTTCATTTTCACAACTGGTGAAAATATCTCTATAAAATCAATTCCCTTTTGTTGAGCATATCCCTTGACCACTAATCTGGCTTTAAATATTTTCTTCCCACATGCTTCTTCCTTCAACCTATACACCCACTTGCTTTGTAACACTTTCTGATTTGGTGGGAGGGATACTAAATCCCATGTGTGATTTCCCTTAAGAGTTTCCATCTCATCTCTCATGGCTTCCATCCATTTATTGTTATCTTTATCTGCACATGGTTCTTTAAATGTAGTAGGTTCAAACTCATCAAAAAGCAATAAATATTGAATAAAATCTTTATACCTGGTTGAAGGCCTACACTCTCTAGTGGACCTCCTAACTAGAGGAATCAAATCTTGTGCATTAGTAGATGGAGGAACATGTTCTTCATTATCTTGAAAATCTTGTGGTTGGTCATGTGTTTGGATTTGCATTGGTGGTTTTGGCTGGTTTACAATCACATTTTGTTTAAACATATCACTACCATTCATGATATCTTCTAATGGAATATACTCCTTAGGTGATTTGACTTCTTGTAAACCTGGCATTACTTTTTCATTAAATATCACATCTCTACTTCATGTAACACACTTAGTAACTAGATCCCACAACCTATAACCATATGTTTCATCTCCATATCCAATGAAGATACACCTTTTAGATTTCATGCCAAGCTTAGTTCATTTTTCTTTCAAGGAATATGAACAAAAGCTTCAAATCCAAACAATGCAAATGATCATAGGAAATTTTCTTACCTAACCATTTTTCTTCTGGAATTCCAAATTCAAGCCAAGTGGATGGTGCTTTATTAATTAGATACACTGATGCATTTACTGCTTCTACCCAAAACTCTTTTCCTAGTCTTGCATTTGCAAGCATGCTTTGTGCTCGTTCCATAATGGTTTTGTTTAATCTTTATGTAGCACCGTTCTCTTGTTGTATATGAGGAACAATATTGATTCTCTAAATACCATTCTCTTCACAGTATTGATCAAATTCTTTCGAACAATACTCACCTCCATTATCAATCTTAAAACTTTTAATCTTATAACCAGTTTGGTTCTCAACAAGTGCTTTAAAGGTTTTAAATATACCAAAAACTTGAGACTTCTTTTTCATCATATAAACCCAAACCTTCCTAGTGCAATCATCCAAAAAACTAACAAAATAAATGGAGCCTCCAATAGATGCTACCTTTGTGGGGCCGAAGACATCCGAATGCACTAGCTCTGATGGTTGTGTCTTCATCTTGTGTTTATTTTTAGAGAATATTATCCTCTTTTATTTTCCATAGATGCAATGCTCACATAACTCCATATCCACTTCTTTCAAACCTGGAAGTTGGTTCTTCAAAATCTCAAGTCCCTTCTTGTTCATGTGTCCAAGCTTTTTATGTCAAAGCTCTGTTGTGCTATTTGCTACTGCCAATGTAACTCCCACTTCAATCTGACCCTCTAGTACATACAATGTACTAGATTTTCTTCCTCTTGCTAAGACCAATGCTCCTTTTGTTACCTTCCATGCTCCTACTCCAAATGTAACATTATAACCAAGAGCATCTAATTGCCCAGTTGAAATCAAGTTTCTTCTGAGTTGAGGAACATTCTCACATCTTTTAGCAACCAATTGTTACTATTCTTCATCTTCAATAGAAAATCTCCTTTTCCAACGATACTACAAGGTTCATCATCACCGAGTTAAACCTTACCAAAATTACCAGCTTGGTAATTTCTAAAACAATCTCTTGAAGACTTTGCATGAAATGATGCTCCTAAGTCAAGTATCCAAACATCTGCAACAACATTGAACTTGAAGATAAATTAAGAGCATTGGAATCTTCTTCAGAATTTGTATTTACCTCATTATCTTTAGATTGATTTTCAACCTTCTTGTTCTAGAGGGTCCAACAATTTTTCTTCAAGTGGCCCTCCTTACCGCAATGCCAACAAATGCCTTTTCTACCTTTGGATTGGGATCTTTTGGTAGACTTTGATCTTTTCCTCTGGTTATCCTTGCCTCATTGTTATGTTATTCCTTTCTTGTCAGCTACTAAAGCAACACTCGATGAATTACGGGTATGTGCAGGATCATGGTGGGCCAAAAAGTGGCAATGAGGAAAAAAACACATCTTTCATCGACCCAAAAATGCGAAAATACCGTGTTGACTTTTCTTAGGCTCGGGTGTCAGTACACACCACCATAGAAAACACCAAACCTAGTTTTCCAAATCGGATATCCGATTTGTAAAAAGCATATATATACAAACTCTGTCGCTTTTTAAAAGTCATTTCACAATTAACAACCCATGAGCGCACAGTGAGTTGATTCTTCGCGTAACGAATATCCGATTTGGCCAGAATTCGATTTGAAAAGGTAAGATTTTTTATTTTTATTTGATTTGATTCAATTTTGAATTAGATTTGGATAATTTCAAATAGTTTTTTGTGGATTTTTTTAAAAATAGGGTTTTTGATTGAATTTTCATCAAAAATTTGAATTTAGAATGGATTTTGATAAAAAAATGAATTTTGTGGATTTTTCTCAAAATAGGGTTTTGATTGAATTTTTATGAAAATTTTGAATTTAGAATGGATTTTGATAAAAAAAATGAATGTTTTTGTGGATTTTTTTTCAAAATAGGGTTTTTGATTGAATTTTTATGAAACAATTGAGTTTAGAATGGATTTTGATAAAAAAAATGAATGTTTTTTATGGATTTTGATTTAAAAATAGTGTTTCTTATGTATTTGTATTAAAAATTAGAGAATTTTATAGATTTTTGTTAAAAAGTAGGCTTTTTTTGGATTTTTTTTAAAAACTAGGGTATTTTTATAATATTTTCATTTATATTGTCTAATTTTAATTAGATTAATTATTTTTTAACTTTAATCAGGCATTATGGCTGTTGAGAATGAGAATGCACAAATTCCACCAGTTGAGAATGAAGATCCACCAGCTGAGAATCAAAATGCAGAAATTCCAAATGCTCCACCACCTCCGTAGCCATCAATTGAAGACTTAATTCATGAAAAATTGGAGCAATTGAGGGGCATTTGTGATGTTTATAAGAAAATCCCTTGATTATGTCGTATGTCAACCACATTGACAGGAATAATTACAAATGTAGAAATCCTCTCCACCCAACATAATGCCTTTCATTCGTGGCGAGAAACAATGAGGGAATATTATGCATGTGGATTGTCTTATGATGATGTGAAAGATATCCAAATAAAAAAAGCCCAAATAGGCTCTTTATTTATTAACCCCAACACTAGTTTGCCAGTTAATGTTAACAAACCAAAACTTTCTATAAAATGGTGCACGCATAGGGGCATAGTAGATAACTTTTGGGATCGTTGGTGTATGGTTTTTGATAAACCACCCAACAATAATCTTGATGTACCTTTTTACTTTATTAAAAAATTATATGTTGAGTTTTTGTTAGGGCATCATGTCAATTACTTTGACATTAAACCCTTCTAGGGCGTTGGTGGAGGTATGCCCCAAGATAGGCTAGGGGCAGCTAGAGTAGGCAAGCGCCCACATGTTCCCCATCCTCCCCTTCCTCTGCCACCTCCAGTACAACATCTAGATATTACGGAGGATGCAGCCACACAAACTATCTAGGCCATTCACTCTTTGAGTGGTCTTTTGGTTTCCCATGCTTCTTCAGTAGCTCAGCCACAGTCTGGTGATCTTGGCGATGGATCCAGTGTTGTTGCATCATCCTCCTCGGGTCCACATATTTGTGTGCCACATATTTGCAATACGTGCCAACAAATATTCTTGGGTCCTATTGTACAACCCCCTAAGCATCCATTAGACACTTCTGATTATGACATCCAGGATGTGGAGATTATAGCAGATCACACATAGGGGAGTGGAGCACACCCTACATAGTCCTCTCCTACTAGAGAGGTGGACATTGGAGTAGTTACACAGGTAACATTTAAGGTGTAGATTCATAACTTGCATATTTTTTAAAAATAATATTAATAAGACATAGTATCAAGTACTAATATTTATTTACATGGTCTATTTAACAATTAATGTTTGAGGAGGAGCTCACATGGGTGACTGATAGCACCCTTAGGGCCATTTCATTTGGCCTCGAGACACACATAGTATGTATTTTCACACTCACTCATTTACATTTTTTTACTGTATACTTGCTTGTCATTTGAATTGTCATTAATGAAATTATATATTAACTTATATGTTTATCTTATTCTCTGCTTGTAGGAAGCACCTAGTGCGAGTGAGGTGCGATGCTCTCCAGACTATGGAGGCACAATGTTAGATAAGGGAAAGGTAATTGAACTCAAATTTGATTGAATTAAGATTTATAAGATCTTTTATTGATTATGCATACATTGACATAGATTCGTAGTTTCATATGTACTTGTCATTTTTATGTACAGGAGGTTGTGAGCTATACATCATTGTTGATAAGTGCCACAACACCTGAAGGAGTAGGTATTCAAACACCTAAAGGAGGAGGTGTTGAAACACCTAAAGGAGATACAGAAAAAGATCAGCCTAAAGAGGTATGTGTTTATTTTATTTTGTGCCTGGTAAATGTGTTCTTATTACTGACAATTCTATGCTAACTTGGATCAATTTCATGTTTTTGTTCACATATATAGATTGACGTTACAAAATTTGGTTTGGTTAGTTCTTTGAGAGGGGTATATTATAGGACTATTGACCCTTCGAAGAGACATATATTTCAGGTAATCAAGATTTCAATTCTAGAGTTCAATTATAATTCAATGTGTATTGATTTTTATGTTAATTATTCAATTTTAAATTATATAGTATAACTTTAATCTCAATTGTGGTTTGACTTTTTCTTGTGCAGCTACCTTCAGAGCCAACAAGTGCTTCAAATAGGCTCCATTTTGATGATCCACCAATAGTTTAGGATGAGATAGACATTTTGGCATGTAAATTTTGAATAGATACCGAGATGGCATATGCCACATATTGTAAAACTTTGTTTGAGTTGGCGTTGATGCCATTTTTTTATATGGACATACACTTGATTATTGGATAATTTGATATATATAGAAGTTGACAATCAAAATTTAATTTCCTCCTCATGTGCATGATTAAACTCTTTGAAAATTTAATCAAGTGAGCAATGGTTAAATATCAATGTACAATATCATAAAAAGAATGGTTAAATATTATGTAGTTTATACTCATATTTGATTACATTGCATTGCACATCTTTCAAACTCAAAGCATTACTTCACATTGCATAAGTAACAACTAGATGCTGATAGATGAAAAAATTTCAATAACAATATAGTTTTTACAAAGTCAACCTAAGCAGTTATGCAATTACTTCACATTAAACATAACTAATAACTAGGAGCAACTATCAATTGCATTAGCTTGTCATGGAATTCTATGAGACAACATTTCTTTGAGGAAACTTGGCACAAAACTCATTAAAAATGAAAATAAAGCACTCAAAAAAACTTTAAAGGGGTCTTAGGCCTGCTGCCCCCTCATTCCACACGTTATGCAACCATTTACTTGCAGTGTAGGGGCCGAACAATGGAGAAAACATGTATAAATTATATATATATATATATATATATATATATATATATATATATATATATATATATATATATATATATATATATATATATATAAATAGCCTTGAAGCATGAATTATGATTAGAATATCACATAACATCTTTTAAACAAAAAAACCACTATAAACTTGAATGTCATTTAAAACATGCATGATAAATATTCATCGTTGAAACTTGAGTTGTGGTAGCTTGATATACAGAGTCGATTGATGCCAGGTTTCAATTTGTATGATATTGAAAAAATAAGCCAACTGAGTAGAGTTATCAACATTCTTCAAAAATCATAAGAATTCCTTTAGTACACTAGCCATTTTGACGTCTTCTTGCAGTCTCAAACACTATTTTGCATAATTGTTACATTGGTCTTAGTTCAATGATGTTGAACAATTTTAGAAAAAATAAAGTTGTGTCACGGTCCGCATTCAATCCAACAAGCAAAAATGAAAGCTCAACTGCTTGGAATGAAAATTCTTGTTTGCAAAACAAATGAGTAAGAATGAGGTAGTTAAGGTGTTTGAAGTTATTTAGAGGTCACTTTTAGGGTTAAGGCTTAAAATTTTATTTTTTAAATGCACTCAAACAAAACTTGCATGAGGGATCTGAGGCCTGGCACTCATTCCACTGTTATGTAGCAATTTACTTGCGATTAAGCAGAATTTGAACAATGGAGAAAACATGTAAAAAATAATATATATATGTGCAGCGCAGGAAGCATGAATTCTGATTAGAATATCACAGCATCTATAAACAAAAAAACCACATAAAATTGAATGTCATTTAAAACATGCATGATAAATATTCATTATTTGGAAACTTGAATTTGTGACCCGATGCTTATAAGTCTATTGATATCGATTTAATTTGTATGATATTGAAAAAATAAGACAAGCTGAGTAGAGTTATCAGAAGCATTCTTCAAAATCTTAAGAATTCTTTTAGTACACTCAAGGTTATTAGATGTCTTCTTGATCCTCAAAGAGATTATTTTGTATCATTGTTACATTGGTCTTGAGAGTGGTAGCTTCAAAAATATGGTACAATAGAAACTACGGTTTCACATTGCAATGTAACGATGGCATGGGAAGATTTTCTTTGAAAGCAAGGAAATTAAAATTTCGACCTCTTGGAATGAAAATGCTTGTTGCAAAACAAATGAATATGAATGAGGTAGTTAAAATTGTTTAAAGTGGATTTAGAGGTCACTTTTAGGTGGAATTAAGGTGTTTAGGTAGATTTAGAATTAAACTTTAGAAGAGAGATGTTGAAGAGTACATCAAGTCAGTGAGAACCGAAGTGTAATGTGTTTAGTTTGTGGTACTCCTTTGTTTCTCTGCAGATGTGTGATAAATTCTTAGTTCAATGATGTTGAACAATTTTAGAAAAAAAGAAAGTTGTGTCACGGTCCGCATTTAATCCAACAAGCAAAAATGAAAGCTCAGCCTCTTGGAATGAAAATGCTTGTTTGCAAAACAAATGAATAAGAATGAGGTAGTTAAGGTGTTTGAAGTTATTTAGAGGTCACTTTTAGGGTGGAAGGCTTAAAACTCCATTTTAAATGTACAAAAAAGAATGAAATTACTTCAAACCAAGTTTGTAAAGAAGTTACCTATGTTGCCCTCTAGTTTCCCTTAAGAGTCCAAAGTGCTAAAAGGAAACAATCTTTGAAGGGATATTTCTCGGAGACAATGATGCTTACAAACTCTCTGTTTGAGGCTATGGGATCATGTTGGGACCATCTACAAAAACCTCTCTTAGTTTTTGCTATCTCGGAGGCATTTTCCTATGGTGATGACTTTTAAGTGGAGGGAAAAGTTGT
>VDFB02270651.1:270868083-271235473 GCA_007258455.2 Sequoia sempervirens
TAGACATGACATGTATTCTCCTAATTTCCACAATGTGAAACCAAATTAAAAATTGACATCTCAAAACCTTTGCATCACTTTTCCTCCATAATTTGAAATGATTTTTTAAAAGCTTTACCAACTATATAGAATTTACTGATCCTAACTCTTGACCAAACTTAAATTAAAATATATAAGAAATAAATATTTAATCTTATTTTAAACATTAAATTTATTTATTAAAATTAAAATACTGAAATACTAATGAACTAAATTCAGCTCTCGGTAATTTTGATGTGACAGACACGTGTCCAGTCAGTATGAGAGAAGAGACAAATCTGCACTTTAACAGATTAGGAGTTAATACGATGGAGAAGTATACAGTCCATATGCCCAAAATGAGAAAGCTTCACGTTCAGAAAATTGCGCTTTGGTATTGGAGGTTACGTCTACACTTACATAGTAATGAAATTGCCGGTCCAATAAATACGTCTCTGTATAATTTAATAGACATTGAATTCTACATCTGGAGGGTACGCTTTCTTGAATCGTGCGGAGATAATGCCAGGGTATCAAACAATTAGCAGTATTAGGATGCTGATGAAGTTATTTGTAATTCTATATATTTAATTTTGTTAATGTTTAAAATATAATGTTCCAATTGACTGTTTCTCTGCTGTTATATTTATTATTTTAGTATCAAATCCAATGAACTATCCCTTGTTAAAGTGTGTTTGATAATTTCATTCACTTATGTTGAAAGGAATAAGGATTCCTTTAAAAAGTGGATTGTGTGTTTAAGGAGGTCCTTTAGGCTGCAGAAATAAGCATAGAAGTTGTCAAAAAGAGATCATAGTTTACATAGTGATGAGGTCTAAAAAAAAAAGAACCATTAAATATTGATAGTGATGATTATTTCATTGAAGATGGGACACTTGTCTTATTTTTAAGAGGCCAACATTTTGAAGATAAGGATGGATGCAATAGAGAGTAGTTAGATGCTCAATAGTCTAAAGTGCTTGTAGATCAAAGCAACTATATCTAATTAGAGTTATGAGACATACATGTGAGGATTGGTGTCCAATAGTTCATGAGAGATCCAAAATCTGAAAATTCAACATCATATTTTTAGAGAATTTGCAGAAGCAAAAGATTTGTAGAGAAGGTTGAAGAGCCTATTTGAGATTGAATAAAAGAATCATGCCTGTGTGTGTTAGAAAAAAATATTTGTTTGTTGTAGCAATTTGTGTGTTTTATAATTCCTTCAACTGGTATCAAAGCAAGTTTGAGAAGGTTATTTGTATTTTGAGAATTTGCAGAAGCAGAAGATTTGCAGAGAAGGTTGAAAAGCCAATTGAAGTCTTGAAGGAATCTCTGCCTAGAAAAGATGACGCAGTCTACAAGGAGAAGAACAAGCACAACCATAATCTAAATAATTGATTTGAGGAGATCATTGTTCGAAGAGGCCGCAGTTCTCAGAGAAGATTAGAAGATCGCATATCAGGAAAATGTTGATTTACATGTAGGACATCATAATTTTTAAAAGAAAGAGAGGTTGTAGTCCTCAGAGAAAATTAGAGAGTCAAATAGAAGATCGTGGATCTTATAGAAGTCACATGTAATAAAGAGAGGCAATCACTATCAAAGAAGTTAAATTGCATATTGGAGTGCATGTTTGAAAGAAGAGTTCATAGTAGAGGAAAGAAAAGAAGATTGTAGTTTTCCATAAATTAGTCCAACCCACCGATGTGAAGTCATGTGATAAAGTTAGATCCTAGCCTTAGAAAAGGCCATAGTGTTTTGTCAAAAAGAAAATGAAGCCCTCTGTCTAGGTGGAGAGAAAGTGTGGACCCCTGAAGGAATCATAGCCAAGAAAGGCGTAGTCCAAAAGGAGATCCCCACATGATAATAGGAACGTATAGAAGTCGAAAGAAGAAATGAAGTTAGCTGTGGATGTTGAGAGAAGATTTGAAGAACACAGTCATAATTGGTTTGGTGTTGATCTAAAATTAGTGGTCGAAATTCAGGGGAAGTGTTGGACTGTGGTAATTTCCCCTACATCACAGGAGGACAAAGTAAGGATAAAAGTATGGTTTTGCTTGAGGTTTCTTAGAGTTTGTAATTTGCATTGTGTTGCATGAGAAGTTTATAGAAGTCTTTAGATGTTTATAAGACCTTTATATAATGAGGCATTTTTAATTCATTCACTGTCTCTAATCTTTGATCAATTAGTAGAATCATGACATTTATTTGATAAGGTGTTTTAATTGAATACTGTAACATTCGAGATATTTGTAATGTTTGAGATTGAATAAAAGAATCATGTGTGTGTTAGAAAAACAATCTCTAGATTTGCTATAACAATTTGTGTTTTTTGTAATTCCTTTAGCAACTAGACCTGGGAGTAGCTTGAAGAAGTCTTTTGGTTCGAGAACTATTTTTAAATAAAACTTTTGCATAATATATTTTTTATTATTTTACGTTTAATGTTGTAGCATTAAGAGGAGTTGGAATATGCGTTACAACATAATTGTAGACATGACTATTAGTCTCTTAATATTTAGTAATCATCAGTCAGTTGTCAAACAACTCTAGTTAGTTGTCACTCAATTATAATTTGTTTTCAAATCAGTTAATAATATTATAGGATGTTGATGAAGTTATTTGTAACTATATATATGTAACTCTATCAATGTAGAAAATATAATGTGTGAGTTCATTGTGTTTCTTTGTTATTATATTTTCTATTTTCTATGGCCTAGTCTAAAAGGCCTCTATGTGGGATGTGGCACTACCTTCTTTAGAAACTTAAATATTGGCATCTCTCTGCATTCTTCTCCTCCTTATTTTTCTCATTAATTATTGAAATCAACTTCCTAGAAATATTTGTAGGACACATCACCAGGACACATATGAGCACAAGAAATAAAGTACAACTTCCTAGATAATTTCAAACTTGAAATCATACATGATCGCAACTGGAATCAAAGAGAAGTCCTTACACTTTTCATTCAGATTACATAAAATGCACTTGACAAAAAGAATAGTTTTACCTCATAAGTTCAATTGCCATATGCCATAACATGGAGTTCACTACATCTAGAATGTTGATATGTATCTTCACGAGCCTCGATGAGTCTTCTGCTACAAAGGGAGAGCATCATCCGAGTGCTTTTCTTCCAACCATGGACTTAAGTGATCCCCCACACACTTCCTATCTAAAAGTGGCCCTGCCCTTCATGGAGGGTATAGATATAAGGAACTATTGAGTTTCTCCATCTGATTCCTAGTGATGTGTCCTACAAATCTCAATTGACCATACAACTCTAGACCCCTTCTAGCTAAGTATGATCATTCTGATTGGTCATGCCATCTAGACACACACCTCTAACTCATCTTAGAAACTATCTCATCCTATAGTTTTACTTACTTTATTTGGTACTCTAGACACAAACAATTCTGAACTGAAAATCCATTCTAGCCAATCAGACTTAGAACTAATCCTTGATCCAGGATATACATGCAATATAAATATTTAGGTATTTCCAACCTTTTAAGAGTTCCTTATTTCATTCTTACAATTTCTAGGGTACTTATTACTTTCTATCATTTTACTCTCTAGATTCAAATACCAAACATATTTGATGCATTAAAATGAGTTTCGACTGTTATCATAGAATCTCTTAAAGTATTACAAAGACTCTTCCTGTCTTTTTCGATGGTTTTCTCGACCTTTCACTGCCAATCAATATATATATATATATATATATATATATATATAATGTACAATGTCATATATGGCAATAGAGTTATAGATTTCCTATATCCTCATTGTTTCAATACTAGGGTTTAGCTTCTCTAATCCAATACATGGAAATATCAAACATACTTGTTTTCCAAAGGTAATAGCATTAGTGTAGAAAATCATTTAAGAATAAATACTTCTAATCTTTCCTAGACCACTTGGCATTGCTTGAGTTCACATTTTATGTAGCATGAATAAACATAGCATTGAAGATATTCTCTCACCAATATAATATCTAAAAGAATACTATCATTTCATAACAATAGTTTTGATTTGGGTCAATCTTTCAACCCTAAAAAGGTTTGATTTATAAAAGACAATAATCTTCTTTCAATCCTTTGGTCTACTTGGAACAACTGACTTCCAACATAAGTTAGGTTTTGAGCTCATATATATGTAACATCCTAGTATATATATATATATCACATAAACCTTCATCAATCAAAATAGTTTACGACTTTCTTGTGAGATTGAGATACGAATCTCACAATATGCCCAACCTTGGATTAATCACTCTAGTGATGTTCAACCGAAGCATTAACTTTGTCTTTTGTGTACTTAGCAATAAAATAAGTTCTATAAAGGCTACAAGATCTATATCTTGCATTGCCTAGATTACTCTCTCTCTCCTAGGAAAACATAAGTACTTAATAGTTGTTAATCAACAAGCTATCTAAATTTCCACATCCTTGGCTTGCCTATTCTCCTAGATTATTTTTACAAAATGACACGCAAAACTCAATTTTACATCAGGAATTCTATATCTATGATGCAACATTGCCACTTCAATATCATAAAGTTATTATCTTCACTAAAATCTCCATTCAGATAAATAGTAATGATATGCTTCTAAAAGCAAGAATACATCTATTGAACTATCATAGTCTTCAATCTAGATATTCCTTTAAGACTATAATGCCATCATCTAAGAAGACATGAGAAAGGGATAGCAAACGTCATTTAATTATCTTGAAAGAAACATCTAATGCATCCTTGAAAGAATAGAGTGGAGAAATCTATCAATAGACATCTTCTATAATTACTCACCCTAAATTTAACTTTTATTGGTTTGCCATCTTATCTCTACCTAAGCTTACCGATTTTAACCCTTACTTCTAAAACAAGGTTCAATAGGTTCCAACATTTATAGTAGTAGTATAATAACTAGGAGTTTATTACTGAGCCTTACGCTATCATGACTCAACATTGTCTCGGCCTCATGCAAAGATATCTTCTCATATATTATTTTGGCCACATAATAAAAATAGCTCATCATTTAACTATGCCAAAATATGATGCCTTAACCCCTATTCACAGTAAAGGAGTATAATGACCTCACTTGTTACTTCAAGCTATAAATTTTATCCAGAGATTAGCCTTCTCTTTCAACACCTCACCTTCTCTACCCATCGTTCTACTATCCAAGAGCATATATGATGTTCCACTCCCTTAATTTTATGGTGTAAGCCTTCTCCTCCCACTCGGTTACAGTGTAGATCCTCCCAAAGTATAGTCTATTTTGAGTTAATACACACATTTCTAAGTGTTTCCTGTCATGTCGTCATGCCCACAAGTCTCTTACTTTCTCCTTTCTTCATAATCATGGTGTCCGCTCCTGAGTTATGTCCATGACAACTATATCTTGTTATCCTTGATAATGTAATGATGTCCCAACTTATCTAGCGATATGAGGATTTTAAAACTATCAGCATTAGCAACTGTCCCTTGCTTTCTATGTGTTAAACATCGTTTATGGTTTCTCCCCTTCCAAATACCCTTCAATTGTCCACCCCTTTCCCTTAAAGGCTCCTTTCAAATAGTTAAGGGGTCAGGTAACTCTCCCCCCAAACCCACCAATGGTTTTTCCTTTTTTAATGAATGAAACCAACCATTATTCAACCACTTAAAAAGTAGTTATCTTCTTTCCCAATGAACCACACCTCAAGAGCATTAAATACTCTAGTAAAAAGTTGTTAAGCAACTACCCACTTAGCTGTGGGTAACTGAACTCAGGGTTGTAAAAAATATTCACTAATAAGTCGTGGTATCATAGGTAGAAACTTTGCCTAAACTTTAGCTACATTAGCAGGTACTGGAAGTGGAGCGATGAGTCTTTAAATATCACTTCTTTGTTTGATAAAAAACTCCTCCACTACACTAGTTACCCCAAACAAAATGGCCACTCCTTTAATTATCTTAACATGAAATTTCACGCAGACCCAAGGGTTAACTTTACAATCATTCCCATCTTAACCTTCATTAACGAGCCTACAAAAGTTCTTACTCAGTGGCTTGCAAGCATAAATGGAGTTACTAGTCATTAAAGACCACTCCAAAAGGATAAAGCTTCTCTTAGCTCAAGGATATTACATAATAATAATCTAAAAACATATGTATTAATACCAATAGGGTTTACAAAGATGTGACATAAATTTACGCACAAAAAGTGACTGAGTTGAGACATTCTTCCCTACATGAATAGAAGGAAATCACGTCGATTCTGTTTAGACAAAATCTAGAATTCAATGTCAAAACTACTAACAAGAAACATATTATCAATTATACCGATTACACTATTGAGGTCACAACATAAACTCGTTTACGACATAAGAAGCGACATGTTCGACAGAAAGTTGTCTTAGTCGCAAAACAACTAATGTTCAACCTTGACGACGTCAATTTCCCCAAAATGATTAGGTTGACGTTAAACAACATGAAAAAATACTTTTAACGACATTGACAACTTGTCGAGTCAAGAAATAAACTTAGACCAAAAGGGTCGAGTATCACTTACTTGACTTGACTAGGTTCACCATTTTGCGCCAACACTATACCTAAGATGGCGACAACTTGTTCTCTTCCTTGTATCTATACCCTTCTCTCTAATGATGCTCTCCCTCCCTTTCTCAGAGGGTGGAAACTTGTTCCCTGAATGCAACTTGCAAACACCAACTCGAGATTAGTGTATCATTAATCATTTCATAATCCTTATGAAATTATCACACTTTGACAACTTAAACACTTGTCAATTATAGTCAAATAAACATAACTCATGAAAACATTGATTTTTCCAGACATTTTTACTAAACATCATATCATTGAATCATGTGTAATCATCTACTAATTACCTTAAAAGTAAAAAGTAAAATATAGTTAAAGTTAGGCGTATAATAGTTTTTTATGTTGATAAATGGTTCTACGTTAATTTAGTGAGCTATTGCTTTGCATGAGAGAATTCATTTTTAGGGAGGTTAATTCCAATTTGTCAATCTATTTATTTTCATGTAATTCGCTCTATGATATATGTTTGAGGGTGATCAAGATTTCTTTGATAGTCAAAAGTATTTTTATCTATGCCTACCACATCTTTTTATATATCCTTTCGATCTTACTTTAACATTGATATGCCATTGCCTAGGCTTACCATTAGAAAAGTAGAATAAGAAAACTCCTATAGTAGTAGGAATTATTTGACTATCATAGGAATATAAACAATGACTAATATTAGCGACCATTCTACAAGTTATGGTTAATATGAATATAGAGATTATACTCCTCTAGGTAGGTATCCTAAAAGACTCTTTTCAACATACTCTTCCCTATGTTTACCTATGCAAAATGATATGATTTAAATATGAGAAGCTTCTATATTATTTTCTCTCACTTAATTAGTTCTTAATCCAAGCTTTGTACCTCATACAACACTTAAACAAAACTTCTGAATGTTGATAACAAAGTATTAGTATTACTCAAAGAAAATCCTCTAAGATATTAGATCCAAAGATTAAATACCAAATACCATTAATATGTTAAACCCTTATGACCAGAATATACCCTGAATAATTGATTACACTACTTATGCTATTCTGTATGATACTCCCATATAAAATTGTTTTTGTCTGAAAAAACCTTATTTTTTAGACTGGTAGCAACTCCCCAGATACCAATCCATGCACATATTATAACTGTAACATTATAAGGGCCTTCAATTCAGGAAATGATCATCACAAATGTTAAAATAAACAATACAGGTTCCACGCCCCTGAATTTAATTGTCACCTTACAAACAAATGGTTAGGAATACTTCTAAATTATGGCAGATTTAGGTGGCTTAAAATATACATGTCTTCAAATCACTATTCGATCAAGCTTAATAGCCCTAGCAAACCTGTAAGTTCCCATAAACATGAAAACATCCACTCTCTTCGCATAGAATACCAAAATTCATGTTGGAATATGTGAGAAAAATTATGGTTTTGGAACCTACACATTACTAAAGGATCCACTTGGCAGAAATAAGTAGTGAATGAATCAAGGTGAAATATATAAATATATATACCTTATACACATCTAGGATTGTGACAGGTTAACATGTATTCAAATTATGTGAAAACAAAAGAGAACAAGCCCCGAACAGGCCCGTGCCCATCGTTCCTCTTATGGATCCCACGTTACCTTACAAAGGAGAAGTAGCACACAAAGAGGATTAGATCTAACAGTGAGTGCATTCCTTCAATGAGATCAACTGTATGAGTAGCATGAATGCCATGGGGAGACTGCAGTTGTGGAGGCATGCTATAGGCCATCACAAAATTCAATTATTATAGACCATCATAAAACCTTAAATTCTATACACCCTAAATTGTCTCTCAAAAAAATTTCAAAAGAACGTGCATCTTATCATGCACGTATAGTTGATTTTTATATGTGAAAATTTAATACTAGAATGTTTGTATGATTAGAATTAATTATTAAATATGCTTGTAAAAGTTAATAAGGGTTGTATTGTAATTAAAGTTCCTCTTAAATTTGATTAAAAACATTTCTTTTAAAATAGCATGAAAGAATATAGTCTATAAAGTTAAATGTATGATGTATAGACTTTGATTTATTCTTATTTTCTTGGAGCAAGCAGTTGAACTTGACATGAGAGCTAATAGTTTTAGCTTGCTATTTGCATACATTACAAGAATGTACTAGTCGATTCCTCATACCATAATGAAATATAACATATAATAAAATCAAAAATCATTCTCTGAAAACCAACAAGAAAGTCTTCCCGAAATAAGATGAACTAAATTGAATATACAATGAATGCACAAAGTTGTGAGTCAATTTAGATGCCACTTTAAATTTTTTTACTGAATTGCACGTTTGACAAGTGCCTAATGGCTTAGATGATCAAGCCTAAGGCTTGATCATACCAAACTAGTTTGGTGAGCACCAAAATTGGTGCTCGCCAAATGTGAAAGTTGCAATTAAAAAAAGCAATCCTCATTTCTTTCATTATGTTGTTCATCCACAACATGCCTACATATTTTCCCCTTCCCAACCCACGCTCACCAAATAGAAAGAAATTTTTTCACTTGGAGCATTTGAATCTTTGTCAAGATGCTACCAAGACTGGTGCAGGAGCACCTCATCCACCATTGGCAAGATCCAATACTTGAAGGTTGTTCATTTGGTCATCTAGTTGAATCAAGGTTAGCATAGGGGTGTTTTAAGTTTATTTATCCTAAATAAGGTCTATCAAGACCATTTGTTATGTATTTGAGAGATATTGTGTTATAGGTGTCATGTTTAGGAAAAATTGCAAAAAAATGTAATGTTGTTAAGACAAGAAAAGTTGTCAAATTGCAATTTTGAGCATAATTAAGGGTCTTAGTATTTGAAAGTTGGTTATAGTCATTGGGAAGTTGTATCTTAGAGGGAAAATGTATTTAAAAGCCTTTAAGGCTCAAACCAAAAGTTGGATGAAGAACATTGTAAAGATTTCTCATCAAAAAATGCCATTTTATTGTTATTTTTTCTATTTTTCTGAACTTTACTCTCTATGTACAAACCCATATAGGTGTGGAATGATCTAAACGCTTCCATGATTTGAAGGTATATGATTCTAATCTTATATGGAGTTGATTTGAGTTCCTAATTCATTGTTTGAGTTGAGTTTTCTCCATTTTGCTTAGACTGCCCTATTACAAAGTCATAAGGGTTTGAAAGGAAAAACATAATGTATTAATCAATCAACCTACTCTTTGATATTGTGGCTCGGTGGATTGACTTGTAACATGTTATATTAGATGTTTAAATGCATTTGGAATCAAGGAGAGTCAATTGAATGGTGATGGTATGATGCCCTAGTGCGGGGCAGTGCTTTTTCCCTTATGAAAATGAGAAACCTAAGTATGAGTTTGGGAGAATACTGAATGGACTGGTCTTGTGAAGGTTTGGGAAGTTTGTGCAGATGATTTGGAAGGTTTTTGGAGCATTTTTTTGAATGGGAAGGCCCTGGAGATTGTTGGTGTACATTTTATCATCCACCGAACACACAAAATAAAATGTCCAAAGACACTCTATCCTCTCTTGAAAAGCCACCGCGTATGCTAAGATTGCGAGATCATACGGCGATTCCAAGGTTTCTTTTGTCAGGTCTTGACGTGTGGATAAGCTCAATGGGCATTGTGATTTTCTAGTAACACACAAAGGGACTTAAGCTAGGCTATTTCTCCACAAGTTCAGGACTTCTAGATGGATTTATCATTAAATGCTTCTTCAATGGGGACTTTCAATTTGGATCTCGAAAAAAAAGGCAAAAGGATAAGGGTTTAGGGGATCAATTCTACACCTAGGAATTTGAGAGACAGTAAAGATCCGGTGAAAGGAATAATTGCACTTTGTTTTGCCTCCCTAGGACAACTTACGCAAAGTGGGTGCAATCTTCAAGGGGTGTGATAATGATTTTCAAGCCTCGAATGAGATTGAAGTTAAGTTTCCACAATTATAAGCTCAGGCTAGCTTTACGCATTGAATGCAAATCATCCATTCGAAGAAAGTATGAGCAATACTTCACCATTGAATCTATACAATCAATCTCTCATTCACTTAACCAATACTCAAAGAAAATTCTACTTAACTTAATTCTAACTCTAATCTATGGTAGAAGAAGATATGCAACCTTGCTTACTACTTGACAATAAAAGTTATTCAAAGCAAATCATGCATAAGAGCTTTTATTATCGGAAATAGTCTCAATGCAACAATTTCATATACTGTCTCCACACTTTACAAATGAGGGGCGAGCTCAATTTATAGGCTCCCCAATTACAATTCAGTGGCCAAGATTGATTTTGGATCAACAATCGAGATTACAAAATAAAACCCTAATTAGGGTTTGTCACTTTTGACCAATGAGAAAATTTCATTTGAGGACACTTGTCCTTTTGCTAAATATAAACCAACAATAAAATAGAAAGTTGTTGCATGTTGATTTGGAACAATTTGATTGGTTGGAAGATGACGAGGCGCCACCTTACCGTGCTAGATACCTTCCTTGGTTGCTTTGTTTTTCTTCCACGTGCTTGCCTTAGAATATTTTCCTTGCCCATAACTTTGTCCTTTGTGCTTGTTCCTTCCTTGCTTTGATCTTGGATTCCTTTCGAGACTTTGATTTCTTCTTCTTTCCTATACTGGAATCTTTGAGGTCTGGAAGTCTCCCCTTGGAGCAAGTGTCTGGACTTGAAGTTGGTTGCTTTGAAATTCCTCCTGTTTGAACTGGGTTGATGTCTCTCTGAATTCTCCAATTTGTGTCGAGAAATTGTCTAAGTATGGAGATGTGTTTGGAACACTCTTCTTGTCACCATCTGATTTTGATTGGAAGCTTGTTTTTAATTCTTTAGGAGATGAAATCCCTCAAGAAGTTGTCATGATTGCTTCTTTCAAGTGCCTAGGATTTGGAGAAGAATGCCTCTGTGCTTTCGCCACAATGGGGAAATTGGAATTTTCTCTATGATGCACTTCTCATACTTATCCAAATTTTAGCTATTTTCTAACACCTTCATGTGGACCATTCAACATTTAGCCAAGGTTTTGGCCATCTCCATGCTCGAACGAACTTTTCCTGTGGATTTTCCTTCAATTCTGAATTTGGCTTGTGCTAAGGATTTTATTCATTTCTTCTTTATTTTTCCTCTTTATTCCTTTGTTTTCTTTCCAACACTTAGCCAATTTTCTGAATTTTAGCTAATTTTCTCATCCTCTCCTTTGGAAAACTAAATACTTGTGTCTTGACATATTCATTTGCTGCAATCTTAGACATTTTTATTCAATCAAAGTCGGACTTAATAATGTTCAAGACATTTCTTCAATAGGCCTAGGTCGGACTTTACTTTGCCTTGGACATGCCTTGCTTGAGGAAAGTCAGACTTCATAAAGGTTTGGACATGCTATGCTTGGGAAAAGTCGGACTTTCACTTGTCTTTCCCATTTTCATCTCCTCTCTAGGCACTTCATGCCTTAGAAATTTTCCATCGTGCTTGAGGGCGGATTTTGGACTGTCTTGGACACTTCTCCAGGTGGACTTTGCACTTGTCTTGGACATCCATCCTTGGGCAGACTTTGCTTCATGTTGTACATCTTCACCTTGGGTGGACTTGAAGCTTGCCTTTCCATCCATTATTTTGTCCAAGGCATTTTATATTTCTAAGTATTGGAAATAAATTATTAAAATGTCAAAATATTTAATTTATTTCCAACCCGTTCCTTTTTGGACCCATGGCTATTTTGATTTTCTCTCCTTTTTTCTTTGGCTAAAAGTTTATTTTCCAAATTTATTTCAATTTTCATCTAGCCAAGTTAAAATTCTAGCCATCTTGCCAATAAATGTTATGTCGGATCCTCATTTTCTTCTGCCATGGCAGACTTCAAATTGTGTCGGGCACATTTTCTCATGCCAAAATCAATTTTTTCTTGTTTGGACGAATTTCTCTAGGCAAAGTTTGTGTTTGGCTATCTCCTTAGGAAAAATTCCATGATACTTAGACAAATTCTTATCCCCTCTAGCCAAGGGTGGACTTTCTTTCCTCTTTTCCATGTGCATTTTCCTCTGTATACTTGGCCAACTTCATCAATTTTTCTCTAGGCATCCAGACTTAGGCGAATTTTTAATCTTCCTTCTCTTCTCATGCTAGGCGGACTTCATTCTTCCTTTACCATGGCCTAGGCAGACTTTCCCAAGTTCTTTCCATCTTTTATCAAGGCATGGCGGAATTTCTTAAGCATTTACCTTTCATACTTAGCCAAAATTCGCATTTCTCCCCTTTAAAATATTAAAATACTTAGCCAAAATTTCAATTTTCACTCTATACTTAGGCAATTTTCGGATTTTCCCTTTAAGGCACCAAACACTTAGCAAATTTTTTAATTTTTTTCCTCTTGTACATGCCTAGACGGACTTCCCAAGTGTTTGGCCAAGTGAAGGGCGAACTTTTCAAGGTCTTTGCCATCTTCCATCAAGGTTGGGCGGACTTCCAACAAGTCTTGCCAAAGCTAGGCAAGGTTTGGAACTTTTTTGCCAAGTCCCACTTTTTAAGGGCCGACCTCTTATTTTCCTTGCCATCCTTCTTCATTGTTGGGCGGACTTTGGACAGGTCTTGCCAAAGCTAGGCGGGGTCTAAAATTTCTTTGCCAAGTCCCACTTTTTAAGGGTCGACCTCTTCAAGTCCTTGCCATTCTTTTCTACGTCCCACATTTTAAGGGTTGACTTCAAACAAGTCTAAACATGTTGCTTGATGGCGAATTTTCCAGACTTAGACATAGTTTCATCATGAATTTTATGCTCTTTTGGTTGATTTTTGGTGATTTTCCTCTCAGATCTGACTGATTTTTCAATGATTTTTCCAGAATTTGATGCTTTTTAGTTTGATTTTCTCAGATTTTTGAATGATTTTTCCATGCTTTTTCACTTGATTTTTCGATTTTCTCTTTGATTTTTCAATGATTTTTCAATTTTTAGGTTGATTTTTGGATCTAAAGATGGAAAGTTGACTCATTGACCAGGGTTGACTTTCTAAAAATAGAAAAATGCAAAATCCCTAAAAAATAGGGAACCCCATTTGGTCCAAAAATGCCAAAAATGAAAAAGCAAAAAAGCAAAAAAGCAAATTCCCTAAAAAGTAGGAAGTGTCAGAATTGGCCAAAATCACAAGCGATCCTCGTCTCTCGGGCCTTCTGAGCACTTCTGTGACGTTTATGCACTGATTCAAGCATGGATTATTAACTTGGCTCAGATGACTCTCAGAAGACTGACTTGAAACTCTCAAAATGATGACCTCATTGTAAAAAGACAAGCGATAAGCAGTTGCAATGCCAAGGCAAAAAAAGAAAAAAATAGGGGGTCCCCATTTGCAATGGGGCGATGTGTGAATAGGTCACAACATAGATGTGACTTTCATTAAAACCCTAGGTATTTGCATGGTGATTGAGGGTTTGGTGGAACAATACCAAAGAAGCCTTGAATCTGGAAACAAATCATGAAATTTGATGTTTGGGGATATAAATAATGACTGTTTGGTGTGATTGTGTGAAGAGCAGATGAATAAGAGGTACCTCCTTTGTTAAATTTGGCTAATTAAGTAGCTTTTTGCAGGGGCAATGTGTTGTTTCTTCATGTTGGTACAAAGATACTATGTCATAGAAAAAAGTACCCTTTTGTTGACATGAGATTAATTGGAATTAATGAGGCACTATTTGCAAATCATCCTTTACAAAACATGAAACAAACAAATACACCTTCACTTAATGTCAATGTCATCTCGCAAAACGTTCATGATTTGAATTTGATAGATTTTCCCTCTTGTATGAGTGAGAACAAAATCTTGCAACCTAAAGAACCTTGTGTAGGTATGACATCCTGTACTAAGCAAGACATTTCTTTGTCACCAACAATAGAAACTACCTCTCCTTTTTATCAAGAGGGTATCTTGTCAAGACTCCACCAAGATCACTTGATCTCTCTCCCTCCACGAACTCAAAAGAAATTCTATTACAAGACTTCATTCTGCACCTATCATAGAGTTCATGGTCACTTCATTAATGAATGTAAGGCTTTGAGTAGTAAAATCCAACATCTTAAGGATTTTGGTATGCTTCCCTATGTTGGGGCACCTACTTCCTCTAATTGATACTGATTTTCACTCTTTCCTAAATTTCTCAATCATTTTTGCTCACCTTTGTCCTGCACTCAGTGGGGGAAAGGGGTTTAGTAGCCTTGTCCTCATATGTCACTTGTCGTTGCCTCCTTTGGATAGTCATTAACCTTTCATGAACATATAAGAGCAAGCTTGGGATGTGGACAACATGCCTTAAGTTGGATCGCATAGGACATACTACCCTTTTTCATGGCGTAGCTTATCAGAAACATATGACTTGGCATAGGGCTTTCCAAGTAAGCTCTCATGTCCTCTTCTTCTACTTTAAAGAAATTTCTCATGGTACTCGTGTTCGCAGCCGCTTTAAAGTGGGGGCATACATCACCACTCACATTTCATTGTGTGATTTTCTTTTTCTTGTGATTTCCTCTCTTGGACAAATTTGGCACAATGTTTCCCAGGATGAGACCTTGCACTTTTCCTCTCTTGTAAACAAGATGAGATCGTTTGTACTTATCCTCTCTTGGAAACATTGCACGAACTAAGAAAAATCTCTTTGAAAAATCCTTGCACTATTTTGCATTTACAATGTCTGAGTGTCAAGCATACGAAGTTTTGCTTACTTCATAGAGATCAAAAATCATTTTCCTTTGTGGTACCTTATTAAAGTTATCAAGAGGTATAACTTTGATATGGTTGAGCGGGAAGCCCATTCCAAGGCACGACTTTCCCCATAGCCACCTATGTATTTGAGTGCATACCAACTAGTGTATGTTTCTTGCCTTTTGAGATTTCTCACCTCGCAGACAATCAGAAGTTATGTGGCCCCAAAGTGAGTATGTTGTGTCCTTCTCACCTAGCGAATAACCAAGAGTTTCACCACCCTAGAGTGAGTATGCATCTCTTTTTCCAAACAAACAATCCTAGATCTAATCCACAACTAGATGGATAAATGATCAAATCTTGATCCCCCTTTTTCATTTTCATCTTCTTTCTTTCCATTGCATGATTATGTATCTTGATGGTTTGACTTAGGATCTTGGATCCTAAGGGCTTTCACAACCTTCTTTGATCTTTTTCATTCTTTTTCATTTGCATCTACACACTTGAATCTCTTTTTAATGTCTACTTTAGTGTGAGTTTGAAGAAATTTCATCCCCTCACTAAAGTGGGGGCTAAATGTGTTGTAGAAAAAAGTACCCTTTGCTTGACATGAGATTAATTGGACTTAATGAGGCTTTAATCTAGTGTTGCGAGGCATTTTATGCATCCACACTAGGTCTTGGACCCTTGCATACTAAATAAAATGCTTTTAATGATGTCTTCTAAATGTGTCATAGAAAAAAGTAGCCTTTGCTTGACATGAGATTAATTGGACTTAATGAGGCCTTAATCTAGTGTTGTGAGGCATTTTATGCATCCACACTAGGTCTTTGACCCTTACAAACTAAATAAAATTCTTTTAATGATGTCTTGTGAAGATGCAATTAAATACATTTTATAATGTTGAATTAGGGAGAAATGGGTTTATTCAATCTAGAAAAGTGTGGAAGTCTTTTACAACACCTTCACAAGAAATCGATAAATGCATTTGCAAGGGTCCAAGACCTAGTGTGGATGCATAAAACACCTCACAACACTAAATCAAGGTTTCAATAAGTCCAATTTATCATGAATTATTCCCATGTCAAGCAAGAAAAGTCCATTTTTCTACACCACAGATACCTATTGAGATGTCTTAGGGACATGTTTTGGGATCAGTAACAAGTTAAATTTGATGGTTGAGTGGCCATTGTATGGCCTTCTCTAAAACATAGGTCCATTTGATGGTTTTTGAAGGCTAGAAGCCCATTGGTGAAAATTTGTTAAATTTACTGTTTAATGATTCAAGAGTTAACTATTGTGTATGTCTGATCAGTTTGAGTTTGTGTGAAGATTTCCACCATCTTGTATTGCATCAAAGTGGTATTAGAGCTCAGGGATAGGATCCCTTGTTGGTGATTTGTTTGGTTTTTGCTAGCTTGAATAAGATTAATTGGTGAAGATGTTGCAAGAGAGTTGCAAGATTTGAAGGAGAAGCATGCTAAGCTTCTAGAATCACATAATGTTGTGTTGGAAAGGCTTGTTGCCTTGGATACAAGGAAAAGGAGAGATGAAAATGAAGAAAGTGAGACAAAAGAAGATGATGAATAATATGAGGATGTTGATGAAGAACTGGATCCTGAAGATTAGAGAATGGTGAAGATGCTCAAAGCGGTGAAAGGTGATTCTCACAAGGTAAAAGTTGATCTTCCTATTTATGGTGGTAATTTGAATGAAGAGGAATTAGTAGATTGGATTGCTGCTATGGATAATTACTTTCAAAGTGAAGATATTTCAGATGAGGAGATGGTGAAAATTGCAAAAACAAAAATCAAGGGACATGCTCTTCTATGGTGGGATTATGAACAAGTAGAGAGGAGAAAACAAGGAAAATCAAGGATCACTTCGTGGGACAAGATGGTGCAGAAGTTGAAGGGTAAGTTTCTTCCAAAAGACTATGAAGTTCAATTGTATAAAAAGTTGCAAGGTTTAAAACAAAAATATTTAGATGTCAAGTCATATATAGATGAGTTTTATAAATTAAGCATAAGGTCAAGAAGGGATGAGGATGAGGATGAAAAGGTGGCTAGGTATCTAGGTGGTTTGAGATTTAACATACAAGATGAACTTGTTGTTGCTAACCCCAAATATGTTGAATAATGCTTTCAATTAGCAATTAGGGTGGAGGAAAAACTTAAGAGGAGACAAGAGAAATCAATGAGAGGAAGAGGTATTCCTAGTGTAAGGGGAAGAGGAGTGATTTCTACACCAAAGTAGCCATTGGAGGAACAAGAAGGAGCAAATAGAGGTAAGGAACAAGGTATTGATACTAGGGGTGGTTTTAGGGGTAGAGGAAGGTTTAGTGCTGGTAGAAGTTCTAATGACTTTGCAGGGAGATGTTACACATGCAATGAATATGGTCATCCATCTTGGAAATGTCCTAAAAGGGTTGGTAGTTCTTCTAGTGGTGAAAAAAGGATTGATAGGAGAGCACAACTAATCCAAGAGGAGGAATGTGAAAGCACAAATTCTGTAAGTCTAAGAGCCACTCCTGAAACAGGGGAGATGTTGATGATGAGAAAGACAGTGTTGAAGGTAGCAAAAGAGGAAGAACCTTTACAAAGAAAGAGCCTCTTCAAAACTACTTGTAACTGCAAAAATAAAGTATGCAAGATTGTAATTGATTCTTGTTCAACATAGAATATGGTGTCTACTGAGATGGTGAATAAGTTAAATTTGAAAAAGATACCTCATGAAT
Organism: Sequoia sempervirens; assembly: GCA_007258455.2. Classification (NCBI taxonomy): domain Eukaryota; kingdom Viridiplantae; phylum Streptophyta; class Pinopsida; order Cupressales; family Cupressaceae; genus Sequoia; species Sequoia sempervirens. The sequence goes on from VDFB02270651.1 coordinate 270,886,133, forward strand.
TACCTTATAGAGTCTCATGGTTAAGTGATGAACAATCCTTGTTGGTTAATGAAAAGGCTATGGTAGATTTTTAAATTGGAGGATATAAAGACACTGTGGTTTGTGATATTCTCCCTATGGACTGTTGTCACCTACTTCTAAGTAGACCTTGGCAATATGACAAGCAAGCATTGTATGATGGAAGAGAGATCTCATACAAAATAGTGAAAGATGGATGCAGGTTTTTTTTAAATCCTTTGGTAGAAGATGAGAAAGGTAAGGGAAAGGTCATCATGTGTGGAAGAAGAGAACTTGTAAATATTGTAAGTGAAGATAAAAAGTTAGGTGTTGCAGGAAATTCAAAGTTTGAGAAAGTAATGGCATTAGGTAAGAAGGGTGCATCAAGTTTGTAGGGTGAGTTGACTATGAATTTGAACACCAATGTCATGGTAGGGTCTATTGTTTGTCCATTGGTTGGTAGTGATGTTACAAATTATGAAGGTTTTACAGGGACAGTGCATTATAGATTTGATGGTATAATAGGGTGTAAGTTTGACAATATTGAGGTACTTGGAGTTGATAAATCAAAGAGTTTGATGACAGTGGTGCAGGAACAAAGTATACCATAAGCTAAGGATAGATGCAAGGATGAAGTCAAAAAAAAGAAGAAGATAGTACAAGAAACTAATAAGAATTTTTTGTTTGCAGGAGCACAAGCAGGATTCAATCAAGGAACATAGAATAGACCATCATCATGTCTTAAAGTAGAAATGAGGACAAATTCACATGCAAGCCAGAACAAGGATGTATGGCAGATTGGAGAATCACAATGGAAATTATTTTTGTACCAATGGCATATGTATGGATCTTGGAGAAGTTGGTATTAGGTGCAACTCATGTGGCATGAGTTTCTTCTTGTGGGGGTGTATGGTGTAGGAGCACCTAATCCACCATTGGCAAGATCCAATACTTGAAGGTTGTTCACTTGGTCATCTAGTTGAGTCAAGGTTAGCATAGGGGTGTTTTCAATTTTATTTATCCTAATAAGGTCAATCAAGACCATTTTTTATGTATTTGAGAGATATTGTGTTATAGATGTCAAGTTTAGGAAAATTTGCAAAAAAAGTAATGTTGTCATGACAAGAAAAGATGTCAAATTGCAATTTTGAGCATAATTACGGGTCTTAGTATTTGAAAGTTGGTTATAACCATTGGAAAGTTGTATCTTGGAGGAAAAATATATCTAAAATCCTTTAAGGCTCGAACTAAAAGTTTCTTGAAGAACATTGTGAAGATTTCTCATCAAAAAAATGCCATTTTACTATTATTTTTTCTATTTTTCTGAACTTTACTCTCTTTGTACGGACCCATATAGGTGTGGAATGATTTGAAGGCTTCCATGATTTGAAGATATATGATTCTAATATTTTTTGGAGTTGATTTGAGTTCCTAACTCAGTGTTTGAGTTGAGTTCTCCCCATTTTGCTTAGATTGCTCTGTTACACAATCATAAGGGTTTGAAAGGAAAAACATAATGTATTAATCAATCTACCTACTTTTTGGTACTGTAGCTCAGTGGATTGACTTGTAACATGTTATATTAGATGTTTAAATGCATTTGGAATCAAGGAGAGTCAATTGAATGGTGTTGGTATGATTCCCTAGTGCTTGGCAGTGCTTTTTCCCTTGTGAAAATGAGAAACCTAAGTATGGGTTTGGGAGAATATTGAATGGACTAGTCTTGTTAAGGATTGGGAAGTTTGTGAAGATGATTTGGAAGGTTTTTGGAGCATTTTTTTGAATGGGAAGGCCCTGGAGATGTGACTTTCATTAAAACCCTAGGTATATGCATGGTGATTAAGGGTTTGGTGGAACAATACCAAAGAAGCATAGAATTTGGAAACAAATCATGAAATTTAATGTTTAGGGATATAACTAATGACTGTTTGGTGTGTTTGTGTGAAGAGAAAGTGAATAAGAGATACCTACTTTGTTAAATTGGGCTAATTAAGTAGCCTTTTGCAAGGGTAGTGTGTTGTTTCTTCATGTTGGTACAAAGATACCTATTGAGATCTCTTGGGGACATGTCTTAGGATCTATGACAAGTTAAATTTGATGGTTCAGTGGCCATTGTATGGAATTCTCTAAAAGGTACATCCATTTGATGGTTTTTGAAGGCTAGAAGCCCACTGGGGAAAGATTCTTTTAAATTAAGTGTTTAATGATTCAAGAGTTAACTATTGTGTATGTCTGATCAATTTGAGTTTGTGTGAAGATTTCCATCACCTTGTATTGCATCAAATACATCATAGAGGTGAAAGAGGTAAGTATTTTTGGTTTTTTAGTTTCAAATTCTTATTAAATTATAGATTAAATTAGGTTATTTTCCAAGAATTGAATTTCTACCTCCAAATATTGAAATTTCTCAATCACCTCCTCATGAAGACCTCCATAAACAAGAACATAAAACTCCTCCCTCAATTTGTAGATATCTCCTAGGAACATAGAAAAATATTCTAGGGAAAATAGGAAACAACAAAATGAACTTGAGGAATTAATTATAAGGTTAAAAGATACTACTGCAACAAACCCTCATAAGGGAGGCCTTGCCAAATCCCTACAATCTATTGTATCTCATGTAGGATCAATGAATGCAAAATTAAATTTTTGATCTAATAAGAGGGAGGAACAAAAATAATTTTATGCAAATAAACTTTCGTATCAAAAAGTGAAGAAAGATCAAATTACCAAATCCAACTTGTGTGCCCTCTTTACAGACCCACAAACTAGTTAACCTTTATCAGCTGCATGCAAGAGGTTCCCCATCCATTTGTGCCACCATGAAGGGACAAAAAATAATTTTTGGGATACCTGGTAGATGGTTTTTGACTAGCCTCCATGCAATAACTACAAGATGCCACAATAATTTTTGAGGAAACTCTATTGTGAGTTTGTCTTCAATAAGATTCAAAATTAGTTTGACCTGCTAGATTTGTAGGGTAGAGGTGGGGGCTCCATACATGACAGAGTGAGGGAATGATGTAATCCATAGTTGGCACCAAGACCCTTGGCTAGAACTATGCTAGAGCATATGATTGTTCCTTTCATTGTAAAGGACAGTGTCAAGGTGGGCACCTTAGACTCCATTAGCTTGCTTGCTCAAAGCCTTGTATAGTATGTGAGACCTCTAGTAGAGCCTGATGTGGGCGAGTCTTCTAGGCTTGGAGTTCCAGTCCACTTTTATCACTCTTGTGGTGTTTTTTTCACATATGATCGTGTGAGTACGAAGAATGCAACTACATAGGAGACATCAACTGCATAGGAGATGGCTATGACAAATGCCTTGTTGAATGAAACATTCAACATTGATACTAAAATAAATTTCAAAAATTTTATTTAATCTTGTTTATTAAATTTTATTCTAAAATGTAAGAATAACTAGTAGAATTATTATGATGAAAATTCAGGGTTGGAGCGTTGATGATACTTGCAGCATTCCCCCCCTAAACCCCTATTTGTTTACATCATTGAGTCCACAAGTATGTAACTAGTAAAGAAATATAATTATTGCATTTGAATGGTTGAACCTTATATGAATGGTTTTCTCATAAATCACTTTAGATGTCAAATAGTTTATTGGTGGACCTTCAACATCAACACCTCACACTTTTTTTCATCAAAAAACTTTCACTCAGTTAGCCTTTATTCATTAATGGTGTAGTAAAAAAACGTTCTAAGGTAGTTTTGGTAATTAAACAACATTTGTTGTTTCATTTTCAGATGTTGACATTAGATAGTCCTACTAATGTTCATGGAATAATGGACCGTGGTGTTGTTGCAATAATAGCAAGTTTTGATCCTTTGATAGAGGTATGTGACCAATTAGTAAATTTCACATTATATTTGTTCTTTTAATGGTCTATTATTGAAAATTTTAATGATACTCATATGTAGTTTAATTGTTATCTTGATGCTTTCTATATAGGGGTTTTTCACTCTAAATCATGAATGTGCCCCTATTGTGGATGAGCATGTTGATTATTTGTATGTCGTAAGTGATTATTTTGTTATATGTCATTCCACAATTTAATGTATCAATATTAATATCTATACTTTTTACTGTATTAGTTGGGCATCTAGAGTAGTCTAGAGAGGATGAAAAGTGAGTGCACTTGAAAAACACCATCCATCCAACCGATAGTCAAGCATAGCTTGTGATCTATTTTCTTCCCCTAGTGGGTAATGACTATGTACTAGGGTCCTTTGCTGTAAACCTGTGTGGGATTTTTGAACATATGTTTTTTATTATGGATATGTGACAATTTATGTTCATATGGCTTTTTTGCAAGCTTGTATAACTTTATTGGATATATTGTATACTTTTATTGACATATAACGCTATGTTTCCTTATAACTTTTTGGTTAATATAAATCTTATTTTACCATGTTATCAATACAAGGATCTAGATAAATTTATGTGTGTATGTATATGTGCAAGTTTTATGATACAAAGCATTGTAAAGTTTGATATTGCTATAATATTAAAATTAGTAAATATGTTTTATTTATTTTCTCAACCTTATATGACATACTCTTGAGGAAGATGTATGGCTATTATTTTATAATTTCATCTATTTATATATTGTTCTTTATTTTATTTTATTTGCTAATGTTACATGTATGTATAGATTGTATGCAATGAAGGATGATGGTTATTATAATAGTTGAACTATTTTCATGTGTATCATGTTAAGGGTGTCACTGGCTATCATGATGATACATTGTATCATGTTTCAAGCATGACACTTGAAACAATGCAATGATGAGTGATGTGAATTCATTTTTGTAATTTTCCTTGGAGGTATGTTTGACCTTGCTAAAGCCAAGTTATAAATTAAAAAGGTTGGAAAAATTATAGTTATTTCCAAGTCCTATCTTGTGTATAGTAATTTGCACCACTATTAGGCTATTTCACATTTTTTTGAGATTGGTGATATTAGCAAAATTATGAGCATTTGGGAGTTGCTTTGGTGTAAAATAGAAAATAATTTTACTACAACAATCACAAGCCATGAGAATGGTCTTGTAATTACTATAAAAATCAATACTAGTTGATCCTCTTAAATCAATTCCCTCTCCTTGTAAAGAAATAGTCTCTTGCATTGTCTACAAAGTAGGTGCAAAAACTTGATCTATAGTTGTTACTTAATGAACCATTTGGCTTGTTTCGGGAGCTAGCTAACTTTAACTAGAATCTACATAGGCATAGAATATTTTGATGTAAAGATGGCTTCCAAAATCTAATCTATCTTTGCCATTACAAGTTGTGTGTCAATTGATAGTGAATTGTGGAAATCCAATTATGTATAGTTGTATGACATAATCATATTTATCTAGCTGGAAAATGTGTTGAGCATGAAACTATTTTATGAATCTAGTATCTCTTACTACCCACTAACACGACTATACTGTGAGGATTGACACTATCTATACACTTGTGACTATGCATGTATCGATGTCCAAGGATTACATTACAAACTTCTATTAGCTCTACATAATGAAATTACTCTTTCTAATTAAGGAAAAAAAAGAGCATATGAAAAGTAACAGTGGAGAGTAACACATGTACCTTGGGTATTGTAGGAGCTAAACGATCTCAATTTCTATTTCTATATAATAAAATCATGGTTGGAAACTTTGGTTAGTTAGTGGTTGCTAAAGAAATGAGGTTCTTCATGCTACTACCATTGATCATAAATTTTAGTGTTTAACCTTGCACCCACGTCTATTTTCATGGAATAATCACCTTGGTTCAACTTTTGGCATGGTTGTTTGTGTGGTTTTGACTAGAATGCTTGGATTTTCGTTAATGATTCCTTTTGATGGCTTAATATCATCATATCATCTACTTTGTGCTATATAAAAGAAGTTTTTGAAATTTCAATTGGTAGGGTGGGTTTTATCTCCCTATCCAAAATTGAAATCAATCATTTTTTATTTCAGATGGTGCACTCTTTCCCAATATGAAGTTTTTGGTTTATTTTGTAGAATTCAAGCATGACAATGAACATTGGAGCACTTCTAGTTTTGTGTTTTTTGCACCATTTACTTGGCAATACAATCATCTCTTTTTCAAAAGCAATGTCTTCTTTGGTGTGGTGATTTTTCCCACTTTCCCTTCTACTTGAACTCTTCCTTAATGGTTCTCACATAGTGATAGGCTACTCATATCTTCTTGAATTTTACTAGATTCTTCTTATACTAATTGGATGTTCATAGGTTGCTATGGTACTCAAGGACTCAATGTTTCTTTAACTCAAATAATCCTAACCTTGCATAGAGATCATGAAATATAATGGTGTAGGCTTGGACTAACTAGTCATGCCCATTTTTTGATTATGACCATTACATGTAACAACCCCATAGAAATATCATGTACCCATGTCCTACCCTTGTGTTATGTCCACTTCTAGAGATGTGCCCACACAAACATGTTGGGGTTGATGGTTTGGCCACATGACACACAGAATGAAAATTAGGCTACCTTGCAACTTGACATTGCATGCATCTGACTGTTTTTGAGGTAGTAGAGAAACTTTCACCACAATGAAATGGTTTTGAATATTCAAATCTAAGAGAGGTTATTGTAGAGAGGCCTGACATGCACCTATAGTTTTAGACAAAACATTCATATGTGCAACCGACTCCAAGATACATCACATCAAAGTTTGATAAATTTTTGTACTTAGGAATCTTAAGAGAAAGCGCTAACATAGTTTAGCCTAGAGCATTCAAGAGAGTTGTAGTGTAGAGAGGTCTCATATGCACCTATAGGTTCAGAAAGAACATTCATATGTGCAACTGACTCTGATATACATCACATCAAAGTTTGATAAATTTTTGTACTTAGGAATCTTAACAAAAAGCATCAACATAGTGTAGCCCAAAGTGTTCAAGAGAGTTGTGGTGCAAAACAAGAAAATGTCTAGTGCAAACGTGCCCACCTAGATGTGTTGACACTAATGGTTTGTCCCCACAAAGAACAAAACAAAAATTAGGCTACCTTGCAACTTCACATTGCATGCATCTAACAAATTTTAGGGCAACAAAAAAACTTTCAATACAACCAAATGATTTGGAGATATGAAAAATTGAGAGAGGTTATTATAGAGGGACTCTACAAAATTCTATAACTTTAGGAGAAAAAATTCTAAGTAGAACAATTTCTAAGAAATAACTCATCAAATTTTTCCACTTTTTGACACTTAGGGTTGTTCAGAGAAAGTTCCAGTATAATGTAGTCTGGAATGACCCGACTTGTTGGGGTGCAAGATGGGACCTTTCCTTGCATAAACCTACCCACCCAAATGTGTTGAAATTATCGATTTGGCTGCACATCAAAAAAAACAAAAATTATTCCACCTTGCAACTTTCTCTTCAATGCATTTGATGCTTTTTTCAACATGTAAAAACTTGTCACCACATCCAAATGGATTGGAGATATCAAAAAATGAGAAAGGCTAGTGGAGAGGGACCCTATAATGGATATTTTGTTGTGGATTTTAAAATAGAATTTGAATTCATTTACAATGAGTGTGAAATGTAACATGTATATGAATGGATCAAATAATATTGTAGTGTAGGAAAAAGTATCCCTTTTTCACACTTAATTTGGAAATAATTAATAATAAAATGAGCTTAATGATGTCTTAATTTAGTTTTGTAATATGTTTTTCATATTCACATTAAGTTTACAACCCTTTTAAATTAAATGGGCTTAATTTTGTCTTGTTCTTTATTAATTAGGTTAATTTGTCATAATTGGCTCCTTTAATTCAAATCCAAGCCTAATTAAATGCAAATTCTAAGGGATAAAACCCGACATTCATAAATAACATTTCACAACACTTAACTTTGGAAGATGTGTGTCTTAGGTAAGTGACCTAGGACCCATTCATCATAGGGTGAATGAGTCCTCACTTAGACCTAGGACCCCCCTTTAAAATATGTTTTTAGTAGTATTTTAATGATTTCAAATTTATAATTCAATGTCGGATTGTGATATTTGAATTTTGGGAAATAATGTTAAGATACATACAAATACAAGGTTATTTCACTAAGTTTCATATAAGACTTTCTAGAAAATTCAAGGTATCTTAATATCACTTCCAAGAGAGCATCATAGAAGCATTCAAGAGCATTTTCAAGGGATTCAAGGATAGATTTATTGAAGATTATTGCAGCAATCAAGAATCCTTTCATCATGTCAAAGATTTGTTGCATCATGCATGTTGTTTGAGCTAATATGGTGATGTAGAGTTCAAGATATAGTCAAGCATACAAAAGGCACTATTTCAAGACAAGTTTCATGATCAAGATATATATTTATTGAGGCCACTTCATGTTAGTTTGAAAATTTTTTATCCAAGGTTTCAAGTAAGGTTTGGTAAGTTGTTACATAGTGTTGTTCATTCATAATTCCTACATGATTTTTTATTTCATTTCAAGGTTTAATTACCGAAACAGGGTTTGACCAAGGTAAACCCTCATTCACCTAACACACAACATTTTTCTCTCTTTGATGTGTGACTGCAGATTTTAGGTTGAAGATCCTTTGAAGAGAAAAATTGAAGAAAGTTGAAAAGTTGTCAAAGTTGCAAGAAAAGTTGTCAAATCACATAAAATCCTCTACAAAATTTATTTCTAGTTGTCTGACAATGAACACTTCGAATCTTAGAGTGCAGACTAAGCAGAAGAGAAGCTAGAAAGTATTTTTCATAAACCCTAGCCAAGACAGTGAATGAGTCCTCAGTGAGCTTCAAAAGGTGACTTTTGTTGAAAGGTACACACTAATTTCCCATTTCTAGATCTGCCTTTTGATTACTAATTCAATCAAATTTAATTTTTGTTCTTCACTTACCTTTCCTAGCCTACATTTTGAATGAAATAAGGGAAAATAGGTTTTTAGGGGTGAACTCATTCAAAATCCCCACACATTTTTTCATCGTTTCATTTTGGTGAACTCAAGTTTGATCCTTACATTTTCTGATTTTGGAGTCCTCTTTCATCCTAGATTTAGACCTTGCATTCATTTGCATCTCTTTGTATTGAATTAGGTATCATTTAGGGTGTCTAGTTTTCATTCATCTTTGTATTTCATTTAAAGGTTTGAGGAATACATATTTTGCATTCTTTAAATTTGAAAAATACAAAAAAAATCAATCACCTTGCATATCATTTACATAGCATTCATTTGCATTTGAAAATTGAAACAAAAGTTGCATATCAAACTAGGTTTCCTAGGTTGTCATTTTGTAACATTTTGCATTTGCATTCAATCCACATTTCATAGAAAATTAAAACTAAAACTTGTTGTACTAGACCAGAATCTGGAAACCATTAAAAATCACTCAAAATTTTGTGAAAACTTGTTTCAAAACCCTCACCTAGGACCCATTTTCCCAAGGGATAATTTGTCCCTAATCAAGGTCATAATCTGATTTTCTGGGCAATAAAACATTCATTTTTGCATTCCTGTTTCTTGCTTTCATATTTTTGTTTTTGTTTGCAAATAAAAAATTAAAAAAAATCAATTTGATCATATCTAGCTTAATTTGATAAAGTTAGCGCATTGTGTGATTTCAAAGTTACATCTACATGACTTCATTTTTAGATTTTTGCATAGTGTAATCACAAAATTTACCATGTGTAAAATTTGAAAATTGCATTTACATATTGCATTCTAGGTCATTTCATTTCACTTTACCCTCTTCCTATTTTGGGTGTGTACACTAAGTTTGTAAAACTTGTATGAGCTTTACAACTTGGTTTCCTATTAGCAATACTATTGTGAGACATAGTTTGAGACTCATGTCATCTTGCGATACACCATTTTTCATGGATCTTGGTTTTTCTAACTCTCTTTCTAATTGTTGATAATCAACCCCTTAAGGATCATAGCATGCATACCTCATTTCCAATGACTTCCTTACCTACAACCAACATGCGTGATGTTCTTCAGTCTTGCAAAAAAAAATAAAAAGAATGGTTGAAGCCCTAGAAAAGTTACAAGACTTTTTGCATAATGAAAACATGGACACTAGTGCATTTCTACTTTAGATAATCTAAGGAGAATGATTGAAACCAAAAAGGGAATGGAAATTATGAGAGGTCTAGGTCATCTTATTAATGATAACATGTCTACCATGACTAGTTGTGCTCAAGATTTGGGGTTTAGTCAAAGCCAAGGTGGGAATTTCATTCCTCCTTCCACGATCCCCATCTCCATTCCTACACACTAGTACTCATGTTACCACAACCATTAGACCTACTAGCAATGTCAACACTTAGGTATTAACACAAGAAATCCTTATAGCTTTGTGCATTCAAATAACATATCTCCTCAACCATCTCCCCTTACAAACCTACAATTCACTTGCCCTCTGCAAACATACACAACTCCACCTTATTCCCCTCCATCTCATAATACCAACAATGATCCCATCATTAACACACTTTTGCAAAACATGGTATCCCTTCAACAACAAATCACAACCCTCAATCAAAACAACAATGGACAACCTTCACAATACATCAAAATCAATCTATTATCCTTGGAGATATTGAGAACACAAATGCCACAAGGTATAGAGGTTCCTAGATTTAAGAAATATGGTGGAAAAGGATATCCTATTAGCCATGTTTCCACTTACACAACCCTATGTAGTGATTTCATTTTTGAAGACAAAATATTGGCTAAACTCTTCCCTAGATCCTTGAAAGATACTACCTTAGAGTGGTTTTGGTATTTACCGAATAATTCAATTTTTTCATTCAATGAACTTATTGATTCCTTTTACAAACAATTCCAAATTCATATGGGTTCCAAGATGACTTTAGCTAACTTGATGAAATGCAAACAAAAGGATGATGAGAAAGTCACTAATTTTATAGTGCGATATGAAATGATTTATTCACAAGTAAACATTAAGATTCCTGATGTTGACCTTTGAAGAATGTTTATTTCCAACTTGCAAGAAAAAATCCAAGAAAAGCTTGAGATGATGATATTTCCCTCCTTCACACAGTTATGCACAACCCTTTGTGATTACTAGAATTCGATTAGTAGTTGCAATGTGAAAAATCCACCTAGCCATCTTGAAAAGTCTGAATCTGTACCTCAAAATAGTTATCAATCTTTCAAGAAATAGAATATGGGATTTTTACAACTTAATTCCCCTCAACAAAATCAACAAGTTTATAACCAAGTGGCTGCTATAAAGATGACAAATCTTTTTTCCTTTGGGGATAGGAAACTATTTACCCCTCTATCTAACACCCTTCATAATATCATGATATAGCTCATGGACAAGAATATGATTTCCTTACCTCCTGTTAGAGCTCCTGATCCTAATAAACCATTACCCTCAAACTATAGTTCAAACGCTTATTGTCATTAGCACCAACAAAATGGACACAATACGAAATATTGTAAGCATCTTAAACATCTTGTGCAAGACCTCATTGATTCTAATCAACTCCAAATTGGAGGTGTGAACGATCAAGGTAATAATTCTATAGCTCCTCCTAACCAAAACTTACAAATATTTACAAATCCCATGTCGAAACATATTATTTCATTTGTCAAAGCTAGTTACACAAAGAATGATTTGATGAATGTTGACACAAATGATTAAAAAACAAAAGATGAAAATATGGACGAAGCAGTTGGAGTAGTGGCATTTCTTGAAGCTAAAATTTGTATGGTCCAAACCAAAATGTCCCTTGATATTTCTTTCTCACAAAAATACTTAATCAAACATGCACCCGATGGTCCTGTTTACATAGTTGGAAGAATCAATGAAAATCCTACTAATGGGATATTAATTGATCCCGTCTATGTAGAGAAAGTGATTACTAAAGAATTCCTATTTGTGCATGAACTTTATCAAGATACATATGGAAAACCGAAAGCATGGATCAAAATGCATAATGGTTTTTCTTGCCCTACTATTGACTCGATAAATCTCCCTATAAAAGTCAGAGCGAAAACATTAAATTTCTCATTCACCATCATCCCATCGTTGGACCAATTTCATGTGAAGTCAGGCTATCCATGGTTCCACTCCATGAATTTCATCCCATCAGTTGTGCATAAATTTTTAAAGTTTCCCTTTGGAAATGAGATCTTCACTATGCACCACAATGGATTTAATCTTGTGTCTTCCCATGGGAACTTCTCATTGGATTTCTTTTGGCCTGAGCCTATTGAACCTATTAGACTCTGTGAAGACTTATTTTTCAAATAATATCAAAATTTTAAGGCAAAGAACATAGCATAATTATCCCTTAGAAATATTCCTCAACCCATGGTTGAGCCACCTATTGATGAGACCATGAATTGTCTCATATTTTATCAAATAAAATCATCTATTTCTTCCTAATGCATTAGTGCTAAAGTGGATTTGAGTAATGATTGAAAGTTCTTTAGTTGTTTAAGGTAGAATGTAAAGTGAATATTTAATTTATTTTTAGTAAGTAAATGTGATCCAAATTGCCTCTAATATGTCTCCATGAAGTGTTTAAGATGATATAATGCAGATAAATGAGTTATTAAATAACTCATGGTAAGAAGAAGCTTCATAGACACTTGCAGTAGAGAGCTCTATACACTTGAAGCAATTAACTCCTGAAAACTTTAGAAAGCTTTGAAAAAATAATGAGAAGATAGAGAATAATCCCAACACACTCCTACATTCATGAAAATTCATGGAGCATCAGTCATTCCTAAATTAATGGGATGAATATTTATTTCATATCAAGTTTTAAGATCTCTCACAGTTATTAAATTTCATGCTTCCTTCTTCCACCAAAGATAACTCAATTTACCCCATCACTCAAATTTTGTTGCATGATTATAGCATGTTATTCATGCTAAGGATCAATGGTTTGGTCATTTTAACTAAAGAATAATTCCTTCATTCACGTTCAACACTTGAAGACTTCCTAAAAATCGGGTGCCCAGAAATTGTCAAAAACATAGTCTCAATAAAACAGAGATATTTCCCTTATTTCTCAATGAAATTAAAAAATTCAAAATGATATGGAAAGTAGATTTGAAGGGATAAAAACCCTTTTGAGAATTTGGTGTGATTTACAACAAGGAAGGAGAAATACATGATAGAAAAATACTAAGAAAAAAGTGGCGTGATGGAGGACAACAACTTCAATTTTTTAGAGTTTTGTAAACAACCCCTCAAAAATAGGATCTTGGATCCACATTCTTAGTGGATCAGTTGGGTAGATATAGAATATGAATTATATAAATACAATGTAATCATTTGATCAAAAGAGGTGATTAGAAAGACTTGTTTTCGCCTGAGGAAATAGGATAGTTTTAGTTTCATTTCCAACAATGTATTTTCAATTTTCTAAGAGTAAATTTGAATTCAAGCAAGCTTTTCATTTCTAGCAAGTGTGAAGTATTTTATCCTTTTCAATTCTTGCAATTTTTTCTTAGATTAGTTCCCTTTCATGCAACTTTCCTTTCATGCAAATAGGATTTATTTTTGCAAGTAGAATAGACTGTCAAGTAAGTTTTCTACTTTCTCTCTTGTAGATAGCCATGGACACTGCCTTGGATTGATAAATTAAATGGTGAGGATTACAATGACCCCATCACCTATCCTTTACAAAACCATGATTGAACCAAAAGGTCTTCCAAACATCCAAGAACAACCTATTACAAATCCTCCTACTATTTTATATAAGAGACCATGAGACAATCAAAACAATACCGTTGAGCCTCCTAAAATCAAACAAGTTTACAAAGCTAAAGAGAAAGTGGTTGATCAACCACCTATGGTTCCTTTTGTTCCTCCCCTAAGGGAAAAAAAGAAACCTATGGTTGAAAAACCTACTCCTACATAATCATAAATCGACAAGAAATTGAGAAGAAACCAAAATGCTAAAGAGTGTAGGCATAGACATCATGCTATTGCTCATATGTTACAAACTAAAGAAGAAAAGAGAAACATAGAAAATAAAATCCAAACTTTCTTTGAGCAATGCATGATGATTCTATACCTTCACCGCAACGTAAACAAGAACCTTCCATAGACATTATCATTTGACCTCCTATTGTGATTAAATTAGATGATGGCATTGACATTGCAAAGATTGATGAACAAGTGCATAATGAGTTGAATTCACCGTTCTCCTCTACTATGAGCATAAATGAAAATTCTCCTAAAAAAAGTTTCAAACTTGGTGCATGTCCTAGTTAGACACTTTGTGTTGTCCCTTTGGCTAGTTGTCTACCTTTTGCATATACTAATGGAGATTGAGATGCAGACGACCTGCTATAGGTTGACTCGCATGTACCTTACTAGTATTTTGCATTTTTTTCTCTTTCATGTTTCTTTATGTGATTACATGTGTGTAATGTGTTCCCCCGTACTATTTTATTTGATGCATCTTTCTCTTTTTGTACATTCCTCTATATGTACCTACATTCTTCTTGTAATGAAAAAAATTGTACGCCCTTCTTGGAGATGGTACAATTTTGCACTTTAATGATTAACATTAAGATGGACCTAATGTTGCATTGATCTAGTGTTGTAATGTTTTTTACAAATTCACATTAGATTTAGGGCCCTTTTAAGCTAAATAGACCTAATTTTTCCTTAATTTAATGTTGAAAATTATATTTATTTACAATTTCACATTGAGTTTTAGGCCCTCTTGCATTTATTACCTTCATATCATCATTAATAGGCCCAAAGACCCTATATTATGCATCATGAGGCATATTTTGATGCAGGAGCATCTGGACTACATTGTGTTTTCATCATGCCAATTTTGAGCTTTGATCAAATAATTGTTGTTTTACCTTGTAGTAAGGTTAAATGAGTCATTCTTCATATGTCAAGGGGACATCCAAGTCATTTTTCACTTATTTAGCTCATTAGGATTGTTAAGTTTGTGAAAAATTCAAAAAGTGCAAAAGTTGCCAACATAAATGTATAAAATTGCAAAAAATGGAAAAGTTGCATATGGAATATGAAATGTCACTTTAGTGGTAGGCGTTGATAGGTGGTTAGGAATTGGTTAGAAGCTCAAAGGTTAGATTGGATGCCTATAAAAAGGATTTGGTATGCATTTGTACCTTGTGGGTGATTGCATAAAAGAATTTGATCATTGGAAAGCTCTGTTTTTATTAATTTTCTTCAAAATTTTCCTATGTTTAGATCTTGTACGGCCCTGTACAGGCAAGGAGTGGCTTCTCATTGATTTTATTTGTTAGATACTTCAATCACCTTCCATTTATAATTCATTTCATGCAATTTGGTTTATGTTTGTGCAAGATATTGAAAATTTGTTGTAGACTGGTGAAAACCCTATTAGGGTAAATAGTGGCATGTCAAAATTATGTTTCTCTCATTTTACTCAATGAAATGTGCTAAAACCTGGTGGAGTTAATCTAGACAGCATCATCTTTCATTTTTCTAATGTTTTTCACCAAGTGATTAAGCTTGTTGTATGGAATATGGAAGTTTGTGACTGCAAATCTGTAAGACAGTCCAAAAAATAGAGTATCAAGGTGGTTATTAGCTAGGGTTAGTCCAATTATTCATGGGAAGGGTCTTTTAATGATCAAATAAGTATATGCAGGTCCAAAATTATTTTTTTGAAAGGTTGGAAAAGATTATCCAAGGTTAGAGCTTGTATATTCAATAAATCCCTAATGTGATGAGACCTAATTAGGCCTATTTTGTAGCGAGTATAGTCAAATTTGAACTAAATTCACCAAAGAAACTTATATTAATTTTTAGTTATGTTTTAGAACCCTATAAAGAGTATCCAAAATGATGATCACAGTCTTAAATGGAGCCTTGGTTGAAGAGATAATTTTGACAGTATGTATTAGGTATGCTACAAGGAATTAGGATAGTCTATAATGAAGTGATGAGAATGTGAATTTTCTGCATTGTGGGTTTTAGTAAAGGGTTGGCCATGTTATTCCAACTCAAATGAAGGTGTCTAAGGTGTTGAAACAGTGACTTGTACATCTTGGAAGGTAAATTTTGGAGTTTGATAATGTGTGTGTGTGTGCCATGAAGGTTGGTTGTAGATGGTTTACAAATGAAGCCATCAATTAATATTTGAGGAAACCAAGTTAGTTTGTTTTAGTCATTTTCAAGTCAATTAAGGTATTTTGAGGGTTTGATAAAGCATTGGAACTCTTATTTGTGTTTTGGTGTATTGAATCAAGTGTTTTGTGAAAGGAAAAATGTAATTGTGATGAGTAATCAGATTGGGATGTTTTGAGTTTAGACAAATGAAATTGGGATAAGTTGTTTTCTTCCTTTGTATTGCATCAAATTTCAACCAAAATCTTGAAAAGATCAACAAATAAACTTAATTTATAAACTCCCCAGTATTTTCTCCACCTAAAAAGGCTTGGTGGGACCCATACACCACCTTGGGCATATGAGTCCCATCTAGATGGGACCTATATGCTGCAAGTGGCATATGAGTCCCATTTGGCCTTTTTTTAGGGTTTTAGGCAGGAAATCAAGGTTTTAAGTTCAAATTTCATGAATGTTAGCCTCTAGGATCTAATAAATGGTAAATTGGATGGATTGCCTATATAAACAAGGTATCAAATCATTATTTCACTAGGCCTTCATGATATCAACATAAGCTATCAATAGTTAAGCATTCCAAGACTTTACAAGAGCATCAAGAGAGCATGCATGAGCATTTCTAAAGCATTCAAGGGAAGATTTCTTCATCAATTGTTGTAGAAATTCAAGATCTATCATCATGTCAAGGTTATCAAGCATCAAGCATTTTTTTGAGCTAGTTTTGTGATGTTGCATTCGAGATCCAAGATTAAGCATTGTTCTACACTTATTTCAAGATCTAGATCTACATCCTTCATGGGAAC
This sequence comes from Sequoia sempervirens, assembly GCA_007258455.2. Classification (NCBI taxonomy): domain Eukaryota; kingdom Viridiplantae; phylum Streptophyta; class Pinopsida; order Cupressales; family Cupressaceae; genus Sequoia; species Sequoia sempervirens. The sequence continues at coordinate 270,903,063 of VDFB02270651.1, forward strand.
TTCATGTTAGATTGCATATTTACAAGACATCATTCAAGGTATTATTGTTCATGTTTCATGTCCTTGTTACTAATTTTTAGCTTCTTGCTCAAAATTAGTGAAGTTTTAATGAGTAATTATTTGGTGGGCTATAAGTTTTCATATATGGTCCATCCAATGAACCATTGTTTTCAGAATGAAAGAGTTTTTAAAGGTTGATTTATTAGAAGCATTCAATTAGTTTAAATTGAATTGTTCAACAGTTCCAACAAAGCAACAAACATATTTCATTTGGAAAACAAAAATTCAGAGAAATGAAGTATAAAATCATTATTTTTTTGCAATGTTTGTCATTGTTGATTAACAAAAAGGAATTGTAGATCTAAGAGAAAGAATGCAAAAATAATCTTTCATTTTGATTGCAAAACTTGTTCTTTAAACAATTTCATTTTCATTATTTTAGATTATCAAATTGGTACATAAGCCATTACTTATCATGAAACAACTAATTTATTAAAAGATATGTTTTTGTAACCCCACACAAGCCATATATTATGACTAAGTTGATTAAATTCAACAAAAACTATGAACCATACACCTCAAGATCAACTAAAAGAAGAAAGACACATAAAAGGACTTGGTCATGTCCGTCATTACCTAGGAAGGCTGAGGTAGGGTTGACTTGTTGCTTTCTAGCTTGATCTTTAGTGTCTTCAACTCCTTTGCTCCCGAGTTCTAGAACTTGCAGTTGATAGTAAATTCCTGTTAGAGCTCAGGGCATGATATCCAATTACATGCTTATCAACAGATATATGATTTATAGTCATTATCAAATTAAATCAACTTAGTCAATATCTGAGAGAAATGTAAAAACTGCCAAATCAAATCATCAAGAAGAAATCATTGATCCACTATTTTCTAACTTGTTTGCTTCATGTGCTAATACAAGAAAAATTCTTGTTGTTGATTGTCAAAATTACAACATGAGTGGGGATAAATGTGGCTCCCTCAAGGGTTGAGCTCAGCTCATTATAGTGACACAAGAATAGTATGAAAGAAAATTAATCAAATCCATCTATGCATCTTTTCAATGATAGTGAACAAGCATACATGTTAAGTTCATGAAGCATCTCTTCGAGGAACTACGGAAGCTAAAATCAATTAGTTTTTCTTGTTGCATGGAGATAGAAGACAACTATGAATACTTCACAGTCACATTGTAGAGAAGTATACAATGTCAAGTGTCATGTACAAGAAAGATTACAAGAATGAAGTACAGTGATTGTTGTTTGCAATGTAAAAAAGAAATGAAATGACACTTTTATTTTATTGTCCCAGATATAAGAATGGTATGCAAAGTATGAATAAACATCAGTGTTGCAAGTTAATCTCATTTTTATATTGCATTGCAAATTCAAGGGGACAATGATCAATGCTTTAATGGAGTTATAATTCAAAGGTAATCAAAATAAATGTCATTATAACCATCTTCAACTTTCAAGAAGGATGATCATTTGGGGAGAAAATACAATTCTTAACTACCATAATATAAAGAACAGTAAACAGAGTAACAAGGGTTTGGAATTTCACATATGAAAATTTGAATCCTTATGAAGAAAGCAAAGAAATCTTTCTTTTTTTTAATGGCAGCTTTAAGTTTTTGTTTCTTTTTCTTGAATATCAAATACCCAACAGAGATTTTCATGGCGGCCTACTCATAAAGATGAAAGTGCATAAATAAGAAGGTTTTTTCAAAACAAAGGAAAATGTAATTTCTCAGAAATACCCAGATTGAGAATCAAGTATGGTTGTACCCTATTCATTGAGTTCAATGAAAAAAGGAAAATGAATGTTCATTTTATTCATTGTATAGTTCTATTTATTTTCAGAAATAAAAAGCAAAGCCATGGCTGCAACCACAAATCTATGAGGGTTTTACATTTTATGGAAGCAACAAAAATGTCACCCACAAGAATACAAAGAGATTAAGGAGCTCATCCGAGTAATAGGAAATACTCAAATAAAAGGATGAGGAAAAGAGAGAAAAATAATTTTCAAGAACTTTCTTAAGTTTCTATGTTAAGTGAAATTCAATAAAAGACCCAATGAACTTCCTCATTGAAAACTCCAAAAGCTCAGCCAAATTATTCATGGCTGCCAGAATAAAGAAATTTTAGAAGTTGTCAAAACCAACTTTGGAGTCCAAGAACACCTACATGCAAAGGGATACCTGGCACAAGGAAGAGAATGGAGAAAAGCAAGAGGGTTTTGAAGCTCTAAAATATGAGAGATATATTATCAGAACAATAGAATGAATTATTTACAAAGATCAATCCTTAAAAGGAGATCAAGTAAAACCTAAAAATTAACCCTATTAGGTAGACATTTAATAATTAATATAATTATTAAATGTCACAATATGCATCTAAAGTGAAATATTAAGAGAGGAATAAAGGTAACTTAATTAACATGGTTAAGTTAAAACCTTTACTCTAACACCCCCCCTTAAGATGAGCAAAAGTGTAGCTATAAACATGTGCAAGAAAGAAAAAGTAACTACAATGCATGAAAGTAAAATTGGGTCCCAAAAACTAGGCCTGATCAGGTACCCGAATACAACCAAATCTCTGTAAAGCGCAGTAAAGGAGAAAACCCAGTGGGAAAAAAAATCCTCTCCAAAAAGAGATAAAGAAACATGCTGAAAAAAACATGAAGGAAGGAAGGCCTCACTGAGACCCCCCAAGGACAACTTCCTTCACCCCAAGCATGGAGCGCAACTGAAGATAGCACGGTGATGCCAAAGGTTTAGTGAAGATCTCTGCAACCTGCTCCTCTGTAGGAATGTACTCCAAGATGAGAGAACCATCCTGAATCAACTGCCTAATGAAGTGCATGTGGATTTCAATGTACTTAGTTCACTGATGCTCCACTAGGTTGCGAGAAATGTGAATGGAACTTTGATTGTCACACTAAAGAATAGTGGGACTATCTAGAGGAAACCCAAACTCTGTCATCAACTGTCGAAGCCATAAAACCTTCTAACTAGCTAATACTGCTACTCGGTACTCAGCCTCTGTAGATGATAATGTAATAGTAGACTGCTTCTTCCAAGACCATGTGATAGGACCAGAACCAAGGAAAAAAACAAAGCCAGAAGTAGACTTCCGATCATTGACATCACTAGCCCAATCTGAGTCAGTGAAGACAATAATGTGAGGGGATCCTAAAGTGTAGTGAATTCCATAATGAGTAGTGCCCCGAATGTACCTCAAAATATGTTTGGATGCTTGCCAATGGCTCTCATGAGGATCATGGGAGAACTAAGAGACAAGGCCAACCACAAGGGAAAGATCAGGACGAGAATTTGTCAGGTACAACAAACTGCCAGCCAACTGCCTATATAAAGTGGGATCCACTGAAGGAGTAGAACAAGTGGAAGACAAAACAACACCTGACTGAAATGGGGTGGGGGCAGGCTTGCAATCAAGCATACCAAATCTCTGAAGCATATCAAGAGAATACTTCTCCTAAAATATGGAAATCCCATCTGAAGACTAAATAACCTATAGACCCATAAAGAAGTGCAAAAGACCGAGATATGTCATCTCAAACTGCTCCATCAAATCTCTCTGAACACTCTGAATCATGGAGGATGAGCTACCTATAAGAATGAGATCATCTACATATAGCACAAGAATCAAAAGATCACCCTCCTGACCCTGAATATACACTATGTGATCGGAATGACAGCATGTGAAGTGAGAGGAAAGCAAGAAAGAGTCCATATTCTCATACCAAGCCCTAGGGGTTTGTTTGAGACCATACAATGAACTCTAAAGTCTGCAAACCAAAGAAGTGTCCTAGACAAATCCCTAAGGCTACTCCATATAGATCTCCTCATGTAGGTCTCCATGCAAGAAGGCACTCTTCACATCCTTCTGAAACACTGTCCATCCCTGTGAAGTTGCAAGTGAAAGTACAAGGCGTATAGAGTTCATCTTGGCAATAGGAGCAAAGGTACTGGAGTAGTCAATACCCTCTACCTGAGAAAACCCCTTTGCAACAAGACGTTCCTTATACTTATCAATTGAACCATCTGCAACATACTTGGTATAGTACACCCACTTGCACCAAACCAACTTTCTTCCCTTAGGAAGAGGACAAAGATCCCAAGTATGATTCTTCATCAAAGAAGAATACTCCTCATCCATGGCCCTACCCCACTCAAGGTGACCTGTCGCCTCTGAAAATTTCTGAGGATCATCTAAAATGGCATGACTCAAAAGAATAGAACCAGATGTCTGAGCACGAGTACGACGAGTATCTGAAGGATCACCTGCCAAAGAACCAACTGTGTCAATAGTAACATGGGCCCACCTAGGAAAAGGCAGAGCAACTAGCAGTGGTGGAGATGGTGGATCATCATCTGTATCATCCTCAAGAGATAAGTAATCCTCAAGAGATGAAGAGGGAGGAGTAGGCAGTGAGGGAGAAGTTGGTGATGGAGAATCCATCTAAGGATAGCGCTCATCAAATTGGACATCCCGCTGAAACAAGACCTCTCTGGAATATGGATCAAACAACCTGTATGCCTTAACATCCTCACAGTAGCCAAAAAATATGAGTGGCCAGCTCTTCCTCTCCATGGATTTCTGCTAAGCATCAAGAATAAATGCCCAAGCCTCACTTCCAAAAACTCATAATGTAGAAACATCAAGCTTGACATGGGTCCAAGCCTCCTTAGGAGTCATATATTGCAATGCCTTATGAGGCATCTGATTCTGAATATAATTGGCACAATTGACTGCCTCAGCCCAAAATGAAGAACTCATGGCTTGAGACTATATCATACAATTTTCCATCTCCTGTAAGGTTCTGTTCTTTCTCTCAGCGACACCATTCTACTCAGGGGTGTAAGGTACTGTAAACTAATGTTGTAAACCATGCTCAGTGCAAAAATCTTTGAAAGCCTGATTAACATACTCCCCCCCATTATTTGTGCATATCCTCCTAATAGAAAGTCCAGATTGCTTCTCCACAAATGTCTTAAAGGTCTTGAATGAGTGAAAGACATCAGACTTGTACTTAAGAAAGTACACCCATGTACGTCTAGAGAAGTAATCAATAAAAGTGAGCACATATCCCCTAAAAAAGGAGTTGGAAAGGGCATGAGATCACTGTGTACCAACTCCAGGGGTGCCTTAGCATGTGTGGCTCGACTCTTAGGAAAAGGATCTCGATGATGTTTTCCAAGAGCACAACCTCGACATACACCATTAGTACAAGAAATATGTGGAATCCCAATCACAAGTGCCTGAGTACTCATTTGTTGTAGATATTTTTAATTGACATGGCCAAAACGCTCATGCCAAAGCCTGCTCACTAAGTCTGCATGTGCTATAAGAGAGGAACCAATACTGTCTGAACTCTCAAAGCCATCAAATCTATATAAGCGAGATGCAGAATCAACACTCCCAGTAGCCACAACCAAGTTAGGATCATGAAGGTCTCGAATAACCACATCATGTGGTGAGAACTCAACTGTCTTACCAAAGCCAGAGTGGAAAATCTGATAATTGGAAAGAAGGCTTGTTGAAATATGAGGAACTAGAAGCACATCCTAAAGACAACCACCATCCAATGAAACAGTACCAGAACCGTGAATTGAAAGTTGTGTTGAGTCACCAACTGCAATATGTCTAGTGCCTGTAGGGGCAAGAGCGGTGACCAAATCCTCTATGTGTGTCATGTGGTGAGAAGCACTAGAATCTAGAATCCAAGTGGATCCTGAGGACAATGCTCATGCAGAAAGAGCATGACCTTTCCCTGTGGGTTGAGAAGGAGGCTAAGGTGAGGTGATATTATGCTGCTACATGGCTTCCTCTAAAGCCTCTAATAATTTCCAACACCTGGAAATTGGATGTCCTTCCTTGCAACAAAAACTACAAGGATCACCAAATTTCTTCTTAGTCTTGGAGGAAGACTCACCAGACTTCGAAGATTTGCCCTGTTTAGAATTGAACTATTGTTTTGAATCAGTTTTAGGAGGTGGCTTGGAGGAACTCTCATTGCCTGTTGAATCTGTCTTGGGCTTCAGTTTCTATTTCTTTTTCCCTTTAGATGAAAGAGCTACCAATGCTTGGTTCTTAGATCCTATGAGAGAATCCAACTGTGATATCTTGGCCTGCTCTCATGTGATATTTTGGTTCTATGTGCCCTAGGGCCGTACGGCTCTGGGGAAAAAAAATTTCCTTTTCGGTCGACTGTGGCCAAACTGGACGTGCTTTATATGAAAATATGGGTTTTTAGGTGCTGTGAATCCAATGGAGAGGTCCGTTTGGGCCCAAAATGAATCGAAAGAATGAAGTAGGCCAGATCCACAAAAAATCAACCTGAAAACTTGTGAAAGCCCGATCAAACCCTCATAGCTCCAAAATCTTCAAAACAAGAACAGGCTACAGCAGGCCCACACTCTGATACCATGTAGAAGTTTTCAAAACCAACTTCGAAGTCCAAGAACACCTGCATGCAAAGGGATACCTATCATAGGGGAGAGGATGGAGAAAAAAGCAAGAGGGTTTTGAAGCTCTGAAATATGAGAGATATATTATCCGAACGATAGAATGAATTATTTACAAAGATCAATCCTTAAAAGGAGATCAAGCAAAACCTAAAAAGTAACCCTAATAGGTAGACATTTAATAATTAATATAATTATTAAATGTCACAATATGCATCTAAAGTGAAATCTTAAGAGAGCAATAAAGGTAACTTAATTAACATGATTAAGTTAAAACCTTTACTCTAACAAGAATCACAATCAGAATACAAGATTCATATAAAATGTATTAGAAAGATATAAGGCCACGCCTTAAGAGTTGTAAAAGTTTTTGAAATGCATAAAAAACTTCTAAATCTATGCAAGATCAAGCTTACCTTATGATTTTACTTCAAATCTCCAAAATTCTGTGAGAAAATAGCTTAAATACAGATGTTTCTAGCTCAATAGTTGACTAGGGTTTCTCCATGGCGACAGACTTTCTCTCAGCCACCAAAGGTAAAATGAAAAAAATGAATGACTATCATTCATTTTAGGGTTTGAACCCTAGAAAGCTAAATGGGAAAGGCTTTTTACCTTCAAGTTTTATTAAAAATTTATTTACTTCCTAAGTGGCGTGGCTTTCTCTAAGCCATATCATTTTGAATAGTTTTAAATAAAAATATCTCATAGAGACTTAGTCATTTTAAGTCTTTATATTGGATTTCATAAAATGCCTTTATTTTTCCATTTATAATTCAAATGTATAGCTTTATTTGAGTGATTAATTATAAATCACTTCAAATAAAAGTTATTTATAAAAATGCAAAATAGAGGAAAAACATTATTTATTTGTGCATTTAATTAAAATGTAAATCTTTATTTTAAATGATAGTTATAAATCATTTAAAATAAATGATATGTGGAAATGCAAATAAATGAAATCTTTTGAATGCAAATTCAAATGATGAGATACAGATTGTCAAAGGGAGTTCAAATGGAACATTCAAAGCCTTGCACAAATCATGGAGATAGTTGAGAAAATTATGTCAACATGTGGAACAAAATCAGAGAAATTTGAGCGCTTAATGGAGAGTTCACCTTCAGTTTTGGGTTCCATTTGATTGAAGTTAAATCATGGAGTGATTTGAGGCACAATTTTTGATTTCACTTTCTGTTATCCCCCTTTTTTTAAGGGATTTTCAGTTGTGTATGACCCTTGAGGTTGTTTTGTGATTCAAAACTCTTGGTGGAGTTATCTTGAGTTACATGCCTTGTTTGGAGGAGAAGGAAGACAACACATCATATTTTGGAGCCAAGATTCATATTTGAATTTTTGGAGGCTTTTCTATAAGTCTATCTTCTCTCTCATTTCTTAAGGATATTTCTTAGTTTGGTGGCTGTTGTGATAGATTATTCTTACTTTGTAACTCATTTTCTTGTGAATTCTTGAGATTTGTAATGCAGATATCTCTTATTTCTCAATAAAAGCTTATTTCCTTCTCCATATCTCTTTGATCTTTAGTGTTGATTGTGAGTTACAAGATAAAGTACTATGTTATCTTTATTTTATCAGATTCCTTCAATACTGAATATGAAGAATATCATGTCATAGTGCAAGTCTATGTTAGTGCTTTCATTCCCTTGCATAAAGATTTGAGAAAATATCTTTGTTTTCCTTTTTTCTAAGCATTAGAAAAGTCAGAGCCTTCCATTAGAATTATTTTTGTAGGCATAAATAACTGAATTGTGAGTATATGTGGCTTTATTTATTGAATCTATTGTGAGATTTTAGCAGTTTTCAAATCAGTTGTCAGTTGGTGAATCACCTTGTTTTCCAGTTTTTAGTGTATGCATTATCCTTCTTAACCTTTGCCTCTGTTAAAAAATTAGTATTTTCAAGAAATATCCAAAGGGAGCCAACCCATAACTTGGAGGTCTATTCTCACCATAGGATACCCACATCCTAAGAGTAGTCCCACGTGCACAGGATTTAAGAGTTTTTCAACTTGTCTCCGGGTGAAAATATTTTTGTTAATAGTCCTTATTTCATTATCTCGCCATCTGGTTTAATTACCTAAAAAGGGTTTTACCAAGGCAAACCCCTATTCCCTAACAATCAACAAGTTTTTCTCTCTATATGTGTTATTGCAGGTATAGGTGTATTGGAGCTTGAAGTATCTTTGAAGATTAGGTTACAATATTAGAGAATATTTTTCAAGTGGCTACCCACATTGCAAGATCCTGGAAAGTCACCTATAGGCTACAAATCAAGGTTTTAGATCTAGAAACAAAGTGTGGAAGGAAGAGCAAAGATATGATAGCAGAATTAGGCCTTAACCCTCTAAAAAATTAGAGAGGGACTGATACGCCACTTATGGCGTATGAGTCCCAATACAATACATTTTTCATGTTTCAACATATTCAAATCATGCACTGACAGATTCTAGTTTTGGCACAACAACCCTAGTCTGTGAGTCCCAGTAGGCATTAATTTCAACATATTTAGCATTTCAGATCTTCAATCAAGTTGCTACAGGTTTCCAGGTACCCCTATTTGCTCCTACTTTCTATTCTATTTTGCATCCATTTCTAGGTCATTCAGTGAAACTTTGCATAACATTAGGTTTCATATTTGATCTCTCATGTCATTTATCTTTCAACCCCTAGCTTTGTGGTGAACCCTCTGTTAGTTCGTAATCACACCCTAGGATACCTTATTGCAATATATCTTTCCCCTTTCTATCTTCGGAGATCTCTAAGGTTTCCTTGAGTGTAACAAGTGTCAAATAGGAACCATACCCTTGTCCTTCATTCCTTAAAGGTGAGGTGTACTATTTCCATTGTTACATTTTGGTGAACCCGACGTGAACACCTCTTTTTTTATTTGGATTGAACCATCATCCGAGATTTAGCTTGCATTGACTTTGCATTTGATTTTGCATTAGTTAATTGGCATCTAGGGTTTATAAACTTTACATTATTGAAAGTGCATGTGGGTCGCATTTTTGTATCTTAGATCATTAGATTTCATTGAAATTCTACAATTGCAAATATTCTAGACATCATAAAGTTAGAAACAATAGAAACAACTCAAAATTTGTTGAAAACGGTGCAAAAACCCTAATTTGGGACTCATTTTCCCCTCTGGGCAATCTAGTCTTAGTACAGGTTGTTTTTCGTACTTTCTGGGATTTCTATGTTGTGTATATATCAACATTTGAGCCCCTAAAATACCTTGCCTAGGACTCATACACCCCTCTAGGAAAATTAGCCCTAGATCAGCCCTAAAATTGTATTTTACAGCACTAAAAACCTTGTTTTTGCACTTTTGTTTGCTGCCATTAGTTATCTATTACAATTGGTTGAGTTTCTATTACATGCATTTCACTAGATATAGCTTAAATCGGTTCATTTCATGCATTGTTCAATTTCAAATTTACATTTACAACATTTCATTTTCAAATTGTTGCATAGTGCAATCAGTAAATTACCTTGTTTGAAATCTGAAAAATTGCATTTACACATTTCATTCTAGGTCTTTACATTGCATTTTAAGTGTTGGCCTCGAACAATGATCTAACAACCAAGCCCTTGCAGCTATAATTCAAAGATTGGATATCTAAAATGAATAGTCATTTCAATCATCATGAAGGTGCATTCAAATTTTCAACCTAGGGATGTGAACTTGAAATGGGTCAGCACAGTATGTGCACTAGAAATCAAAAGTAGCCATTTCCATTATATAGCTAAGAAAGACACAATGCTGAAAGTAAATTTCTTGGAAAGGAATAACAAAAAAATTTGATCATCAACCAACAACTATACTAAGTTGAAATGCATGACAGGAATGAAAATCTGAGCAACAAACAAGAAACTACTATGTCTGCTTTAGCTATAGGAATAGTCACATAATGGAATTCTAGTGGCTACAGGAACAGTTGGTGTCAGATTGTTATCTAATTACTGAACAAAAAGTAATAAGTAAACTAATACTAAACTAAAGAATGAAATACTCACCAAGTGGGCCCACTTGGATAAGTATCCTCTAAAACTAATGAAAATTCAAATGCACAGACTTATAACTTCATTTTATTCATCAGAAAACATGAGTACAATAGAGTAGTGTAATTGTATCACTGAAAACTAAGAATGCAAGTACAATATCAGATCACACAACCTCCTAGGTGTTGACGGTGATTTTGGCACAGCAAGATGCAAAAAGAATATTGCTATTTTGTTTCTCTTGAAAGAGAAAGGAAACACATGGATGCCTTAGCTCCCAAGGTCTTTGTAGTTGGTTCTCAACTGTGCTGATGTTACTCAGTGGTCAATGCGACAGTAATATTCAAGGGGCCTGTTGGTATTGGGCTTCTGGATTGTTCTAAGATCAAATATGAAATAAAACCTACTTTAACTGGGGTTTTAAAGAAACAACAAAAGATAGATCAGGGTTTTGAAATAGAAAAGAACAATAGTTCATCCAATCTTAACCAGACTTGCTAATTTCAAGGAATTATAAACTAAAATTGCAGAACAAGATAAACTTTTGATTGACACACAGCCTCTTTCATTCACAATGCTAATTTGAATAACAGATTTTTAGCTATCATTAAATAAAACACAAATGGCCTTTCATTCCTTGAAGACTTCACAAATCAAATGATCAATTTAAAACAAATATCATTCAGGAACACAACATGAAGTAGCTTAAACTCTGATTGCTTCTACTATTATTAAAATAGATAAACAATATTTACAAAGCTGGCACAGTCACCAATGTACAGAGAATCTGAGGCTCCAGATTGCTTCCGACTACACTAAGAGAATTTAGAAAATACATTACAGTATGTACTAAAATCTTACTGCTAACCAAGAAGACAAAGAGAAGCTCTTATTACTCAGAATCAAGATGCAACTCTCTCCTTCTATTAACTAACTAACTCTTAACAGTTCTAACTCTAAAAAGTTCTCAGTCTACAAGTTCTCTAAATCTAGAAGTGCTAACACTAAAAGTTCTAACCTTTAAAAAGAGGCAAGAATGCCTTATATACACAATGTACAAGAAAGGATGTGTTGTCCCCTACACTAGGGTTTACAAAATATCTATATCCTGTAGGAGAGTCGTCTCTCAGATCTTTTGAAGAAAATCGGTTGTGCATTCAATGTGAATCCTCGTTGTCCATGTTGATGAAGGATTTATACTCGCATGATAAGTCTTTTTAGATCTTTTGACAACTGCAACATTAACTCTAGCATCTCCGTGTCCACCTTTGAAATCCCTCGCAGAGTCGCCTTGAATGCTTCAATATATCCCACCATTAATACTAGCTGCCTCTGTCAGCAGTGGTCGCCACAAGTGCCCCTCTGATTCATGGTTTCTTATGTCACTCAACTTCCTTTCTGTTCTAGAGTCCTTTGCTCATGTTGACTGTCTTCTGAAAGCGCCGTTGAGCCTCCCTGCAAATTTGAGCACCATCGCCTGAACAGATTCATCATCAACTGTTCTCAGAAAGAATCCATTCGGTCGCACTCTGTTAGTCCCATCCAAAAGGGGCGGTCAATCAATCAAAGGTCCCTCTCAACTCCCTCTGATTGGATGATTAGCTGCCATGCCAGATTCTGAGTAGTTAAGAGTGGTCTGACCTAAATCGCAGGTTAGTGAGACACCATCAATGTCTCCCCAATGCGATTTCATCTTACAAAAGGCATCAGCATAGCACGAGTCAATCGGTGAGATGTCTCAGTGGGCTCAGAAGTCACATCAAGCTCATTTTCTTATTGCCGAGACTTCACTTCGTCGGCAGGACGTCACAGCGATGGTATCCTTCGCTCTGGCTCAGAGTGCGTTTTCCTTTCGGCAAGACTCCTTAATCGGCCCAAGGTCATGGTGATCCCCCATCGTTATCCCCGAACCTACAACACTCAACCGGAGTTCGAACAAGATCCAGGAAAATCCAGATGGGGTGGAAAATCCCGAACTCAGGTGAAAACCCAAATTCCAACTAAGGCAGAACCAAACTTGAACCGAAAACACACCACCCTCCCTAAAGCTAGCGGAGGTGGAAATAAGACGAGATGGGGACAAGAGACAAAAATGGATAAAGTGGAATCGAGACTGGAACCAAACCTGAACTAGAAACTTTTTCAAGTTTCGGGTTCAGATTCCATTCCGGGCCCGCCTCCGACATCATCCAACAAGAGAAAGAAAGGACAAGGAAAAGAAGGAGAGAAAGGAGAGAAAACCCCATGACGAAACAAAGAAGAAAAGGAAAACAAAAGAAAGGAACACATGGAATCGGGATCGGAACGGCACCCGAACCAGAAACTTTTTCAAGTTTCAAGGTTCAGTTCTTGTTCCCGTTCCGAGTCCGCCGAACACAAAGAAAAAGGTGCGCACGGCCGAAAACACCCAAGGCATGGGAGATAAAAACCAATAAAGACCAACGAAAAGAGAGAAAAGGTGGGGTCAGACCCGGGATGGGACCCAAAGAAATTTTAACACCCTGAATCAGACTGGAACCTGACTCCACGAAAGAACTAAGGAAGAAGACAAAGAACACTCGTTACCAAAACCGGGAATGGAACAAAGCCAGAATTGGAAGGAATTTCTAAGTCCGATATTGGTCTCGGTTCCGCCTCCGACAGAACTTTAAAATGAAAATGCCTAAGGCAGAAAACCAAAGGCCAAAGGGAAAAGACAAAGGGGGGCCCATTTTGATCCAGAACAAAAATGGGGTGGTTATGCAAGGCATAAGAAATTGTGACTCGACTGGGAAAATGGTTTAACCATTTTCATGAATCTGAAGGATTCAGCTACCCAAAACTCCTGGTTCATGAACATGACAACTCCAGTTAGGTCAATTATAACAAGCAAGGCAGAGCTAGAATCTCAAATGTAAGTCAATCAATGGCTACCCCTGAATCTATGTGTGTGCTTGATTGTGCATCACCCTTTCATAAAATTTTCATCTTTAGAATAATAATGTGCAAGATTTGAGCTACATGAGTTGATTCCTTTTAGCTATCATGCAATGATATTTTGGGCATTGCTCCGCTGCCAGTCAGGCGTCCATAGCCCCAGTAGAGATACTGGAATCACCCATTCATATTGAATCTTCTTTTCTTTCTTTTGATAATTCTTTTCTCTTTTCTTTTGAAGTTTCTGATATTTTATTTAAAATCTTTTTCAATATGTCAGATGTTTAACATCTGATCTGGGTTGAAAATGACCATGGACCTCATAACAGCACTTGGAAGTCATATTTTTCACTCAAATCTTACAACACCTTCATCCTAGGACAAATACACTACTAGAAGAGGAGATGATTTTAACGATTTGTGACAGATTCAGGGGGAGCTGATGAAGGATTTCTTACTTGGCACCTTGTTTTCAAAAATTTCCACAACTTTCACTGACAACAAGCATGAAACAACGAATTGAGGATAAAATCACCCAACTAGAAAACGTGACAATATCTAAACCACTTCTCTCCTAGTGACCAAAGTATGCTTCAGATAACAGCCCACAGTCCCAGGTGGAAAGGACAGATCGACCCCAAAGATCTAAACAAAACAAAACCAAACAGCAAAGAAAACACAAAGGATAGAAGGAAAGAACAAATAAATAAGCAGCAAACTATTTACAAGCAAAGAGTAAATTACCCACACAAGGAGCAGCAGATTACTGACAAGCAGAAACACAGAAAGTATTTACAAAAATACAAATTATTTACAAATAGGAGACAAAATAAATTATTTACTTAAAGAACAATGAATTAGCTATGTACATAACAGAAATTAACAAGCCTCAAGATTCAAAATAGTGCTTAAGAAACTACCCATTGATACGCAATGGGACAGGTTCTCCAGTTAGAGCACTTAGTCTGAAAGCATTTTCCCCTAGGATCTTAGCAATTTGATAAGGACCTAGCCATAGTTTTTCAAACTTTTGGTGGATGCCCTTCTTTTCATTGGCTTTATCCCATAATAGTACTAGGTCTGATATCCTAAAAGATTTTATCTTGGCTCTTTTGTCAAACCAACGTTTGACAACATCCTGATGTCTAAAGAACTATTGTAAAGCAACATCTCTTTGTTCTAGTTTTAACAGAGCAGCTAGTCTTACCTCTATCCTATTGTCACTGGAGTAAAATTTCTGCATGAACTCCAAGATAGGTATTTGCAGATGGATAGGAAAGATAGGCTCTTGGCCATATACCAGCTTGAATGGTGAGGTGTTTAAGACAGCCTTAATCCTAGTCCTATCTGCCCATAATGTGAACCTAAGCTGGGTATGCCAGTCTCTAGGGTTATGCTCTAACAGTTTCTTAATCACCCCTAAGAGATTCTTATTGGTAGACTCTGCAACTCCATTGCCTTGTGGATAATAGTTTGAGGAATACTTCAAGACAATCTTGTGATCATAGGCCCAAGAAATAAACTTAGCAGAAGAGAAAGCATAACCATTGTCACATACCAGAGCAAAGGGTACCCCAAACCATGTAGTAATGCACTCAGTGAGGAACTTGATCACTACCCCTATTGTGTTGTTTTTGCAAGGTATAGCTTCTGTCCATCTTGTGTAGTAGTCAGTAGAAGTTAAGATGAATTTATCCCCTGTAGTAGAGTTTGGGTTAATAGCCCTAATGAAGTCCAATTCCCACTGGGAAAATGGCCTTACCTCGTAGACGGGTTGCAAAGGCATAGCTGAATGGCGTTCCCTTGGTGCAGAAATTTGACAGATGTGACATGTCCTCACATGTTGATGAGCATCTTTGAACACACAGGGCCAGTAATAACCAGACCTGAGGATCTAGTGTGCCAGAGAATCTGCAGAACCATGGCCTCTGCCATGCTTCCCATGAAACTCAGAGATCACCTGCTTGGCCTCTTAATGATCAAGGCGTCTCAGGTATACTCCTTCGAAATTCCTTCTTTACATCAACCCTCCTTTGAACATATAATGAGAACTCTTCAGTCTCAGGGCTCTCCTTTGAGTGGAATTCATTCCTTCGGGACATCGATTGTTGAGCATAAAGCAAATGGTATCAGCATACCAGGGGTCATTAGAGAAAGACTGGGTCGTGTATTGCTGATAGATAATGTTGTCGCTAGCATTTTCCATGGACTGAGACAAGCCTGTACCCCTAACAAGCTTCATAGGGTGTATCTCCATATCGAATTCTTGCAGGATGGCCATCCATTTGCCTCTCCTTTCTCCCAGCTCACTCTGCATTAGTAGGAACTTCATAGCCACATCAAGAACTATAGCCATGATTTGGCTTCGAAGAATGTAATGCCAGAACTTCTTAACAACTCGAACTAGCGCAAAGGCTTGCTTCTCGAGAGGCGGGTATTTGATTTCCACATTTTTGAAATGAGAGCTCATGAAAGAAATCGATCTCTCCTATACCTCCTCTTTGCATTGAGTTAAAACAGCCGCACATGAATGCTCAGAGGTGAAAGAATAGATATAGAATGGCCTAATGTAATCGGGGCTAGTAAGGATTGGTGCTTCTGAGATGGATCACTTGACTTGTGAAAACGCATCTTTTGCTTCATCAGTCCACTCTACTTTGGCGTCCTTCATCATTTCATTAAGAGGTTTTACAATCTTTGCAAAGCCTGTGATGAAATATCTCACGAAGTTGATTTTCCCAAAGAAAGACCTCAACTCTTTCTTGCTCCCTGGCCTGGTGATCTTTAGAATGGATTCAACTCAATCTAGGTCTACTGAAATCCCTCTTTCAGAAATTATGTGCCCCAATAGCTTCCCTTCAGAAACTCCGAACACGCATTTGTTGGGATTCAGGGAGACACCATATTGGATGCATCTCTCAAGAACTTTGGCTAAGTCCACAACATGATTGAGTCGATCCTTGGAGAACACTCTCAGGTCATCTATGTAAACAATAATACATTTTCTGATTAGGTCCTTGAATGCTATGTCCATGGCGCGCTGGAAATTTGCTCTGGCATTTATCAAACCGAATGGCATCCTTCTGTATGCAAACATCCCCCACTTTGTAGTGAAAGTCATCTTCATCCTATCCTCAAAGTCGACCATTACCTGGTTGTATCCAGAGTAACCGTCCAAGAATGACATCATTTATGCTCCATTGACATTCTGTAATACCTCATCTAGGGAAGGGAGTGGGTAGTTATACTTTTCTAAAGCTCTATTCAGATTTCTGAAGTCCGCACATAGCCTAATCTCCCCGTTCTTCTTGCGGACTAGGACTAAATTAGCCACCCACATTGAATGGTGCACAAGGTAGATTATCCTTGCAGACAACAATTTCTGAATTTCTTTATAGATCAATAGCTCAATCAGGGCATTGATGGGACGTTGCTTCTGTCAGAAGGGTTTAGCCTCGGGTTTCAAGGGGATAGTGTGGGTCATAACAGAAGAATCGAAGGTCTGGAGGTCTTCATACCCCCAGGCTATTGCAGCAATATCCCTTTTTAGTGCCCTCAATATGTCTTCTCTAATTGCTTCAAGGCAGGCCTTCCCTATGTAGACATTCCTTTCAGGACCCGAGTCAGCTAGGTTAACCATGTCATATTCGCCTCCTTTGTCTTCAACTGGTATCTTCTCTTGAGCCATCGGATCTGAGTCAAAGATTCTCTCTAGAGCAACCATTCCCTTGGGAATGTTATTACTTTTAGATTAAGAACCCCTTCTGTATCACAATCTCCAAGGTTCCAATCTCCTTGATCCCTGTTGGAATCATCAATAATTTTCCCCTCAAAAACATCTGAACTTGCTAAAAAGGCCAGAATATGCCGATCGTCATCAAAGACCTGGAAATTCTTGATATTGTCAGGAACAGCTAGGGTGGACATCAGTTCGACTGAGAATCTTTTGAATTTGGAGCCTTGCATAGGTTCCAAGGTGCTTGCAGCAACAGCCAGTGAATCAGCTACCTGATTTTCTTCTCTAGGGATTAAGCTAATCCTAAAAGCATCAAAGTCCTTAATTAGGTTCCATACCTAATTTCTGTAAGTTGCCAGCCTTCTGTTGTGACATGTGTATTGGCTACGCACTTTCCTGATAACTATTTCCGAATCTCCCTTGACCATCAAGGCAGTGACCTTCTTATGTGCAAACATCAGTCCCTGTGCCAGAGCTTCATATTCTGCCACGTTGTTTGTGCATCCAAATTGCAACCTGTAAGAAGCAAAGAAGGTTTTCCCTTGAGGGCTGGTTAGTACAATTCCAACACCACAGTCTGTCTTGGATTTGGATCCATCAAATGTAAGGGTCCATAGTTGATCGTGTGTTGGGGTTGGTCCTTTTGGGGTCATTGTGGGCAGTTGGATAGAATGAGCCAAGGGTGGGGTTGCTTGATCTTTCGAATTAAATACAAGAAATGGGTGTTCAGTAGGTTCCTTAGGAGTAATTCCCAATCCCTGTACAAATGTATCATGTGGCCCAAGGTTATCTTCTTGACATTCACTTGTCTCTTGGGTTAACCCCTTGGATATTGGTATATCCGTGAGTGCAGGGGTGTCAAACAAACCTTGGGGCTGTTCCTCATCAATATGCTTATTTGGAAGTGTGTCTGGGGTGGGTTCAATTTGAGGAGGAACCTCCTTTGACTGTATCTCATTTTTGGTTAACATTGTTGCTTCCTTGGCTTCAAACAGGAAGTGATTTGCAATAGTCTCAGGGTGACTTGAGCTAACTTCCTCAGCTTGGAAAATATGATTTAAAAGGTCAATGCAGGGTTGACAAGTCAATTCTGAGTGGCTTTGGTAATGTACTTTGCACCAATTAGGGAGCAGGAGACTTTGCAAATCTACCCCTTCTCCCAAGACTAGTTGGTCTTGTTGCAGCTTTCTAATCAAGGCCTGTTGATTTTCATTAATCGTGGAGTCAGGGAGTTTCTACATTGACATGTCTTTAGAATGGGGAACCGAGAAGGTTAGAATTTATTCTCTTTTATAAACCCCCATCTCAGTCTCAAAGTAAGCCACCTCATTAGGAAAATCATACTCAGTGATGATATGCTTGAGGCGAGGCTCACTTTCAATCCTAATCTGATTAGGAATCCCTTTCCATAATAGCCACATATGTGAAAAGTCAAGGGAAAGATATCCCCCTAAATTTTTTATCAAATCTCGACTTAGCAGCATACCATAGGTCTCAGGAATATCTGCCACTTGAATATCTATGTTGGTCAGGATCCTAGGATCTGATCCTACTTGAATTTGTATGTCTCTTAATTCCCCTACCACATTAACCTCTATTTTGTCAAGTTGAATAACCTTCTTATTGGTTTGAATGGGGTTTAATCCTAACTTCTTGCATATGGAAAACAGCATGACATTCCCCGAAGCCCCTGAATCCACAAACAATTGTGTAGGTTCTTCCTAGAAATTCTTAAACTTAAAAGGAAAGGTGGAGTACCTACCTTGTTTTTGTATAAGGCTACATTCACGTCCCCAACAGGTGCCACCTTGCTCTTTCCTTTTGACTTATCAGCTTGTTCTAGAGCTTTCAGCACTATCTCCCTTTGAGCAGGGCACCACTTTAAAATGTCAAAATATGACAAAGAAGTTTTTTGTTTCTGCATCTCAAAAACAATGTCAAATTTTTTATTATAACTTGAATTACTTTTGAAAACAGTTGAGGAAATACCCTTGTTATGGAGGTCAGGCAGGCCTTTTGGTGGAGGAGGATTATTATCAGCACTTTGATTTGGAGGCACCATGTGATTAGGAGGTGCTGACGTAGTGAATGGCCCCTTACTTTGATTTCTCAGGGAGTGTCCTCCTTTTGACTGAAAGGCTTGGGCATCATATGAATCCTCCTCTGGTTCATTCTCTTCTTGCCTTAGGAACAAAGGTTCCTCTTCAAAGATGTCATAAGCCATTGCAGTATCCACTAAATCACCTCCTTTGTTTGAATTCCCCTGGAATGTGTGGGCATCTTCGTGTGCCATCTTGACAACTTTCTCCATCTGAGAGCAGTTTATCTCAGAATGGGTTGTAGTATCATGCAGTCTGTACCAATTGGTCATGAAGTTGAGGTCAGCCACGTTTGCAATATGTGTTCTCTCCTCATTTGTTTGGTAGTTATGAGAGACTCCCCCATTATTGGGCCCTATGTTCCATTGTTTGTTGTTGTTTGGCCTTTGATTATACCCTCTATTATGATTCTGATAGCCCTGATTAGAGGAATTTTGGCCTTGATAACCCCTTTGGTTATAATTTTTGTTATTGTGATAAGTACCCTGATTGTTGTTGCTTTGATTGGGATAATTTCCCTGGTTTTGGGAAGGGTTCAACCGAAGTTGAGCCATGTCATTTGTAACTTGAGACAGCATTTTCTTCAAGGTTTCTACCTCATTTGTGAGTTGGACTATCTTCTCACTTTCCACATTCTTAGCAGCAGGTGGCTGGCCACTATGATTTGGTGTTCCATTTTGGTTCTGATGACCATGGAAACTTTGAGGAAGCTGTGATTGTTGAAGAAGATCAAAAGTTCCAGTAGCAAAGAATGGGATAGGTGGTTGAGTTTGCAATTCAGATATAGGTCCATAATGGGAATGCGACATTCCCGAGACAGTATTGAATGGAGGGGTTGGGCTATGCATCTGATATCCTATTGAAGGGAAACCCCCTCCTAGGCCTCCTTGTTGAAAACTGATTTGTTGTTGCAGCTTGATAGCTAGGTGATAAACTTTGGATAGAGAGTCAATCTCAGCTGGTTGATAGGTCATTTGCAAGAACAAGCCAAGCAAGGGGTCTATAACCCTAAAGTAAGCTTGAATGGCACTATCCTCAGTGACTAAATAGGGATCTTGCAATCTTCTATACATTCGTTGGAACCTGGTATTGAATAAAGGCAAGGGTTCACCTGGTTCCTTTCTGATGGTAGCGAATTGGTGATATAAAAGAGCTGGATCCACATAGATTTTGAACTAATTAATAAAAGAATTTTCCAGGTGTGTCTAGGTCAGGATAGAACCTTGAGGGAGATTAAGGTACCAATTGTAGGCCATATCCCCTAAGGAATAAGAAAAAAACCTACAGACTACATATTGGTGGGCTATCCGAGCTCTAGTACAAGCATCCTTAAAAGCTTGTATGTGCTCTTCAGTACTCCTTGACTTGCCATGAATTTACTTAGGAAAAAATTTCTCAGGGTTCTTAGGCAGGTCATGAAAACCTCTAGGAATAGTCCCCAATGGAGAGGGATTATTCTGAAAGAATGCCATTAGTGGCAGTGGTGGTGGTTGAGCCAGCTGTTGTATGGGTTGAACCAGCTGTGATGACAATTGAGATGGACGTGATGGCGGGTTGATAGGTATCCACTGGGGTATTGGTGAAAAACCTGGTGGAGTGAGCGGAGCTGATAAGGGTGGTATGATGGTGCCCAATTTTGTGAACCTTGTGTCTTGTTGGGGTCTTGAGTTCTATCAACGGTGATGGATTTTTAGCTGATCGAAAAACTCTGTGGGACTTCTCTGGGGATGAAAACCCAGCTTTATCCATCTTTCCCTTCTAGGCCCTCCTTCTTCGCCAGCTCCTGTTGATGGTGATTTTGGCATAGCAACATGCAAAAAGAATATTGCTATTTTGTTTCTCCTGAAAGAGAAAGGCAACATATGGATGCCTTAGCTCCCAAGGTCTTTGTAGTTGGTTCTCAACTATGCTAATGTTACTCAGTGGTCAATGCAACAGTAATATTCAAGGGGCCTACTGGTATTGGGCTTCTAGATTGTTCTAAGATCAAACATGAAATAAAACCTACTTTAATTGGGGTTTTAAAGAAACAACAAAAGATAGATTAGGGTTTTGAAATAGAAAAGAACAATAGTTCATCCAATCTTAACCAGACTTGCTAACTTCAAGGAATTATAAACTAAAACTGCAGAACAAGATAAACTTTTGATTGACACACAACCTCTTTCATTAATAGTGCTAATTCGAATAACATATTTTTAGCTATCATTAAATAAAACACAAATGGCCTTTCATTCCTTGAAGACTTCACAATCAGATGATCAAATTAAGACAAATATCATTCAGGAACACAACATGAAGTAGATTAAACTCTGATTGCGTCTACTGTTATTAAAACAGATAAACAATATTTACAAAGCTGGCATAGTCACCAGTGTACAGAGAATCTGAGGCTCCAGATTGCTTCCGACTACACTAAGAGAATTTAGAAAATACATTACAGTCTATACTAAAATCTTACTGCTAACCAAGAAGACAAAGAGAAGCTCTTATTACTCAGAATCAAGATGCAACTCTCTCCTTCTGTTAACTAACTAACTCTTAATAATTGTAACTCTAAAAAGTTCTCAGTCTACAAGTTTTCTAAATCTAGAAGTTCTAATCCCTCACTGTCTAGAAGTGCTAACACTAAAAGTTCTAACCTTTACAAAGAGGCAAGAATGCCTTATATTTAGAATGTACAAGAAAGGATGCATTGTCCCCTGCACTAGGGTTTACAAAATATCTGCATCCTATAGGAGAGTCGTCTCTCAAATCTTTTAAAGAAAATCGGTTGTGCATTCAATGTGAATCCTTATTGTCCATGCTGATGAAGGATTTCTACTCGCATGATAAGCCTTTTTAGATCTTTTGACAACTGTAGCATTAACTCTAGCATCTTCGTGTCCACCTTTGAAATCCCTCGCAGAGTCGCCTTGAATGCTTCAAGATATCCCACCATTAATACTAACTACCTCTGTCAGCAGTGGTCGCCACAGGTGCCCCTCTGAGTCATGGGTTTTTATGTCACTCAGCTTCCTTTCTATTTTGGAGTCCTCTGCTCGTGTTGACTATCTTCTGGAAGCGCTGTTGAGCCTCCCTGCAAATCTGAACACCATCGCCCGAATAGATTCGTCGTCAACTATTCTCAGAAAGAATCCATCCTATTGCACTCTGTTAATCCCCTCCAAAAGGGGTGGTCAATCAATCAAAGGTCCCTCTCAACTCCCTTTGATTGGATGATCAGCTGCCACGCCAGATTTTAAGTAGTCAAGAGTGGTCTGACCTAAATCGCAGGTCGGTGAAACACCATCAATGTCTCCCCGATGCGATTTCATCTTATAACAAGCATCGGCATAGCACGAGTCAATCGATGAGACATCTCAGTGGGATCAGAAGTCACATCGAGCTCATTTTCTTATCACTGAGACTTCACTTCGTTGGCAGGACGTCATAGCGATGGTATCCTCCACTCTAGCTCAGAGTGCATTTTCCTTTCGGTAAGACTCCTTAATCGACCCAAGGTCATGGCGATCCCCCATCGTTATACCGATATCTACTTTTCATTTGTGAACCTACTGCTATCAGCAAGACCTTAGCATATTGACAAGACCACATGGCGAAGTCCTCATTTTCCTTTCGATTCCACCCGACATCCTCCTTATCTTGCGGCGGGCTGACTTCATTCTTTCGGTGTGACACAAGTAAGTCGGCGAGATGTTTTTCCGAAGGCCAAATCTCTGGGCGCGCTTCCTTGTGTCGGTGAGACTCTGCTGGGTTGGGGAGACCTTATCCCGAACTCCTATTCTCTTACCGAGCCCCGCTTGTCGTTGGCAAGACTTCTTCTATGGTCATAGTGAAATGTCTTGCTTGTTCCACATGCATTGCTGTAACCTTCCTTGTCGGGGAGACGTCCTATAGAAACCTCATGTCTCGGAAAAATCCTCCGCATGATTCCACTTTTGTTGCCGTGACTATATCTCATCAGGGAGACATTGCGTCGAACTCCCACACTCTCCCCGAAGACACCTTTGTCAGGGAGACTGCACCCATTCGCCAAGACCTCTTGGTGCACGTCTTACTTTGCAGATATGCAGGCCCTCTTGATAGCGGTCGGTGAGACATGGAGACTTCACCAAGACCATACGCCGATGAAAATGCACAATGGGGAGTATTCTGATTCTTTGGATTTCGAACAATCAGAGCCGATCCACCAGTCGATAAGAGCCTAGAAAGTCTTGCTAACCTTTTCCTTAGCGTATTTTCATGACCAACTGGACTGAAGCATGCACCCCGACTGAGCTCCCTCGACAAATATCATCCAGTATGTGATTTAACCCTGCATTCAACAAAGGAAACCATAGTAAAGATCACACAAACAAAAGTTAATTAAACAAAATCATCATTAAAATGAATCCTATGTCAGTAGGGTACCATTAAAACTTTGAACAAAATGATCACACAAAGAGTTCGTGTTTCAGGCCGACCCGCAGAACCCAAGCCAGGAAGGAATTTCAGAGAATTTTGAGCCAGGCGGATTCCAGCGGAATAAACATGAAAACACCTAGTAGAAAGTTAATTGGATCACTATCAATCAAGGAGAAACATGCGAAACCTTCAAAAAAAAGCATGAATGAAACACAAAATGCATTATCATTTACTAACTAGCCCTACTTCTCCATACTTCCTCACATTCCATCAGATCCCGGGGAAATCCACGCGGGACAGAATTCCACGAAGGAGAAGACATTCCGGAAAACCTAGAACAAACAAGGAACAACGAATTTCAAGAAAATATGGAGGAGAAAGAAATCCGCGAAAATTTGGTCCACGCAGATTTCCGCGAATACCGAAAATCCCCAAACCTACAACGCTCAACCAAAGTTCGAGCGAGATCCAGGAAAATCTGGATGGGGTGGAAAATCCTGAACTCAGGAGAAAACCTGAATTCCAACTAAGGCAGAACCAAAATTGAACCGAAAACACACCGCCCTCCTTAAAGCTGGCGTAGGCAGAAATAAGATGGGATGGGGACGAGAGACAAAAATGGATAAAGCGGAATCAGGACCGGAACCAAACCCAAACTAGAAACTTTTTCAAGTTTCAGGTTCAGATTCTGTTTCGGGCCCGCCTCTGACGTCATCCAAAAAGAGAAAGAAAGGACAAGGAAAAGAAGGAGAGAAAGGAGGGAAAACCCCACGATGAAACAAAGAAGAAAAGGAGAACGAAAGAAAGAAACACATGGAATCGGGATCGGAACGACACCCGAACCAGAAACTTTTTCAAGTTTCAAGGTTTGGTTCTCGTTCCGGTTCTGAGTCCACCGAACACAAAAAGAAAAAGGTGCGCAAGGCTAAAAACACCCAAGGTACGGGAGATAAGAACCAACAAAGACCAACGAAAAGAGAGAAAAGGCGGGGTCGGACCCGGGATGGGACCAGAAGAAAGTTTAACACCCCGAATCAGACCGGGACATGACTCCGTGAAAGAACAAAGGAAGAAGACAAAGAACAGTCATAACCGGAACCAGGAATGGAACAAGGCCAGAACTTGGAAGGAATTTCTAAGTCCGGTATTGGTCCCAGTTCTGCCTCCGACAGAACTTTAAAAGGAAAACGCCTAAGGCAGAAAACCAAAGGCCAAAGGGAAAAGACAAAGGGGGACCCATTTTGATCCAAAACAAAAATGGGGTGGTTATGCAAGGCATAACACTAGGAAGAGGCATCTGACACTTATTTATACTACCAACTGAGAAAGGCAATCAACTCCACTAATTGGGTGGATGCCATTTTAGGGAAAGCAGAGAAAGTGGAGTGGCAGTTACACATGCATGGAATCTGTTTAGACATATTTGCCTTAATGCAGATTTAGCATAGTAGTAATGCCTACATTTGCTCAACAAAATTAAAATTCATTTACAAGGCGGTTACAACTCGAGTTGCATGACAAATCTCTTTTCGTCGACCTTTGTTGACCTTTGAATGATTCCTTTGTTGAACGTTATGGCACATGACTAGCTAGCAGAATCTTCTCAATGTTGCAAGTCTCTAATCATATTTGCATGGCAATATTAGTATGCACAATAATTGCATATCTATAACTATCTTAAAGAACATTCATTAATCCACATGTAGAATCAACATAGATAGTCCATATAACATGTCAATGTCATTAAATATTTACAGGAATAAAATTAGGCCCAATGTCTATGGTTTTAAGGAAATGTCAATCATTCAAACATTAAGGTCCATAACAACTTCAACAAATAGATCATAAGTTCTACCAAAATTAACTCATGAACTAGACTCATCACTCCCCCCAACCTAAGATTTTGTTGGTCCTCCAACAGGGGAAGGGTTGTTCTTCTGCTTAGTCAAATCCCTAAAATTTGCAACTACCAACTGTCCTACATCAATGGTTTTTGTGCTTGAATCAGGATCCCAATAGAACCCTTAGTGTTTGTCTAATCTATTCCATCTATGTTTCTCTATAGCAATATGATAGTGGTAAAACCTAAAATTTGGTACGGGTCACATCAGAATAGGTGGCTGAAAATTCAGGGGAAGCCAAAATTATCCTTTTGTCCTTCTAATCTAAATATATCTATCAATTATTTTAAGAGCTGCAACATAGTTATATATAGAGTGGGGCTCGGCTTGTTTTAGCTCATCAGTTAGGCTGTTCCATCTTTGCGAGAGGTATCTCTTCATAGTTTCCTCTTTTGCTTTTCCCTTCACCTCATACTATAGACTACTTCTATCCAAGGCATAATCTTATTACCATAGCTAGGTCTGAGAAGCATTTTGTGCCATTCCTTGTAAATATCCCCTGGATTCTTTGATTCAGCCCTGATGGGCAGAGGGATGTTGGATTCCATTTGTTTATAAGCCCTGTATTGTTGTCCCCAACTAATCTCATTTTGTACCCAAGACATAAATTCCCTTAATTGGACATCCCCAACATACAATAGTGGATTCCAATCATGGTCTTGAGTCACAACATAATTGTGCAAATAGAACTCACAACAAATTCTTCATCTCAAGGGAAGCAACCCGATAAGCATTGAAAAATTCCATAGGAGTTTCAATAGAAGGGTTCAAACCTAAGACAATCCTTGCTAGCTTAAAAGAAAGATATTTCTCCTTCAAATACAGAGCATAGACCCTTGTAGGGGTCCTACACTCTAAAATTTGGGGTACTAAGGCTATCATATCATCCACTTTCTTCTTTAAGGTAGCAATTTTTGCATCCTTGTCTTCAATCTCATCTTTCTTTTGAATTTCCTTCTTCACCCTTCATTTTTCCTCCTTCCATTCTTCTTCCCTCCTTTTCATCTCTTTCCATAAATGCATAGCTACCACGTGCACTGAAAAATCAGGGGGGTTATGTATTCCTACTAGCATTTTGCCTAGCACTGATGTTTGCTCTCCATATAGTACTAACTGCAGGGATTCAAGTTGTTCAATCAACTTTAGCTGGAGGGTTGTTGATTGTTTCCCCAATTCAAGCTGCAGGGCCTCTTGTTCCTTTTCTTCCTCATGTTGTAGGATCTCTTATTACAGGAAATCCTGATTTTGCTCATACCCTTGATTCTCCACTTGTTCTGCAATATCAACAAGATCTGCCAGTGTTATGTTTGTTGTCATCTTAAATATATCCTCTTCCTCAACATTCACCTACCCCATTGGAGCTTTTGTTTCCCCCTATGATATTTCTCTAGACTTAGGGCTTTCCTATGGAGGCATACCAAAGGTTGTCCTAGCTAGTCTTGATTTTCTAGGAGGGATCTCATGTTTTTCTTTGGCTCCAGGAAGAACAGTGTCAGCCTTTCCCTTCTTAGAGCTTGGTATTTCTTTTTCTGCCAGCTAATTTTTAGCTTTTCCTTTTCTCATTTTTGCCTCTCTCTTTTGTGCCCTAGTTTTCATTAGGATGCCAAGAGGAACATCATCATCAGAATATGTAGGAGAACTTTCTTTATCTGAGTGCTCTATCCCAAAAGAGATAATTTCTATGGTTTCTTCTGTTGTAGGAGGGTTTACACTAGGGCTTGCACCAAAGGTTGTGTTGGTTCCCAAATCAACAGATGCAATGAGTCCTAAAGAGTAGCCACTCTCTCATATTCAGACTCAACGGGTTGATATGGCCAACAAAGGGGAGAGTGAATAGAATATCCTTTTCTCCCCTACACTTCAGGCTCTGTTAAACCTAGGAGGGTGATCCAAACCTTGTACTTTTAGATACTTGTGTGTCACAGTATCAAACACAATGTGAACAAATAAATCTCCTTTATATGCTTAGCAGACACAGTACCCTTAAGGTTTGGTTGACCTTTCAAGAAATGTCCAACTTAAACATGAGACATGTTATATATTAAATTCCACACACAAACGTATATAGATAGACAAGTAAATTTGATTTAAAAGTTGTAGTTGCTCACAATCAATTTCAGGAAACTGCAACATTAATAGACCTATTAGCTCTTAGAAACACGGGAAAAATACCTCAAGAGGCTGCCAATCTCTTGATACCTTTCAGGGTAACAGACAAGGCCAAATGATTTAGACCTTCTACTCTTCAGGTGCTACCAAACCTAGGTAGGTGTACCTATAACAATGAAGCAGACTTGACCAAACTTTATTCCCCAAAATAATTTATCCACACAGGCAAATAGGAGTGGATAAATGAGTTTCAATTTGACATAAATTGTATAAGCAATATCAAGGCTAAAATCTAATATGTTCATATGATAAATTGAATGAAATTAAACAATGGAATGGTTGAGACTAGTGCCTTATTGGGTGTACAGAGTCAAAACAAAATTTGAAGTGAATAACCTCTTTCTAGTAGAAAATCAAATTGTTTGGCATTTAGGTTTGAGTTTATAACTGGTATAAACATGCAAGGATGTGACTACTGAGTTCTTCTTAATGATCCAAATGAGATTTCCTAATTACTATGATTGGCTAAGAGAATTTTATCTCTCCTTGAAAGAACCAATTAATCCAATCATACAGATACAGCAAGTGTGCACTGATAAACTAAAAAATATCCTTGATATATCAGTTTAAACAATTAGAAAATATTAACCTTGGAGACAACTTCAGCAATACTCTTAATTAACACAACAAACAACTGAATCCAGAAAAATATCACCAAATCAAATGAATTCAATTGAAATCTCCATTATTTTTTACATGCATCATAGTCTCAAAACTACAAACATTCTGATCTACTCTTTTTCTTTCTAGCTCTCTATCTAACCCCTCATTCGCTGTCCAAAGTGGGTATTTATACATTAGTTACTCTAAGAGTCGCGTCCCTTCATATTCGCATCTCGGGAAATCCTTTCATTCGGGCCTTTACCACTGTTCATTAAACTCCCGCGAAGATATCACATAGTCTCCCCGACGTTTTGAGTCTCTCCAACCACCAACAGGTTAAATATCACATTAATATCTTGCAATCATACTGACACTTCGAGTCTTTCCGACTACCTCAGATTTTATATCGCTTTGATATCATGTAGTCTCATCGATGTGTTGAGTCTCATCAATAGCTATCCCTTCAGTCATGAGTGTATCACTGTGACATTGAAGGTTAGGCAAATGTTCCTCCACTTTCATTGTGTTCTGCCGAGATTTATCCTTCGTCAACTCTGATCATAGAGACATAGTGCTTTTCCTGTCGATGGAACTTCATTCGGAACGAGCTTCCTATCTCTTTTCGATGATGCCAATCTCGCCGAATCCATTCTTGTCCAAACATACCGCCAAGTCCCAATGTAGTCCTGTCATTGTGACATAGGGGGTTGGTAGGACTCTTTGACTTCATATCGATGACATCGACAGAACCCACCCTACCTTATCAGTAAGACCAAATGAATGTTGTAGGACGTTACTCTGATTGCTCCTGTCTCACTGAACTTTCACTTTTGTACTTCATCGGTATGACATACAGGTGCTCGCTATGACTAATCCCGACGATTGTTGTCTCCCATATATGTCTTTATATCCTTGATCAGTAAGACAGAAATAGACTCGATATGACTCATTCCGACAAACATTATCTTGCCGATAGAATCCTTTGGTCACTGAGACAATGAACTATGTCTTGTTGATATG
The DNA here is from genome assembly GCA_007258455.2 of Sequoia sempervirens. Classification (NCBI taxonomy): domain Eukaryota; kingdom Viridiplantae; phylum Streptophyta; class Pinopsida; order Cupressales; family Cupressaceae; genus Sequoia; species Sequoia sempervirens. The sequence goes on from VDFB02270651.1 coordinate 270,932,436, forward strand.
TGTCTTACCAAATGAAATAACATCGGCAAGACTTTCCCAATGTCTTGCCGATAAACTACAAAAGGCATATATTAGAATAAAACGCATTGTGGATCAGGGAGACTTGCAAGGTGTTACGCTGATATGGTTTATACTTTCAAATTCTCAGGAACAAGTGAATTCTAGGGGACCAAATGATGAAAATCAACTAATGCATGGGAAAACATGATATGCAAAGTGGATGGTACGAGCATTTTTGGAAACTAATGAGTATGTGCAACCATGAAATTTTCAAAATTTTATAGTTCTAACAAGACCAATGCTATATCCCAGGGTGGAGTCATCTAAACCATGTAATTTAAAACCTAACACAACATTCAATATGTCATAATCATATCAATCAAATGATGCATTACACCATTGATATTCAACGACTAAACTAATTATACTTAGCAATCCTAGCACACTACTGCATAAACCTTCATTTGTGTTATTACAAATCAACTCATACTTTGTATGAGAGTAACAACATCAAACAAGCATACAGGGAAACACAAGAACCTGGATCACAATCTTTGATCACTCATATTCAAAATTTATGCAAAGTGAACAATGGAGACAACTAGTCCACAATTATATGTCATTTATATTCAAATATGACTATGTTGTAATTGTTGGAAGATTGAAATCATTGAGAGCGAGGGGGTGAATCAATGATTTATAAAAGCCACAATATTTTTTGAGTTCAATGTTCACTTTTAAACCAAGAAAACAAATGACAATTTGAGAAGAATATTTGACTTGTGTATCAACTAAGCATATGAATAATACATTGATATGGATAGACTTAAATAAATTATTTGTGCTTTCACTTGAATGAAATTTCATAACATTAACAAGACAGCTTCAGTGTAAACATTTGTAGAAATGAAAAGACAATCATTCAACTATGAACTAATAAGGACAAACATCACAATCTATCAATATTATCATAACAAAGCAATGACACTATAAGCCCATGAATTTGATGAGTGGAAAACCCTCTTGGGGTAGAAAAACCACTCCAAAATGATGCCTTATTGACTTAAATAAAACCATTGTTTACAATGCCTTACAGGAAGAATTTAGAGCACCAACTCTAGGAGCACCAACCCCTTACAGATTTAGGAAAACCCATTCCAAGGAGCACCAACCCCTTTTAACACAAAACAATTATAGCATCCTATCAGAACCCTAGAAGTGCAGATTTTGAACCTCTATAATTTCAATAGAAGACTATGTATATCCTCATTAAACACATTGAAGAATATTGTGCATCAACATCTTCCTTCAATACAATAATATGAGAATCATAATAAAATATTTTCAATGCAGTACTATTTTTGCACAATGTGACTGAAGCTTCATATTCCTCTCACAGATTATAGAAAAATGCTTGAGAGCCATCTTTTAAAGATACTACGAATGATAACTTTTGTATGCAGTTTGAGTAACTGAAAAATCAACATGGGTTAGGGTTACAAGAAAAACCCTAAAGATTTTTTCAACTAACTCTTTCAAGAATCATAACTTTATCAAAATTTCAAGACTGGAATAACTGAATGCATTAACCCCTTATTTGTTTTCTAAGAAATAATCAAGGGTTTCGAATAACATTAACCACTAAAGCTTTAACAAAGAAATAATGTTCCAAGCCTGTCAATTGTATTTACATTAAAACTTGTTTAAGTAGGAATGAAAATAAACAAATACCAGAAGAACCATTTCAAAACTTTCCAGCTGAAGACCTCCACCTATGAGCTTTTCCTCTTCACTTTCAACTTTCACTATCAAGCAATTTATCAGAAATCTATAACCATAAACTCTTCATGGTGGCGGCTAGGGTTTCATATGCTATACAATGAAACAATAATAGCACTACCCTATATTTCTCCCTAGTCATTCGAAGACTTTTCAAAAGAGTATAATCATTTGGAATCCAAACATCACAAAAACATTTAAGTCTGTTGTCAAAGACTAAATCATTAATTTATGATGGTTGTCGATACTTGTGACTTCCAAGTGACTTTAAACAAAGTAAAAAAAAAAATCTTTTAATCATAACACCCAATGTCGCATGCTTAATGTGACTGAAACATAAGCATCAAACCAATATCTTACCCAAACATTTAAAACTTTAATATGCTTGATTCTTCAATGTTTAGCATGCCCGATTTGTTTATCAAAGGCTTTATGTCTCTTTAGTGCCCAACACCATTTATGGTGTAAAATATAAGTATTTCAATATCCTTAGCAAAGGCAATATCAACTAAGAGATCCTTAAGAAAACACATCACAATAAAATGTGATAAACAAGACCAAAAATATAGAGTCCTTATGCATTTGAAAAAAATGAATGTTTTGTCACCTAAAGCACAAACTAAACCTGCAAATGCTCAATCAGAATATGACCAAATAACCTGTGCCATGATCAACCTGAACACCCTGTACAATGCCTTATCAAAACTATCAGTCCAATCATAATCAAAGCACTAAAAGAATATCATGTAGAGTAGATCAAATAACTAAACCATCATGAATATCCTAAAAGTGAAGTAGCATCAATCTGAATAATCATGAAAATGAATAGTCATGAATCTCATGTTCACAAAAGGATTCCACAAAGTATCATTACCAACATCAAGTGATTTTGACATCAATCATTTCCAACATCAAGAACCCATGTCATCATATAACACCTAAATTGTAGCACCCTAAAAAGTAAACATGGTCAGTACCAATATGCATCAAAATCCCATAAAAATGATGTAGACAAAGCCAAGGAAATCATGATAAAAATTGAACCAAATCATATGCCACAAAGATTAGACCAAACTGTGTGCATTTATTATCCAAATCAAGAAGTTTTGTCACAGTATTACCAAGATGTCAATGACACAACAAATGTCAGAGATACATATCTTTCAAAGAAAAATTGAGCATCAGCAACTGAATACACCATTTTCATATCATATGCCAAACAACACAAATTGAGCATAAGCAACTGAATACACCATCTACATATCATATGACAAACAACACAAATTGAGCATAAGCAACTAAATACACCATCTGCATATCATATGCCAAACAACCAATCAACATCCTCGAAACCAATCTACACATCATGTGGCTTGTCAATGTCAATCAAAGAACACCACCATTGTAAGAACCAATTTGTCACCAAGAAAAAACATCGCACATCACAAACAACTAAGATTCAAAAAACTCCCCCTTTGTCCTTGATGGAAAAACACCATCATTGTCATCAAGGACAAACATCACACATCACAAACAACTAAGAGTCAAAAAACTCCCCCTTTGTCCTTGATGGAAAAACACATACTTTCTCTCCCCCTTTTTTCCTTAATGACAAAGGATGAAAGAGGAGAATGTGAGATGCCATGAAGATAAACAATAGAGAGTCCAACCAACACATATCTAGCTGAAAGTATGCAAGACTCAAGGATTAACCAATATACCATCACTTTATAAGCAAACAACATTGTTGCATGTATCTCCTTGTGTTAATCAGATGGATAAATATAATATCTTTGCATGCACAACAATCAAAGACCCTATCAATTCAGATACTTAAGGACAAATTTTAACATGAAGCTCCCCCTGATTCTTTGCAAATGAAATGCCAAAAGATGGACCTATTGACAAAAAATTCATTAGTACTACTCACTATTCCATTTATACTCAACTTGTACTTCAATAGTATAGGCTTGTTGATATGACACTGCATCATTATACTTTACCTTTTGATCCATGACATTTTTTGATCCATGACATTTCTACACGCTCTCTTTCCAAGCATAACTGACTAGAGAAAACAACAGCTGCTATTTCACCAAATTGTCTAGGCACTTTTATTGATACAATCAAGATACAGTATCACAAACAAATTAAGTATGCATCAAGTAATGTACAAGCCACAAAAGGAATCAACAAGATTTTACCATTGTCCTGACATTTTCATCACCAAATGTACTATTCCCCATAGAAGTGTATGTTATCATCAAAGCGTACAAAAAGCATTTAGCACTATCATATTTATTAGATTAGAGACTATCATTGAATGGCCTGCCTATCTACAAATTTTTTGCAAACACCATTCATGTTGTCTTTTACTTCTTGGTTCATAGCAATAATTGCTATGAAAACCACTATGTTAACCAAAGTGAAGAACTATAATTCACTATTATATATACCACTTGTGTAATGATTGAATATTGTGCAAGATAATATGCCTTTTTCATTACATCTTAAGAATTAAGTGATGTTGAATGAACAAGTTGTGTTGTGCACTATTGCAACTTAAAAAGGAGACAAGGGCTAACTAGAAAAGAAAAGTATCACACAAATACCTTCAATCAAATGATATTTCACTGTCACTACTATGACTAAAGTCATCAAACTACTTGTTGTAGTTTAGGAAATTTTGTATTGTTGTCAAACTTAAACCTACACCTTAAGAATTGAGCATCAAAACTTTAGAATATCATGATACAAGAATATTCATTAACTCAATCCTTCCTATTGCCTGAAAGATAGGAAATGAAATACTCCATCAGATCAGCACATAAACCTTAACAATCTGAAATAGAAAATCAATTATGTACAAATCATTTAATGTTAGAAACTGAATTAGACTGCTATTTGTATTGTCCAGACTAATCAGGTAAGATCAACCAAGCAATAAAATTTTTTTCTTAGAAAGAGATTGATAATCATAAACACTTTGATCATAGAATTATCACTTATACTACTCCCCTGTCAATAAAATTTTTTAGAACTGGTGTCAAGATGCTATTGTAAATCATTATCTCATGTGACTAAGGACTCTTGCAATTATAACATGAAAATTGTCCTAAGAGTGCAATGTTTTGTCACCAAACGCATTATCAATTCTACAATCTCTTGCCACTTTTTATCATGAATACACAACTCCAAACTAGTACAGATGACCCTGTATAACTTATTGAGTGTTGTTCATGTTACAACCATGAAATGTTACCATTATCTTCTATCCATCAAATTTAATTCCAATGAACTATCACTGAACTTCTAAACTTAAAGCTTCCTACAAAAGATATGTCAAAGGAACATAGGTGAAAAGGTCACTATCCTAGCAGCAAGAGCATCATATCAAGTATAAACTATTGTAAGCACTGAATTATAGACTTGTCATATGTCTATTAGTCTGCACAACAACACTTAATTTCAAGCATCATTCATTGTCATTGTCTTTTCAGCTAGTTTCCACTATCATTACAAGCCAAACTTCACTCATAAAAGATGTACCAAGCATTACAATAAGAAACTTTTTCATTGTCATTATGTTGCAGCAAAGCAAAGCTAAAACAATCTATCCAAAAATGGCATAAATTGTGTTTCAAGCATCCTTCATAGATTTTATACAGTGTTTTTACCACAGACACTTTCAAAGAAACATAAATCACCCACTGCAACTTCAATAGACATATGAGAAATTATCACCTATCAGTATGATGATATATATGAACCACAGTATTAAAACTCTTATCATCAACTGTTATTCTCAACACAGACATGAACTTAACATAGAACACAAACAAAAATATGATACATTTGTGACTTAACACTATGACTTACACCCTAATATGAAAATAATTCATGAGGCAACAAGAAACAACTATTTCTTGTTTTATATCAACAAGGTTTGTTTTATAATGCACTAATTATCTCCCCTTATCTTCATGTTGCCTTTTAAATGCTAAGGGATGATCCTTATGCATCATGCACAAGACTAAATCCTTCCTTTTCTTGCTTTCTTCTCTAGACCCTTAATGATCCATTTCTAGATGATTTCCCCATGCAAAACCTTACTTTATGACTAGATTCATTACTTCTATAGCAAACAACTGAAGATTTACACTCCCCTACATCATCTTTTAGGAACAATTTATCACAATTTCTTGCAATATGACCTAATTGACTACACCTGAATCATGTGACAATACCATAGTTCCTTTGCCAATTGTTTTCCTTCACTTTAATCCAACATTTAGATGCTCTATGGCCATAATCAAAATAGAAATAGCAATAGCCTAAAAAAGAACAATTATACCTCATCAATTTACCTTGCCAAGCAAAGGGAAATCTTGTGAATCTATTTGTTATATTCCTTCCTCCTCTGTTTATATCCTTGTGTGGTTTGTTTCCTGCAGTTTCAAGGTCAGCAGCATGACAGTTTAAATCTACCTTTGTTCTAGGTTTTTTTCTAACCTTAGAGCAATGTCCTTCCTCTAAGCCTAGACCACTTTTGTCACTTGGAGCTTTCTATGCACCAATAATTTTATCCAAAGACATAGAGCCATTCTCATTAATTTTCTCATCACTTAACTGCTTTGATGCTTTATCAACATTCCTCAATAAAACCACTTGCCACTCAAGTTTTTCTATACTTTGTTCCTTTTCCTTAAGGTGGCTTTTAACTTCTTCCTCAATCTTTCTAGTTTCTTCAACTTGTATCTTTGCTTCTACAAGATCTAAACATATCTTATCTTTGATATTTTTTTCTTGTTGAAGTTTCCTTTTTAAATTATGTTTCTCTCTTCTAAGTTGCTTAATTGTATCTAAAGCACACAGGAGTTCACCTTCCAAATCAACCTCACTTTCTTGCTCATTATATTCCTTTTCAGAATTCACTTCACCCAAAAATTGATCTACTTCATTAATTTCTTGGCCATTTGAATGTTCCTTAGTAATCTCTATAGATTTGAACTCAATATGATTTTCTTCAGAACTATGAAGATTTGCACAATCATCACTTTCAGATGACCCACAACTTGTTTCAATTTTCAAAGATATCTCCTCTTGCAACTCACCATTTTGATTCATCTCAATCAAACTATCCCAAACTTCCTTTGCATCACTGCAATGCATAACCTTAGCAATAATTTCATTTGGCAAGCTATTGAAAATAGCATCTATAGCCTTAGCATTGGATTCAAGAGTTGTTTTCTCCTCATGTGTGGAAGTAGATGTTACAAATATAGTGAAACCTCTTTCTACTATTGCCCACACATCAAACCCTAAGGAAGACAAATATGTCTCCATCCAACGTTTCCAAAGCATAAAATTGGTACCTTCAAACTGAGGTGTTCTAAACATAGGATACTCTATCATTTTTGGATTATTGTTAATGATCTCTTCCTCATTACTTCCCATATTGAGTTCAGGCAGAGCTTGATGGTTAGCATTTTGTTGTGAACTTCTTTTTCCCTTATTCCTTCTACTTTTTCCCATATCAGACATAACACTTCAATTCCAAAAATCTTAAGTCAATTAGACTTTATTAATCAAGGATTTGGCTCAAGTCGTAGAAGTACCTTCTTGAATTCAAGATATGTTTGATTGACTTCCAAAGACTAGAATCAATCCTAGGTGGATTAGACCTATGAAAGGACACTATGCTCTGATACCAATTTTTGGAAGACTAAAATCACTGAGAGGGGGGGGGTAAATCAGTGATATATAAAAGCCACAATATTTTTTGAGTTCAATGTTCACTTTTAAACCAAGAAAGCAAATGACAATTTGAGAAGCAGATTTGACTTGTGTATCAACCAAGCATATGAATAATACATTGATATGGATAGACTTAAATGAATTATTTTTGCTTTCACTTGAATGAAAGTTCATAACATTAATAGGACAACTTCAATGTAAACATCTATAGAAATAAAAATAAAAGCATTCAACTATGAACTGATAAGGACGAACATCACAATCTAGCAATATTATCATAACAAATCAATGACACTATAAGCCCATGAATTTGATGAGTGGAAAACCCTCTTGGGGAAGAAAAACCACTCCAAAATGATGCCTTACTAGCCTAAATAAAACCACTGTTTACAATGCCTTATAGGCAGAATTTAGAGCACCAACTCTAGGAGCACCAACCCCTTACAGATTTAGGAACACACATTCCAAGGAGCACCAACCCCTCTAAACACAAAACAATTATAGCATCCTATCAAAACCCTAGAAGTGCAGATTTTGCAACTCTACAATTTCAATAGAAGACTATGTATATCCTCATTAAGCACATTCAAGAATATTGTGCATCAACATCTTCCTTCAATACAATAATATGAGAATAATAATAAAATATTTTCAATGCAATACTATTTTTGCACAATGTGACTGAAGCTTCACATTCCTCTCACAGATTAGAGAAAAATGCCTGAGAACCATCTTTTAAAGATATTGTGAATGATCACTTATGTATGCAGTTTGAGTAACTAAAAATCAACGCAGGTTAGGGTTACAAGAAAAACCCTAAAGATTTTTTCAACTAACTCTTTCAAGAATCATAACTTTATCAAAATTTCAATATTGGAATAACCGAATGCATTAACCCTTTATTTTTTTGCTAAGAAATAATCAAGGGTTTCGAATAACATTAACCACTAAAGCTTTAACAAAGAAATACTTTTCCAAGCCTGTAAATTGTATTTACCTTAAAAATTGTTTAAGGAGGAATGAAAATAAATGAATACCAAAAGAACCATTTCAAAACTTTCCAGCTGAAGACCTCCATCTATGAGCTTTTCCTCTTCACTTTCAACTTCCACTGTCAAGCAATTTATCAAAAATCTGCAACCATAAACTCTCCACGGTGGCGGCTAGGGCTTCATATGCTATACAATGAAACAATAATAACACTGCCCTATATTTCTCCCTAGTCATTTGAAGACTTTTCAAAAGAGTATAATCATTTGGAATCCAAACATCACAAAAACATTTGAGTCCATTGTCAAAGACTAAATCATTAATTTATGATGGTTGTCGATACTTGTGACTTCCAAGTGACTTTAAACAAAGTAAAAAAAATCATTTATCATAACACCCGATGTCACATGCTTAATGTGACCAAAACATAAGCATCGAACCAATATCTTACCCAAACATTTAAAACATTAAAATTCTCTATTTTTTTATCAAAGGCTTTATGTCTCTTTAGTACCCAACACCATTTATGGTGTAAAATATAAGTATTTCAATATGCTTAGCAAAGGCCATATCAACTAAGAGATCCTTAAGAAAACATATGAACCATTTAAATCACCTTTTGATACCAATTATGCTCACATAATAGTGTCTGTTTTTAATATCCAATGACACAAATATAGAACCAAACATATGCATAATCAACACATCACAATAAAATGTGATAAACAAGACCAAAAATATAGAGTCCTTATGCATCTGAAAAAAATGAATGTTTTGTCACCTAAAGCACAAACTAAACCTGTAAATGTTCAATAGGAATATGACCTAATAACCTATGCTATGATCAACCTGGGCACTCAGTACAATTCCTTATCAAAACTGTCAATCCAATCATAATCAAAGCACTAAAAGAATATCATGTAGAGTAGATCAAACAACCAAACCATCATGAATATCCTAAAAGTGAAGTAGCATCAATCTGAACAATCATGAAAATGAATAGTCATGAATCTCATGTTCACAAAAGAATTCCACAAAGTATCACTGCCAACATCAAGTGATTTTGACATCAATCATTTCCAACATCAAGAACCCATGTCATCATATAACACCTGACTTGTAGCACCCTAAAAATTAAACACTTTCAATACCAATATGCATCAAAAGCCCATCAAAATGATGTAGACAGAGCCAATGAAATCATCATAAAAACTGAACCAAATCATATGCCAAAAAGATTAGACCAAACCATGTGCATGTATGATCCAAATCAAGAAGTTTTGTCACAGTGTTACCAAGATGTCAATGACACAACACATGTCAGAGATACATATCATTCAAAGACAAATTGAGCATATGCAACTAAATACACCATTTTCATATCATATGCCAAACAACACAAATTGAGCATAAGCAATTGAATACACCATTTGCATATCATATTCCAAACAACACAAATTGAGCATAAGAAACTAAATACACCATCTGCATATCATATGCCAAACAACCAATCATCATCCTTGAAACCAATTTGCACATCATGTGGCTTGTCAATGTCAATCAAAGAACACCACCATTATAAGAACCAGTTTTGTCATCAAGGACAAACATCACACATCACAAAAAACTAAGAGTCAAAAAACTCCCCCTCTATCCTTGATGACAAAACACCTTCGTTCTCATCAAGGAAAAACATCACAAATCACAAACAACTGAGAGTCAACAAACTCCCCCTTTTTCCTTGATGGAAAAACACATACTTTCTCTCCCCCTTTTTGACTTAATGACAAAGGATGAAAGAGGAGAATGTGAGATGCCATGAATATAAACAACAGAGAGTCCAACCAACACATATCCAGCTGAAAGTATGAATCAAGACTCAGGGATCAACCAATATACCATCACTTTATAAGAAAACAACTTTGTTGCATGTATCTTCATGTCTTAATCACACAAATAAATAGAATATTTTTCCATACCAGGGTGTTTTCACACTAATGGAGAATAGATGCTCATTAGGAAAAGAGTCATCTATGGCTTGATTATCCCCTGATTTAGTTATCCTTGAAAGAAATTTTGCAACAACATCGGCCTTCCTTAGTTTATCCAAAATGGTTATGTCAAACTCCTACATCAACAACAACCATCTTGCTAGCCTACCAGAGATCATAGGTTTATTAATGAGATATCTAATGGTTGCATGATCAGTTTGCACAAATATTTGGTAACCTGTTATGTAATGCCTAAATTTGTTTAGGGAATAGATCACTGCCAGCATTTCTTTTTCTGTCATTGTATAGTTGAATTTAGCTCCATGCAAAATTTTGTTGACAAAATAAATGGAATTTTCAATAGCTCCTTCTTTCTATCCTAAGACTGCTCCTATGGCATAGTCTGATGCATTTGTATGGATGTGGAAAGGAAGCTCCCAATTAGGTCCTTTTAGTACAGGAGCATGAGTCAAGGCTACCTTCAAATCAGAAAATGTCTTGTCACAATCTTCAATCCATTGGAATTCATCATCTTTAGTGAGAAGAGTATACAATGGCGCTGCTATTTTACTAAAATCCTTGATGAAACACTTATAATATCTTGCATGGCCCAAGAAACTCATAACATCCTTTTGTTTTGCAGGTGTGGGAAAATTTGTGACCACCAAAATCTTTGCAAGATCTACTTGAATTCCTTTGAGGGAGACGTAGTGGCCAAGTACTACACCTTCCTACATCATTATGAAGCACTTTTCATAGTTTAAAGACAAATTTTGGTCTTCACATCTCTATAGGACACTCCTGATATTTTCCAATACTTGATTGACATCAGCACCATGGGTGGTAAAGTCTTCCATGTAAATTTCCATGCAATCAAGAGAGATATCTGAAAATATGATCATGACTACCCTCTAAAAAGTTGTAGGTGCATTGCATAAGCCAAATGGGAGTACTGAGTAGGCATAGGTCCCCCATGGATAGGTAAAGGTGGTCTTCTCCTAGTCCTCTAGTGCAATTTGGATCTAGTTGTAGCCACTGAATCCATCTAGAAAAGAAAATTATTGATTTCCTACAAGTGAGTCCAAAACTTGATCTATGAAAGGTAAGGGAAAATGGTCCTTTTTGGTGGCAGCATTGAGTTCCTTGTAATCAATACAAACTCAACATTTCCCTCCTTTCTTTGGCACAATCACTAATGGAGACACCCACTGGCTATCTGAAATGGGGTAGATAAATCTTGCATCTAGCAATTTCTGCAGTTCCCCTTTTACAATTTCTCTCAATGCAAGATTAATTCTTCTTTGTGGCTGCCTCACTGGGGTATAATCATCTCTTATGTAAATTCTATGAGTGCAAATATTGGGGTCCAATCCCTGCATATCATGGTAGTCCCACGCAAATGCATGTTGGTGGGTCCTCAATAAGTTTTTTGATGTTCTTCACTCAATTTGCTGTTAACATTCAAATATTTTCCTTCTGACAACTGCACTTGTGTAGTTAGCTCTATCATGGCTACTTCATTAATGCATGGTACCTTGAGTTCATATGGAGGAAATGTATGGGACATACCTATTTTTGTAGGAATTTTGGCTATAGGAAGACTGGCTACAGGAAGAACGTCTACAGGAAAAGTGGTTGCAGGAAGAGCAGGCAGAAGTGTCTTGACTAGAGCAAAAAAATGAGAAGATGATGCTTCCTCCACTTCATAATGGTTCTGAATGATTTTATCCAATACTTCATCTTCATCTTGAAGCTGCATGAAAGGGATTTTTCCTAACATCATAAGCTTCACCACAAAATTAACTTCCTCGACCTCTTCACCAATATGTGGCCATACAGGATTATCCTCATCATGGGATGGCTGAGCAGGAGGATAAAGAACAAACTTTTTGGTGCTCTTCCCATCAGAAATAGTCATGTCACCTTACCAACATCCAATATATGCATCTACAAATGCTTACCATGGCCTTCTAAGGATAATGGGATACCCACCTAGTGTAGCTTTAGGAGAAAGAATCATGACGTCTGTTGGGTACTCCCAGGAGTCTAGAATTACCACAAGATCCTCTACTATACCATCAGGATTAACAATAGAACTATCAGCAAGTTGCAAGACAGTAGGAGTAGATCTCATTTTTGAAACATTTAGTTGTTGCAGGATGTCCTTAGTTATTACATTTATTGTTGCCCCCAAATCAATAAGAGCATTCTTTATTTGGATCATGTTTATAACAACTCCTACCATAGAAATACCTGGGTCATTGAACTTAGCGATAGTCACTTTTTCAAGCATGATGTTAGCTAGTTGTCCCACCACATGAACTATAGTGGGGCCTTTCTTCTTCCTATCTGGCTTCTTGAGGCATGCTTCCTTGATTGCCTTGCCATAGATTAGGACATCATTTATGGCCTGGAATAGATGTATCTAAACACATATATGCTTTAGTTGATCTAAGATGTCAAAATTTGTGTCCTCTTTTCTTCCTTTTTCTTGGCAACTTCCAATCTCTGAGGAAATGGTGGTTCTTATTTAGTCTGTTTCATTGGGACTAGTTCAGTATTTTTAGATGCACTTGGCTGAGTGGGCACATTTAGAGGTTCCTCTTCCTCTTCCACAGGAAGCTTAGTGATAATGGGATTGGAAGGGGCTAGAAAATTAGTTCCTGAATGCAAGTGCATGTCACTTACACTCACATCATATGTAGGGAATTGATTTGAATCAACAAAGCATACAGGCTGCTACTATGGTTTGTTATTTGGGTAGGGTGTAGGTTGAGCTAGTTGCTGAGTAGGTTTGGGTGGATTTGAGCTTGGATTAGTAGGGGGAGGCATTATAGCAAGTTGTTGAGGCTGAGAAGGTGGTTGCATGTAATAGGTTGTCTAGGTTGGCCATTTTTGTCCTCCCCTCCATTGATTTGTTTGTTGCCAATTTTTTGGAGGTTGTTGCAAATGCCCTTGAAATTGTTGCCAATTCCCCTGAGGTTTTTTCCACTAGGGTGGAGAGTTTTGATGATTTCTCCAAGAATTTGGAGGCTTACCCCAAGGTTTTGGTGGATATCCTCCATAGCTAGAAGGATATGGGGGTTGTCATTGGTTACCAAATGAATAGCAATTGAAATATAGCCCAGCATAAGATAGAGGATGTGGTGGTATACCTTGTCTTGGAGCCCAAGGATTCCTTTGTGCAACATATTAGACTTGATCTTCTTCAATCTAGATTGGTTTGAACTCAGGTGGAATCTGCTTACTTTCAATATTAGTTGCCATCTTGCATCTGCAGTCCTTCTTTTTTCTGCAATGGGGGCAATTCTCTGCCAACATTGCATCTGCCTCCTCCTATTTTTTCTTGGCCCGAAATGTATCCAAATGAGTAGCTAGATTGTTTATGATGTCTTGCTTGAAATATGCCAGCAAGTGTGTGATCTCCATCCTTGAAACTCCACTAGTAGATAACTTACCCATAGAGGATTGGTAAGCTCTCCCTTTCTTTGAAGTTTCCCTAGAATAGTTCTAGCATATTTCTTGATGTTTTCCCAACGAACTTGGGTGATATCTCCTCTTGCCATCAGGTCCAAAGCATCAATGCAGATCTCATTAATTCCTCTTAATAAAAGTAACTTGTGTGATTTTTCATTGAGGGTATGGTGTGGAGATTTCTTTAATCAAAACAAAAACCTTGAAATGTAATCCTCCAGGCTCTCATATTCCTTTTCTTGCATCCTAAAAATGTCATCTCCTCTCATGTACTTCCCCTGCAATATTCCTTGTATTTCTCAAGGAACTTTGTCTTCACATCCTCCCAAGTTTCCACAATCTCTCTGCCTAGGCTCATGAACCATCTCAATGCAGCCTCTTTCAAGGTGGTAGGAAATAGCTTAAGCCTATGAGCATCAGTGGTATAGTCATAACTCCTGTAGAGTATATCAAACTTGAAAAAGAAAATATCAGGGTCCTATGTAACAAGGCCATAAAACTTAGGAAGGGTTGAAGCAAGGATATTTTTGAGATTGTCAACTTCATTTTGATAGGAAATGGGGAGAGGAAAATTTGGCTGGTTAGGTCTATTTATATTTGCATCACCCATGCCTGCTTGATGGATTTCCCAAGTAAAGGGATTTTCAAACTAATTTTGGTCTTCAGAGGAAGCTTCAGAGCTAGTTAAATAGGAAATGCATCAGCAAAGGGGTTTGGCTCTTCTTATTCGTTCCTTGGTAGATTTGGAAGCTCCTCTAGCTGGAATGGATCAGGATTATTAGGAAGGAATCTCCCATAAGCATCACTTCTCCTTCCTCTATGCATGTGGTATCAACTCACTATCAACCAACTCAAACAAAGAATTGGTAAAGAATAAGGTGGGTCATTACTTTCTAAATGAGGGATACACTAAGAACAACTTTCAAAAATACTACAACTAGAAAACTATCAATGACACCAAAGAACTTCATAGTTTGACACCATCCCCGAAAATGGTGCCAAAAATGTTTGCTTCCAACAATGATCTAACAACTAGGCACTCGCAATTGTGATTCAGAAATTGGACATCTAAACTGAATATTCATTTCAATCATCATGAAGGTGCATTTAACATGTCAACCTAGGGATGTGAACTTGAAATGGGTCAACACAGTATGTGCACTAGAAATCCAAATTAGTCATTTCCATTCTATAGCCAAGAAAGATACAATGCTAAAAGTAAATTACTTGGAAAGGAATAACAGAAATGCTAATCATCAACCAACAACTATACTAAGCTGAAATGCATGATAGGAATCAAAATCTAAGCAAAAAATAGGAAACTACTATGTTTGCTTTGGCTACAAGAACAATCACATAATGGAATTCTAGTGGTTGTAGGAACAATCAATGCTAGATTTTTATCTAATTACTAAACAAAAAGTAATAACTAAACTAATACTAAACCAAAGGATGGAATACTCACCAAGTGGACCTCCTTGGATAAGTATCCTCTAAAACTAATGAAAAATCAGATGCACAGACTTATAACTTCATTTTATTCATCAGAAAACATGAGTACAATAAAGCAATGTAACTGTATCACTGAAAACTAAGAATGCAAGTACAATATCAGATCACACAACCTCTTGGGAAGAGGAATACGACAATTATTTATACTACCAACTAAGCAAGGCAGTCAACTCCATGAATTGGGAGGATGCCATTTTAGGGAAAGTAGAGAAAATGGAGTGGTGGTTATGCATGCATGGAATCTGGTCAGACATATTTTTCTTAACGCAGATTTAATATAGCAGTAATGGTTGCATTTTCTCAACAGCATTAAAGTTCATTTACAAGGCAATTACAACTCGAGTTGCATGAAAAATCTCTCGTCATCAACCTATGTTGACCTTTGAATGATTCCTTTGTTGAACTTTATGGGGTATGACCAGCTGGCAGAATCTTCTCAATGTCACAGGTCTCTAATCATATCTACATAGCAACATTAGTATGCACAATAATCGCATATATGTAACTATCTTAAAGAACATTCATTAATCCACATGTAGAATTAACATAGATAGTCCATATAACATGTCAATGTCATTAAAGATTTGCATGAATAAAATTAGGCCCAATGTCTATGGTTTTAAGGAAATGTCAATCATTCAAACATCAAGGTCCATGACAACTTCAGCAAATAGATCATAAGTTCTACCAAAATTAACCCATAAACTAGACTCATCACTCCCCCCAACCTAATATTTTGTTGGTGCTCCAACAGGGGAAGGGTTGTTCTTCTGCTTAGTCAAAGCCCTAAAATTTGCAACTGCCAACTATCCTACATCAGTGTTTGTTGTGCATGAATCAAGATCCCAATAGAACCCTTGTTGTCTGTCTAATCTACTCCATCTTTGTTTCTCTACAGCAATATCATGGTGTTAAAACCTAAAATTTGGTACGGGTCACATCAAAATAGGTGGTTGAAAAGTCAGGGGAAGCCAAAATCATCCTTTTGTCCTTCCAATATGAATATATCTGTCAATTCTTTTAAGCGTTGCAGCATAATTTTGTATAGAGTGGGGCTTAACTTGTTTTAGCTCATCAGTTAGGTTGTTCCATCTTTGTGAGAGGTTTCTCTTCACAGTTTCCTCTTTTCCTTTTTCCTTCACCTCATACTCACTATATACTGTTTCTATCCAAGGCATAATCCTATTACCATAGCTAGGTTTGTGAAGCATTTTGTGCCATTCCCTGTAAATATCCCATGGATTCCTTGTTTCAACCCTGATGGGCAAAGGGATGTTGGATTCCATTTGCTTATAAGCCCTATATTGTTGTCCCCAACTAATCTCATTTTGTCCCCAAGACATAAATGACATTAAATGGAAATCCCCAACATACAATAGTGGATTCCAATCATGGTCTTGAGTCACACCATAATTGTGCAACTAGAACTCACACAATAAATTCTTCATCTCAGAGGAAGCAATCCAATAAGCATTGAAAAATTCCATAGGAGTCTCAATGGAAAGGTTCAAACCTGAGACAATCCTTGTCAGCTTAAAAGAAAGATATTTATCCTTCAAATGCAAAGCATAGACCCTTGGAGGGATCCTGCACTCTAAAATTTGGGGTACCAAGGCTGTCATATCATCCACTTTCTTCTTTAAGGTAGCAATTTTTGCATCCTTTTCTTCAATCTCCTCATCTTTCTTTTGAATTTCCTTCTTCACCCTGTGTTTCTCCTCCTTTCATTCTTCTTCCCTCCTTTGCATCTCTTTCCATAAATGCATTGCTACCATGCACATTGAAAAATCAGGGGAGTTATGTATTCCTACCAACATTTTTCCTAGCACAGATGCTTGCTCTCCATATAGTACCAGCTACAAGGATTTGGGTTGTTCAATCAACTTTGGCTGCAAGGTTGTTGATTGTTTCTCCAATTCAGGTTGTAGGGCCTCTTGTTCTTGTTCTTTCTCATGCTGCAGGATTTCTTGTTGTAGGAAATCTTGATTTTCCTCATACCCTTGATTCACCACTTATTCTGCAATATTAGCAAGATCTTCCAATGTTATGTTTGATGTCATCTTAAATATATCCTCTTCATCGACATTCACCTACCCCATTGGAGCTTCTATGTCCCTCTTTGATATTTCTCTAGACTTAGGGCTTTCCTATGGAGGCATACCAAAGGCTGGCCCGGCTAGTCTTGATTTTTCAGGAGGGCTCTCATGTTTTTCTTTGGCTGCAAGATGAGCAGTGTCGGCCTTCTGCTTCTTATATCTTAGTATTTCTTTTTCTACCAGCTGATTTTTAGCTTTTCCTTTTCTCATTTCTACCTCTTTCTTCCGTGCCCTAGTTTTCATTAGGATTCCAAGAAGAGCATCATCATCAAAATCTAGAGAGGAACTTTCTTTGTCTGAGTGCTCTATCCCAAAAGACATAATTTCTATGGTTTCTTCTACTATAGGAGGGTTTACACTAGGGCCTACACCAGAGGTTGAAGCACCAGCAGTGGCTTCAACTGTGCTCAATCTCCTACTAGACCTATGAGGTTGAGGTAAAACCCTTGGTTGCAAATGCTCTGGTCTAATTTGATCAATATTTATGAATTCTTCCCAAGTCATCTCAGACACATCATGCAATGACTTATCAACTAACAATTTGATCAAACAATGGTGGGAGATGGAATTGTCCCTACCTTTTTGAGTCTTAGCCACCATAATTGAAAGAAGGTGGTATAGAATGTTTGTCACATTCATCCTCCTCCTGTGCCTCATGTGATTCAAGAGCTTGAAGTGTATGGAATGTAGATTTGACTAGTGTCCTTCATAGGTGATATATATTATAATATGAATAGCTATCTGCTTCCATGGCTTGGGAAGAGAGCTTATTTTTACACCTTTTTTTTCCACACTCAATTGAGGGTCACTAAATTTTGTAAATTCGACCCTAGTTGATCTGGCGTCTCTAGAAGCAACGTAATTTTCACCATCGGCAAGCAACCCTGTAACTTCTAAAATTATTTCTTCAGTAGCTAGTACTTCTAGCCCTTTTACCATGGCTTTTTCCTTTAGACAATGTCTAGGAAAATTCTAATGCAATGTCTTCATTAAAACCACTCAACTTCAGGAAGTAGTCTAACTAGTCACATTTTCTAAATTCAGTTTGTGAACATGCATCCTACAGTAATACGTCATGAACCGTGGGTTCATTCCTAATTAACCCACCTCCCATTGTTTGCAATCAAAATCACTCTGCAAAGTTTTCCTTCCTGCAACACTACCAATTTTCCAACACCAATGTCATCTGAATTTTCATTTTCTATTTTACCTGTTTCTTTTTCTCTCTCTGTTTTACCTCTTGGTGACTTAAGATTATGAGAAGATCAATAATAGAAGTAAATGAGTAATAAGGGAAAGTTATGATGGAGAAAAATTTTGGTTGTGGTTGGTGTCACCTCACACATACAAGCCATTATCTCACTCAAAATTCAAATTGGCTCAATTTAAATTTTGCTGACGTAGACTAGCATGGGCTGACATGTGGGAAAAATATTTACATCTTCCCCCCAACCTAAATTTAAGCATGTGGCCTCACATGCAAAGTGGTCAGGATGATTTGACAGGGGCAAGGAATAATGACATGCTATGGTGAACCTTCATATTTATTTACAACAATTAAACGAATGCACTAAAGATAATTAAGATATAGCAATTAATGTGTACATACCTAGATTCATGGAAGATTCATTGCAAATATTGTGGAGGAAGTACTGGTTGCATTTTAAAAAATAAGTTGAGAAATTAATGAAAATGAGGTGGAATGAGGTGGAGTGGAATAAAGTGAAGTGATGGAAGAGAGAGAAAGGTGGAGATGGATGGGTGGATGGGTGGATGGGTGAAGAAGTGGACTCCCATAGAAGTGGAAGTATTTATTATGACAAGTACATACCTTAATTATCCAAAAGGAGGGACACTAGGTCCACTTCTTTCGGCTGTAGGAAGCTCGGGTACTGCATGTTGAGTGAATTGCTACAAGAACTCCTCTTTGGAAGTTGGCTTGTGATACAATATAAGGTGATGGCCATTGACATGCAGCTTGAATCTAACTGGTTCAATAGTAGTGAGTTGTATAGCACCATTAGGGAATACTTCAGCAACCTCATATGGTCCTAGCCACCTTGTTTGCAATTTTCCTGCATTGTCCTAATACCTTGAGTCATAGAGCAGGGCCCAATCTCCTAGTTGGAATTTCTTTTCCTTGATGAATTTTCCATGCCACTTGATTCTCTGATTCTACACTACCTCTGTGTGATGCATGATTGCTCTCCTCATCTCATCCAAAACATTCAGCTACATGATTCTTTCTCTTTGTGCCTCAGAGATATCCATCCCCAAATCTACTACAATCTTAAGAGTCTTATGTTCAAATTCAATGGGAATCATGGTTGTCTTTCCATATAGCAACTCAAATGGATTGAAACATGTAGTTGTTTTCCAAGTAGTTTTGTAGGCCCAAACAACTTCTGGTAATCTATTTGCCCAATCCTTTTTGTCGATAGCTAATGTTTTGGTCAAAATAGCTTCAATTTCTCTATTGGTCACCTTAACTTGGCCATTGGCCTGGGGGTGATAAGGAGTAGACTTCATGTGTCTTATGTTCTACTCATTGACTAGTACTGCAACAAGGGTTGATGTGAATTGATCCCCTTAATCAGTCACTATCTCTCTTGGAACTCCATACCTTGTGAAAATCTCCTCATAAAAAAATCCTACAACCTTATTATCTCTTGTATGCTTCATGGCCTTAACTTCTACCCACTTTGTTACATAATTAGTGCATACCAAGGTATAAGACCATTCGATAGAGGGTCAATGGGTCCTACAAAATCCAATCTCCACTTTTCAAAGGGAGTGATTACTATCTGAAGGTAAAGTGGCATCTCATCAGATTTGGTTGGCCTACCCATTCTTTGGCATCTATCACATTAACTTGTATACCTTCCTACACCTTGTGGAGTGTTGGCCAATAATATCCTGTTTTTAAAATCTCCATTGTTGTCCTCTTGGATGTAAAATTTCCTCCACATGTTTCATTGTGGAATGCACGAAAAATGTCATATGTTTCATCTTCTCTCACACATCTCAATCATGACATCATCTGGTCCAGTACAAAACAAACATCCAACAATCCATGAGAAAGGAAAATATTTTTCAATGAGCGCCCTTCTCTCTTTTTGAGAGAAATGGGGAGGAACTCTACCTATGACCAGATAATTAGCTATGTTAGCATACCAGGGTGTTTGCACACTAATGGAGAATAGACACTTATCAAGAAAAGAGTCATCTATGGATTGATTATCCCCTAATCTAGTCAGCCTTGAAAGAAAGTCTGCAACAACATTGGCCTTCCCTGGTTTATCCACAATGGTTATGTCAAACTCCTGCATCAACAACAACCATCTTGCTAGCCTACCAGAGATCAGAGGTTTATTCATGAGATATCTAATGGCTACATGATTAGTTTGCACAAATATTTGGTAACCTATTATGTAATTCTTGAATTTTTTCAAGGCATAGATCACTGCCAGCATTTCTTTTTCTATCACTGTTTAGTTGAATTCAGTTCCCTTCAAATTTTTGCTAACAAAATAAATAGCATTTTCAATAGCTCCTTCTTTTTTTCCTAAGACTGCTCCTATGGCATAGTCTGATGCATCTGTATGGATGTGGAAAGGAAGCTCCCAAGTAGGTCCTTTAAGTATAGGAGAATGATTCAAGGCTACCTTCAAATTAGGAAATTCCTTGTCACAATCTCCAGTCCACTAGAATTCAACATCTTTAGTGAGAAGTGTATGCAATGGCGTTGTTATTTTGTTAAAATCCTTGATGAAACACCTATAATATCCTGAATGGCCCAAGAAACTCTTAACATCCTTTTGTTTTGTAGGTGTGGGAAGATTTGTGATCACCTCAATATTTTTAGGATCTACTTGAATTCCTTTGTGGGAGATGTAGTGGCCAAGGACTACACCTTTATGCATCATTATGAAGCACTTTTCACTGTTTAAAGACATATTTTGGTCTTCACATATCTATAGGACTCTCCTGATATTTTCCAATGTTTGATTGAAATTAGTACCATAGGTGGTAAAGTCATCCATGTAAATTTCCATGCAATCAAGAGAGATATCTGAAAATATGTTGATGACTATCCTCTGAAAAGTTGCAGGTGCATTGCATAAGCCAAATGGGAGTACTGTGTAGGCATAGGACCCCATGGATAGGTAAAGGTTGTCTTCTCTTGGTCCTCTAGTGCAATTTGGATCTGGTTGTAGCCATTGAATCCATCTAGAAAAGAAAAGTATTGCTTTCCTGCAAGTGAGTCCAAAAATTGATCTATGAAAGGTAAGGGGAAATGGTCCTTTTTGGTGGAAACATTGAGTTCCCTATAATTAACACAAACTCACCATTTCCCTCCTTTCTTTGGAACAATCACTAATGGAAACACTCACTGGCTATCTGAAATGGGGTAGATAAATCCTACATCTAGCAATTTTTGCAATTCCCCTTTTACAATTTCTCTCAATGCAGGGTTAATTCTTCTTTGTGGTTGTCTCATAGGGGTACAATCATCTCTGATGTAAATTATGTGAGTACAAAGCTTAGGTTCCAATCCCTTAATATCATGTTAGTCTCACGCAAATTCATCTTGGTGGGTCCTTAATAAGTTTTCCAATAACAATTGTTGTTCTTCACTCAGTTTGTTGTTAACATTCAAATATTTTCCCTCTAACACCTACACTTGTGTAGTTAACTCTATCATGGCTGCTTCATTAATACATAGTACCTTGCATTCATATGGCAGCAATATATGGGACATACCTATTGTTAGAGGAAGTCCAGCTATTGGAAGAGTGGTTGTAGAAGGAGTAGTTGTAGAAATAACGTATGTAGGAAAAGTGGTTGCAGGAAGAGCAGATAGAAGTGTCTTGACTGGAGCAATAGAATGAGAAGATGGTGCTTCCTCCACTTCACAATGGTTCTAAATAATGTTATTCAATACTTCATCTTCATCTTGAAGCTGCATGAAAGAGCTTCTACCTAACATCATAAGTTGTGCCAAAAAATTTACTTCCTCGGTCTCCTCACCAATATGTGGCCATACAGAATTATCCTCATCATGGTATGGCTGAGCAAGAGGATAAAGAACAAACTTTTTGGTGCTCTTCCCATCAAAAATGGTCATCTCACCTGATTGGCATCCAATATATGCATTTGTAGTTGCTAACCATGGCCTTCCAAGGATAATGGGATACCCGCCTAGTGTAGCTTCAGGAGAAAGAATCATGAAGTCTGTTGGGTACTCCCAAGAGTCTAGAATTACCACAAGATCCTCTACTATACAATTAAGCTTAATAGTATAACTATTAGCAAGCTATGGGATAGTAGGAGTATATCTCATGCTTGCAATGTTTAGTTGTTGTAGGATGTCCTTAGTCATTACATTTATTGTTTCCCCCAAATCAATCAGAGCATTCTTTATTTGGATCTCGTTTATAACAAATCCTACCATAGAGTACCTGGGTCATTGTACTTAGGGATATTCACTTTTCCAAGCATGATGTTAGCTAGCTATCCCACCACATGAACCATAGTGGATTCTTTCTTCTTCCTGCCTAGCTTCTTGAGGCATGCTTCCTTGATTGCCTTGTCATAGATTGGGACATCATTTATGGCCTGGAATAGATGTATCTAAACACATATACACTTTAGTTGATCTAAGATGTCAAAATTTGTGTCCTATTTTCTTCCTTTTTCTTGGCAACTTCCAATCTCTGAGGAAATGGTGGTTCTTGTTCAATCTACTTGACTGGGACTGGTTCAATATTTTTAGATGCACTTGGCTAAGTGGGATCATTCAGAGGTTCCTCTTCCTCTTCCATACGAACCTCAGTGATAATGGGCTTGGAAGGGTATATTAAAGTAGTTCTTGAATGCAAGTGGATGTCACTTACATTCATAGCATATGCAGTGAATTGATTTGAATCAACAAAGTATACAGGCTACTGCTATGGTTTGTTATTTGGATTCGGTCTGGGTTGAGCTAGTTGTTGAGTAGGTTTGGGTAGATTTGAGCTTGGATTAGTAGGGGGAGGCATTATAGCAGGTTGTTGAGGCTAAGAAGGTGGTTGCATGTAATAGGTTGTCTGGATTGGCCATTGTTGTCCTCCCCTCCATTGATTTGTTTGTTGTCAATTTCCTATAGGTGGTTGCCAATGCCCTTGAAATTGTTGCCAATTCCCCTGAGGTTGTTTCCACTGTGGTGGAGAGTTTTGATGATTATGCTAATCATTTGGATGGTTACCCCAAGGTTGTGGTGGATATCCTCCATAGCTAGAAGGATATGGGGGCTGCCTTTTGTTAGCAGATGAATAGGAATTGAAATATGGCCCAACATAAGATAGTGGATCTAGTGGCATACCTTGTCTTGGAGGTCAATTCTTCCTTTGTGCAACATAGTAGACTTTATCTTCTTCCTTTGGTTTGAACTTAGGTGGAATCTACTTACTTTCAAAATTAGCTACCATCTTGCATCTGCAATCCTTCTTTTGTCTACAATGGGGGCAATACTCTACCAGCATTTCCTCTGCCTCCTCTTGTTTCTTCTTTGCCTGAAATGTATCCAACTGAGTAGCTAGATTATTTATGATGTCTTGCTTGAAATCTTCCAGAAAGTGTGTGATATCCATCGTTGAAACTCCATTGGTAGATAACTTACCCATAGAGAATTGGTAAGCTCTCCCTTTCTTTGAAGTTTCCCTAGAATAGTTCTGGCATATTTTCTTGATGTAACTCCTCCTAACATTAGGTCCAAGGCATCAATGTAGCTCTCATTAATTCCTCTTAAGAAAAGTAGCTTTTGTGATTCTTCATTGAGGGTATGGTGTGGATATTTCTATAAGAAAAACATAAACCTTGAAATGTAATCCTCCAATCTCTCATCTTCATTTTGTTGCATCCTGAAAATTCCATCTCCTCTCATGTCACTACCCTTGAAATATTCCTTGTATTTCTCAAGAACTTTGTCTTCATGTCATCCCAAGTTTCCATGGTATCTCTACCTAAGCTCATGAACCATCCTAATGCAGTCTCTTTCAAGGTGGTAAGAAATAGCTTAAGCCTATGAGCATCAGTGGTATAGTCATAACCCCTACAAAGTATATCAAACTCAAACAACAAAGTATTAGGGTCCTATGTAACAAGTCCATAAAACTTAGGAAGGGTTGAAGCAGGAATATTTTTGAGATTGTCAACTTCATTCTAATGGGAAATGGAGAAAGAAAAAGTTGGTTGGTTAGGTCTGCTTCTATTTGCATCACCCATGCCTACTTGATGGATTTCCCAAGAAAATGGATTCTCAAACTGATTTTGGTCTTTAGAGGAAGCTTCAGAGCTAGTCAGATCAGGAAATGCATCAGGAAATGGGTTTGGCTCTTCTTCTTATTCATTCCTTGGAAGATTTGGAAGCTCTTCTAGTTGGAATGGATTAGGATTATTAGGAAGGAATCTCCCATAAGCATCTCTTCTCCTTCCTCTATGCATGCGGTATCAACTCACTATTAGCCAACTCACACAAATAATTTGTAAAGAATAAGAGGGGTCATTACTTCCTAAATGAGGGGTACACTAAGAACAACTTTAAGAAATACTACAGCAAGAAAATTATCAATGACTCCAAATAACTTCGTAGTTTGACACCATCCCCGGCAACAGCGCCAAAAATGTTGGCCTCGAACAATGATCTAACAATTAAGCCCTCGCAGTTGTGATTCAAAGATTAGATATATAAACTAAAGTCATTTCAATCATCATGAAGTTGCATTTAACTTGTCAACCCAAGGACATGAACTTGAAATGGGTCAGCACAGTATGTGCACTAGAAATCCAAAGTAGCCATTTCCATTCTATACCTAAGAAAGACACAATGATGAAAGTAAATTGCTTAGAAAGGAATAACAAAAATGTTGATCATAAACCAACAACTATACTAAGCCTAAATGCATGACAAGAATAAAAATATGAGCAACAAACAAAAAACTATTCTATCTACTTTGGCTACAGGAACAGTCACAAAATGGAATTCTAGTGGTTGTAGGAACAGTCGGTGTCAGATTCTTATCTAATTACTGAATAAAAAGAAATAACTAAACTAATACTAAACCAAAGGACAAAATACTCACCAAGTGGGCCCCCTTGGATAAGTATACTCTAAAACTAATCAAAAATCAAATGCACAAACTTATAACTCCATTTTATTCATCCGAAAACATGAGTACAAAGAGCAATGTAACTATATCACTGAAAACTCAGAATGCAAGTATAATATCATATTGCACAACCTCCTGGGAAGAGGCATCCAACACTTATTTATACTACCATCTAAGCAAGGCAGTCAACTCCATGAATTGGGAGGATGCCATTTTAGGGAAAGCAAAGAAAGTGGAGCGGCGATTACGCATGCATGGAATCTAGTCAGACATATTTATCTTAACACAGATTTAGCACAGTAGTAATGCCTATATTTTCTCAACAACATTAAAGTTCATTTACAAGGCAGTTACAACTCGTGTTGCATGAATAATCTCTCACCGTTGACCTCCATTGACTTTTGAATTATTCCTTTGTTGAACGTTATGGTGCATGACCAGCTAGCGGAATCTTCTCAATGTCGCAGGTCTCTAATCATATTTGCATGGAAAAATTAGTATGCACAATAATTGCATATATGTAACTATCTTAAAGAACATTCATTAATCCACATGTAGAATTAACATAGAGTCCATATAACATGACAATGTCATTAAAGATTTGTAGGAATAAAATTAGGCCCAATGTCTATGGTTTTAAGGAAATGTCAATCATTCAAACATCAAGGTCCATGACAACTTTAGCAAATAGATCATAAGTTCTACCAAAATTAACCCATAAACTAGACTCATCATTAAGTCTCTTTCCATTTTAAGTTTTCATAGATTACTTTTCACAAATTTTGGTATCTATCTTCTCCAATTTTTCAAAGAAAAATTTAGTCAACAGGCACATTAGTCATTCCTTGAATACATTTCCTAGTTATGAGAGTCTTTTAGTGCAAGAGACTGAAAATGTTAACGCTTTCCTTAACCCTACAACCCATCTTATCTCTCCTACTTGTCGGAATGATGTGATAGAAGGGTATACAAGCATGGACATTCGTGATGATCATATTTGTTCTTCTCCTGATACCTCTCCTTTTAGTGATGAAGGTATCTTTGTGAAAGAAGATACAATTGTTGAGAATCATGAAGATCTTGTTTGTCCTTCTCCTCTTCCCCTTTGGGAAGATATTGTAGCATAGTAGAATGGGGTCATAGACACATTTCTAAACATCACCTTACCTAGTCTCCATTCATCTCCCATAAATTGTGGGTCACTAATGGGAGAGTTATGTTGAGATTTATAATGTTTAAAATCTCTAGTTGACTCAAATTTGGTAAAAGGAACCATCTAAGGTGTTTTGGACCAATGGCTACATTTTTCCCCTCTTTGAAGCAATGTACCTGCTGCATTGGTTCAAAGAATAAACTTGCTGAGATCAAAATTAAAAAAAAAAATTAATTTTTCGGATGCCCCAGTGGAAAGTATACTGGTACACTGCCCCCTCGAGAGATCGAGCGAAAAGTTTCATTTGAGGGTTGATCTAATGACAAAGAGGATCAAGATGGACGTATGAATGGTTATTATGATGATGCAAATGAGATGGTTTTAAGATGCTTAGAATAACCAATATATATTATGTGATGATGAAATGCAATGCATGTGAGATGGTCAGTGTTTCTTATATGATATGATATGATATGCGGCATGCTGATGGTTTTGTATATGCAGGATGGATGCATTAGTGGTGTTTTCAATTAACTATCATGGTACCATGTTAGTGCGGAAAGAGGAAAGAAGAAATAAGATGATGACAAGAGGATCCAAAAAGTCCATGATCTACGAGAGTTTATTAGAGATGATGATGATGATGATGAAATGCTTATCAAGAACTAGGATTTTAAAAGGGCTTACTTACCTTATGTTTGATAACACACATAGATATGATGCATCAAGGTATAATGAACCAGGATGGCATTTTACGTAGTGTGATGGACTTTGAATCGACAATCAGATAGAAGTACTCATGTTCACACCTAACATACGAAACCTTATTTAAAATGTAGTTCAAATATTCCAAACATCTCAAACCAAAAAATAAAAAGGAAAGCCTTCTTATGTGGTCAACAAGACACCTGAAATACCCTCCCTACGAACCAAACAAAGCACATATGACACAAGTTATATTACAAGAACATTCAACAAGCACAACAGATAAAAAGATAATGATTGTTGCCCCATTCCTTTCTCTCTAAATCACTTTATTTAGACATCATTGAGAGGTCATTGGAATGAGCGCAATAAGATAAGTCAAAAGACAAAGATCAAGTAAAAAAACAAGCTAATGTTCTTCATACTCCTAGCTAAAACTACGGTGATGCCTAATGTTGATGTCCATTGTAGGAAGGATGCATCCTAGGACATGATGTTATCAGATGATTTGGGACAAACTAGATGATGAGATAATAATACCAAGAGTTGACCAACTTGTTTACTTATTGACCTACACTTGAGACATTGACACTTGAGTTTTCACTTTTAACCTGCTAGACTTGTTTCCAACTATTTCACTAAAGGTTGAGGGTGACGATGATTTATTGTGAGTGGCAGTTTACTGTGGATGAAAGTGAGATGGGATGGATGGATTTTTTCAAATATTTGGATGTTTTTAGTGTTTTGAAAATATTTTGAGGCTATTTTTGGTATTTTCAAGATTTTTGCAAATGTTTTTATTTTCAAACTTTCCAATGTTTTGGGGTTTTTTAAGGTCTTGACCAAGAGACTAACCTAAAGACCTATCCTAGGGGCCTTGAGGGATGATCAAATATTATCCTTGCCTATGTTATACGTGCAGAAACCACATAGTTCGACTAACACAGACTCGATTATTCATGAGATATGAACAAATGGATTGCCAGTTTATTATAACGAACTCCTAAAGGACTGACCTAACCATCTTGGGGGATGATCAAACATCAACCTTTCCTATGTTCAGAGCTCAGAGACCCATAGTTTGACAAGACTACTCTATTTTTGACTTTTTCTGACTTTTTGACCTATTTTGGATTTTGATATTTTCTGAATTTTTATTTATTTTTTGATTTTCTAAATGTTTTTGGATTTTTTGGGTGTTTTGATGTTTTTGGATTTTTTCTGATTTAGGGAAGACTTCAAGAATATACATGAATCTGATCTGATGAAGGTATAAGAACATTCCCCCAGTGTCATGCAACAGACTACTTTGATATAGGGAGGACAAACTGACCTTGGGAATGGGTCGAGTAGTCCTAGGAGGGATCATGATATGAACACAAGACCAAGCTATGATGCGGATGTGGATGAGTGATGAAAGGAGATATGGGATGAATGATGCAAAACAAGTCATGGAGATCCTGGTGGATGGAAAGTGCTTATTTACACAAGGTTCCTTTTTTCCAGGTTTTCACCAAGGTACTTGCCCAAAGTGCCACTGAAGTGGTTTTCACTAGAGGACATTTTTACTCTTTACTGTTTTCAATCATTTTTCTAATTTTTTTGGATTTTTATATTTTTTTATTTTTTTTTATTTTTGGATTTATACCTTGGAAGATTAGGCATAAAAATTTTGAGATGGGAGTTATTCATGAGCTCCTGCAAAGGTTATCCTTTGGGTGTTGATAACTGATATGCCCCTGAATTGTAGCTCATCGTGATGACGAAGGGTCCCAACCAATTGGGTTCAAAAAATTTCTTTCCATTTGGATTTGGAACATTCTTCTAGTTCTCTGTTAACACAAGCTCTCCAACTTGAAATTTCTGACTCCTGATCTTCTCGTTGTAACTCCACTTGATTTAGTTTTGGTAGACTTGCAAATGGTTTAAGGCATCCATGCGCCACTCATCCAGTAATTCTAGCTTATTCAATCTTGACACCTAATATTCTTCATCTATGATAAGATTTTGCAATGATATTCTCAGGGATGGGAGCTCGATCTCAATAGGGAGAATGGCTTCTGATCTGTAGACCAAGGAGAAAGGGGTGGCACTTGTTGGTGTGTAGATACTTGTTCAGTAGGCCCAAAGGGTGAGATTCAATTGGAGATGTTAGTCACAACTAGCGTCATTAATTATTTTCTTGAGGATCTTTAAGATGGTCTTATTTGTAGCCTCATCTTGGTTGTTTCCTTGGGGGTAGTACGAAGTGGAAAAGTGATGTTGAATATTGAAACTTTGGCATAGGTCTCGAACATCTTGGTTTTTGAAAGGTGTCATGTTATATGAGATAATGGCTTGAGGGACACCATAGCAGAAAATTAGGTAGTTCAGGATGAACTTGGATATCTGCTTTCCTATGATATAGGTCTTGGGAATGGCTTCCACCCACTTTGTAAAGTACTCTATGGTGGTGATGATGAACTTATGTCCACTGGATGAGGTGGGGATAATTTTTCCAACGAGATTGAGCCCCCATTGTGAAAAGGGCCAAGGTGTAATGATCGAGTGGATCTCCTGAGTTGGTGTATGGATGAGGTGCCCATGTTGCTAACACTGTAAACAACTTCAGAGATAATCATGAGCTTCCCTTTACATTGTAGGCCAATAGTACCCAGTCCTAAACAGTTTCTTAGCCAAGATCATACCAGTTGAATGTGAACCACAAATGTCATTGTGTATCTTGGTTAAAGTGGTCAAAGCTTCCTCAGCGTTTAGGCATCAGAGAAGGGTTCCTTCGATGCTCCTATGGTATAGGGTATCTCCTAGGATGACAAAACGAGATGACTTCTTGACAAAGGCTCTTTTAAGATTTAGGGTTATATCTGTAGGGAGGAATCCTATCCTTAAGTAGGTGTATATATCACGATACCAAGGATCACCGGGACCAATGATTTCACACACAAATTTGAACTCTGGTACCTCGAATGCTAGTACAAGAAGCTACTCTATGAGGAATTCTTGCTTTGGGATGTTGTGTGGGATATCCAATAGTGTTTTGATTGTTGCCATAGCATCAGCCACTCTGTTATTTTCTCTTGGTAGTTGCTCAAATGTGATATCAATGAAGAACTCTTTGAGGCTTTCCACCAGCTTCTTGTAGGGAGTCAACTTGTCATCCTTTGTTTGGTACTCATTATTGACCTGGTTGATGATAAGCTATGAATCCCCATAGACTTTGAGCGCCATGATCTACCATTGTACTGCAATCCTTAGCCCTATGACAAAAGCCTCATATTCTTCAATGTTATTTGTGCAAGGGAATGATAACTTATATGATTTTGGTATGCAATCCCCTTGTGGAGTGATGAAGAAGATCCCTGCTCTTGACCCATGTTACATGTAGGATCCATCAAAGTAAATTTTCCAGTGCTGCCACACTTAGGTTAAAGATGGATTCATCAAGGAACTCTAATACAAGTGGATTCTTTGAATATATTGTTGCTTATGCCAACAGATCTATAATTGCTTGTCCTTTAATGGCCTTGTGTTCCACATACTCAATTTCGTGTTCTGTCAAAATCATAACCCATTTAGCCGTTTGCCCTGTGAGCGTTGCTTTAGAAAGTAGATATTTGAGAGGGTTTATCTTTGCAATGAGTCTTATCTCATGTGCTAGCATGTAATGTCTAATTTTTTGTGTGGGGAACACAACTACTAAGCAAGCCTTCTCAATGGATGTGTAATTCAGCTCGTGTCCCACCATAGTTTTTTTTATGTAGTAAATAGCCCTCTCTTTCCCATTTTCATCATGTTGTGCTAAGAGAGAGCCAAGGGCCACTACTATTGCTAATATATACAGGATCAAGGGTTTTCCTAGAATTGGTAACATGAGAAATGGTGGTGTGAGCAAATACTCCTTGATTTTGTTGAATGCTTGATCACATTTCTCGTCTCATTTGTATGCCACCCCCTTGTGGAGTAGATGAGAATATGGGATAGCCTTATATTCTAGTTGCACTATGAATCATCGGATGGATTGGAGTCTTCCTTGTAAGCCTCTTAACTATTTCAATATTTTCGGTGCCTCCATTTCGAGAATTGCCTTGACCTTGGCAGGATCTATCTCAATTACTCTCATAGACACAATATACCCAAGGAGATTTCTTGACTATACTTCGAAGACACACATTTTTGGATTGATTTTGACTTTGTATTCCTCTAACCTATCCAAGATAGAGCCTAATTCCGCTATGTGATCTCATCATTTCCTTGACTTGGCCAATATGTCATCCACATAGTCTTCCATGGTCTTGTGAATCATATCATGGAATATTAGTGGTGTGTCCCTTTGATAGGTAGCTCCTACATTTTTCAACCTGAATGGCATCATATTCCAGGAATTTTTTCGCCATGGACAAGTGAAAATTGTTTTGTGTTGGTCACCCTTAGCTATCATGATCTGATTATATCTTGAGAATCCATCCATTAGCGATAGAATTTCATGTCTTGTTGTCATATCCACAATCATATCTATTTTTGGGAGAGGGAAATCATCCTTGGGACATGCTTTGTTCAAATCTCTGAAGTCTATGTAGATGTGGATGCCCCTAGTGGGCTTTGAAATAGGCACAATATTTGAGACCCACTCTAGATAATCAATCAACCATATGAACCCTACATCTAGAAGCTTTTTTAATTCCATCTTGGCCAACAATGCTATCTGGGGATGCATCTTCCTTAGCTTTTTTCTCACTGGCTTTGCTTCGGGATATCCAACTAGGTGGTGAACCACAACTTCTGGATCAAGTCCAAGAATGTTGGCATAGGTCCATGCAAAGTTTATCTTTCTTTCTTTTAGGAATGCTACTAGAACTTCATGTTCTTCTGCCAGAATTGATTCTACATAGAATGTTATGTGTGGCAGTTCTTTTGTTCCTTAGTTGATTGGATTGCAATTTTTTGCTAAGGTTGATTTCTCCTAATGAACAGAACTAAGGGGAAGATTGAATCCCTCATCCTCTGGTGCCTTAGAGAGGTTTTCACCATTGGATGTGTCCTTTATTTTTACTATTTTCAGGTTAGAGAGTGCCACAATGTGGTTTTCACTCAAAGACCTAAAGATTATTCTTCAATTTTCACTTTTACGACTGAAGGATTCAATCGTTTCCCCATAATAGGAATGTGTCTAGCACGATGTCGAACCCAGCTTTGTGACCATATGGTATAGTATCTTGTAATCCCATGAGTTTTGAGAGTGCCTCATTGTTTTCGAATGTATCCAAAATTGGTGGTCCTCGTTGGTTGTAATCGGAGTTGGGGATAGACTAAGTTTATCTCATAGGTTTGGTTGTTTGACTCAAAACAAAGGGTACTAATCATGAGAAGGGAGGAATCCTTGAATACCATGGGTAAATCAATTATGGGATCCTCATCACTACACACATCGGTTATGTCAAAGGTAAAGTTATCTATGAATCAACCTGTGGATACTGGTAACTGCAGGGCGGATGCTAACAACTAAGGGGGAGTTTTGACCTTTCTAACCAAGGAACCTTTGCCAAGTATGGTTACCTTTGGAGGGGTACATCTGAGGCCAAGATTTCTCATACGCTTCTCTAGAATGAGAGGTACTAGAAGACCATTGTCATTTTGTCCAAGTTTCTTGTTTCTATTATAGCCCATACCAAGCATCATTTGTAATCCTTTGTTGCTCTCATCCATGGGAAGATCAGGTACAGACCTTTCATCTTGGTACAACAAGCTTGATATGTATTTTTCATCTACTATTTCCTGACTTAGATCTCCCCAACATCTGAATCTAGACAGGTTTGCTTTGAAGGTTTGGGATGATGTTCCAGCTAGTTGGGATTTCCCATGAAACCTAGGAGATTGACGTAACTCTCCTATTACGAAATCACTTTTCTTCATTCTATAATCCCCACACCCATTGTCTTGGATAATGACCTTGATTTAAAAGATGTCAGGAATGGTGGGTGTCATTGTCTCAGAAGTGGAGGCTAAAGTAGCTAGGTCTACATATGGAGTTGTAGGGCCTTCATCGTTCTTTGGGACCTGAAGGATTTTATAGTACTTTGCTTCCAGGTTCTTATAGTAATAAAAGGACTCAGGGTCACCATGAACTATGACCTCTTGATTTTGATATGGGAATTTGATGCACTGATAGAAAGTTGATGCGACAACTTTCATCCCATGTATCCATGGATGCCCCAGGAGGATATTATAAGGTAAATCAAGGTCAAGGACCTAGCATGTGGTTTCCATAATGTCTAGCCCTACTTGAATAGGGATTTGAATAGTGCCTTGAGACACTCTTTCCTGATCATAATATGCCCTAATTGTCATACCTTTACCCTTTTCAATGGCATCCTCAGAGAATCCTAGATTCTTTATTAGTTTGATCGAAGAGATATTTAGGCATGCACCCCCATCCACCAAGACCCTTTTGACTTTGTTTTTATGAACCAAGACTTCAAGATGGAACACACAATTATGAGATGTTGGGTGGGAAAGTCCTGATCAGAAAATGTTAGGAGATTTGGGGTGGTTATGTGTCCGACCATGGCTTGGAACTGGTCAACATCAAGATCTGTGGAGACGGTGGATGAAGCCAATGCTTCCTCTAGGATTTTTCTATGTGTGGGTGAGATCTTCAACAACACCATGATGGAGATATTAGTGGGGGTTCTTTTTAGTTGGTCCAAGACATTAAAGCCATTTGGAATGGATTTTGGATTTGAGGTGGATGCTCTAGGTGGCTATGATGACCTAGCAATGGTAACTTTTCTGACGCTTGTGGTGACTCTAAAACCAGCTTTGGCTCCCTTGATGTTAACAACGGTGACCCATTCATCTAGGGATGTGACAACATGATCATACACATGGTTTACATTGGAATACTTGGTCTTTCCATGGTTGTTCCCTTTGTTATGATCCGACATTGGATTCATGTATATTTTAAGGTCTTGATTTCCAGCTAGTTTTTCAACGTTTATGACCTTGTCATCGATGAGGCCTTGGATCAGATTTTTCAGCCTCATGCAACTGGTTGTTGTGTGCCCCTTGATTTTATGAAAATCACAAAGGTGGTTTTCATTGTACCATGGTGGTTTCACTTGGGGCTCTTGATAATTTTCATAGATGGGGATTTTGATGAGTTTCTCATTTACCAGTTTCTTCATGACCAATTCAATTGGTTCCCCAAGGGCTATGTATTTTTACTTTGGGGGATATTTGTTTCATGGAGGTGGTCCCCCTTGATTATTCAAGTTGTGGACTTGATTTTTGGGTGGTTGTTTTGATACCATGTTGGCTTGTGTGTTGTTTTGATTGTTTCCTTGTGATTGTTGGTATGTTTGGGTGTTTTGTTTTGGAGCACTGATTATGACCTTGGCATCAACCACATCATCATTAGTGACATTTTTTTTCTTCACCCATGTGCAAGGATTTTCATTGTAGTTGGTGTATGGGTGGTTGTCAAGATACTCTTGATATGTGGGTGTCCCACCTTGTGCAATAAGGGCTCTTTCAATGTTGAGCACCTTGGGGATCAAATGGTCATATGTGGTGATACACTGAATCTTTAGGTGGAATGACAAGGTTTTCTCAAGATTGAAAATGATGGTGCAAATTTGTTGTTCCTTTGGCATCGCCCATTTTCTCCTATTGGCCTTGGATTTCCATCATTGTAAGAAGGAAGCAAATGATTCCCATTTAGCTTGTTTGAGTGCAAATAGTTCCTCTAGACTAACATCCATGACAATGTTGAATGTGTAATTTTTTATGAATGTGTCCACAATTTCTTGGAACTTTTTAATTCCATGAGGAAGGCGAGAGAACCATTCCATGGCGGGCCCTTCCAAAATTTGAGGGAATAGTTGCATTAGATATGTATCGTCGTATGCAACCTCCATGCAATGTACCTAGAATTCCCTGATGTGATCTTCAGGGTTTCCCGTCCCACGATATTTATCAAATTTTGGGATTTCAAACCCCTTTAGGAATGCTACCATTACAAGGCTTTTTTCGAATGGATAGGGGCACAAATTACTTGGTGTTTTTGTCATTTTCCCTGATTGTAGGTCCAACACTTGCTGCAAGAGAAATTTGATTTGTGTTGTCACATTGTTTTGCAGATCGGGGGGTGAAGTGAACATGTTTCGAGGTGGTTGAAGTGTTTGAGTGATGGATGGAGTGTTTTGCACATTTGTGGGAATTTTTTGCAAGCTCTGTTGTGCAATCAAGGCTTGTTGATATGCCTACATTTTTTGTTGTGCAAACAACGCTTGTTGTTGGTCTTGTTGTTGGGCTAGTAATTGGGCCACTTCTTGTTGCGCTCGATACTATTGTAGGGCTTGTTGATATGATTGTTGTTGAGCAACTTGACACTGTTCTTGTACTTGTGCTTGTTGAGCTTGGTATTGCACCTAAGCATGAGCTTGCACTTGTTGGGAAACTTGTGCAGGTTGGGCATCCTGTGTAGCTTGTGCGGCTTGTGCAGCTGGAGCTACCTGTGTGGCTTGTGTAGCTTGAGTTGCTTGGGAAACTTGGGTAGATTGTTGTTCT
Organism: Sequoia sempervirens; assembly: GCA_007258455.2. Lineage (NCBI taxonomy): Eukaryota > Viridiplantae > Streptophyta > Pinopsida > Cupressales > Cupressaceae > Sequoia > Sequoia sempervirens. Next base: position 270,968,608 of record VDFB02270651.1, read on the forward strand.
TGTAATAAGGCTTGAGCTCGAGTAGCTTGTTGTGCTTGTTGTGCCTGTTGTGCAACTTGTTGTGATTATGCTTGTTGAGCAGCTTGTGTGTTTTGTTATGCTTGTTGTGCTTGGAACTACTGAAGTGCCTTTTGATAGGCCTGTTGTGCTCCTTGCAAAGTGATGCTATATGGGTTTTCCATGTTTGGCCCTAGTGGTGGTGGTGGTGGATTCAGAATGGTGTCTATTGTTGTGATGAGGGGTGTTGTATTGATGATCGGGGTTTGCATGGTAGATGGTGTAATTGATATGCTTGGTCCTTAAGAGACCACATTTATAGATGGTGTTGTTATTGCTTGTGTTGGTTGGATGGTTGCCACCTATTGTTGTAATATCCATGGCATGATAGAGGATTTGGTGTGATGGTTTGATTTATGATTGGGGGGTTGTTTTGATTTTTTTGATTGATGATTAGTAAAGGGGGTTTCCCTAAACCAAGGAGTGGTGTGGATGTTTGTGGTAGAGGTGGAAGTGGTGGGAAAATGGGTGGTGTGTTTCCTTGAGAAAACAATGATGATGGGGGATCAAAGATTCCCCCTTGTCCAAATAGCCCACCTTCCCCCTATGAAGTCATAGGGAGAGAGGTTTGTGTGTTGAGAGGATATGTCAATGTTGTGTTGAAAGAGGATGGTTCGTTGGGGTCATGAAAGACAAGCAGAACATATGGTTGCAACAGATTTTGAGGAATGGATTGACCCAGATGGTGTTCATATCCAAGTCTTGGTTGTTTACAAGGGGGTGTGTTTGAAGAGAATGAAGCAATGAGCTCCCCTTGTTGACAATTGGTTGAGTTGGAGCAATTGATGATGTGATTTGTGGGATGGTTTGAGTGATGTTTTGGAATGAAGGTGTAAATGAAACAGACGGCATAATCCCAAGAGGCTTCTCCACAATGGTGCTTACATCATAGTCGGAAGGGATTTTAGCCCCTTATTTTTCCAATTCTAGCATGTATTGTGAAGGATTGAGCCTCATCATGGCATTAACAATTTTGTGGTTTTCAAAATTTTGGACCATTTCAATAATCTCATCTTGAGTCATCCCTAGAACATTGTTGGTGATGTCCTCCAATTGGCCACCTTCTTCTTCATGATCTTGTGGAAGTGGAGGAAGATTGAGTGTGGGATTGCTAGACCCAATGGGATTCATTTTGAGTGCGATTTGACCCAAGTCACTTGAAGTAGATGTTTCTTTGTTCATTTCCATGTTCTTCTTTTGTTGAGATCTAGTTCGGACCATAAAATGAGGATCATTTTTTAGGATTGCAGGAGGTAAACCTCTAACTCCTTGGATTGATCAAAACTTTAGGTACAAAAAATAAAGTATAAGATATTTAAGGATCAAAAGGATGGTGATGAGATACTGAAAGATGGATGTTTGTGAAGGATTTGATCTCTTAGGAAACTTTGAAGGAGATACTAAACTTTAGGACTTTTGGATTGATGTTGGATTTGATTTCGGATCTTGATTTTGGTCAAATGTTTTGACTTGTTTTTTATTGTATTTGGTTTGGATAATGAACTCATAAACTCTAAGAGGTTGGATTTTGTCCTAGAGTAAACTTATCCACAAGATGATAATTTGACTAAGTGTGCAAAGAAGGATTCATCTACACACACGTGATCAAACAAGATGATTTTGATTTGATTCAAGAGGATTTTCCCAAAGCCTAGTATGAAGGATTTTTTCAAGATTTCCAAGAGTTTTTTGTGAGATGGATTTTGATTTTGATTTTGAGGATGGATGAAGGTGTTGATTTTGATCCTAAGAGACTTAGAGAGACCTTTGTTTACTAGACCTAGGTGTTGAAGAACATGTTAATACTTCCTATGTGAGATACTCAAACCTTTAAAAAAGTGTTGGATTTTGACAATAGTAAAATGAATACAAATTGGGATTGTTCTTTGATACACGTTTGTAAAAGTTGAAGGTCAATCTTTCTCTAAATTCGTAAATCATAGACAAATGTTTCTTGCAAGCTTTTTGACTAAGACCTTTGGACTTTGGTTTTCAGATTTTAATCTTTCGGGAAATCATTTGAAAGGGCACTTGTGTGGGGTTCATTTTTTTCTTATCTTTGCTTAGTGAGTTCTTTTTACCACAAACAAATTCTTGCCTTAGCTTTTCAAACTAAATGTCTAGTGTCTGAATTTCTTCTCATCTCACAAAGTCCATTATGTGGAAATCAAGGAAATTAAGGCAATATTTCCCTAATGTTGACTTTAGTGGGAGAAAATTAAGATGTAAACCCAAATACTTAGAAGCCTCTAAGGATATAATCCAAAGGGCAAGCAATAGCACTTGGATTTTTTCAAAGGTATTTGCTTCCTCTAAAGGGTTTGAAATTTGATTATCATAGTTGAATGTTTGTTTTCCAATGTTTTAGATCCAAGCAAAGTGTTTTGATTACAAGATAATGCACAACCCTATGGATAGACAAGAGACAATATTTTTTGAATCCCCACTTGGATAAATCCAGCTACGCTTATTCTTGGCGGATGATTAAAAGCTTGATCACAATGGCTCCCCTCTATGACACTCACTTCTACAAGTCATCCAAGCTTTAGTACCCGTGAAAATCCCATGGCATACTTCTCATCTCTACCAAGAACTACAAAAATGTGGGGTGACTTCAAAGGTCTGACCTCTTACACCAACAAATAGAAAGGATTTTGGCTTTTACACAAATTGGTTCTTAGTCAAGGTGATCAGGGACATGGCACCTTGCGAGCGTCCAACGAGCCACTAAAGGCTTTAACCAATCCTACTAGGGGCTCTTATACTTTTTAAGGTAGTACCCCATTTCAAAATGCATTGCAAGGCTAAGGCCAACATGTATATTGGACTTGACAATTTAGTCTTATCCTTTTATATACCGACCTGAGTGAAGAACTGGTTGGAGTCGCCTTCAAGTTCTCCTTTCAGATGTATCTCTTAGGCCGACCCCATCTAAGGGTAAACAAAAGTGAGCAAGCACATCCGTAGTTCAATCAATCTTTGTTTACGTGAACAAAGAGAGAACACACGTGATAAACTCCACTCACACTAGCAAATTTTGTTCAATTTTAAGAATCCAAATTGAAGTGTGGAGGCAATCTTTTATACAACTTAATATCACCAAAAGAATTTTGATTCTCAAGATCGTCATGAAGCACGAGAGAAGTGCATACACGTTTTAAATGATATTACTTTGTGTAAGAGATTACAAAACACAAAATACACATGTTCATTTTAACCTCAAAAGCAAGAATGGATTCTTTTTAAGCACCAAGATGAAGTGTGAAGATTTCTTGTTCAATTTTTTAGAACCCAAATTGAAATATAATAAGTTTCTAATGTTCTTTTTAACCCTTCATAACAAAAATAAAACTTTCCTAATGTTCTTTTTAGAGCCCAAAAAAATAAGTGAGTTGGCCTAAAATAGAAAACAAAAGCAGAAAATGGAAGCTCTAAGCATTTAAAAATGCTTTGTCAATTTCAAGTCCAACGCTCAATTTTCTAACTCTAATTTGCTTGCTTTCACTTAAGTCCAATGTCCAATTCCAATGCCAACCTAACAAACAATACAAAGTTATCACAAATGAGAAGTATGATATTTCAAGGAATTAATGATAACTTCACAAAAATCTATATTACGCATTGATGATCTTTAAATGTACTTCAGTCCACAATAAAGCTTGATTGCATATCACGCATCCTCAAGCCATCTCAAGATGTAATTAAAAACATATGGCCCACCATTGTGCAAAACATATATCCAAATAAAGTGTGGTAGCAATTATGCACTATCATTACCCTTTTAAAAAAAATCCTTTGTATCTAAAGTTTAAAGATGCAAGCATAATATCTTTGTTTATTTCAAACTCTGTCAAAAGATATGAAAGAAAATGGTGGTAGTTGTAGAATATTTAAAGATGGTCATCTTGTCAATGAGGATTCAGTTGATATGCCTCCCTAATCAAAATGCAAACAGCAAGTCAAAAACCACAGCCACGTGTTAGAAATGACAAAAAAAGCACACTTCTCTGTACTATAACGCAGATTTGGACTCTTAATAAATACTATTCTCTTTTCAATCAAAAATCTACACCATTTAATGCACCTTCACCTACACTTAATAATAGTCATTTGGCATAAAAATGATGCATTAACTCATGTGCTTTAATCTTCCTTTGATATGCATTACAAAAAAAAAAAAATAGCTTCTCTCTTTAAGCACCATACTCTACTATATTTCATATTAAAAAGTTTGAAAATACAAATTTCAAATTTGGATGAAAAAGGAAAGTTTGAATTCTGCGAATTTAGTGAATGATGTGTCTTTTCTGTTTTGACATGACGCCTCAAAAGGATGTTATCTCATGGAATGCATTGATTTCACTAATGGATTTTTTTTTTTAAAAAAAGGCATAAGAAACTTTCAAGCACATGCTTTTGGAAGGTGAAAAAAAGCCACGCCTAAGTTCTTTTGAGAAATTTTCAAAACTAATGGAATTCGCAGGTGTAAAGCCAAACCATATTTGAGCACAGGTATTTATCAATGAAAAAAGAAAAAGCTCTAGTGTTATGATCATACTCCAAACGCGTCTACTTATTTGTTATCTTGCATGTTTTTGGGGACTAAAAAAAAAGTGTACTATCCGACATTATCTATCCAAGCGAAACATTAAGATGAATTCAAATATTATTCATCAAATATTAAGATGAAATCAAAGGAATCACTTTCCCCACTATGATGTATCAAATCACTGTAGTCATGCTCAGCTCAAGATTCAAAAGGAAGAAACATCAACTCCACTAGTCCGCCATGGATTTGAATCACTGTAAACTTATTTACCAATGTCTACACAACGAAAAGATAAAGTCAGCTTCACAGAAGGCACGTGATGCTGGTTAGATTTGACCATAAAACACAAAGTTTAGCATTTCCAATGTTATGTAGTTGTAAAGATTTACTAATGTAAAGTCAAAGATAAACTACATATTACTCTCGAACCAAATGCATAAAAATTTCTCTCTAAAATTCTTTACAAAGTATAGTTTAATCTAATCAAATGATATTGTACAACTTTACTATTGCAAATCAAGCTACAAATCTAACAAAAACAAAACTTATCTATTGTGCTATGTAAAACTAGGTTTTTGACTTGGTAATAAGTTAATGGTTTATTAGTGCCAAGACAAATGACAGACTGACTGACACATTTAACAATCTACACGCATTTATCATTCAACTATCCAATATAAACAGATAAAGGAAAAATCTACTTTGTTATACGTATGCTCAACTCTTTCACTTTTCGACTATCTCTGAAATGAGGGAACAAAGCCTTATACTATTAAAATAACTAACAACAAACCAGTGAGCTATTTATGCATAAAATCTAGCAAACATGAAACAAATGTATATAGAGAAATGTTGAAAAATCCTTCCTTCTCGCGCCAGATGTAAACACTAAATTCCACAAACTTCAAACAATGAAAAATGTTAATATCGTTAGTTCATTTAAAGTAAGTAAAATTCGCATTTATATGAGATATTTAATCATGTTAATTATGCAACCGAGGAAACAAGAAAAGCTAAGTAAAAGTATATGAAAACATGAATTATACCTATCCCATACTAGATTGGTGCTAACTTTGATGTGAAAGGTAGCCCTTTCTCAACGCTTGATAAGCTCTTGGATGGATGTGTGATGAACAAAATAGCCAGAACCTAACTATGAATGATGAAAACTATCCTAAATTGGATTCAAATGCATAAATCTATGGATGAAATTGAGTATAATAATCTTGCATGGATTGTGGATGCCCAAATAAATAGAGAAGCTTCCTATCTATAAGAGAGAATGATGGGGGGATGAGCAAAAAGGATGAATGTGGGACTAAGGATCAACAAATAGCAAGATGTCACTTGTCAACATGTAAATGGAGAGAGGTGGAGCACATTTTGATGAATGTGCACATAAATGACATTAGGTGGATATTTGAAATTGGAGAAGTGACATGTTGGAGGGACAAGAAAGAGGAGTTAATGCCACTTGGCTCAAGAAAAAGGACATGTAAGAGGCCTTTAATGCCTTGTTGGATGGACAAGTCCTTTTGGGAGGGAGAATTCAAATTTAAAGAATATTCCAACTTGATACCTTTTTGAATGAAAATAGGAGATTTAATAAATCGATTAAATTGATTTACTTGCACAAGTTGCAAAATCTAGAGGATTTGAGGGATTAGAGTTAGGATTATTCATGATTTGATTAATTTAGATGATAATTAGTTGATTTGACACTTTGACTTAGATTTTTGGATTTAAATAAATCAAAATGAGACGAATAATGAAAATTAGACTTAATTAAATAGAGTTTGATTTATTTAATTAAAAGGGATGATGTTAGACTTAAATCAAATAAAGGTTAGTTTATTTAACTTAAAGGAGATGAAATATGATTTAATCAAATAGAGGGATTTAATTAAAAGAGGAACATTAAGATTAATCAACTAAAATAATTTATTTAATTAATAGAAGATAATGATTTAATCAAATAAAAGTTAATTTATTTAATTAAAAGATGAAGTGTGATGAATTTAATTAAATAAGGGTTATTCAATTAAATGGTTAGTAAAGGAGATGATTTAGGCAAAATTGGTGTTAGTTGTAAGTGTGAAATAAGTAAATAGTAAATAACAACTAAAACACTTCTTAATGGAAAATTATATCAAGATTTAACATTAATTAAACTAATTTAAAGCACATAAAAGCTTGAAAGTATCTCATTGTCTCCTATCTCCAAAGATTTATCAAGTCACGGAAGGCTCTCAGATTGGGTAAGCAATATGACTGTTTAAAATGCCAATTCAGAGGATGGAGTGATGCTAAATGCAATGATCTAATGATTGATAATGAAAGTTAAATGATAATGATGCTATGTAAACTATTCTGACATGAAATCTGATAAATGGAAGCTACAGTAAAAACTAATGATGCTATCGTGATTCTAAATCTATTGATCCTATGATGTTATGATGCTATTGCTAATGCTAATGTTATGATTGCTTGGGTCCTTGATTGTATTCCGGTAGAGTAAGTTTGCATAAAACTGGGATTTTCTCATATGATTTTCATGCTTCAGAAGGTTGTATATATAGATTTTTGACAACACATTTGCAAAGGGGCAGCATAGCAGAGGCCCGGATTCAATCTTGAGAATTGAGTGGTGAGAGATTGAGAAGCTTGAGTTGATCATGGGGATCGTTCCTCCCCATGAAAACATCAAGCAAGATGATAGGAAAGATCAGAGGAAGAAGAATGAGAGGATTGTCTGCAAGTTTGTCCTCAAAGCTTTCCCGTGAATGCCAGTTGAATTAATTAGATTGAAAAATCTAATTTTATTGGTGAGTGAATAGAGGAATATTTGGTTTATGCCTTTATTTGAATATTTTTGATTTATTCAATTTAGCAAAATAGGAAGATTTAATTAAATAAAACAAATATTTGATATTTGCTTATTTAATAAACAAGAATATGATAATTAAATAAATCTTTAGGATATCTTTATTTAATTAAGAGGAAATATGATAAGATAATTAAATTACACAAATTATTGAAGTTGTGTATTTAATTTGAGATAGAATTAATGGATAAAGTATAGAAGAAATAATAATGATAATAATTAAATAAAACAAAGTATTTAATTTTGTTTATTTAATTAAGAGGAAAATAATATGATAAAATAGAAGAATTAATAGTGAACTTAATATAAATAAATATTTCTATTTATTTACTAAGTAGATGAATTTAGGATTAATTAATCAAATAAATCATATTTAATTAATTATATTCTCCAAACCATTTTTAGGTGTATACATTAGTAAATCAGGATCAAGTGTGCAAGATCAGTCAGTATATTTTATTTTACGTGTCTACAGTGTGAATGGGCGATGAAAAGGGTGTGATGTGGGGGATGAAATTTATAAAATTTTGAACAATACTTTAGACTTAAAGGCTTGATGTTATGATGTCTTGTATTAAAAGTTGCTAATGAACTTGCAAATCACAAGGTAGACTTGTGGCATTTAAGATAATCTAGTTCAAAAATGTGATGACTAACTCAACTAAGTGTATGGAAAAGGATTCATTTCACACACAAAGTAGCTAAGTTAGGGGATTGGTTTGATAAATGCGTAAGTCCAAAGTGTTGATGTGTCCAAAAGTTTCTAAAGTTGTTTGTGAAGTGGAATGTAAAATGTGATGAAGGTGGATGAAATGTTTTGATCCAAAATATTAACCTAAAAGGGACCCTTTTTGTTTTGCAAGACCAAGATGGTGAGAAACATGATATGCCTCTAAAGTGATAAAACCTTAAGAACTCAATGATTTTGGTAAAATAGAACTCAATGATTATGGAAATAGAACCCAATGATTTTGACAATAAAACTCAATGATTTACAGTATTTTTCTTGTCTCAATTTTCTTGTTTTGGGGAGTCAAAGTTTGAACATACATCAATGTGGGTTGTTCATATGATTTAATCTTAGATTAATGAAGTTATTTTTACCACATACAATGTCTTGCTTAAATTTCAAACTAAATATCTATGTCAAAAACATCATTCATTTTACAAGGTCTATTATGTGAAAATCATGAGGGGCATAGTTACCTATGTTGACTTTCGAAAGTATGGATTGAGATATAATCCAAAATATTTATAAGTCTCTAAGGATAGAATCCTTAGGACACACATCAATATCAAGGCTTTTCAAATGGTATCCATGCATAAACCAAAGGGTTTGAAATTTTGAGAAACTTGTTGATGTTTTTTTGCAATGTTTTGGAATCAAGCAAAGTATGAAACTAACTCACAAGCATAAAAAATCCTATTTTAGTTGTGTATTTTTAGTAGGCTTACCATCATCCCCTAAGAGATGATTAATCCATGAAGATGGAGTGGAAAAATAGACTATGTCAAGGAAATGTACCATCTTGACATGCCAAGCAAAGGAGTCCCTTCCCCATTTGGTTTATTGCCTCAACCAAAAACCAGACATGGTAAGTAACTTCTGGGAGTGGCACACCCCCTATGCACTACTTCAAAATATACTTTGAAGGAAATGGTGAGCCACTACAAACAAGGTTCTTAATTTGGACTTTTGAGATAAACTAGTGCTATACATGCGATGAGTCACTCAATTAAGAGGCCTCCCATCCCTTAGAAATATCTAAGGGTTTTAACGCATCACAAGGATACTAGGGGAGACATTTGTCGGTATAGGACAACAACACTAGCTGGTTAATGACTTTAGTCACAACCAATTATTTATATAGCAGACCTAAATGAAAGCACCACTTGGGTCATTCCCTCCCAAAAGTTGGGAGGTAGGCCCTCTAAAAGTAACACATCTTTGAAGCTTAAAATGCTTTTTGTCACCCAAGATTTCCAAAAGGCACAAAGTGAGAGGATAGGCACTTCCAAGAAGAAAAGGTATACTTGTGTGTTTCTCTTCACCCAAGATCACATGAAGCACAAGGGGAGAGGATACGCACAACAAGCATACATAAGAAAATCAAACACATGTTCATTTTAACCTTGAAAGCATAATGAGTTAATTTTAAGCACCAAATGAAGTGTGGAGATTATGTTGTTCAATTTTAAACCATCAAGCATAATGATGTGAGGGTTTAATTTTAACCAATTTGAACATTCATTTTAAACCCAAATAAAATCTAGTTTGGTCCTAAAATGCAAAGTAAAGAATCATAAACGGGTTATAATTAACCCATAAGTGTCAAAACACTTGTTGCAATTATATAATGAAATGATGATATGCTCTTTCACTTCAAATTTTGTTGTCCAAACCTGCAAAACTTGTTAGCATCCAAACGCATCATTGTATCTGCAAACACAAGGAAAACAAAAATATAAAGAGAAATTTGTCAGATTGATTAGTTGAAGCCCTCCTTATAGCACCAAAATGTGACCAATGAATGTAGCATAGGTTAACTACACTTGATCCATGAGGATTTGAAGTATAATTAAGTCTCTAAACATCATTCTAAAAAGATCATTCAATGTAAACTAAGCTAAGAAACCATTATAACTAACATTTTAAAATAAAAAAACTTCAAAAACACCTATTCTAATCTATTGAAACTTATCCTATTGGGGGAGTGGTGTCGCATTGATGTGGAATGGAAACCCTTTCCATCTCTCATGGATAATGAGCTTGTTTTGATCAATTCTATTGAAGAGAATGAATAAAACCAATGAAATATGTATTGTAAAACATGATGAAAGCTATTTTAACATGATAAATGCTTATGATAATCTATGTGATTGTATACTAAGCTATTCTAAATGTATGCAAGATTCAAAATATTAAAACCCTAACTTTAAAATATACTAAATGGATACAACTAAGTTACCATGGAAGCCATTAATGGATGCTAGGCTAAAATTGCATGTGAAATAACCTAAAATGCTTTTTAAAACATGAAATATGAGTGTAATATGAGAGTGATTTTAATAGCATAAGTCTACTATTAAAAGATGGATCCCTATTCAATAGATGCAAGCTCTATTTATAGAATAGGAAAAATGAAACTGGTAGCCAAGATCAAAAGAATCAATCAACGGTCATAATGGAAGGAAGATGGAAGCATGGATCATGGATTCCCATCAAGGGTTGAGAATGCAAGATGATATTTAATCAAGGGCTCACATTCATCCAAAAAAACACACTTTCAAAACTTGCACAAGAAGTCTTATTGAAAGTTTGTTGCAAAAAAGGATTATTACCTTTTCCAAATGAGTTAAGAAAGAGAATATTCTCATGGGTGAGGAAAATTAGACATTTATTTAATTCAAACCAAATTTAATTGTGCAAAGGGGAAGGAATATTCTATGACAATATTCCTTTTGGAGGAATGTGCAAAGGAGGAATATTCCCTTGCAAGTGGGAGGATTAGATTTATTTAATAATTTGACAATTAAAATAATGTTTTTGATTAGAGGTTTAATATGGGTTTTGAAGGGGCCTGGAACCCTTTACATTAGAAAGCAGCTGAAATAAAAGATAACAACATTCAGCCAAAAAATATCCAAAAAGGAGGATCCAACCAACAACACTACATGCTTTTTAGAATATCCGTCGCCTCCAAGTCGTTGGCCATAGCTTTCTGAGCATCATCAAAAACATTAGAACTATCCTTCCTGAATGCCCCAACCTAATCTTTGGTTTTGTTCCTAGTCCTAGCTCCAAGACCATCCGTATTTACCTTAGAAATCAAGACAATACCTTTCAAGCCACTCTTCCCAACAGCAACTTCCTCCACCATCAGCTTACCAGCAACAACAACCTCATCAGCATGGGCACTATCTTTTCATTTCTTAGCACTAACCACAGGAGAAGTAACAGTAGTAGACTCATATTTCCCAGCAATTTTGTGTACCTCCCCTCCTCTCATCACAATATCCCAAATTTTCACCTTGATCCTCAAGGATGAGTATTCTTCCTTCAAGATTTTGCTTCATTTTGAGAGTTTCCTCCGCAACAATGTCTGCCATAGTATTTAAGGAGTCAAACAACTCATCTATCTAATTTTGAATAGAGGACCCCTCAACCTTGCTAACCACTCCCCTGACTCTGACATTAGTTTTATTGAGTTCATGAAAAAAAAATTTAAAAAGCTTAAACAGAGTAATGGACCCCTCACGAGCAATAACAAGCACATCAGACAAATCTTCTCTATCAATATTAAAAACCCCATTTCCCAGGGCATCTTCCTCCTGAGAGGAACTAATCCTATCCCAACCAGCAGGGGAGTCCTTACCTTTTTCCATAGCAACCGAAGACTTAAGCTTGTGGATGGAGCTCGCAATTTCCTCTGCCACCACCTTTCTCTTCATAATCCTCTCCAAATCCACATCATGGGTCTCCAAAGAAACAATAGCATCCCCATACTTATCTTTCACCTACATAACTGGCTTGACACTTGGGGAATCATCAGCAAAGAGGTCGCTCACAATAGTGAGGGGATGGCCCTTCTCCAGAATTTGGCTCGCAATCCTCAAAACCCTTTTCTTCCTACTAACGTCACCCAAATCCTTCTTCTTGGCAATCGGGGATGGCAAGGAGGCCTCCCCATAAAAGTCATTCTTCACCTTCAGGGCCCTTGTCAGCACATCAACAATAGCTTCTTCACTATAAGTTAAATAACCCTCGTTAGCACATGGTTCCCCTTTTTTCTTCTTTCCCGTGGGAGGGGAATGTGGACCCCCCTCTAGAGAAGCGAGAGAATTAGGAACAAATTCCACATCCTCCTTTGACTTAGCCTCTTTTTCCAAAATCAATTTCCTTTTCTTAATCTTTTTGCTAACCGGTTCCTCATTGGAGGACGTATCATACCCCTCAGCAGGTTTGGGTTGTTTACCCTTTGGGGAGACCATAGGTTTAGGAACCTCAAAAGTCTTCGCATAATCATAGATGAGGAGAATTAACCCAACATGCAATATTGTAATTTTTGGGTTCTTCTTGTGATCCTTGATACCCAAATCAAGAGACATTAGAAGATAAAATGGGAAAGAAACCCTCTTCTTATGTCGGAAGTGATTTAGCATAATGAAATGGTAAGCATTCACCACCGAAAATCAGCCTTCCAAGGTAATGTAGTACATTAACTCCTTTGCAACATCCCCCCATAAAGCCTTAAGGGAACTTTGTTGATATTCGCCACTCCTAGCAATCTTTAAATCTTTCTCTTCATCATCTTTGAAAAATATTTTCATAGAGATCTACACCTCCTTTTTATCCCTAAAGACTTTCATGTCATCCATAGCCAAGCTAGTAATACCAGCAATAAGTTCTTCATTAACCTCAAACTCGGTCCCATACAACTTAAGCACTCTGTCATTCCATCCTTTCAGAAAAAAGGTCTGTTACTTGGGGATTATTGCCATGAAGTTTCTCCAAGTAGGTTCTTAACCCTCCCTTTACCAGTACCCACCAAACCTCCTTCCTTTCCCTAGCAGCATCACATGAGGAAGGTTTGGCATGATTTATGTCACCACCCATCTCACCACAATTAGCAAAAGAAACTAGCTTACGGGCTCCAAGTACAAAATAGAGAAGGCTCTACAAAATAATACCAAGACCACCCAGAATCCGTGTGAGGCCAGAATTGGGACAAGGGATAATAAAGACCAAAGAGTTTCATTTCCTATGGCACATTTCTCCCGTACGAATCACTTGATTCAAATATTTCACACCATCCTTTCTCATAACAATCAGCCACTTGATGAAGGGCATGCACGCCGCCAACCATAATGAGATGTTAATAAAATTGAAATCAGCACTCATGGTTCATAGTAGCAATAGCCTCTATAGGAAGAGGTTCATTCAAACCCCACTCCCTAAATTCTTTAACATCAATGTTAGTGAAAATATCCGCTAGCTCATTACCTTCTCTTAAGATATGTGATATATAAAACTCATCAAAAGATTTCAAAATATCTATCAAATCCCTTATCAAGGACTCAATAGTCCAAGAGGGGGGTATGCAATTTTTTAAATTATTTATGATATTCAGAGAATCCCGTTGTACTCATACTTTCCTATATCCTTTGGTTTAAGCCAATTTGAGACCATGATAAGCTGCAGCTGAACAATTAAAACAATGTTTCAATTATGCAAATTAGGGGAATTAGGATATTCATTAAATAATTTATCTATTTAATGAAAAGGGGAATGTGATATGATATTTAATTAAATAACTTAGGGTTATTTAATTAAATAAGAGGACTTGGGATTAAATTAGATAATTTCATTTATCCAATTTAATAGGATGAAAGGTTAGCATGAAAGGGGTGAATTAACCTAATTAGGTCAATTAGATTAATAGATGAAAATGACATAATTAATTAAATAGCTAGGCTAATTTAATCAATTAAGAGAAAAGAGGATGGGTTTCAAGACAAAGCGATGTTAGTATATCAAATTCAAGTGTGTGATATCATTCAACACATTTTTAAGTGTCTACAAAAATTACATTTCGGCTTCCTTAAATGATGGTAAAAGGATAACACTAGGATGCCTTTTATTAGAAACACATCAAACCAAGACTTCTAAGATTATGAATGCACAGGTGTCCTTTAGATCCCCCTTGATTAATGGACCTCCTACATACCCTATGGGACATCTTAAGAATCCTCTAATTATTTACCCACCCTCACAACAACGACACACTCAGTACAAACCCGAACTTATCCTTTACCCACCTAAGAATAATGATTTGCAGCAGCTGAGTTATAACATTGTTGCTCATACATATAACACTAGAAATAATCCACAACCAAGACAAACACCTCCAACATCCCTCCCATTTCCTAACCCTAATTTTCTAGGTCCTCATTTACCTCCACAAAGTGGAAAGGATTATGATCTTGTCGAACAACTAAAGAATACTCCTACTGAGATATCACTATGGGACCTTATTCAAGCATCCCCTCATTATCATAACATGATTCAAAGTGCTTCACAATAATTTTATGTCCCCTCTAATGTGGAACTGAATGACATAGCAACCACGATTCAAGGATTAAATGCTAACATTGTTTTCCACCAAAGTGAGCTCCCCTCTTTGCAAGTGTAAAAACAAAATGATGTTTTCATGATAATAGCTACGTATGATGGGTGGGGAATAAAAAGAACCCTCATTGAAAATGGCTCCACCCTTAATGTGTGCAGTGTGACCCTTTTGGATAGACTTGGCATGAATAAATCAAAAATTCAACCTAGCTCTTTATCTATTAAAGGATTTGACAATGTAGGAAATCAACTACTCAGTGTGATCACTTTGCCTATTATAGCTGGAAAGGTCACATTAGAAACACTGATCCATGTTATGCCTCACAATATTTCATATAATATTCTTTTAGGAAGACCATGAATTCATGCAATGAATGGGGTTCCTTCTACTCTTCATTGTAAAATGAAGTATGTCTACAACAACAAAGTGTACACACTTGAAGCGGGCCCTAAACCAAATAGTTATTTGAACATTGAGAAAGATAAGGAAAATCCTTTGAAAACATTGACACCAACTACACAAGTGGAACCCACACAATAGAAAGACAAATAAAAACATATTGAGGAAGTCACGAAGCTATTAGAAGATGATTGGGGTTCCTTATATTTCACATCATTCATGGGAGAATACAAAATCATAAACAAATAATCTAAAAAGGGAAAATAAAAAGAGATAATATCAACAAAAAAATTGGAAGACCCTTCGAAAGAATCCACCTCAACCACTTTAGAAGAAAAGTCAACATACACAAAAACTTTGACGAAACTGACTATCAACAACCACTGAATCCTAAAGAAACGAAAAAGTTTTATGGAAAAGGTTATGAACTTATGAAAAAACTTGGTCATAATGGAAAAGTATATGGTGCTAGAGAACAAGGTTTATGTGTCCCTATAGAGCCTCACATGCAAGAAAAGACTAGTGGTCTTGGTTATTCTCCCTCGAAAGAAACAAAAATGTCTTCACTCAATGTCAACATTCTTACAAAAGATCCTTCTAAGCCAACTTTAACATTTGTGCATCCTGAACTAATAGACACTGGTGGTCATAGTTTTTGTCCTTTGAAAGAAATGAAATAAATAGAGAACTCCTCACTTAATATCAATGTCATCACATAAAACACTAATGGTTTGAATTTGATAGATTTTACACCCTCCCATAAAGGAGAGTAAAAAATCTCACAATCTAAAGAGTCTTGTGTAGGTATGACATCTTGTACTAAGCAAGAGATATCTTTGTCACAAAATAAAGGAACATCCTCTACTATTGATCAAGAAAGTATCTTGTTGAGACTCCTCCAAGATCATTTGATATCCCTCCCTCTGAGAACATGAAAGAAATTTTACTACAAGAATTCATTTTGTGCATATCATAGAGTTCATGGTAATTCTACTAATGAATGTAAGGCTTTAAGTGAAAAAATTTAACATCTTAAGGAGTGTGGTGCTCTTCCTTATGTTGGGGCACCTAATTCCTCAAATTGATACTTATTTTCACTTTAGCATATTTTTCATCAATCATTATGGCTCACCCTTGTCCTGCACTAAGTGGGGGAAAGGGGTTAGGGTAGCCTTGTCCTCGTATGTCACTTTTCATTGTCTCTTTTGGCTAGTTGACTTCCTTTCGTGTACATATAAGAGTAATCTTAGGATTTGGATGACATGCCTTAAGTTGGATCACATGTGATGTACTGAGTTATACATTTTGGGGGCAACTCCTTCCCTTTTCATGATGTAGCTCCTTTCAAAAAAATATGACATGGAATAGGGCTTTCTAAATAAGCTCTCAAATCTTCTTCTACTTTAAAGTGATTGCTCACAGTAATGGTGTTAGCAACCGCTTTAAATTGGGGGCATACATCAACACTCATGTTTCACTATGCGGTTTTCTTTCTTCTTGCAATGTGTCTTCTTCTCGGTGGTGTCATTGGGCTTGATATTCTCTGAGAGCATGATATTTATTTGAATTTTCCTCTCTTGGAGATATTAGGTATGATGTTCCCTAAGAAGAGACCTTACATGAACTAAGAAAAATCCCTTTGAATGTACCTTACACTATTTCGCATTTACAATAACCGTTATATGGCCACCTTGCTTAATACGCCTTGCATGCCTATGTAGCCATCTTTTTTGTTCATGAGTGTCAAGTATATGAAGATTTTCTTGCCTCATGAAGCTTGAAGTCCATTATTATGTGGTTCCTTTTCAAAGTTATTAGGAGGTATAGCTATGGTATGGTTAGAATTTGATGAGAATCCTAAACGTGGGCATAAATTTCTCATTATATGGTGAGAAGCCAATATAGAGGCATGACTTTCCCACTAAGCCACCCTTTTTGGATACTCACCCAATGAGCAACTTGAAGCTTCATTTCCTTAGAGTGAGCATGCATCTTTGGACAAACAACTTAGATCTTATCCACATCATGTTGGACAAACGATCGAGGCTTGAGCCAACTCTTTTTATTTTTTCTTGTTTTTTTTTTCTTTCTTCTTTATGTCTTTCACATTGTATGTTTGTGTATCTTGATGTTGCATATCATACACCTTGTGTGTGTCCTATTCATGCTTATGATAGTTTGACGTAGGATCCTGGATCCTGGGGGCTTGGCAACCTCCTCAATCTTTGTTATCCTAGACCATTTGCATTAGTACACTTGGACCCCTCTTGAATGTCTACTTTAGTGTGTGTTTGAAGCAAATTCCTCCACTCATTAAAGTGGGGGCTAGATGTAATGACAAAAATTGTACGCCCTTCTTAGATATGGTACAATTTTTCACTTGAATGACTACCATTAAGATGGACCTAATATCATCTTGATTTAGTGTTTTAATGTTTTTTACACATTCACATTAGATTTAGGGCCCTTTAAGCTAAATAGACCTATTTTTTCCTTAATTTAATGTTCCAAATTATATTTATTTACACTTTGACGTTGATTTTTGGGCCCTCTTGCATTTATGACCTTCATATCATCATTAATAGGCCCCTAATACCCTATATTATGTATCCAAAAGCATATTTCAACCAAAATCTTGACAAGATCAATAAATAAACTTAATTTCTCAACTCCAAGAAATTTTCTCAACCTAAAAAGGCCTGGTGGGACCCATACACCACCTTGGGTGTATGAGTCCCATCCAAATGGGACCTATATTCCACAAGTGGCGTATGAGTCGCATTTGGACCCTTTTTAGGGTTTTGAGTAGGAAATCAAGGTTTTAAGCTCAAATTCCATGAGTGTCAGCCTCTAGGATCTAATAAATGGTAAATTGGATGGATTTCCTATATAAACAAGGTCACAAATCATTATTTCACTAAGCCTTAATGATATCAACATAAGCTATCAAGAGTTAAGCATTCCAAGACTTTACAAGAGCATCAAGAGAGCATTCAAGAGCATTTCTAAAGCATTCAAGGGAAGATTTCTTCATCAATTGTTGTAGCAATTCAAGATCCATCATCATGTTAAGGTTATCAATAATTAAGCATGTTGTTGAGTTAGTGTTGTGATGTTGCATTTGAGATCCAATATTAAGCATTGTTCTACTTTTATTTCAAGATCTAGATCTAGATCCTTCATGGCTACTTCATGTTAGATTAAAAATTTGCAAAACATCATTCAAGGTATCATTGTTCATGTCCTTATTTCATTATCTCACCATTTGGTTTAATTACCTAAAAGGGGTTTGACCAAGGCAAACCCCTATTCCCTAACAATCAACTAGTTTTTCTCTCTCTATATGTGTTATTGCAGATCTAGGTGTCTTAGAGCTTGAAGGATATTTGAAGATTAGGTTACAAGATTAGAGAAGAGTTGTCAAGTGGCTACCTATATTGCAACATCATAGAAAGTCACCTACAAGATGCAAATTAGGGTTTTAGATTTGGAAATGAAATGTGGAAGGAAGAGTAGAGATAGGAGAGTAGAATCAAGCCTTAACCCTTTGAAAAAGCAGAGTGGGACCAATACGCCACTTGTATTGTATGAGTCCAATTATAGTATATTTTTCAGGTTTCAAGAGATTTAGATCATACACTGTCAAATTCCAATTTTGGCAGAAAATCCCTAGTCTGGGATTAAATCACCTAGACTGGTGTATGAGTCCTAGTAGGCATTTATTTTAGCATATTCAACATTTTAGGTTTTCAATCAAGTTGCTACAGGTTTCCAGGTGCCCCTCTTTTCTCCTACTTTTTATTCTATTTTGCATCCATTTCTAGGCCATTCGGTGAAGCTTTGCATAACATTAGGTTTCATATTTGATCTTGCATGTCATTTGTCTTTCCAAGCCCTAGCTTGGTGGTGAACCCTCCTTTATTCCATAATAGAACCCTAGGAAAACCCTATTACAAGATATATTTCCCTCACTTCATCCTTGGATTGAAATCTCTAGGGTTTCCTTGGATGAGAAGAGTAGGAAACTTGTTCAGTGTCCTAAACTATAGAGAAAAAAAATTCTTCCTTGCACTTCCATATGTCATAAACAATTATCTTTGCATTTTTCTTATGTTTTCCTTTTGGGGATGATGCAAGGCATTGAGACATTCAGGTCTCTTCCATGATTTGATTATGTTAAAATTGGAAGGTTCGGTACCCATTTACAAAGCATCCATAGAGGCAAAAGAAAGGTGACTCATAAAAAATAAGATCACTAAAAAGGAAGAACGGGGCTCACCAGAAGTGAGGTAGGAATACCATCCAACAAGCCATGCTTTTGACCAAAGCATGAAATTAGGGAATACAGACCAGCTGCAAGAAACAAGGTAGCCAAAAGGAAACTAGAATAGAAAGCACCTCCCTACAAAAATAGGGTAAAACCAACGGTGCCCTGCAGCTTAAATGTAAAATTAATCCAGGGAAAAACTCTAGTACTTCCAATTAGAAGATAGACCTTCTGAGATAAGAAAGAACCAACTGAATCCAACAACTTCCAAAAGAGCAGAAGCCAAAGGCTTGATAAGATCAACAGTCCCAACCATAGGGGGTTGAACCAGGAACTCAACACCATTAAACTAGTTGAAGGGATAAGAACAACTCCCTTAAGCACCACAACCAAAAACTTCACAGCACCCAGAACCACAAAGGCCAAGAAGAAAACAACAAAACCCACTCCAACTTAATTGACATAGGAGAAACTGACAATAAAGCAAAATCCAAGCCAATCTAACAAACACAAACTTAACCTCAAAAGGAGAACTCCCCACCTCAAAAGAGGACATCAGTCAAAGAGCCAAGGAAGAAAACCCAAAACACCCACCAAATTGAGAGACAATAGTAGGACCTCTCCATGAAGAAACAAAACTCTTCAAAACCCAACAAAGGCTTTGAACACTAGCACGTAGGCAAAGAGCAGCACTTCCCCTAGAGACAACAACCAATCTCAAGCTCCCACACCTTAATAGAAACCAAGACCTCCAAGGCCATGTGATTACCAACCAAACCCAAAACATCACTCCAATAGTGACAAGAGAGTGCCTCCTCCATAGGACAAGGACCTAGAACCTTCCAAGAGATAGGGTAAGAGCCCTGAAGCCACAACCTACCATAAAATAGGGAGAAACTGCCACAAATCACACAACCTAAAACTCCAAAAACCATAAATCTTTCTAAATCCATCGAAGTGAGCAAAGGGTCCACCATAGTAACATCACCACAATACCCAATGTTGAAGGAAAGAAGATACCCCAAACATAGTTCAAAGACCAAAGAGGCATACGAGAGTTGCACAAAAACAAAAGTACAATCCAACTTGTTGAAGAGGGGAGAGCAAAGGCCCAAGGAGCCCATGAAGCTGACAAAAGAAGAATCTAAAATTTCACTCACAGAAAGAGGGCCAAGCCCAACCAACACAAGCAAGGCAACACCCTTCCCCAATCTAGGACCACTAGTAGAAGTGGTCAAAATTATCACAGCTCCATGAACAAGGAGTTGAAACGGAAGAACCCAAAAATAGAGGAACTCAAACACCATAGGCACCAAGGAAGAAGGAGAAGACTCCCCCATCCACAAGCACAAACAACTCCAAACCCACTTCCAACAAGATCCAAGCAACGACAACATGTCACTTGCACAATAGGAAACAATAGCCCCCCACCCCTAAAAAGGACAAACGAACCCCCAATCAGATCATCCTTCTCAACAATATCCACATTTAAAAAAATGCAGTAGACAAGTGTGCCCTTGCAATCCCAAACCAACCCCAGACAAAGGTACACAACCAAAGAAAAACCATCTTTATCCTCAGCACCATCATTGCCATCGCCTTCTTCCCCATTATTTCAAAATTTCTACCAGATCATTTTTTCAATCTCAGCGCCATCCCAGGTCTCTTCCATGTTGACCGAAAAGCTTTTTATTTTTTTATGCTCTCTTTTTGTTATTCTTCCAATTCTATGAGTATTTGGCGAATGATGATGTTTTTTATCTCTATAACAATATTGTAGCAAAGATATACTGACACTGAATCTATAGATCCCTTATGTATTTTTGGGGGCAACCCCTCCATCCTTTTTCATGGTGTAGCTTTATTTCGGAAACATATGACTTGGTATAGGGATTTCTAAGGGAGCTATCATGTCTTAGGATTGAACATTAACTACTTTAAAGGAATTTCTCACAACAATGGTGTTAGAAACCTCTTTAAAGTGTGGACATACATCGACAATATCTTTCTACATTTTTTATGTTTCATGGTGCGACTTTCTTTTTTCTTGTGACGCATCCTTTTCTTGGTGATGTCATTGGTTTTGATGTCCTCCAAGAGTGTGATATCTCTTAGTGTACAGATTTCCTCTTAGTGGTTATGTGATGCACTACATTCCCTAAGTTGTGAATCTTTTAATCTTGACTTGTCCTCTCTTGGAAACATTAGGCACGATATTCCCTAAGAAGAAGACCTTAAACAAACTAAGAAAAAAATCTTTGAACAAAAACCTTTTACTAGCATTATTGTTCATAAGTGTTTATCATAACACAACTTGTTAAGCCTTATGAAGCTCAAAACTCTAAATTCAAGGCCACCAAGAATAACACACCTTGCTTTCCTATGGAGCCTTTCCTTGTTCATAAGTGTTTAGCATAATGCAGCTTGTTAAGACCTATGAAGCTCAAACACTAATTTCAAGGCCACCTAGTATAACACACCTTACTTTCCTATGGAGCCTCGCCTTGTCTTGTGACACCTTATTTAAGTTGTCAGGAGGATATCTTTGATATAGTATGGGAGCCTAATATTATTCCCTCATTTTCCACCCTTTTGGGATACTCACCTAGTGGACAACCTAAGGTTTCACTACCCCAGAGTGAGCTCAACAAAACAAAACTGATGGCTTAGATGTGTTCCATAACAATCGTATCATCTAGGCTTGATCTTCTTGGTCTTTGATGTTGTATGACTGTGTATCTTTGTCATTTATGCATACATTTAGTGTCTTGAATGCCTACTTTAGTGTAAGTTTGAAATAGGGTCATCCTCTCCCCAAAGTGGGGGCAAAATGTAGTGTAGGAAAAAGTATCCATTTTTCACACTTAATTTGGAAATAATTAATAATAAAATGAGCTTAATGATGCCTTATTTTAGTGTTGTAATATGTTTTTAATATTCACATTAAGTTTGTGGCCCTTTTAAATTAAATGGACTTAATTATGCCTTTTTTATGTTGTAAGGTGTACCTTTACACTTTCACATTAATCTAGGGATTTATTAATTAATTGAGGTTAATTTTCCTTAATTGGACCCTTTAATTCAAATCCAAGCCTAATTAAATGCAAATTGTGAGGGATAAAACTTGGCATTCATAAATATCATTTCACAACACTTAACTTTGGAAGATGTGTGTCCTAGGTAAGTGACCTAGGACCAATTCTGCATAGGGCGAATGGGTCCTCACTTAGATCTAGGACCCTAATTTAATATAATTTTTTAAGTAATGTGTGTCCTAGGTAAGTGGCCTAAGACCCATTCACCCTATGACGAATGGGTCCTCACTTAGACCTAGGACCCCCTTTAAAATATGTTTTTGGCAGTATTTTAATGATTTCAAATCTATAATTCAATGTCAGCTTGTGATATTTGAATTTTGGGAATTAATGTTAAGATACATATAAATACAAGGTTATTTCACTAAGTTTCATCTAAGAATTTCTAGAAAATTCAAGGTATCTTAAGAGCACTTTCAAGAGAGATTTATAGAAGCATTCAAGAGCATTTTCAACACATTGAAGGGTAGATTTATTGAAGATTATTGCAGCAATCAAGATTCCTTTCATCATGTCAAATATTTGTTGCATCTTGCATGTTGTTTGATCTAATATGGTGGTGTAGAGTTCAAGATCTAATAAAGCATACCAAAGGCACTATTTCAAGACAAGTTTCATGATCAAGATCTACATTCATTGAGGCCACTTCATGCTAGTTTGCAAATTTTTAATCCAAGGTTTCAAGTAAGGTTTGGTGAGTTGTTACATAGTGTTGTTTATTCATCATTCCTTCATGCTTTTCTATTTCATTTCAAGGTTTAATTACCAAAAAAGGGTTTGACCAAGGAAAACTCCCATTCACCTAACAAACAACATTTTTCTCTCTTTGATGTGTGATTGCAGATTTTAGGTTGAAGATCCTTTGAAGAGAAAAACTGAAGAAAGTTGCAAAGTTATCAAAGTTGCAAGAAAAGTTGTCAAATCATGGAAACTCCTCTATAGAACTTATTTTTGGCTGCCCAACAGTGAACACCTAGAATTTGGGAGTATAGACCAAGCAAAAGAGAACATTGAAAGCATTTTTCAGAAAGCCTATCCAAGACCCATTCACTATAGGATGAATGAGTCCTC
Organism: Sequoia sempervirens; assembly: GCA_007258455.2. NCBI lineage: Eukaryota > Viridiplantae > Streptophyta > Pinopsida > Cupressales > Cupressaceae > Sequoia > Sequoia sempervirens. The sequence continues at coordinate 270,992,060 of VDFB02270651.1, forward strand.
AGTAAGCTTCAAAAGGTGACTTTTGGTGAAAGGTACACATCAAATTCCCCTTTCTAGATTTTCCTTTTGATTACTGTTTTAGTCAAATTTAATTGTTGTTCTTCACTTACACTTCCTGGCCTACATTTTGAATGAAATAAGGGGAAAGAGGTATTTGGGGGTGAACTTGTTCATCATCCCCACACATTTTTTTCATCATTTCAAATATAATATAATGTTTTAAATAAAAATTATCTACTAGAATCTAGAGATCCTTGAATTCTACTAGATTTTTGTGGTCTTTCACTTATATTGGCATTTCGTACTTTACCATTATTGGTACATACATGAGGTGTTTCTTTGTTTTAAGATACAATATAATGCATATTAAAATTTTGTGGATTTTAAAATTAAATTTGATGTTTATTTATGTAATATTAGGTATTTAATAAGTACTAACTATAGTGTCAAAAAATTTCGTCAGGGACATTTTCACACTTGTTTGGGCCCTCCTTGTGAATCTAGGCTTAATTTTTCCTTGATTTAGTGTTGTAATGTGTTTGAAACATTCACATTAGGTCTTAGGACCTTGTGCACTAATGCATTTAAATGGTACCTTGCTAAAGTGTTGTGAAGTGTTGCAACTCACTTTCACATTTTCCTAAGGTTTTATTAACTAAACATAATACACCTCTTCTAAACCTTAACCTTACCTTATTTGAAGTGTTGTAAAGTGTTGTAACACACTTTCACACTTCTCTAGGATTTTTATTAATAATTGGGCTTTCTTATGCTTTAATTTTCCCAATTTTGCATCCACAAGCCTCATTTATTGTATCTTTTCGAGGATAATCCTAACATCAATCAATACCCAATCATAACTCAGGTGTTTATGGCTTGTGTGGCCCATATTTAGTGATTTGGGACTCATTCACCACTTTGGATGAATGGGTCCCACCTATATTTTTCGGTCTAGAACCTATTTTTACACCTTTCTAAGCGGTTTTGGTTTTTGGTCCCATACATTATGCTAGATGGGGCCCATTTGCCACCTTGGGTGAATGAGTCTCGTTTGGACCAAAATTAAAATAAATTCAAATTTTTGGTAGGATTTTGTTCTCCTAGATCTGATGTCAGCTTGTAGTGTTGTAATTTTGGGAATTCTTGCATAATTGAGTATAAATACAAGGTTCTTTCACTCATATTTTCACCTAAAAAGTTTACAAGCAATCAAGTGTTCACAAGAGTATTCAAGAGCATTCAAGTGTCTTTAAGAGTATATTTTCAAGAATTTTAGAGTAGCATTCAAACATCAATCATCATGTCAAATATTTCATGCATCAAGTTGTTTTAGAGCTAACAATTATGGTGTAGTATTTTGTGATTCAAGCAAGTGTTCCATTCAAGATCAACATCATTCAAGAAAGAGTCAAAGTTTACATCCATTGCAGTCATTTCAAGCATAGTTACAACACCTTATTGCTAGTGTTTGGTGAGTTGCAACATTTTTATTTCTTCATTCATCATTATCCATTCTTATTTGATTTCATTTCAAGGATTGATTTCCAAAACATGGTTTGACCAAGGAAAACCCATATCCACTAACCCAACAATATTTTCCCCTCTCCTTTGTGTGTGATTTACAAGGCTAGGTTGTAGATTTCCTAAGGAGAAAGATTGGAGAAAAGTTGCAAATCATTCAAAGTTGTCCAAATTGTCATCAAGCTTGGAGAACTTTGGAGAAAACCTATAGGTTACAATTCAGAGATTCAGATCTAGAAACTAATCAAGAAGGACAGAGTAGATACAGAAGAGCAAGATCAACCTTTGAAGCTTTAGAAAATCCCAACTGGACCGATTCGCCACTTCTGGCGAATGAGTCCTAGTTCCAATCAGTTTTTAGGACTTTGTAGATTTGGATACCCTTTTGGCAAAAACCCATTCCTGCACAGTTTTCCAAAAACTGGACTAATTCGCCCAACTTGGTGAATGAGTCCCAATCAGTAATAAAGTCATATTTTTTAGTTTTCCAAACCTCTATTCAGCCTTCTTTGGATTTCTAGGTGCACACATTCTATTTTGTAGTTTTTTGTTTTATTTCATTTACTTTTCTAGGTCATTTAGTGTCACTTTGCATTCAATTAGGGTTTTACACTTCATCTTGCATTTCATTATCTTTTCCAAGTTTAAACTTGGTGGTGAACCCCTCATTAGATCATATTCATCCCCTAGAATATCCCTCTTGCAAGATCTCTTTCTCCTTTGGATTGAGATCTCAAGGGTTTGTTCTTGAATGAAAGTTAGTGAAAATTGCCCCTTTTAGGTACCTAAACCCTAAAGGTGGGATAGCAACCAATTTTCCACCTTTTATTTTGGTGAACCTGCATTTAGAATATTTCATTTTCTGATTTGGAGTGCATTATCATCCTAGATTTATCTTGCATTAACATTGCATTAGGATTTGCATTGGTTAACTTACATTCTAGGGTTTCAAATTTCACATTAGTGAAATCTCATATAGATTTCATTTTTACATCTCATTTTACTGAAAATCATTCACAATCTACATTTGCATCTCAGACACATATTAGAAAACATAAAAATCATAAAATTCAATTAATTTTTTTTTTAAATTTAAAAAAAAATCGTCATTGGGACTCATTCGCCACCTTGGGCGAATAAGACCCTTTGCATATTTTGCACTACATTTTTTGTCATTCAAAGTTTAGTTTCTAATTTTTTGTTTGGTGTTATTGCCTTTCCCTTTCAATTTACATATTTTATGTTTTATCTAATTCATTGCATCTCATTCAAATTACTTCATCTTATGCATTTCTTAAATTCAAAATTGCATATAAAACATTTCATTTCACATTATTACATAGTTTAGAATCTAAAATTTGCATCATGGATATGTGCTTTAGTAAGCTTTCAATGTCTTTAAAGTCCTTAGTGGATGTGTCAAGTTGTGCTTTTGGAAATGAGCCTAACAAAATTGAACTAACTCATGCTCTTTCAATTCCCAATGCATGTCCTCCTCGTGATGTTGAAATCATTGGAGAAGATGATGACAACATGAATAGGTTCCTAAATTATTGTCTTAACAACCTTGAAGCTAATGCATCCTTTTATCCATCCATGAAACAACCAAATCCCCCCACGATGCCACCTCTTGAGATGTTTGGTTACTTACATCCTAAAACAAAAGTTGAACTTGAGTTCCCTGCAATAGGTTAACCTAGTTCCTCTAAACAAGAAAATACTCAACCTTTTTATGATAACAAAATAAAAAAACACTCCCATCAATCTAGAAGAAACATATGGAAAAGGATTCACAATCTTGAGTAAACAAGGATGTGATACAACAAGTGAACATGAGATTCATCAACTCCTAGAGAAAATACCAATTATTGAAAACACAAAGGGGTTAGGATATCAAAATCCCTCTCACAACATAAGTGCTCCTAAATATTACCTAAGGCTTCATAGCCATGGTATGGTGATCTTAGATTATCCTCTCGATATGAATATCCTTCTTCCTAAAGAACAACCAATGACTCATAGCAATGACAAGGATGAGAGGATCACCTAAGGTCCTCCTACTCAACATTCAATTTGATAAGTTGGTGAATCTAGCAAGTGCAAGAGGCCCTACAAGTTACAAAAACTAAAGTTTCCTTGTCTGCCACCTGAAAGTGAGAGGAAACTACAATTGCTTCTAAAAAAAGAATTAATAACATTACCTCCAACAAAAAAGAGACTAATGCAAAATTTCCACATTGTCGATACCAAAGAACTCTTGGACACAGTATTGATGAGTGTCATGCATTCAAGTTAGTATTAAAGGACTTTCACTTTGATGGAAATGATTACCATCCAATGATTGTGTAACCTATCCTTCTTCGCCCCTTGGCTCATTCTTGTCTCACAGTGGGGGAAAGAAGTTGCTAGCCTTGTCCTATTATTCCCTTATGTTTGTTGTCCCCCTTCCGCTTATAAAGACTAAGATTGGGAGGTAGATAACCTTCTTTAGGTTGACTCGCATGTTCCTTACTAGTCTTTTGCATTATTTCTTTATTTTTCTTTTGTTCAATGTGTGTAATGTGATCCCTTGTGATGTTTTGTTTTATGTTCTCTCTCTCTTTGTGACATTCCTCTATTCGTACCTTCATTCTTCTCTATGTCATACATCTTTTCTCTTTTCATTTGTCTTGTGTTTTCCTTTTGGGGATGACGCAAGGCGTCAATACATTCATGGCTCTTCCATGTTGACCCAAAAGCTTTTCTTTGTCTTTATTCCTTTTTCATTTGTCTTGTGTTTTCCTTTTGAGGATGATGCAAGGTGTCAAGACATTCATGTCTCTTTCATGTTGACCCAAAAGCTTTTTCTTTGTTTTTTCTCTCTTTCTGTCATTCTACTAGTTCTATACATATTTGGGGAATGATGACAATTCTGAGCTCACTAAAAATATTACAGCAAGAACATACTGACCCCAAATCCATAGATCCCTTATGTTTTGGTGTTTTCATTTTGAGGGCAACCCCTCTCTTTTCTTTTTCTCTTACATGATGCAACTTAATTTGGAAATATATAACTTGGCATAGGGCTTTCCAAGTTAGCTCTCATGTTTTTTTTGTTCCCATTTATCATTGGCTACTTTAAAGTAATTTCTCACAGCATGGTGTTTAGCAATTTATTTAAAGTGAGGTCATATATTGGCTTTATTCTTTTACATTATTCTTTTTCATGGTTCATGGTGCAATTTTCTTACTTCAAATGAATAGGATGAATTTTTCACTTTGTGTATGACATTGGGTGTGATGTCTTTCAAGAGCATGATCTCTCTTAGCATATTATATTCCTCTTAGTGGCTTGATGTGACACACTACATCCCCTAAGTTGTGAACTTTATACTCTTTGATTGGTCCTCTCTTGAAGACATTAGGCACAATGTTCCCTAAGTTAGAGACCTTGCATGAACTAAGCAAGACTCCTTTGAACATCCCTCATTGTTTCATTTGCAGTTATATGGCCACATTACATAGCACAGCTTGCATGCTTATAGATCCATCTTGTTTTTTCATGAGCTCCAAGCACACAAAGTTTTGCTTGTCTCATGAAGCTCAAAAATCATCAGTTTTTGTTGTGCCTTATTAAAGTTTTCAGGGGGTATAACTTTGGTATGGTTTGAGTGAGAAGCCCGACCAAGGCATGACTTTCCCCATAGCCACTTTCATGTGTGTGTGAGTGCACACCATCCATGAGTGTATGTTTCTCACCTTTTTGGACTTCTCACCTGGTAGACAGTCTAGAGTTCTATCATCTCAGAGTGAGTATGCATTTTTCGAACAAACAGCCTAGATCTGATCCACATTGAGATGGAAAAATGGTTGAAGCTTGATCTAACTCTTTTATTTTACCTTTCCTTTTTCATCTTTGAAAGTGTATTCTTGTGCTTCGATGTTTCCCTTTAACATCATCATGTGTGTTCTTTTGTGCGTACATTGGTTTGTCATGGGATCTTGATCTTGGGGGCTTGATCACCCCTTTTGATTGTTGTCATCCATCTTATTGGTATTGGTACACTTGAACCCCTCTTGATGTGTGTTTTTCTACTTTAGTGTGAGTTTGAAGTAATTTCATCCTCTTGCGAAAGTGGGGGCTAAATGTAGTGTCAAAAAATGTCGTCGAGGATATTTTCATGCTTGTTTGGGCACTCCTTGTGAATTTAGGCTTAATGTTGCCTTGATTTTTTGTTGTAATGTGTTCACAAGAGTATTCAAGAGAATTCAAGTGTCTTCAAGAGCAGATTTTCAAGCATTTTAGAGCAACATTCAAGTATCAATCATCATGTCAAAGATTTCATGCATCATGTTGTTTTAGCTAACAATTATGTTGTAGGATTTTATAATTCAAGCAAGTGTTCCATTCAAGATCAAAATCATTCAAGCAAGAGTCAAAGTCTACATTCATTGCAGCCATTTCAAGCATAGTTGCAACATTTTTATTTGTTCATTCATCATTATCCATTCTTAGTTGATTTCATTTCAAGGATTGATTTCCAAAACGGGGTTTGACCAAAGCAAACCCCTATCCACTAACCCAACAACATTTTTGCCTCTCCTTTGTGTGTGATTTGCAAGGCTAGGTTGAAAATTTCCTAAGGAGCAAGGTTGGAGAAAAGTTGCAAATCATTCAAAGTTGTCAAAGTTGTCATCAAGCCTTGGAGAACCTTAGAGAAAACCTACAAGTTGCAATTCAGATATTCATATCCTAAAACCAATCAGGAAGGACAAAGTAGATAGAGAAGAGCAGGATTGGCCTTTGAAGCTTTAGAAAAGACCAACTGGACTTATTCAACACTTATGGTGAATCAATCCCAATTCAAGTCAGTTTTCAAGACTTTGCAGATTTGGATAGGCTTTTGGTAGAAACCTGTTCCTGCATAGTTTTCTAGAAACTGGACTAATTCACCCAGCTTGGAAAATGAGTCCTAATCAGTAATAAACTTAGATTTTCTAGTGTTCTAGACCTCCATTTAGCCTTCTCCATATTTCCAAGTGCACACATTTTATTTTGTAGTTTTATGTTTTATTTCATTTACTTTTCTAGGTCATTTAGTGTCACTTTGCATTCAATTAGGGTTTTAAACTCCATCTTGCATTTCATTTTCTTTTCCAAGTTTAAACTTGGTGGTGAACTCCTAATTAAATCATATTCATCCCCTAGAACATCCCTCTTGCAAGATCTCTTTCTCCTTTGCATTGAGATCTGAAGGGTTTGTTCTTGAATGAAAGTTAGTGAAAATTGCCCCTTTTAGGTGCCTAAACCCTAAAGGTGGGAGAGCAACCAATTTTCCCCCTTTCACTAACATATATATAAAAAAGATTAAAATTTGATATTTGAAAAGTAAATATTAAAATATTTGAACACTTCTAATGTCATATTTAAAAGGATAATTAAATCGCTTGACATGGAAGGATAGGTTGTTGGTAATAGGAAAAGTAAAACAATATTATGCATTGCCACATGAAATGGATATATAGGGAAAAGTAAAAATAATTAATACCCAAATCAGATAAATCCCTAATATGGAACATTAGATAGTCAATTTATATTCATTTCTCAAAATTTACTTTATTTATCATTCATCTATTGTAACATGATTCTTGACTAAATTATACCATGTGGAGATGTCAAGAATTTTGTTAAATCTAGAATTAATTTTACTTTTCCCTTATCTTTAGTCTTAACCTATATTTATCTATAAAATTAAATAATATTGCTATAATCTACAATGTTAATATAAATACTCTTATTTATTTTTTATTAATTTGATATGTATATTAATTATAATAATATTATAAATATTAATAAAAAATTAATCTCAATTTATTTTGGATTTAAAATTAATATTTTGTAATATGAATGCTAAGAAAACAGCACATATGGCCTTAATACGAATGGAGATCATTGATATTTGAACTAAAAATATGCTTGTTGAATAATTTTTCTTTGAACAAACTCACACACGTATATAGTGCCCAAATTTTTCATATAATTTGTAATAGAGAAAACATATTAGTAGAAGAAAAAACCATTATGTTTATATTATAATAATGTTATTTTGATTATAGATGGACTATGAGACTAGCATCCCACATTTCCCAAGCTCTATTAGAAATTAATTGCATCACTTTTATAGATTAAATTAGCATGCAAGGCCACAAATGGGTTACTTTTACAATAGATTAGATGAACACTTAGACAAGTGAACAGATGCAAGAGCTTGGAAACTGCTTGAGGAGAGTTTACATATCAATATAATAGGGTAGTGACTTATATCGAAATGAATTATTTCTTAACCATACAAGTCCATGCTCTAGCTGTTATTGTTGATGGATAGTAAATGTGAAGGTGCTCCTTTATTGAATGAAAAAAATATGTTGAAACAAATATCAGAGATGGGGAGCCAGGAGGTGTATTCATCCCTATTGGATGTAGAGGTAGGCATGAATAACATTGATGGCATTAGACTTGGTTAACATAACACAAAAATTTTCCTAGATATTGTTAAGAGTTCTCATTCCAATGCATATACCCCAATAAAAATTTGTGACAATGAGATGAAATAAGAAGGAATATGGCACCATCTTGTTGTAGTACAAGTCCACTGGGAAAGAATAGGGAAAGATTGAAAATCACATGTTGCAATTGAAGACCTATCTCATAACTTATATAGACACTTATGCATATAAGAACACCAAAGGATTAGCAAGAGGAAATAGAATGTCTAGTTCTTTGCATGGGGCTTATGCAACTAGTAGGTTTTCATAGAGGATAGAGTCAATGCATTTAACTCTCGCTCTTGAAATAAATACATTACACTCTACTATAAATGTTTATATCAATATGGTCCTATTCTTTATTGTTGAATAAATCACATCTTCATTCCAATTCCCCTCTTTCTTAAAACAAGTATATTAGGTTTCCCTTTGAATTCACGTAATTTCAGACAAGAGTATATAAAAAATCCCCACAATAACCAACACAACATTGTAATGAAGTTGTTAGAATGATTGCAAATAAATGATCTCTTTTGAATAAGGCAAAAATCTCAGAATGTCTTATTTTCAACACATAGCTACCTTTTATAGTTGTTCTTCGACATCAACTTGAGGATTGGCTAAGTTCTTAACCCTAAGTAACTCATTTTAATAATTTCATAAATTGAAAAATGTGGTATTCATGTTTATGTATAGTACCTTGAGATACAGGCACATATACACTAGAGGTCATCCAGAGTTGAAGTGACACACATAAGCAACATCAAATAGGGGAGAGGGACCAGTAGTGGTGTGGGTTAACTTTGCGAGAATGTAGTAGTTGTGTGGAATATTAGAGGACCTCTAGTTTTTTTTAGAAATATGAATTGGCCTCTTACCTATCTACAACTAAGGTTTGGAGGTGTGACTCATCATGCAACTTGTCATATCAACATGTCTAGTGAGAAGTGTCCAAAAATTAAATTTTTAAAGGTTTGACTAAAACTTAATCATGGTATCTCTAGTAGTTGAACAAAAAAATATCGTGTTGTAAGTAGAATATCATATTTTCATTTAAAACATAACTTATATGTAACCTAAATGGACCAAATACCTATTGGCAACCTTAAGTCTTTGTTATCTCTAGCTTATATAACCAACACAAATGGACCAATAGTTGAACACAAAAAACTCTATCTTGTTATAAAAACAACACATTATTATTTAAAAATGGATTGATAGTTGAACACAAACTTTCTGACAATCCATCACATTTAATGGGAAAATACAATGTATTTATTGTGCTCACATTTTATATCTATGATAGGACAAACTATTAATATAAAATACTCCAATGCATATACATTGCTACCCCAATAGTTGTACACAAAAGAATAATATTTTTCACTATGACAAGAATACTTGTTTAAATGAGCATCTTATTTTATAAATGACACACTTATAGTGAAAAGTTATGATATTTTATTTGAAACAAAAAATGATTTATTTCACTTGTTTTTATAGGGAAAAGAAAATTTTGATGGGACTCGAAACCTATTACAAGTTGGTTTTCAAGGGACTAGTAACCATTTCAAAGAAAATAATGTTGCAAAAAAGATAGACCAAATACCATCAGCAGCCCAACAATAACACACCAAGCGAGTTGCACAAAGGTTGAAGGAACCTTTCACCCTTTACAATATTTTGACCGGGATCTTAAACCCAAGACTAGGTTTTGAAGGGACCTTGAACCCTTTACAGCCAGGTTTTGAGGGGAATCTTGAACCCTTAGTTCCCAAATGAACCCAAGGAAACGTTGAGAAGCATCAACCAACTTGCTACACCAATCCACCTGATCCACCATGTTTAGCTCCGCCTCAATAGGAGAGATCTCCCCTCTATTGGAGAGAATAAAATGAGAACCCTTCCCACCAAAGCCACTACACTCCAGCTTGCATAAGTTCCACCTCAATAAGAGCTCATAAGAGAGGAAATATCTTTTTTCCACCTCTATAGCCACCAACTCCACCTCCATAGGAGCGGGCTCCTCCTCAATAGGAGCAATCTCCACCTCAAAAGAAGACACAACCTGTAAAACATGAGAAAAGACAATGGCAATAGGAAGGATTGATATTACATCCTTTGGCATCACAAGCTCCTGGTACATGAACAACAAAGGGAATGAAAACTCTAGAATATTCCACACAAGGGTAGTCTCCACCCCTAAAATAAACTCTAGCATCTTCAGCCAATTAGACAAAAAAAACCCTTTAATCGTAAAAGCTTCAAAGACCAAAGGGGGTTCAAGGTGACAATCTTGAAAGACTAGGACAACAAGGAACTATACCCAGAATGCACCTTGGAAGAACAAGGGAAAGCACCTAGAAAAAGGGATCTAACCCACACAAAGAATCCTTCAAAAGACACAAAGAAAACAAAGAACAAGAAGCAACAACATAACTACAGTGACAGACCCACAACTCGGTAAAAAAACACATCACTGGTGACTGTCATGTCACCCAAGAGATGCCAAAAGGAACTAAAGGCAGCAAAGAACACAAAGTCAGACCCCAAAAGAAATAGAAACCATGCAAGAGAACACAGGCCAACCACCAAACAACCACCACTCCACATAGCAGCCGAGAAACCATCCAAAAGAAATATCACAAGAGTCATCCCTTTAGGAAGAGAGAACAAAAATGGCCCAACCAGAAGGCTAAAGCAAAACAAACAAAAAGCCCTAACTAGAAGCAAAGAGAGGGCATAGAAAGATGCCCCCACGAAAAATAGGAAAGGCACCACCAGGGACCCAGCTCCCCATCTAGACACACCAAGAGCACACGTCGAGAGATCCAACACACAGATGCACCAGCAGATACCAAGAGCCGCACCCAAAAGTGAAATGAGGAACCAAACACCACACGCTTGCACCACCAAGCCACACCAAAAAGTGATCAACCCAAAGGAGACTGACCACATAGCACTCCTAAGAAAGAGAGACACCCCACAAAAGGCCAAAAGAGATCCAGCCAAAGAGTAGGCCACCTGCCAAAGGCATCAAAAATGTACCATTGGAGCTTGCAAACAACAAGGCAAGGCGAGAGAAGCCCATCAATAGAGAGAGTGGAGAGAAGGCCAAACTATGAAAAGCACCATCCAGCCTGACATGCCAGTCAGGCCCTAAAAAATTCCAAGACCTCACCACAGACAACCCTGCCACATGCCACCCACAAACCACACCCAACACCCAAGACAAAGCCACATTGAAGCATAGCACTAGAACCTTAGCAATAGGAAGAACCAAACAAGGACCATTGAAGCCTACGAAAAGTAGGTCAAGGCAAGGAGCACCTGTCAATTGAGAGAGAGGAGAGGAGGCAAGACAATGAAGAGCACCCTCTGACCCTACATGTCATTCAAGGTCTAAACAAGCTAGAGCCTCTCTGTAGACAACTCAACAACAGGAAAACCAAAAACCACCCCCAAAGCCAAAGAGGACGAAACACTGAAGCACAATACCAACACCTCATAAAAAATAGACCCCTCAAGGAGAAGCCACAAGGAAACCATTTTTCGATCAAACAAAAGACCATCAAATAGCCACCAATCTCCATCATCCTCCTCATCAGAGTTTGAACCTCCATCATTCCCTCAATCAAAGGAATTCAAAAACCCTGACCCAGAGCTCTTCTTGGTCATCCTGCTTGCCATTTTCTTTACACATACAAATATGTTGATGTGAATAGCTTCACAACATGTTAACCCTAATGCATAAAGGTAATTGATGACCTTATAAACATAGGAAAAATTTTTAATGCTCAAATCTAGTCCAATACACACTATTTATTTCACTTGTTAATGAATGTATTTATGCTTTTTTTAGATAACATTCATAGGTTCCCATTTGTTCATGTATGGCTCCATCTTAACCAAAATTTGGTTATTTTTGATTTACATGTGGACTAATTATTTATAATATATAGTATAAATGTGTGTCAAGATTGAATATTATAAGCACGAGTGCTATAACAACAATTAGACCCTGCACAACTACTAACCCCTCTCCCCTAATATTTTTCTCAATTGGTTTCACTGATATGAGTAATGCTAGAACTATAATGAATCCACATTATCTCGGAGACTGACTGATGTGATGAGATATTGAATTTTTACTATAGAAGTCAAGTTTTCGTTCACTTAATGATTTTACTCCACTAGCTCTATGCAGTATTTGAGGTTATGAACACTTTTCAAAGGTTTATAAATTATTTATTTTATGTTTTAGCATCAAACCAATTCTATTTTTAAATACATAAGCTTCATCTCAATGTCAAATACATGTGTAAAAACCAATACATAAACAATAACCAAGGACTAAAAAATGGTTAAGCTCCATGTTGCCTAAGGCACACAGCTTGATGAAAATCGAATTTAACATCAAATCAAATCTAGTTTGAAATATCAAAATATCATTTAAGTGTGGGAAACGTGTGTAAAACCATCATGTAGACAATAACAAAGGACTACAAAATGGTTAAGTTTCTTGTTTCTCAGGACACATAAATTTCTCAAATCAAAACATAGTTTAAATAATAGGGTTGTAGATTACCAAGTCATTGCGAAATTAGAAATTGACACAATAAAATATAAAAGACAGAAACATGAAATTTACATCATTTATACATGCATATAGAAATTATTTTAGGTATCTACTTTCTACACAAATATATACTTTTTTATTGTGATGTCATAAAAAGGATCTAGGGTCTAAATAACACCTTCAACATCACAAATGGAAGAAACCAAAAATAATCACAAACACCCACTTGGCTACTAACTGCTATGGAAGAGCCAAAATGGTAGATGAGGGTTTTGGTTATTTCTTTTGTGGTTGATTGGTTGATTAATAATTGATTGAATTAGATGATATATTAGGGTGATCCCACAATACTGGTTTACAATTTTTGGCCAAACTGAACATTGAACTAATTTTTTTTAACGAAATCTTCACTTTCAGGCACCTATAGCGGCTAAACCGTGAGAAATTTGGAGATGATGCAAACTAGTGATTTGTGAAATTTTGTCTGTAGATTCTAAATATATTTTTTTCAAAAATTTTGGAATCATATTGTACTTCTTTTTCCATCTCCTTCAAAAACTAGTTTTTATCAGTAAACACCATTTTTAAGGAGTGATGCTCACCGTATACAACATAACTTTTTTTTTATGAAGGATAAAATTCTTTTTTTTTTAATTTAGATTTGTAACTATGATATCTAACCAATTCATTTGGTTTTATAGTGTTTTATTGAATATTTTTTCCTTAATCAAGTTTCAAAGTCAAACCAATTACAATTCAAACATAGGCAGACCATATACAACATAATTTTTTGTGTATGTATCAAAATTCAATTTTTTTACTAGATCAAGGACATGAATACCTAGCCTAAACATATTTTTCAGAATTTTATTTTGATAATCTGTAGTTTTTCCACATGTGTATAATAGAGAGCTTGATTTTCGGTGAAAACCTATGTTTAATCAAACTAAAAAAACAAATACATAATTAAACCAAAACATATTAAAATTATATTTTATGGATAGCTCGTTCTGAGGAATACCATCATCTAGTTGGGACTATGAAGTCTCCTCCATTTTCATCCTCAACTCGAGCTTCGAAGGGAAAAATTCTATAGAAATTTGGTGCCAAAGGGGGAGGAGGGGAAAAAAGGGGGTTCGAATGAACCCAGGTTCGAGCAAACCCCCCTTGGAGGTTTTCTAGAACCAAGGTTTGAATGAACCCAGGTTCGAATGAACCCAGGTTCGAATGAACCCCCTCTTGTAAATTGTCTTCATCATAAGAAAATGCAAAAAAATGAGTCCCATCATTTAATATGGTTCACTCAAACCAGGGTCCATTTGAACACCCCAATTCGTGAGAACCCCTAAAAAGAAAAAAGAAAAAAAATCATAAGAGCGTTTTTGCAATTTCCCTTCCTCACTAGAATTGTAAACCAGTTTTGTGGGTTTACCCAGTAATCTAGAGAGGAAAATGAAGGAAAATTTACTAGTTATACATGATATAGTGATCTTGAAAGGAAAAATGAAGAATGATGAGGGAACTTACCTAGTGTGTGTATTTTAAAAGACACAACCTTTTTTTTGTTATCCTTGTTCCTCACTTATAACCTATGGTGTATTTCTCCTTTTCAATGACCTACTATAATGATAAAAAAGATGCAAAATGGGGATAAAAACCTACCCTACAATAACAAAGCTAAAAAAATGAATATCACTTTCACTTATGAGAGTGAATTTGACCTTAAGGTCTTTGGGAGACTTTCCTTTGTTGCTTTAATATTTTTTTCTTTCTCCATTACATAGGAAAATTTGCACACATGTGTGCATATTTTTCTCATTGAATCGCTTGGTGGAGCTTTCTATACTCAAACATTTAGACACTTATTTGGCACATATTTACGACAATCAAAATTGGTACTTGTCTATACTTAGTTGTAGTTGATGTAATTTATTTTTCTTTTCTCTTGTGTACATGGATAGTTTTTTTATTATGGGTAAAGCAAGTTTTGATGGGGCCCCAAAACCCAGTACAGACAGGTTTTACATGGACCTAAAACCTAAACAAAGAGAGAGTTGCCTAATATAAAAGACACATATCATCATCAGCCTAAACAAGAACATCCATAAAAAGAAAGAAAAGACTACACAAGCTACATGAAACAAGATTTGAAGGGGTCTTAAACCCTTTTACAAATAGGTTTTGACAAGGACCTTAAACCCTTAGATAAACTTAAGCACCACCTGAATCAGCCAAGCGTCAACAAACCAACCGCTCTAAACATCTAAATCTAAACCCAAGAAAATTGAAACACTCAGGGAAGACACCACTAAGCTAAGAGAGAACATTGTAATGGTGTAGAGCACCATCAAACCCTGCACAATAAAAATCTACAAAGCATTAGCTTCTATGCAGCACCAATCCACGTGCTTGAAGCATTAGCTTCCCTGCAGCACCATTCCACCTAGTCGACCTTGAACCAACCTCCACCTCTAAAGGAGAGGACTCCCCTCTATAGGAGAGGATGAAGAGAAAACCCTTACCACAAAAGCCACATCTCTCTAGCCCATACAAGCTCTACCTCAATAGAAACCAAAATAAGGGAGGAGATCTTCCTGCTAACCCAACAACATCCATCTCCACCTCAATAGAAGATGGTTCCACCTCAAGAGGAACAATCTCCCCCTCAATAGGAAACACCAAATGAGAATCCCAACGGAAAGGAAATTCATAAGAAAGGGATAACCCAACATCCCTCAACATCACAAGCTTCAAGTATCAATAGGAAGAAGTTGAAAACACAACAAACAGCTCACAAAAATGGGTCCAAAGAAAAGACAATAAGCATATCCCAACCACTAGTAAGCCAATACTAATCAAAACGTAGATCATTAATTGAAAAACACTGAAATCCTTCTACCAATAAACAATATTTCCCCCTTTTTTCCTCATAAGCTTCATAAACACAAAGGAGGCCACAACAACTTCCATAAGCCATAGAGAATACTGAGTTAAAAGATAAGGAAATAACCCAGTCAAGCACCACCACCAATAGACAACCCTCTATACAAGAAGCACACACTAAATCCCTTCAAATCAAGAATCCTCCATAGAAGCAAAAGGAACAAAACAACTTCATTAGAGAGAAAAGACAACAAAAACTTCAAAGGGACAACAAACTTCCATGTTATAACAAATAACAGGGAAGATACCCTCAAGAAGAAAAGCAACCACGAAGGGAATAAAACAAACCCCAACAAGGGCCACAATTTAACCAAAACCTCCCCTCTGAGAGCTCCAAAATCCCAACACAAAACCACTAGAAAGCCTTCAAAAAGGTAGGCTAAAAAGCAACTAGAAACCAGAGGAGCAGCGGTAGCCTCCACCCTATCCCGATGAAGAAGCAAAATTGTCATGTCCCAACTAGAAGACAACAGCTTGCTTTGCAACACCTCCACCTGACTAGAAAACAACAACAACCAACATGAAGCCACCACAACCAAACAGTAGAACATCAAAAACCTATCCAACCACAAGTCAGCTCCCACCAATGATCCATCTATGTCCTCTGAATCATCTCCTTCTCCGCCTGCATCATCTCTAGAATTCAAATTACCCCCTCCTCTCCATCTTCTTTTTTGTATGTGTTATCTCATAAAGCAATTTACCTACTAAGAGGATAAATATTATAATATATTAAGGGTATGAGTCTTTGGTTGGTGGCTCTATAGACAAGAAGCCTCACCATTTCACCAGAGGGTCTTCGTTAACACCAAGGTCAAACAGTCTCAATTGTTAACGTGGTAGGGAAAGACCTTGTGAGGTTTGAACCTTGTTAGCTCTACAAGCAAGAAGCCCCACCACTTCACCAAAGGGCCACCTCTTGTGTACTTGGATAGTTATAAAGAACTTGTGTTTGATTATTATGTCTATAAATATCTTTATGCTTATATATGTACAATGATATGCTCGTGAGATTTTTTATGATTTTTAAGTATAAATGAGATGTATAATATGTGAACAAACTTGTGTCACACTTTTGAACTAAATAGTTCCAAGCGAGACATTTTTTTCCTAAATAGTTTTGGGTGAAACAGTTTCAAGTGAAACTCTTTTGCTCGAAACAACAAAACATTTTTTTTCCTTTGTCGATTTAAAATCTTACTCAATTTGCATGTAATTTTTTAACTAAAAGGGTTTCAATCTACAGGGTTTTGGTTAAAACCCTTTCACTTAAAATTGTTTATGTGGCATCCTTGTTGGTAGACACTTCATCTTTTTTTAGAAATTTCTAAAAACTTCCACTTGAACATGATATTTTTTTAATCAAAATGATTTTTTTCAAAAAAACTAAAAATACCCTATTGTATAGATTGGAGTCAGGAATCTAAAGACTTTTTTTGATATTTTGATTATTTTTAATATATATTTTTTAAATAATGCAAGTAGATTGTTAAAGTAAAAAATGAGGTTGATTCAAGATTTAAAAAAAATACTAATATATATATATATATATATGGTGCACTAGAGGAGAGAATCCTCTCCAAAAAGGTTAATTTTTTTTTTAAATGATAAAAAAATTAGACATTATTGTCAAATGAAAACTATCAAATTTTAGTACGTTTGACTTTAACATATTAGTACGAGTAAAATATACATCAAACATTTTAATTTTTTTTCCATGCATTAGATATTGAAGTTATCTATTTGAGAAAAAAATTAGGGGAAAATAGAATTGTTTTCTATTTTTTTCTTGATGTCAACTCATCGTCACTTTTTCCTGAAATTTTCAACAATTCAATGTCTGCTCTTAAATTTATAACAAAATATGAAAAACAATATTTTTAAAAATTAAAAAATTACAGGAATAAACTTCATAAAGATTTCTACATTTCATTAGTTTACATTTTTTTTATATTCAAAACATAAAAACCACTTTTATGCGATCAAAGTTGAGAATTTTTGTTTGTGTTGGTTGATTCCTTCATAAAAGTGTGACACAAGTTTGTACTTTTACCAAGTAATATGTATTAGACTATATAGATGAAATATAATGTACACAATATGTTGTTTTACTTTTCATGGATGTCTTTTTTCTATGACATGAATTATTGCTTTTTTTGTATGATATGAAATTTTAGTGGTTGTTACAAGAACATGGCCTAGAAGGCACCCAATGAAAAATTTGAATTTGTGGTTGTTCAAGTACTTTCACACACATAAGATAATTCTTTATTATTATAAGCTTGTTCTGGTAGCAAAAGTTTAGTTGATCAAAATATGGTGGTTGGTTGTTGAATAAGAATTTGTGAAAATTTTATGAGTTTGATCACAAAGCAACACTTGACACCATCAAGAGTAGAGTGGATCCTTATGGTTCATTGGAATGAATTTGTGGAATGACATAAATATTGTACATACTTTTTAATTATGTTTTTTACTTCGTAATTTATTTGATTTTGGTATACTATGTACTTCTTAATCTAGGTCTTTGTTTTGGCTATGTTGTGCACTTCTTAATTTCTTGGTTTATGCATGTTATATATTTGATTTTGGTAATACTATGTTTATAGAGAATTTTATATTCTTGAATCAAAGAGAAGATTTTAATTTGAGTTTGGTTTGATCCTCTAAGTTCTCATCTCCATGTGAGAAAAAGCATAGCACAAGTTCCAAGGTTATTTTGGTCCCCTCTTTAAAATGTATCCACATAGTCTTATCCTCATCTTAGGAGAATGTTTTCATACATGTATATATCAATAGATTGCACAATATTTTTTGAAGGTGTGATCATTCTTGTACTCTTTATCTATCCTCATGCACACACATATCCATTTATTTATATGTGCCTTATCCATTTGTCGCTTTAGGTATGTCATTGTTAAAGTTTCAATGCATTATGAAGGATCATTCTTATGAGACATACATATAACCCAAACACAATCCTACTAAAGACCACAGGACTTCAAAGCCTTACAAGAATGGAGAGATAAGTCTTGTCCTCATATTAGGAGAATGCCTTAATACATGTACACATCAATAGATTGTGCATGCTCAATGTTCTTCCTCACACTCTTCTATTAAACCTGATGACAATTAATAATATAATTTATCATACCTTCTTTAGACAATGGGAATTATATTTAATAATTCCTTATGAATCTAGTTTGAAACTGGTAAGTTCCTAAAACAATCTCTATATGGAGGCCTTAATAGTAGCAAATGTAGTTTTCTTAAAACCTAGATTAAAATATATTAATATGCTCAAGGGATTTGAAATTGGAAAGATAGAAACTAAGCACAGGGTCCACTTAGTTATCCACCTATAACTATTGTGCCTTCCATATAGTGTACTCTTCTAATAAAGGAAACAAGAATTTCATATTATTGAAGGGAAAAAACACTGTGTACTATTAATTCCATGATCTTTCCTTTTCAGATTGCATTTAAAAGGTTTTGATCAGGTCAATGGTGATCATGGATAGGTGTACTCTAAGTAGTTAGCTTAATATGTGGTTCATTTAGTTCCTTAAAGGAGAAGGATGGCATGGTGATCACATTTCCCTATGGAAGATTGGTTGTTGTGTACTCTCTAATATGAGTTCTCTTTGATATTTAGAGAGCATGATGTCATGCCATCCTTCAAGCTTCTATATTCAAACCATTATCTCAAATTTGTATATTATGAAATTTACTGTGTCAATCGAAATGCAAATTATTTGGCATGATAGTGATTATGGAGATCCATCAATGCTAGTGTGGATTGTGGCTTTTACCTACTTTTATTTACTCAACCATACACACATGAACAATGATTGTATGAGGTTGCCACATGACGTAATCCCTGTCAATGCTTTGAGTTATAATGGATTGCCACATGACGTAATCCTTGTTAGTGCTTTGAGTTCTAATAATGTGATAATTTTGAGTGGTTTGAGGTCTTATGGTTTAGGGCTGTTAGTGCTTTGAGTTCTTATAGTTCATGCAATAGCATGAGGCTCCCTTAGAATGTCATATTATCATTGTACTATTAGTTTCAAGAGTATTGCATGTTAGTTTTGGTGGGCCCTTTTTCTTCAACTCATTGATTTAGTGACCTCAATGAATGATGACATCAAGGAGCAATGTGTCAACCTCTCAGACTCACTAGATGGTGGCAAATTTAACAGGGTCTTAGACATAAGACGTTGGATGGTTCGTAGTCATGTCAACTGATGGTGGGACAACTCCTTGATGAAGCAAGTTGGGGAGAGGAACCAGTAGTCGTGCACCCTAATTTAGCGCTTCTAATTATCTTATGTGGAAATTTCAATTCACTCCCAATTTTTTACAACTTATTTGGCAAGTCCCTTACTTATAACTAAGGTTTCAGGGCCACATCAGCATTATTTTTGTCAAGGTGTCCAAAAAGGCCCCAAAAAATAGTGAGACCAATACTTGTGCATTACATCATGGGAAGTTGAGCATTGATGTGGCATCACATGATTAATTGCTTTTTAGATCAAAAGAATACATTTTTAATTTGATGATGTAAAGATAAGATGTGTGGCACATATAGTAAACGCATTTAAAGTTTGTAGTGGACGACTGATAGGTACATATTGTCAGTCAAGTTGATTTATGATTTTTTTTATTAACATTTTATATAGTAGGTATTGTTGATAAAGTATATTTATGTTCTTTTTTATTGATATTTTGTATTATATACAAAATGTTAATGGATATAAAATGCTAAAAAGTAAATATACACAATCAATAATACTATTTATATATGTATTTATAAATTATTTAATAATAATTTTAAATGCTTTTATTAGTTCATAATATTTTTATGGGTGCAATAGTTTAAGAGATTTTGATGAATAAATTAAAAATAAGAGACTTTTAGTGTATTATAAAGCAATCCTATCATAATAAAGCTTTAAAGAATAGATTGATCTAAAAATATGTCTTATTATTCATAAAATATCTAATAATAAAAATATATTTTCTAATGTCAAATTATATGAGCATCGTTTATCTCTAGTGACTAAACAATGGTGTCCAACAAAAGAGCATCATACAATTGACAAATGCAAAAATTAAACGATGCTTAAACAAAGAGAAACATAAGACCATGTAAAGATGGAATAAAAGATAGGATGAAGACTTGCCAATAGATGATAATACCCAATTATACAAAAAACTAACAATTGCATCTTGGTGTACAATGGGTATGCGAAGAGGTGTGGAAGGTCAATTAGGAAAAAAATGGTCTATTTTTTGCATACATTTGTGTAGTGCATGAGGTCAATTAATTAAGAGGGAGAGAGAGGAAGAGGGGGGAGAGAGGAAGAGAGTTCAATATATAGAGAGGGAGAGAGAGGGGGGAGAGGTAGAGAGAAATATATACATATCTAAGGGTGATATATAGAGAGATAAAGAGGGATAAGGAAAGAGATAGAGAGATAGGGAGATAGAGTTAGAGAAAGATATGGATAGAAAGAGAGATGGAGAGGGAATAGGGAAAGAGAGAGAGAAAGAGATGGGGGAAGACAAAGAGATGGTTCAATATATAGAGAAGGAGAGAGGGAGTGATATAGATAGAGGGAGATATACAGAGATGGAGAGGGATAGGGAGAGAAATAGATAGGGAGATGGAGGTAAACAGATATGGATAGAAAGAGATAGAGGAGTGAGAGGGAGATAGAGATATAAAGTAGGAGAAATGGAGTAAATAAGAGAGAGGGATAGAGATGATGAGATATAGGTTGAGAGGGGGGATAGATGGATAGGGAGATAGAGATATAGGGGAAAGAGCTAGAGAGAAAGGTGAAAAAGACAAGTAATAGATAGAGGTATAGAGAAAGAGAAGGTGAGAGATAGAGGAGAAAAGGTAGAGATATAGATAGGGAGGGAGAAACAAGGAGTGTGTGTGTATGAGTGAGAGAGATATGGAAAGAAAGATAGAGAGGAGTAGACAAATATAAAAGTAGGGAGTGATAGGGAGAGGGAGAGAGAGAGAAATATAGTTATAGAAAGAGGGAGAGATAGAAAGATAAAGATATAGGAAGTGATATATAGAGGTAGAGAGGGATGTATATATATATAAAGAGATAAAGAGAGAGAGAGAGAGGGCGAGAGGTAGAGAGAGATGGGAATACAAAGATAGAGGGGGCAGAGGTAAAGAAGGGGGATAGAGAGATAGAGATACAAAGTGAGAAATAAGGAGTGTGTATGTGAGTGAGGGAGATATGGAGATAGATAAGGAGAGGGAGAGGGATGTATATAAATAGATAGAAAGGGAGGGAGGGAGAGAAATAGAGAGAGGGTATATAAATAAATAGAGGGAGATATATGTAGAGAGAGGTAGAGATACGGAGATATATATAGAGAGGCTAAGATAGGGAGATATATAGAGAGAGAGATGGGAAGAGAAAGAGAGAGAGAGCTCTTCATATCTTTGTTTCCTTGTCTATATTTATGTTTCTCATTATCTCACAATCTCTCTCTTCCTCCCTCTCCCCTATTATCTCTATATTTTTCTTCCCTTCACTCTTCCTCTATCTATCTTTCTCTCTTTTCCTCTCTCTTTCTCTCTTTCCCTCTCCCTTACTCTCTTTTGCTATCCCTATTGATCTCCCCCTCTCTTTCCCCCTTTCCCTCTTTATTTCTTGACATCTCTACCTCTATATATTGGCTCATATTTATCTTTATATCTCTATCTCGCTCTCTTTATGTTATTTTATCTCTATCTATGTATCTCCTCTTCTCTCTTTTCCTCTCTTTCTCTTTCTTTATCTCTTCCTATCTCTATCTCTTTCTCTCTCCATATTTTTTCCTCTACATCTCTACCTGTATCTATGTATCCTTATCTCTCTTTATATAATTTAGATTCTATAAAATATAACATATAATAACAAATAAATATGTTATATATTGTATACATAAAATACATATTCAATTTAAATATATAGTTTATAATATAAAATTTTTAATATATATATATATAATTCAATTACTTTGTTATAGGTAAATTGCATTGAAGATATAAATTTTCATTTCAACCAATGTGATTATTTTTTTTCCTTGTATTAAAGCAACACCTCCTATTACAGCATACACGATCACGCCAAATTAATGCTTTACATCCTCTATCTTTGTCATTTGGGTGCCAACACAAATTTTTACATTATAATTTAAATTTTCATGTCAATTGATGTTCCTTGTGCGCACGTTCCAAGTTTAAATGCAACCATTTAGTTTGGATTGGGCTAATAGAGCTGAGGAGACAAACATTTCAAACCTTGAAGTTGCAAAATTGTTGGTGGTTTATTTTTTTGATTGATGATAAATCTAGAAAAAGGTAAAGCCGAAGGATTTATGAGCAAAACAACATGGAGCAAGGGTATGGTAAAAACATCACAAGAGAGGATGCGTGTTATTTATTATTTATATATTATACAATGTAATAAATAATATAATATAATATAATATGAATATAAATATAATAAACAATATGATATAAGTATATAAATACCAAAATACTTTTGGTAATTTGTATTTAATGTTCTAGGTCTTATTGTTCATTTATTTTAAGCATTGCATATCATTTCAATTTGGTTTTGGATCTGCCCTATTATCTTAAGGACTAAGATCTAGGTCTAATTGACTCATCATTGAGGTTGAAAGTCAATATTTACACCTTTTGATCTCTTTCCTAATGAAATACCTTAGAGAAAGGTACAAATAGAGAAAACACCCCCTTATTGTTTAAGGAGACACCCTTCCATCCTTTTTCATTTTGGTGAACCCGACATTGTTAAGGTGTATCATTCACCACATTTCATTTTGGTGAACTTGACATTGTACATCATACCTTTTTCTAATTTGGAGATCCTTGAAACCCTAGATCTAGGTTTTGCATCATCCTTTTTTGCATTTCATTTAGGACTACATATTACATGTTTGCATCATTTAAACTCAAAAAATCCAAAAATATTGCATACATTATGCATAATAGCTTGCATTAAGGTGTGTTTCAGTATTTAGATCAACATTTCATTCAAAATTGCATTCAAAAAAATTATCATTTTATTCATACATTGTCATTTAAAATTGAATTTGCATTTCATTATATTTCTAAAAAAACTATCACTAAAGAATCTATTTGTTGTTAGGAACAATGAGCTTAAATATCAAGTTAAATACTCATATTTAAATTTTTTAGAACCCTATCCTAGAATTCATTTTCCCTAGGGAAAACCTGTCCTGGTACAGGTGATTTTCCAAATTTATGCACTCTATTTTGTCTCTGTATTATTAGTCTATTCCAACTTGTAGATATTTGTTTCAATTTCAGAAATTAAATATTTCTATAGTTGTTTTCATTTAGTTCAATTGATGAAAGAAAGTACATTTTTTAAAATCAAAATTGGAATTCAAAAGTAATCAATTTCAAGTATTTGCATCTAAAAGATCATTAATAATCAAGATTTTTGGATAAAACTGTGTGCAATTTTTTCCATCAACGTTTCGGATCATACTCCATGATCCATCATCAGGATGATTAGCAGATAGAGAGAGATAATCTTCTAAAAGATCAGTCAATTATCATATTTCAAATCTAAAAATTGTCGGGCGCTATAGTTTAGGACATAGAACAATAATCTTCTACACTCTCATTCAAGGAAACCCTAGAGATCTCAATCCAAGGATGAAGTAGGGGAAATAGATCTTGCAATAGAGTGTCCTAGGGTATGATTAATGACTAAAGAGGGGTTCACCACCAAGCTATGGCTTGAAAAGACAAGCTATATGCAAGATTCAATGACATGACTTAATGATATGCAAAGCTTCACTAAATGACCTAGAAATGGATACAAAACAAAACGAAGAGCAAAAAGAGCAAAGAGGGGCACCTAGAAACTTGTAGCCACTTGATTGAAGGCCTAAAATGTTGAAATTAAAATTTCCATTGGGGCTCATACGCCAGTCTAGGCAATTTAGTCCCAAATTTGGGTTTCTGGGTAGGAATAGAAATCTGACAAAGATATGTCTAAAACACCTCAAATTTGTAAACTTCATTGTACTGGGACTCATACATCAGAAGTGGCATATCAATATAGTTTGGATTTTTCAAATAATTGGGTCCTAAATTTGATCTTCAATCTCTGCTTAATCTTCTCAACTTGATTTCCAGGTCTAGATTTTCAAATTCTACACTGTAGAAGTCCTTTAATGATCTCCAAAACAAGGTGACAACTTTGACAACTTTCTCCAAACTTGCTCTTCAATATGCATTCAACCTAGATATGCAAATCACACACTAAAGACAGGGGAAAATGTTGCTTTATTAGTAGAAAGGGGTTTGCCTTAGTCAAACCCCATTTTGGTAATCAAACCTTGTAATGAAATGAAATAAAGGAATGATGAATGGACAACATGCAATGTTACAACTCACCAAACCCTAGCAATAAAGTGCTTCAAATAAGTATGAAATGGCTCCAATGGATGTAGATCTTGATTCTTGCTTGAATGTTATAGATCTTGAATTGAATGCTTGCTTAAATCATGAAACCCTACATCACAATTGTTAGCTCAAAAACAAACATGATGCATGATGACTTTGACATGATGCTTGATACTTGAATAATGCTCCAAAACACTTGGTAAACAACTCTTGAATTCTCTTGTAAACTCTTGAATTCTCTTGTAAACTTCAATTTTCTATTAGGAATTCTCTCATGAAATTCTTTGGTCACTTGTAAACTTGCTAGATGAAAATGAGTGAAATAACCTTGTATTTATAGTTGTTTATACCAAATTTTCTAAAATTACAACACTAAAAGCCAGCATTAGATCTAGGAGAATAAAATCCTACTAGGAACATGAATTAAATTTAATTTTGGGCCACATGGGACTCATATGCCAGAAGTGGTGTATAAGTCCCATTAGGCTTAACTATGGGACACATTTTTAAAAATGCTTAGATTCATGTGAAATCAAAATTGGGGCCTCGAAACCTTACTAAATTTGGGCCACATAACCTAAAAAGATATGAATTATGATTGTATGTTGGTTTATGTCAGGATTATCCTCGAAAAGATGCATTAATTAAGGCTTGTGGATGCAAAATAAGGCCCATTAAAACATAAGGAAGCCCAATTAATAATGAAAACCCTAGATTAGTTTGAAAGTGTGGTACAACACTTTACAACACCTTAAATAAGGTACAATTAAGTCCATTTAGTTTACAAGGTCCCAAGACCTAATGTGAATGTGTTAAACACATTACAACACTAAATCAAGGCATCGTTAAGCTTGATTTAACGAGGGTCCAAACAAGCGTGAAAATGTCACAGATGAAATTTTTTGACACTACAAATACTTGCATCGTGTTTCCTATTTTTGGATGTTTACTATCTTTGTTTAGTGCCTTTTGTCCATTTTGGGTACACTTTTGGTTTGGTGAAACTTGTATGAGTACCACAACCTAGTGTCCTATTGCCAATAATTTAGTGAGGACTCATGGCATCTCATGTTGGTACATTCGTTGTGGATCTTGGGTTTTCCAACTCTTTCACTCATAGTGTTGATAGTAGTCAACCCATTTTGGACCACACCCCTCATGCTATGATTGGATTCATTGACATTCAACCTCATAAGGGCCAAACCAAATTGTCTCTTAACATTGCTTTCTCAAATAGTGATATAATTAAGCATGCAC
This sequence comes from Sequoia sempervirens, assembly GCA_007258455.2. Lineage (NCBI taxonomy): Eukaryota > Viridiplantae > Streptophyta > Pinopsida > Cupressales > Cupressaceae > Sequoia > Sequoia sempervirens. The sequence goes on from VDFB02270651.1 coordinate 271,018,372, forward strand.
CTGATGGTCCTCTTTACATAGCTGGTAGAAATGACAAGCCTACAAATGGGATATTAATTGATCTTGCGTGTGTAGAGGACATGTGTGTAATGCCCAAATTTTTTCAATAAAATATAGTTAAGGGCCAAACACAAATTTCAAATTATGATTACAAAACATGACTAACTCACACAATTTTGTTTCCAAGGAACACAATAGTTAAAAAAACACAACTTTTGACCAAATATAGATTACAATATATAGTTAAGTAACTACATTGCTTAGGCAACCCGAGTAGGGCTTCAAGAGAAGACAAGGGATTCACATCATCAAGGCAGGCTTGATTGGCTCCACAAGTCAACATTCATCACAACTTAATTAAGAAGACACCATCAAGTCACAAGCTATGCCAATATAACATATCAATATTAACTCAAGTAATGAAAAGAGAGAAAACCCTAGGGGCCAGACCTAATTCCCCGAGGGCTCATCTCTAACAGCCTTTCCTACGTATATAGTTCATAGAGGAACCATAGATCAACAACTTGAGTTCACCTAACTCATATTAAATTTCCCAACAATCACACATAGTACCAAGATATACATCCTGACTTACCCACAATGGTAGCGAGTTTGAAAAAGACCTACAATAATAAAACTACAAGGGATCCTTTTACTATAAGAAGTAGTGGTTAACAATTCTGATTACAACGCCCCTCAAGGGCCACTTGCCAAAATAAATAGTCAAGAATGATCAAGGATGAAGGTATTCATATCATAACATGAATATATGATTATAATTGTAGTTGTGATTTCAATCCCACAATATAAAGGACACCATATAACCTGGATAAGATTACGGGAGAAAAGAGGTAATAAAATAATCCACATATTAAAACTTCAAGAAAATTCAACCATCAAACATTGACTAACACAAGGGATTTTACCCTTAGGTTCAAGAGGTAACTCTACCTTAGTCACAAACAACCCAATAACATTGACATATGCTACTCAATTCTCTACTCACATTCATCTCATGCCCTTGTTCCATTAATTATAAAATATAAGAGTGGGTACGCAACCCTTTCTAGGGTCCTCTTACCCTAGACAATTTCACTATCGATTCCCACTCACTTAGGTGAAGTTGGAGGTTTGAAACCTCGATAAGGATAGGCACGATTTTAAAGGACAATTTATTCATAAACAAAACACATCATGCTTACATGAAAATTTAATGATTGTACTTAATATTAGCTTCACTTTAGGGCTACAATTCTACATAAGTGAAAAGTTCAAAGACCAACTCTAACCACGAGATAAATAACAACAGTGATATAACTTAGAAAAAAAAACTTGTTCTCCAACTGACCATATTGGCATGTTATGAACCCTCATGAGCTCTAGCCAAACCCATGAGCAAGAAATATTTTAGCCCCATGATGTTGAAATGGGGTCTTCTATTCAGATAATATAAAATGTTATTTCCAGACAATATTTATCTAAGTAATTTTCAAATATGTCATAGGTACAATACTTAAGTTTTGTTGAATAAATCATTCCAACACCCATTATTCTTACCAGTTATTATGGTATCAAATATATATATATATATATATTGGTGTTTGAAGACCAATAAGGATGTAAAATCCAAACTCAATTCATTTAGGGCAGCATTAAAATCACCATATAGTGGCTTATGAACAAGAGTTTTAGCTTGAGACCAATAAAATGGTTGATGTAAGCTAAGATTCCAAACACAACTAAAACACTCAAAGACCCAATCTGGATACATGCAAAAAACTCCCAGATATTACAGCCACTAACTACAATACATGAAATAAATAGCCAATGCCCCAATATGCATGATGGGGTCCAATCACACAAATGAATCTACTCGTACAATAATACCAGTTGGGTTTGTTGAAAACCGAGTAAAGATAGATCCACATACCTGTGTAAATATTTTCCAAGGCCTGGGATGGGATCTTGAGCCTTTGCCTCTGCTCCATAATTCTTTGGTCTCCATTTAAATCCAAAATGACCTCCCCTGTACCATGATCTTGAAATGGAAATCTCCTTCTATTCCTTCAAACCTCCACCGCTTGAGGAGAAGCGGCATGTCTAGCCCCTCCTCTTTTCATCATCAACCAGGGTTTATTTTTTGGCGTAACATGATCTAGGGTTTTTTTTCATTAAATGTCCTCCATGAGAGACCCAGAAATGACCTCCCTCATGATATGAATTTGAAAATCACAACCTGATTCTTTTTCCCCAACCTTCACCACTTGGAGAGAAGTTCCCTACTTGGCCATACCTCTTTTCTTCATCTACCCAATTCCCATTCTCGAGCCATGTGCTTTTGACCAATTTCCTTGCCCCTACGATTCCCGACATCACCCAATCTAGGGTTTGTTTTGCAATAATTATCCTCCTTCCATTTATTCCATCTCCTTCAGCTTACATGGCTGAATTTTACATTAATGGTGGCACCTAACTTCTTTCTTCACTTGCTAAAATGTCGCCTTTAGCTGGCGTATCATTTTCAATGATGTAATTCTTGTTGAACAGTCTGGATAACTGAGAAGGGGGTTGAATCATTTATCATAAAACAATATTATTTTCTTTAATTAATCTGGAGCAGGCTTATAGCAATCAAAAATTAATTAAACAGATATGAACATGATGCAGACAATGACACCATGCACAATGAACACTAGAATTTACATGGAAACCCAAGAATGGAAAAACCACAGAGAATGCTAATTCTCAATTATAGAACACCGGTTAAGGTGATTTTTACAAAGGCTCATTGCCAAAATGCTCACTGCAGGTAATTATCACTGTCGGTGGGCTAATTTCACAATTAATACAACTAATTACAAAATAATCTCACTGACAAAAGTGAACTGATGAAGTTTGATCTACACATGCATGAATTCAGTTCTGATTAAGAGCACAATAATTGTTTGCAACAAATCTGGTCAAGAATCTTTTGCACACCTTCCTCACACAACCTCTGTAGAATATATTACTTCTTCCTTTGCACCATTTTATCTGCTCGCACACACCATACTCCACACTCCTTGTTTCATCAAACAAAAATAGATTTTACTTATACCATTCCATGATTTCATAATCTCCTAGGTCGGCCAGACACAATGTCTTCATGTAGTCTTCTAAGTCGGCCAAACACCATTTGAATTTAGATCACCACAAAACATGTTGGCATGAAGAAAAAACTTGAAATATTCAATAAGGCCTTGCACACTAGTACCAAACCCAAAAGATAGGTTGCACATAAAGATCTTATTACCACGTTACCAAGGGACCCATAAATAGGTCATACATAAGATAGGTTCATTACATCACATAATTATCAAAAGATAGAAAGCTTTGAACTTCATGAAATATATTTTGGAGTCAATGGGAATGCCACAACCAAGACCAAATCTTGATTATCATCAATTTTACTATCAACTAAAGAGACACAATTTGACATACCAAAACTTGTAACATACTACATGAATGTCTGGATAGCAAGGTTACCCGAGGTAAGCTTTGAGCACAGTAGCCAACATCAAAAGATTAGACTTCATTATTTTGCATTTATTGTCTTCCACGAATGTCCCAAAAATAAGTATTGTCATATCTGGATCAAAGATAACATCCACACTACACAACATCAAAGCATGCGATAACATAAATCATTTCCGTATATCATCCAGAGCTCAACCTTCTAGATCTAGGTTTTGACATCAATGACAACAATGCTAAGTCATCTCAACAACTTCTCAACAATCTCCCCCTTTGGCATTGATGGAAAAATAATAAAAACACAAAAACACAAAACTCCAAAAACTTCAAGCACTCCCCCTTAGACAAGAAATTCAATACCTCTTCATGTTTTTGTTTTCTCTTCATTTTCTCCCCCTTTTTTCCATCAAAGGAAAAGGGTCAAATAAGAACATTCAGGAGATCAAGTAAAAATAACACTTTTCACATGAAAAAAATTCTTGTACCTTTCTCTCGCAATTGGAAGAATCCTCTTCCAAGCTAGCACTGCAGAAACCATTCTGGCACACATACTATCCAATAGAGTTAACCACATAAATGAAGATGACCAGTCTAAAGACAAGCACTGTCATTCACAATCTTCTTCATCAAAAAGTATCCCAGAGAGATGATCCAATCTAACCTCAACAATTTCTTTGACCATCCAAAAGGTTTTAACCAAATCTTTCCTCTATCTCTGAGTAGATAATAACTTAGCTTGCAACTCTCCAACTCTTATTCTTTGTTTTCCATCTTTATCTTTGAAGAAGTCAAAACACTTCCCAATATCATTCAATTTAGATTTAATAGCTTCAATTGTACTTCTAAACTTATCAACAACAACAGGCCACAGAAGACAATACATGTAGATGTTACACATCTCCTTAATGCATTCTCTTGTCTCACCAATGTGTTTGGATAACTTTTGTTTGGCTTTGACACACCTTCTCTCAATCATAGCTTGGAACTTATGTCCTTCAGATCTTTCCCACAACAACCTTTCTTCAATAACTTTCTACCAGATCATCTAGTAACAAGTTAGAAACATCTAAAATAGTAATACCCTTTTTGAGTAGATAATCAACCAAGGCATCATCAATTCTAGGCCTACTGACCGGAGAGTAGGCATACCACATTTCACCAATATTTTTCATATCACCTTCATCCAACACCGAACGAACTTCATCTAGATCGAAAGAGTTGGATCTAGGAAGAGACTTTTCTTCCTTCTCCTTCTCTTCTAAGATACCAATGACATCCTCTGTGATAATTTTCCTCCTTTTAGGTTTTGGAGGGGAACCTCCAATGACAACCTCTAACTCCTTCTTACCAGAGGAGGAACCCTCCTCAAGCTGACTAGACACTATCACACTGGAGCACATATTATCTGCAAGGATGAGAAATAGAATTTGCATGCACTTGCTTTATCTTCCATGCATTCCAAATACCTGTAGACTTGCTTTCCAACAGGGATGTCAAACTTCCACTTAACATTCTCCTTTGACGGTATCGAACTCAGAAAGAAAAATACTAAACATGTGAGCTGAGACCCAGACCAGAAAGGATAACTCTCAACCAAATACATTCTGACATTCTCAATTAGGTTTTCCATTATGAGGCTACACAAATAAAACTGCTTATTTTCCTTCACCATCTTATGTGCAAGATACACAGCAATAGCTGAAGTAGAACCTTCACAATTTCTAAAATAGATTTTGTAAGTGATACTGTAAGCAACATACCTTACTGCAGGATCAAAAATGGTGTTTATCAGTAGAGTTCAGGGGTCTTTGTCGATACCAGTAAGTTCCTCCACATCTCTATATTTCACCATTTTCTTCCCAGGGAGGTCACCAACACTGCACAATCTAGTAATAGCTTCAATGACTTCCTTAGTGATCAGATAAGGTTTTTCCAAAATGATGTTGCCATCCTTGAATTGATTCAGCAAGAACAAGATAGACTCTCTATTGGAAAACTAGGGAAATTCTCCCATAAATCCATACCCAGAGCACTTACATTCTGTAGTTCATCAATCTTCAACCCTAGTTCCATTTCCATCATTTTTTGATGATCAAATTCATCCAACTCTACTTCCTTCAACCTCGGCGGAGTACCACCACACAATTCTCTATCAGCAGATTCCATCATCGCGCTTATCTTCTTCAATCTTTTATTGCTCTATGAAACTTCTTCTTGTTCTTTGCAAACTGTGAGAAATATTTTGAAAAATCCACCTTTTAACCTTAATTGCTCATGATGAACATGCTACCAAAAAATTATATCGATGACGCCATCAATTGTACTTCTCTTTTCAATCAGCCAAATTAAGCTTCATCATATATCACCAACTGGATCAAACTTAGTTATGTCGAAAATGCATCAAGATTACTTTAGAGAGGGGGAACCGACAGGATATGCATAGAAACACTCCCCCTGAGCCAAGGCGGTTGGCTCAGTTTCTAGAAGAGCTTGTACCAAGATCTAGTACCACATAAGATTTTTCCACACTCATTTCCTTTTTCTTCCAAACCATGACAATCTTCTTCTTACATTCATCTGATTCTACAACCTTCTTTTTGTTTTCAAACTTTTTCAAAGCAACATATCTACATGTGTTAGCATAATGTTCGGGTTGACTGCACTTGTAACATCTTTTTCCTGACTTAACTAAGTGAACCCTAGATCTACATTGATTAGCTTTGAGACCATAACCATGACATAAATAGCAATTACCATGAAAGAGATTATTCATTCCATTACTTCTAGTCATATTAGATAATTCACTTCTGCAATGAATTTCTTTGTGACCAAACTTGTGATAGTTAAAGCATTGAGTACTTGGTTCCTTCTTGCTTCTACACTCTACATCCTTATATCAAAAATTTCTTGCATAGAAAATAATAGTCGTTAAATGATAAGAACCTTTGAGCATTCGGCTGCCTGATCGAAGGTCTTTTAGATGTACTAGAGTTTTAGACCTTGCTTGTTACACCAGATCTCACTTCATCTTCAACTGCTTTGTCTTCACCCTTAATGTTCTGATTTGAGCTTTCATCAGTGAAGCCAAGTCCTCCCTTATCCTTGTGAAATTTCTATAGGGATAAGATTTGATCTAGAATTATGCTACTTTCACATACTCTTGCTTTTGATTTCATCCTTCTTGACTTTTGATCTAACCTCTCATTTTCTTCTAATTTATGTTTGATGGTATCTTTGATATTTTCTTCGGTCTTCTTCCATTCTTCCATTTTCTATTTTAAATCCACAATACTTTCCTTTGACTCCTTTAATTCCTAGTTGACCTCTCTGTGTCTTGCTTTGAATTTTTGGATTTTCTCCCTTAGTTTTGAGATACAAGCATTTGCTTCTTTAAGTTTTTCTTTCAATTCTTCATTTTTAGATTTTATGCTTTCCATATCATCTAACATTATCTTCAGTTCTTCCTCAAAGTGATAAGCTCCTACCATTTGTTCAAACTGCCAAGATCTCCCTCAAGCGGTTAAGCTCTATCTCTAAAGGACCAGACTCTCATACCAATTGTTGAACAATCTAGATAATTGAGAGGGGGTGAATCAGTTATCATAAAACAATTTTATTTTCTTTAATTAATCCAGAGTAGGCATATATCAATCAAAAAATAAATAAACAAATATGAACATGAATGTAGCCAATGACACCATGCACAATGAACACTATAATTTATGTGGAAACCCAAGAAGGGAAAAACCACGGAGAATGCTAATTCTCAATTATAGAACATCGATTAAGGTGATTTTTACAAAGGCTCACTACTAAAATGCCGCTGTACGTAAGGCTCACTATTGGTGGGCTCACTGCCCAATTAATACAATTGATTATAAAATATTCTCACTAACAAAAGTGAACTGATGAAGTTGCATCTACATATGCATGAATTCAATTCTAATTAAGAGCACAATAACTGTCTATAGTAGATCCAGTCAAGAATCTTTTGCACACCTTCCTCACACAACATTTGCAGAACAAATTACTTCTTCCTTCCCACCCTTTTATCTACTTGCACACACCATACTCCACACTCCTTGTTTCAACAAACAAAAACAACTTTTACTTATACCATTCTATGATTTCATAATCTCCTAGGTTGGCCAAATACAATGTCTTCATAGTCTTCTAAGTCGACCAAACACCATTTGAATTTAGATCACCACAAAACATGTCAACATGAAGAACAACCTTGAAATATTCAATAAGGCCTTCCATGCTAGTACTAGACCCAAAAGATAAGTCGTACATAAAGATCTTACCACGTTACCAAGGGACCCATAAATAGGTCATTCATAAGATAGGTTCATTACATCACATAATTATCAAAAGATAGCAAACTTTGAACTACATGAAATATATTTTAGAGTCAATGGGAATGCCACAACCAAGAACAAGTCTTGATTATCATCAATTTCAGTATCAACCAAAGAGACACAATTTGGCATACCAAAACTTGTAACATGCTACATGAATGTCCGGATAGCAAGGTTACTCGGAGTAAGCTTTGAGCACAGTACCCAACTTGAAAAGATTAGACTTCATTATTATACATTGACTATCTTCCACGAATGTCCCAAAAAGAAGTGCTGCCATATCTGGATCAAATATAACATCCACACTACATAACATCAAAGCATATGATAAGATAGATCATTTTTGTATATCATTTGGAGCTCAACCTTCTAGATCCAAGTTTTGACATCAATGACAACAATGATAAGTCATCTCCACAACTTCTCAACAATTCCCTTTGCCTAGCCACTGACAAAATCCAATATTTGAATCATACCTAGTTTTAAACCATACCTATAACAGAGTCTTCTTTACACCTATCAAAATACTAATAAAAAGCCACTTTTGATTTACCTTTTATGGGATCAAATGAATTCATTTAAAATTTATTTTTTGTGAGTATGTAGTCCTTATTATAAGCTTCCCAAAAAGTACAATTTTAAATATATTTAATTTGACTATTATATTTGCTTTTTATTTCTTGTGAATGTAGGTTTTTCATCAAAAATCAAGCCCTCTATTCTGCACATGTGGAAAAATAGTAGATTACCAAAAAAAATTATGAAAAATATGTTTATGCTAAGTATTGATGTCCTTGATCTAGCAAAAAAAATAAAATTGAATTTTGATACATACAAAAGAAGTTATGTTATATATGACCCGCTTATGTCTAAATTGTAATTGGTTTGACTTCAAAACTTAATTAAGAAAAAAATCAATAAAACACTATGAAACAAAATGAACATGCTAGATATTGTAGTTACAAATATAAATTCAAAAAAATAGAATATTATCCTTCATAAAAAAAAATTATGTTGTTTACGATGAACATCACTCTTTAACAATGGTGTTTATTGTTAAAAACTAGTTTTCAAAGGAGATGTAAAAAGAAATGTAATCTGATTCCAATTTTTAAAAAAAATATGTATTTAGAATCTATAGAAAAAATGTCACAAATCACTAGTTTGCATCATCTTCAAATTCCTCATGGTTTAGTAGCTATATGTGCCCGAAAGTGAAGATTTAGTTAAAATAATTTTGTTCAATGTCAAGTTTGGCCAAAAAGTGTAAACCACTATTGTGGGATCACCCATGCATGTTTATCTCTCATGGGTTTATGTAGTTAATGGAATTTAATTTTGTGGGTATTGATGCATTATTTTCTAACTACTCCATCATTTTTCCTTTTGCATTAGCTTTGACATTGTATGCTTGTGATCTTGTCTTGTTGCACATATCTTACACATATTGTGTCCCCCTTTGTCCTCATGTTGGTTTTCCATGGGATCTTAGATCTTGGGGGCTTGATCATCCTCCTTGATCTTTGTCATCCTATCTTTCTAACATTTGTACACTTGGACCTCTCTTGACACATATTTGTCTACTTTTGTGTGAGTTTGAGCATAAGTTCATACTCTCATTAAAATGGGGGCTAAATGTAGTGTAAGAAATTGTATACCTTTACAATTTCACTTGTTTGGGTCCCTTAATTTACTAGACTTAATTAAGCTTCTAATTTGTCAAATTATGCATTCCAAAGCCTTATTATTCTTATTTTCCGAAAGAGAAACTAAAATTTAATTAATGCAATTAATAGGACCCATTTTTAAATATGTTTTTGGCAGTATTTTAATGATTCAAATTCAATATGCCATTTCCGGATTTTGGAATATAATAAATTTTGGGAAATTAGATTTAAACACCTATAAATACATAGTCGTTTTATCAATTCAAATCTAACATGCATGATCAAATATTCTCAAGAGAAAATATTATTGTCAAGAGCATTCAAGAGTAGATTTATTAGTCATTTTTTGCAGCAATCAAGATCATATCATCATGTTCAATATTATGTGTGTTCATGTCATCTTCTGAAGGATAACACACATTGTTGATCCTAAAGCTTCCAAGCAGTTGCAAGTGTCCAAATCCATCAAGCAAAGCAAGATCAAGTTCCTTGGAGTGATGTGTTTTTCTTCAGTCTTTTAAGGTACTTGCCATTGGAGGTTTGGTGAGTTGTAACAAGTGTTCATTCATCATTTCCTTTTCCATTGTCATTCTTTCTATCAAGGTTTAATTACCAAACTTGGGGTTTGACTAAGGCAAACCCCCATTCAAACAAAAAAAATCCCTCTCTTTGTGTATGTGTAGATTACAAGTTGAAGAACGATTGAAGATCTTGAAGAGCAATTTTACATTGTTGCATAAGTTGTCATCATTGTTGTCAAGCCACAAGAACTCAGATTCAAAATTTATTTTTGACTTTCTAAAAATAGGACTTGTACAAAATAGAAGCTAATATCCATCATCATAGGACTATAAAAAGTATTTTCAAAAGCCCTAACCAGGACCCATTCACCCTAGGGCGAACCTATCCTTCAATAGAGCTCAAAACCAACTTTTGGTGATTGGTACATGTGCCCTTACCCTTCTCATATCTACCTACAAACTGTGATTTTAGTTTTTTTACTTTCGATAATTTGCATTTCATGTTCTAGGTCTTATTGTTCATTTAGTTTAAGCATTGCATATCATTTCAATTTGGTTTTAGATCTGTCCTATTGTCTTGAGGACTAAGATCCAGGTCTGATTGACACACCATTGAGATTGAAAGCCAATATTTACACCTTGTAATCTCTTTCCTGATGAAATGCCTTAGGGAAAGGTACAAATAGAGAAAACTCCCCCTTACTGTTTAAGGAGACACCTTGTCTCCACTTTTCAGGTGCCCCATTTTTTATCTTTTGTTAGGTCTTCCAACAGTTTCTTCGAAAAACTTTGTATACAAAAAGTTGTTCCCCTTAGCCTATGAGTCTTCCTATGTTGTCACTTTGTTGACAAGTGTCATACCATAATCTTTATGGCACCTGTTTGTATTAGATCATTTCTTTGCCTGGAAGCTACATGCCATCACTCTTTCATTGGATGGTTTGCATCTTCTAGTACAACAACCTCTTGCGAGGGTTTTATTTATGTTTAGGTGATATTAAGTTGGTTTTTGAGTGGATTGGAGGTGGTTGTTACCCTTATCCTACTTCTTATTCCAAAATTGGTGGTTGTGTTGTCTAGTTGAGAGGTGTTAGCTCCTAGTTGTTCCACCATCTATGGGGTTTTCATCACATTTGTTTGATTTTGTAAGAATGTTGTAGTGTAGATTTGAGGTTAATGCTTCCCTCATCATACCCTTGTGTTGTGCTAGCAAGAGAACACGATTGTGGATTAGTACACAATCATTGTTTGGGTGTTTTTTTCCCCTCTTGTAGGTTCCTTGTGGTGGTTTCATCTCATAATTGGTGTCTTCTATTGGTGCCACCTTGCTTGTAACAATGGTGAAGTCATTTGTGGGGTTAGTTCCTTTGTGTCATGTTTCACATGACACTTCAAGTGTGAATGTTGTTGTGCAAGTACGTCATGTGGTTGTTGTGTCTTGGTTGTAGTTGTTTCAAAAAAGAGTTGCTTGATCTATTTTTTCCTAGGTGTGTAGCTTGGGGCATTTCACTATCCATACAAATCTAAATCTATTTATACATTTAGAAACTCACAAATTTAAAAAACACCAAACATGTAAATTTAAATAATAGAATATTATCGATATGCAAACCCACATATTTTAAAATTGTAAATCTACATAATCCATAAATCCAAATAACATGAATATGAAAACATGCAAGTACAAATATCTAAAAGTATTTGAAAGTTGTCTAGGAGCTTCCAAGTCACCAAAATACTAATTCCACAACCCACATGCAACCAAAGGCTAATCATTTAGTACTTTAATAAAACTAGGGGCTAAAATAATGAGCCCAACATAAGCATTCCTTATTATAGTCAACACAACTAGTGCTTCCCATGTGACTAGGTTTCCAAAAATAGGCACCCAATATGAACACTCTTTCATTACACATGACCATAAGATATGTTGGTGTCATCCACCTCCTAGAAGCACCATTTGCAACAAAACACCCTCACGAGATAAAGAGAAGCAAATATGCTATTTCACCATAAAGGAGTGAATAGATTAAGATGATTAAATTACAAATTGTACAACCTTTTAAAGGAAAAAAAGGTAATAGATATAAAACTTTCCGATATGGGAAACACAAATACCCAGAATAATTAATTAAACTATTCTACCTAAGTAAGCTTAAGTGGGTAAATGGTAAAAACCATTTACTCCAATACCTCTCTTAAGTGCAACTTAGGGATAATTATTATGAAAAAATGAAGATGCAATATAGGTCCCAGCTACACAACCATGTTAGGTACCCATTTACAACTACAAAAAGAAATCTCTCACAACCAAAGAAAAGGAGAAAAACCCTGTGGGAAAAAACCCTCTCCAAAAGAGAGAAAAGAAAACAAAAATGATGCATGGATGGAGGACTCAATCACACCCCACAAGGACTACATATAGATCATGTATATACAATCAATGACCCCCCCATAAAAGGGAAAGAGAGAGACTATGTACCCCCCCCCCCACAATTTGTAATCACCTGCAAAAATGGTAAGTGTCTGAATACAAAACATGATCCAATGTTGACAAACAATTTGTCTCCCTTTTGGAAGAAACAAAACCAAGTACAAATGCAGGAATGCTTCCCATTCCATATAGGAATTGAAAGAAAGAAGCATGAAGATGTATTATGATGTTTTTGAAATATGCTCATGTGTCGTCGAGACATTGGAAGATGATGCCACGAACCAATCAAGAACATGCCCAATCACAATAGAAGGTGACAAACAAGGTACCACTGGAAATTGATGCTGAACAATATCCAAAGAAAAAGATGGTTTAACAACACTTGTGTGATAATTGTCATCAAAGAGGACAGATAACCCCTCAAATGTGTCTTCCAAATCTGAAATGTGAGACTCCACAAACAAGGAACCAATGTCTAACAAATAGGAGTCCCAATCAAGAAGACAATCATAATCTTGTTGTTTAGGAATGATGGAAGTACTCAATGAAGGTGGATCAACTATCTCTGACAAAGAATCAAGAACCTCTGAAGAAACCACAACCTCATTTGAAGTCTCAACAACCTCCAAAGGATCACAAGCATGGTCTATCTTCTCTGAAGAATAGAGAGACACACTGGTATTGGAAGGAGGGTCATCGAGAGATGGAAAAGTATCGGGATCTCCATATGATTAGATTGAAGGTAAGTCCAAAGAGCATAAGGGCTCTCAAAATGACAAAGTGAATCCATAAGGTCCTCATCATTAATATGCTCTAAAAATAACTCCATAGACTTTAGCCCTAAATCCTTTCCAAATCATATACCTACTACATTTTTTTGGAACAAGAACTTCATTATACAAATATGGCAATAGATTCTCCTCACTAAGATGGGTGAGAACAACATCACTCCATTGCCTAATATTCCCTTTCTCCAAAGAAACCATTTTAAAAACATTTCTTCAAAATTTTGAAGATAGTGCTTTCACAAGTATAAAAACTTCCCAAAAAGAATTAAACCTAATTTGCAACAAAAAATGATGTAGCCCATTACTTGATCTCCATGTTATTACATGAACAAGATAACCTCTTGTGAGACTTGCTCATAACAATGAAAGGAACTACAAAGCTTTTTAAACAACAAAAAGATCCTCCATGTTGCCAATGTGGGATAATGTCTTTAGCAACAATTTCAAAACCAACTTGGGCCCCCACTATCTTCCCTTGCACAACATAAAACCCTAGATAATTAGGGAAAAGTTTATAAATGTATAAAATTTGATTAAAAATGTATTGGTTTGAAACTACGCCTCAAAAGGAAAAATTTAACTTCATGGATTTTCAAACAGAGATACCAATCACTTCAACAGAAAAAAAATCACACCCTCCTCTTAGGTTTTAGAGACGAGTCAAAACTACTCACTCGACCTGAATAGGGCACAAATTACAAAGATGAAAAACACGCTTCCTCAAGGTCAAATCATGCTACTCCAGTGAAGAAGATGTGCCTCCAATCAAGGATTCATTGCCACCAATATTTCAACGCCTTCTTCAACAAAGCACCAAAGGAGTGGTTCCTCAGTGCACCAAAGCCAGAACCAAGGAGTGGCTCAACACCGCCAAGAATGAGACAACCGAGTAAAATGTTTGTGAAAAATAACTAGCCTAAAAAAAATGCCTCCTCTACTACATAAAATGTTCCCTCTCTTCAGAAAAAAATTATGCCCCCAAACAGTGAAATCATGCCCAACAATAGGAGAAATCAACCGTCAAGGAAAAATGACCTACAAGCAGAAATTTTGAATGAAGAAAATCGCTTCCCATCACAAATTGGCCCCCTGTGACGAAATCATGCCTAAAAGAGGACACAAATTGAGCCTTTAAGAAATTCGCAGAAAAATGACGTCTCAATTTGCTCCCAGATATTCGCCAACAACAGGAAAGTGAAATAATCAGAAATAAGACAATTTTGAAATTTGAAAAAAAATCAAATACGGAAAAAAAATGATCTCAAACACTCCGATGAAAACTCTCTGTTGATCGTGTTTTCTGCACAATAACAGCCAGACATAATATAATATCCTATCTCTCTTGAAAGGTAAATCTCTATTGACAAGCTTCAAGAGATAACCCCAATGTCTCTAGTGCCAGGTCTTGACAGTGCATAAACAACTCAGTAACAAAATGTGAAAATGTTGGTAATCACAATGGGACCTTACTACGAGAAAAATGTTGAATCAATTTTATCAAATCTAACAATCTGATGATGCCCTCAATCCTAGTTTTAACCCAATAATCAAAGAAATAGGAAAAGGATAAGGGTTTCAAAGAGATTTCTAAGTCTAATAGTACTCCTAAGATTAACAATGAAAGTAACCAATACTCGAAATGGACCAATCCCTCAAAACTGATTTCTACTTGACCAAGATAAATCTACAATCTCACAGAAAACAGTGCAATCTTCTGAGGTGTTGAGATTTTCAAATTATGAACACTCATTCAACAACCTTACTGCAGTCATGATGAACAAATCTTCCCAATCGAACTAAGCACATTGAAATATGAAGTCCAGGCTAACTTTGCAAAGCAACTAACAATCAGTTGGTTGCGAAAAGTATGGACTGAGAGATTGCTACAACATTCAAATATCAAATCACAAACATTATCAAATCGAATCTAATCTAAATATTGACCAACTCAAAGAAATTTTAAAGATGGAATAGCAAGAACCATGCAAGACAAGAGAGCACAAATATGGCACCAAATCACAATGTCACTATTTGCATTCAAATTGTTCACTGTAGCAACAATTTTAGCTTTCTATTACAATATTTGCTTGAGGAAAACTACCTGCTAACTTACTCTACTTCTAACTAGCTCTGCTATATATTCTAGTTACAAGTTCTAACCTTCTAACTATTTCTAACTATCTAACCCCTTACAAATGAGGCGACATGCCCAATATATAGAAATCCCCAGAAATCCGTCAACCAGGCAAGGGTTTCGCAGCAATAACTTGGCACAACCACCCGACCCAAAGAGTCTTCGAAAGGGGTCAAATAGGCATTAAATGCACATCACGTCGAGGTCAGCCCGGGATCCGCAATGCAGCTCAGACGACGCACGGGAAGATAATAGGGAAGCAAAAATCGCGCCGCAGCCCATCATTAGCTCTCTTCCCTATTATCCCCGCACCGATATGACTCTTTATGTAGCTTCAAGAATGGTCCATCCAAGTTGGCTACAGGTGGCACTGGCAGAACCCTAAGTCACCTCTCAATGGACACAATCTCATCCCTTGAGTGTTTGACCAACTTATCCCAATCTACCTTATATGTCACATGCTTATCAATAACTGTGAGGTAGGTGGCCACATCATCCAGTTGGTGCTTGAAAACAGAACCATCATCAAGTGGTGCATACACATCATGCCACCATTCTCTCAATTGTTCTAGGCTCAAGTACTTGGGCGCGATCTTCCTTCTTCCCGTCATAATTTCAAAGAAAGCGATGGAACCATTGTAAACCCCGTTTAGGGTGTCATCAATCTGCTTCCTTTGTTTGTAAATCTTTCTTAACACTTTCTGCCTAATTTGCAACATTTCAAACCACTCCCAAGGTTCGGAAGCTCTAGAGGAAGGAAGAATCTCGTCACTTACCAACTTGTCCCGGGTGTATTCCATTAGAGTTCTGGTTTTCTGCAGAAGGAGGTTCGTATCCTCTTTATCTTGTGCCAACACCTGCTTCAACCAATCAGTTGCCATGATAGCATCCTTCCCAGTTGATAAAATCTCCTTAATAGCTTCATCACCTTTTTCTTGCACCCCTTTCAACCAATTCACAATGGCAAGGGTGGAATCTTTCATCTTTTCTAGCTCAGTTATGGTCTCTTGAGGAAAAGGATTGGTAGCAGAGGAAGAAGGATTAATGGACTGTAGTGGCTTCATTAATTCCTCCAAACACTTCCTGAGATTTTCATTTTCTCTCTTCAGCTCCTGCTTGGTCTTCATTTCCCTTCTCAATCTATCCACAATAACTGTATTGGAGACCTCATAGTCCTCAATATCCTGCTCAACCGATGTAGGCCCAAGATTAAAAGGCTATATTTTATAATCATTTCTAGCCACATCGTCTCTATTTTTATCTGGAACAGGGGTAGCAATATGAATAACCTTGTTATGCGCCTCATCTCTCTCAACCCGTGAGATCACCCTAGCCTTCTTCTTACCTTTATCTTTCCCAATCCTGGCTAGTGGTGCATCCTAGTTCAGTGGACTATCCTCCACTACTACCTATTTTCTCTTTATTTCTTTCTCCAGCCAATTAGGGACAGTGGACTCCAATTGCACCCTGCTCTGCCCCATTTCCTCTTCTTGCTGATCCTTAGGTGCCTCCTCACTCAAATTCTGTTCATCAGGAGTCTCATCCATTTTACTTTCCTTCCCCTCAGCATGCTCCTCTTCATGTGTAGGTGAGAGAACCTTCACTGCCTCTACCTCTCGTGGAGGAGATTCAACTGCTTCAGTTCTAACCGGAGAGTCTACATGTGCAACCATAGGGGACTGCATTATCTTTTCAATTTCTGCCTCTGCATTGTGGAGTTCCCCTTCATGGAATTCCTCACCTTCAGTATCTGGATCTTCATCAACATCTTTTGTCTCACCTGGTTCACTTTGGGTTTCATGAACGAGAGGGATGTCATCCTACTGCTCCTCATGAGAAGCCACCGGAGGTAGGTCAGCCTTAGGCACACTGTCCCTGGGAGAAGGAGACCTAGACTTCCTTGCATACACTTTGGACTTTTCCCCTGAACTTTTAACATCCACTACTGGTGGGGCAACTTCTTCCCCAACCTTGGAGCTAGCCCTCTCCGATAATTTGACAATTCTTTTCCTCTTAGGCACAGGAGCATCAGCCTCAGGACTCTGCTCGGACTTCCTAGTCCTTGTCCTCTTCTTGGCCTTTGGCTTTCTCTATTTTTCTGTCTTTTGGACCTCTGTTTCTTGTACACCTTTAATTTTAATTTTGACAGGAGAGTCCAGCTTGCCTTTGCCCTTTGGATCCTGTTCAGTGGATTCTTCAGAAGTAGAATGCGAATCTAAGTCCCCCATTAGGGCATAGGTGCATTGTACACCATTATTCTCCAACTCCCAGATTTTGTGCTTCAACCACATCCTAGTGAATTTGAGAACTGGATCCATCAGTTGCTTAAGCTCCATTTGCTCCTCCTCCAACCAATCCACATCACCAATTGGTTTGTCCTTTACCGCTTCATAGGCATGGTCCTGAATTAAGTTCCCATCATCTTCCAATTGATCAGGAACTGCCCTTATGTTATACAATCAGACTGCATCAACTGGAAGCCGAGAGAATTTCTTCCTTCTAACCTCATATTCATCACCACAATTGGCCCAGTAGTCCTCCAAATTAACCTTATGGCCATACTCTCTGCTGGCCTTCTTTTGAGCTTCTCCTGTGATGTCAAATCTGGATCTCTTGGAGTGGAAAGACAAGCCAAGAGCACTCAATTCTTCCTCTGAAGCCTGGGTAGAACCAATGGAAGGACAAACCTCTCCAGTGCCAATCCTTAGTGGGAAATCCCCACCAAAACCAGTCTTATGCTTGTCCTTCTTGACAATGGCATCAAAATCAAAAATTTGTCTAGTTACTTCCAACAATATGATGTGGTCAGTGGGATACCTTGGAAGTCTATATGGAGCCCTTTGACAGCCATCAACCCGAATATAGGAGAAAGTAGGGAACTGGATGAACCACGCTCCATACCTCTTGATGAGTTCCTTTGCTTGATCTGGAATTCTAACATGCTCTGGTTCCTAAAGCATTCTGGTAATATGCATGGTGAATGCATCATTTTCCCTCCTATAGTCCGAGCTTCCTAAATACAACTGAGGGTAAACCTCATAGATATTATCTTGCCCAAAAATTCCCTTTGTATCTAATCCCCTGTAGGGATGGAACCTAGCAAGTGCATAGACCAAATATGAGGTCATTGTGAAGGTCTTTGTCTGCAACACATTGGACAATTGTTTGTGAATTACTTGGCTGATGACCCCTGCCCAATGGTAGTCAATTTTCTCTTGTTCCATCCTTACAATCGCATGGCACATCCAATTCTCAAATGTACCAGCACTCTTCAATCCAACCACCCTGCTAAGAAAGGTGATTGAATTTTGCTCTGAACAGTTGCTTTGGCAATTTGGAGTAGTGTGACTTGGGCTTCTCTAGCCAGGAATTGATTAACTGCTGTGACTTCATAGTCTGGTCATCGTAGAACTCCTGAGCTGCCTCAATGGTGAATCCCTCCACATGAGATTTGTCCGGCATGTCGAAGGTTTGGGCAATGGAGACTGAGTTGAGATTGGCAACAACTCTCCCTTGAGGCCCAATAATCCTCTATGTATCCTGATCATAGTGCTTGGCGCACTCAAGGACCAGCTCATAGCATTGCACTGTAGAAGGGAAACCGGCCACATGGGACAAGCCTGATTCCATCATCTTTCTAGTCACCAAAGGAGGATCCTCAACCACCATTCTTTCTTTAAATTCCTCATAATCCCAGAGGCCAACATTTGTATCAGTGACTTCTGACCAGACAGAAGTGATCTTACTCTCAAGGACCTTGCTCTTAATGTCCAGCTTGATCCTCTCTGCATCAGACAATGAGGAACCAGCTGCCGCTTTGCTTGATTCAGCTTGTATTCAACATGAAAACATAATAAAAACCACAGGAAAGAGCCATGAAAATTCATCGAAACATCGTTAGAATTCATCTCATATAGTCAAGGTGTTATTAAAATTCATATAAAATGACCACAACAAATTTCGGGTTTCAAGACCATCCGCGGAATCTGAGCCAGAGAGGAATTTCGGGAAATTCCAGACCGATTGGATTCCAACGAAAAAACCAAGAAACACCTACTTAACCATCGAACCTGATCATTTTTAATCAATAAATCACATGGGAGATCCAAATATGACATGAAATAATCATCAAATGCATCACAAATTATAAATAAATCCAATTATTTCATGTTCCTTTACATTTCACCAAATTTTGGGGAAATCTGTGAGGGACGGATTTCCGCGAAGAACGGGCCAAAGAGGAGACTTTAGAAAATCTAGGAGATGGCAGATTTCGGAGAAATCCGGACTTGACAGACATCCACAGTTTAGGCACAATTCCGGACCAATGGAGATTCCCGGAGCGAAGGTTTCGGCAAGAGTTAATCATTTCATCGAGAAGTCTTGGCGACTCCCGAGAGTCTCGCTGAAGGAAGTCACTAGGATAGGTTTCGCTAAGACATGGTGGTTTCGGTGTAACATCCTAGCGAACGGCGATATAGCAAACAATATCGATATGATCAAAGGATAGTCGGGGTAAGGTCTTAGCGAATGCTTCATGTCTCACCAACTGATGGGTCCAAGCAAACACTTCAGCCAGACTCAAGTTTTCGATAGGAGGTCCCAGCGAAGTTGTGATGTTCTGCTGACTAAGGCTTGGTTTGAACTCGGCCAGAGGTCTCAGCGAAAAGATCTGGGCTTGCTAAGAAAAGAAGGCCTCGCTACAACGTCTTGGCGACCATTAGGAGTCTGGCCGAAAGCAAAGATTTTGGCAAGAGTAGGGAGCTCGCGGTAAGGTCTTAGTGAAGTATGAATGTCTCCCCGATAGAAGGTCACTTGACAAGAGCAAGATACGTTCACCGAAATCGAAAGTCCCAGTGACAGAACAGAAGATCGGCAAGACGAAAGGAGCCCGCTATGAGCTCACGGCGACGGGGTTTGTCTTGCCGACAAAAAGGATTTTGGCGTGAGAATTACAGTGTCCTAGTGATCAAATACAAACCTACGAAGGGCTTCGGCGAGACACGGGAAGAACGTTGTGACATCTCCCCGACTTCGAAGGGTTACAGCGACTGAAAAGAGCAGAGCTTGACGAAAGCGAAAAGTGCTCGGTGGGAGGTCTCGCTGAAGGATGGATGTCTTGGCGAAGCAAACGAAAGATCGGTAAAGCTACTGGATCCCGCCATGACCTCTTGGCGACTAGGACTTGTCTTGCCAAAAACGAGTATGAACAAGCATGTCGATGGGACATCTCCTCGCGGGGTGAGGTCTCGGCGAAAGCAAAGGTCTCGCCGACTGATATGCTTAAAATATTTCATCGGTGTAAAAATGATAGTGTCACGGCAATCCAACATGAACCTAGGAAGACCACTTCGGCGAACCTCAAGGTGGTCGATATGATATCTCAGTGATCTCGAATGGTCACAGCAAAGGGAATCCAGAAGGGATGGAGAGTCCCGATTTCATCCAGACATTGAAAAAACTATGTATTTCGAAAAGTTTAACTTAGGGCAAGTCGAGGACGGACCTCTCATGAATTTTCTTTGCATTCTAGGTCAATCTTAAGATGAAATCACCTGATATGGCACTGCCCTAGGTCCGAACCCTATTCATCTGCCATTAGCACACAGGCAAGCTTCGAATTTAGTTGTTTCCACTGTTGAGTCATCACTAGGGTTTACTAATTACTCTCAGGCAAGATTCATTAAAAAGCAGATGGACACATGAACTCAAAACTTGCCTAGGAGATGACAAAGGATGCAATATTGAACAACCCTAGCACGAAATAAACAAATACATAGGAATTCAAATCCCACAAGCCCTCACAATACCAACGTGCCATTCATAATTCAATTCAAGGCAGAGCAATCAGGCACATACCATTATAAAGCGGGAATTGATCTTAGAAGCAGCAAACGCGAAGCTCAATGGGGTCTACAACAAACAGACGTAGGAATGCACCAGAAACCGCTACTATAAACAACAATTTTCCCTAAAATCCCAAAGCGAAACCAACAGCTCAAAGAACAAACTCTAAGGACACAACTCTCAATTCAGACAATGGAAAATAGTGAACATAATGGCGCAAAAGATCTCAGAAATCAAGTAGAATCTAGCCTTCAAAGCACGTACGAAGCCATTAATACAATCAATAAGACAGTCACAAAACCCGGGAAGCCGACGACAGGGCGGAATTCGGGAAAATCCGGACCATATAGAAATCCGCGAAGATCAAAAAATTTCGAGCAACAAAATCCATCCGGAATCCAAGCAGGATCCAGGAAAATCCAACCAGGGTGGAAAATCCTGAATCAGGGAAAAAGCCCAAAATTCACCCAGCACTTAAGATTTTCAATAAATAACCTGGGGGAAACACTTAGGCATTCAAAATAAACATTTAAGCACATACCCAAGTAAGACAAAAAACCTCAAAAGAAAGGGCCAAAACACCAAAACCGAAGCGAAAGAGGGTCCCTGCCTCCAGCGGGGCATGTGTGCGAAAAATTGCACAACACTCTCAAAGGAAGGATGGCAGAATGGTTGGCTTTGATACCATGTTGATGTCATCCATCTCCCAGGAGCACCATCTGCAACAAAACACCTTCACGAGATAGAGAGAAGCAGATATGCTATTTCACCAAAAAAGAGTGAATAGATTGAGATGATTAAATCACATATTGTATAGCCTTTTAAAGGCAAAAAAAGGGTAACATGTATAAAACTTCCTGATACGGGAAACAAAACTACCCAAATATAATTAATTAAACTATTCTACCTAAGTAAGCTTAAGCAGGTAAATGGTAAAACCCATCTACTCCAACAGGATAAAGGAAGACAATCACAATGTTAGAAGGTAATCATATAACGTCAAATATGAGCTCCAAGGCATAGCCATGTAACATGTATACACATGACCAACTTCATTGAACCTCTCCACCATTCCATCGGTTCTTAACATAATAGATCCACTATAAAATCTCACAAATACAAGGATTAATAACTAACTAATTCCTTCCAATATATTCCCACAAGCTTGTTAGGGTAAGAAATCAAGAATGGTGGAATACTTAAAACCAAATCACCATAGATGCATCACACACAGTGATATGCAAACACATGCAAACAATATGCAAGTCCATGTAAATACATACAACTCAATGCAAGAACATCCAACCACATGTAAACTAGGAAACCCCATTTGTTCTCACACCAAATATTAAGAAAAGTAACCAAAAAAACCCTTATCAATTAAATTAAATATCCATAATTATTAAGCATTATAGGTATTTCCACATTAACCCTTTGAAGAAATTAACACAATGATCATATCTACAAAAAAATAAGTAACATTTTGATATGTAAGCTTGATACTTATAAAATAAAGAATGAGAGAGATATAAAATAAATTAACCACAAGAAAGAGAATGACACAACTTTGCCTTGAGAAAACCCTTTGGAAAAATCCAACCTCAAAAGCATCAAAGCAATGTGTTCATCAACAATAAACTTGTTACAATACAATATTAGGCTCTTGTCTCCATGGAGATCAACATCCTCTTCCTCTAGTACTTCTAGTAGAAAACAAACAACATAACTATAAAAAAAAATCTCACCAATTTGTTCAACTCAAACACTTAATATATAGGCATGAGGAAAACCACATATCATGAATGGTTTCTAAAACCATGTGTTGAAAACCACTAGCTTATTTAGGCATTAGTATCCATGTTTTAATCAAACACCCAAATTGAGAGGAGTTAGATTAAAAACTTTATTTTTCAACCAAAACTCTCCACTTGTGATTTTATCTACCTTTTTGGTGATCTTCCTTGAACTTCTCGAAATCCACAATTTACTTCCTCTCATAAAGATTTTGTATTTCAACAACTCTTACTTACTTTTTAAGTTATCATAGTTGCATTTCGCATTTCTTATTACAAATCTGAGATAATTATAAACGGTCAAGTTACAAACTATAATAGACATCTAATGTCACTCCAAGTTGGTGTAAATAATTAAATAAACCGATAACTTGTAAGATGTATGACACACCTAATCCCACCAATTATAATATAATTTTGGATCACAATTCCTTTAAAAAGATGTTATATTTGAAATATAATTTTAGGTCGAGCTAAATCTTTTAGTTAACACTAAAATCCATTTATAAATTAATTTTGAATCAAACACTTTGATTATAACATCTATTTATAGAGCAATTTTTTGAGCCATTTAATAAGCGATCTTGACCAAAGCCTCGATATAAAGTAGTTTTAGGCAAAAACTTCATTAAAAAGAAGTTTTAGACTGAAACTCCATGATTAAGCAGATCAATGTTGTTTTGGACTGAATACTTTAAAAAGTTTTGAATTAAACATAAACATATTACATAAAATTTATATTTTATTTAAAAACAATTTTTGGGCAACATTTGATTATACTATTTTTAAATCCTCTTACAGTCAGTAATCTTGGACCAGTACCTGGTTGTATAAAATAGTCTTGAATGATAGCTTAATCTTTTTATTTGGACATTTTGACTTATTACAATGCAATCTTAAAACCCCTTATTACAGTGGAGTCCAGACGTACCTCCTTAAGACATAGTCTTGAGCCAAGATCTGGTTATAAAGTTGCAGACAGAATATAAGATCCATGGATAGAACCCACAAAGCGTCTTATAGAGAAACCCTTGTTACAGAGCAGTCCAGTCAGACCTACTTACAAAGCAGTATTATCTCATCCTGCGGCGTAATCCTAAAAACAGAGCAGTCGGGCAAAGCCCACATGAAGAACGCTTTAGGTCTAAAGCCCAATTACAACGAGAGCAACCCATTTATAGAACAATTTTGACCCCAAGTCTGCAAGAAATGAAAAGTTTTAGGCCCTAGCCTAATTACGAGGTCCGTAGCGTACTTTGAACCCAAATCTTGTTGGAAGTTGCAGAGATACCCGTCGCGTTGGCCAAATAGGTTAGATTATTAATTATATGAAATCACAGGCCTTTCTATACAATTAGGGAGCGAGAACCCAATATATAATAGAATTGAAATGCATATACTACTTTATGAAAATGCTTTAGGATAGCAATAATATGAGAGAATGGAAAGTGAGTGGTAATGGTGGGTAAGAAATTTTCACACAGAGGAGTCAGGGCCAGAAGTGGGCATAGAAGCCATGCCACCTGAGATCAGCGAGGAGGGTGAGAGCGTCATCTCTGGTTATGGGAGCGAAGGAATCCCATCCAAAGAGACTCATGGTGGGGTTTGCATAATGTACTTCAACAAAGAGCTCGTCGATGATGAGGGGCATCTGAGGGTCGTTGATCCACTGCGTCAGAATGGGCCATTCGGCGCCTTCAATGTCCATCTTGACGACCACAGTATCCGCAGGCGTGAGGCGGAGCTCTTCCTTGATGAAGCGAGTTATATCGGTGGAATTAGTGGAGGCATCGTCTGTGTGAGAAACCCGGCGAAAATGTACCTTCACTCGCTCCATCATCCACTCAGGAATACCGGGAGTGGAATTGACGCGGAAGGGATTCGAGCTCGGGACATCCGCAGGCAGAAGGTTGGAGTCCTCGTGGAATATCTTGCGAGGGGGCCGCCAGAAGCGAGGGTTCGGCTCGAACGCATGGACCTCCGTGAAGTCGCAGGGGTACATGCGCAGAAACCACTTGACACTGGAGGCGAACCGGTTGGCTCCCAAGTCGAGATACACGCGTCGCCTTCTCAGCCCCAGCTCCGGTGCTCTCGACGCCAACAGCCACGGCAACAGGTGCGTTCTGTCCTCCACATCAGGACTAAATTTCAGGGCATAGCCTCTCCTGAAATCGTTCAGGTCATCGAGCTTCTCAATCAAATGCCCCTTCACCCTGCATGACGCCGCCTCCCCAATCCATTTCATCTGATTCCACGCCTTCCCCTCCTCTGCGCCGCTGCATGATGTGGCCTCGCGGTGATCTGTTCTGGCGGCGCAGGCTCCATTTCCGGTGCCGAGTGTCAATTCCCATGGGCAGTCACAGTGTTTTGGAGTTGCAGAGTGCATGAAAAGGTCGAGCGCTACGTACGAGGAGAGCGCCAGGATAAGGCAATTTTGCATCCAATGTTTCATCTTCCCATTGCCCCTGCCACTGCCATTCCCCCTGCCACTGCCCCCCATTCTTCCGAAAGCTCATTGCTTGCAAATGCCGCAAACATAGTACATGTTGCGACAAACGATGAAAAAGAGAAGTTCCCAACTTTGAATAAACGCACAGGGAAAGAAAAAGACGGTATCTTTAGTATAACTTCACGATTGAGTGGCGGGGGGGGGCCCTGTAAAGAACCATGAGTTCATGGTGACTTGATGATCCATTACAAACACATTGTATTGAAGGCGACCCGCCACGTGCTACCCCGTTAGAGAAACGCATGCAAGGAATGGGGCAGTTGCAGTAGTACCTAAGACAATGTATCCACACATCTGGCAACTGGTTTCAGAGCGTACCGCTTGTCTTGTAACGTCAGGATTCAGATTGTAGAATTATAGTTTTCAAGTACGGGGATACATCTGGCATCAGTAGTTAAAGGTACGCTTGTTTCGCACACAGATCTTTAATTTTATTTAAGCACCATAGGAGTTTTCGTCACTTCTTGTCCGCACTGCCAGTATTCTGTCATGCTCTGCGTTCTAGAGTTAGTGTTTCCAACAGTGCCTTGAATTTGACCTTATGTTGCCTCGTCCTTAAGTTTTAGATCATATTCTAGAGGCTTAGGTTTTAGATCATATCCAATAGGTTTTCATGTGATGGGTTGAGTTTGATTCAAAAAAAATCTAGTTGAATCCGCCGATAATTATATACTAGGTGAGATTTTTTAGGATCACAAATTTTGATTAATATTTTTAATAGGGGAGAGGGACCCATAATGGAGTAGGGTCCAATTAGTAGTCCTCAGTGGGTCTTATAGTGGAGCACCTTAATATCCAACTGTAAAACACTTTTTATCTATTAAGTACACAAAGTGACAATCAAAATATATATGATCTTTGTTAAAAAATTTAAAAGTAGGGTTTTTAACAAATCATATATATTTTGATCTTTGTTAAATATTTTATATTTTTTTTTTAGGGAATACAATCCCTTTAAAATCAATCTAGACTAATGAAATAAGTGCAAATAATAATTACAACATTAACCTATATTTAATTGAGGAGTTGAGAATTGATAGTCCTATTAGAATATTTAATTGAGGAGTTAATAATTGACAATGTATTATAAATGCAAGAATTATATATGGGATATGTGGTATTGTTGGCATTGTAGTTAAATT
Organism: Sequoia sempervirens; assembly: GCA_007258455.2. Lineage (NCBI taxonomy): Eukaryota > Viridiplantae > Streptophyta > Pinopsida > Cupressales > Cupressaceae > Sequoia > Sequoia sempervirens. Next base: position 271,045,081 of record VDFB02270651.1, read on the forward strand.
GTCTTAGAAAAGACTATTAATATGTTAGGTTTGTGTTTGTTTTTTTAGTGAAGGACTTGTCATTTTAAATGAAAGCCTTTTGAAGTGTTGGTCTCTTATAAAAGTGTTTTAAGTTTTTTGTAAATCTAAGTGAAGTTAAACTTTTTGCTTGTCTTTGTATAAAACTTCATTTATGTTCAAGTAGGCACTTTTTCCCTTTTCTAAGACTTGTAATTATCTATAACATATCACTTAAGTGAGGTTTCCATATGGAAAAGTGACCAAGCATCAACTCTTTGTATTGTCATACTAGCTACACTTGATTGCCTACCTTATTACCTTTCTCTACTACAAAACAACAAAAACAAAAATGAGTATTTTAATTGAGTTATTTTACCAGGGTTTGTTAATTTTGTGCTAATTAACACACATTATTAAATCTATATCAAATAAAGATAATGGTAGGTCTCTAAAGTTGTGCTTAAAATTCATTTAACATGCATGTTTAACCCCATTGGCCAAGAAGTGAAGATGTGGATGCCCACATAAGCCTACATTTTATGGGAATAAAGATTTGCCAAGTCAAATAGTAGTACCTCTATGGTGGGTTGATTTTGCCTATTTGGTGAATGTTTGAGGGAAATAGATGATTTTGACTTTTCTTAGCAACAAAATGGCCTTGGGCTAATGATCAGAGATAACAAACATAAGTATGTAATGGCCTATATGTTGATTTTGATGCATATCTTCTTTTTAGTGCTCCAAATTGAAGTTTTCCTCGAATAATTGCTCAGTGAAATGTGGGTGTTCTTGGTTATTGCTTAATTATTCCATATGTGTTTAATTACACAAATGAATGATTTAAATAGTAAGAAATCACAAATTGTAAAACATGTAGCAATTTAACTCCCATTAATGAGTAGGAAAGGGTGTGATAGAATTTTTTGAATTTGAAAAAATTAATTTGGGGTTAATTTCAAGTTACTCAAGATCAACCTTGAGTGCCATAGGATTGACACAAGACAAGGATTGCAAAATCTTAGTATCAAGAACATGTACATAGAAATGTGAGCTACTAATATGATGAATGCGTAAAAATATGTGCAAATGGAGCTAGATAAGGTTGAATGCATGGAGATGTGTTTAGATGGGCACAAATGAGGATGGATAGGGATTGATAAAGAATCTCAACTTAACAAAAGAGTGTGCCAATTATTGCTATGTAATCGAATTAATTTATTCCATGAAAATGGGCCCAAAACTAAATGGGTATTAGCATGGGTATGCAAATTTTACCATTATATTTTTCCCCCATTTCGAGGTGCATGTGAATGTTGCAAGATGGTGTGTCCCTTGGTCTTCCTTGTCCAACACAACGATTGGGTTTGTGACATGGGCTAACTGCCTCCTGTGGATCTTAACTGATGCTTGTATCAGGCATTGATAGGTCGACCTTTTGGTGCAACGACAAGGCCAACAATTGGTATCAAATCCAGTCACAAATTCAAACCCCTCGCTTGTGTTGGGGGGGGGGGATTGTTACAAGATGGTGTGTCCCTTGGTCTTCCTTGTCTAGCACAACGCTTGGGTTTGTGACATGGTCTAACCGCCTCCTATGGATCTTAACTGACGCTTGTATCAGGCATTGATAGGTCGACCTTTTGGTGCAACGACAAGGCCAACAGTGAATAATAAATGAACATGTATTTCAAAGAATATGAAAATTCTTGTCCATGCATGAAAATTAAATCTCTGGACATAAAAAGATATGGGTTCCATGTAAAGTAATGAACACATCTTGATTTTTTTGTATGGTTATCTCCTTGGTTTGAGCACTATAGAATAAATTTCCTACAACTCCTTACCAATTCTTTCATCAAAATTCTTTGCATTGTAATTTATTTCATGCTTTATGATGCCCCATAGCCTTTTTCTTTTGTTTTGGATTAATTTTAAGTGAACCCGTGGACTTCATATGTTCTTTGCATAGAAGCTCATTGAAACATGCTACGTGTCAACATGGAATGTATTCAAGCAAGGTTGCGACCTCTTTCTCTTGTGGAGGCATGTGTAGCTACCACGTGGTAGCCTCGTGTGGTCTTTATAAAGGCTTTTATTCTTTGAAGCAGTTGAAGGCGGAAGGTGCCACATATCAACACCACAAAATTTCTTGAAGGAAGCTCAAAGGAAGGCCTTGGTATATCTCACTTGCGTGCCATGTATTCAACACACAAATTTCTTAAAAGGGAAAGGAAAAAGGAGTCGAAGGAGCATTAGGAGGTGCCACATGTCAGCCATGTGGAAGCCTAAGCATGTTTTGAGCCCGAGAGGTTATGGAAAGCATGCTATTGGATTTTTTGAAAGCAGAAGGGTGTCAGAGGATGCCACATATCAAATCTCAAAAATGTGAATGTCATTGCTACTTGAAATCTCACTCGTCTAAGTATATGGAGCAATCGCCATGATGCTCCATATTTGGTGTATCATATTTTGGCTGTCAAGAGGGTCTTCATTAGGCATGGTGCCTAATTATTCTTATTTTTTTGTTAGAGGAAATTTATTTTAGAATTGGTTGGTATCTTCCTGTAAACAATGATTTTGGCACCCTAATGCTCTCTAATTCTTTTGGTGTTTTTCACCTAAAATGAGAGAGATGGGCCAAAATGCTAGTGTCTACACTCAAGATTAATGTAATGAGGGATGAAATGTGTCTAAATGTAATGTCCTGAGTACAATAAACTGAAAAAGAAAGATGATTATTAATGTAAAACCTAAGAAATACAATGTGCTATAAAACACATTGTGATATGCAAACATGAACTAAATGACCTAGAAATGCAAATAAAACCAAATAGAAAGTTGTGAGACAAAAAGTGTGCACCTAAAAGTGTGTTGTAGACTTGAAGAAACTCTTAAATTCTAATTTTTAAGCCTAACAAGACACTTGTGCCAAATTGGGCAACTTAGTCCACTTTTGGAGAAATTCTGGAAAACTGCACCAAAGCCTGTTTCGACCAAATGGGTATCCAAATCTATATAAAATTCTAAAAAATAGGTTCAGTGGGACTAAGTCACCCCTAGTGGTGACTTAGAAATTCAGAAGTGGAAACAGAAGCCCTAGGTCTGCACTATGGTTTCCTATAGGTGTCCACTTCTAAAACTCTGATTTTCTGGCCTGGAGGTGACTTTTAGTGGATATTTTTGGCTTGGTCAACAAGGAGTGGTCTTCAACAAGTCTTCAACCTTACCTTCAATGATCTTCAAACCCTTAAAGTTCATAAATCTGCAAACACACAAAGAGAGAAGGAGAAAATGTTGATTGTTAGGGCATGGGGGTTTGCCTTGGTCAAACCCCTTTTTAGGTAATAAAACCAAAACGAAGAAACAAAGTAATGAAGCATGAAACAATGGATTTAGTACCTTTCCATAGAGATAGATCTTGAATTTTTGCAGCAATAGTTGAAGAATCTGGCCTTGAATGTCTTAGGAAGCTATCTTGATGTCTTGCAATGATAAAACCCTAGCTTGCTTGACTTGAGAACATGATGAGTGATGAATGATAAAGAGTTATGACTTAAGATGAGTTAGGAGATGGAGAAATGAGGGGAAAAACCCTTATTTATACACAATTATGCCTTAATTCCCGAAAATACCTCATCATAGGCCGACCTTAGGTTTTAAAGAATAAAAACCCAAAAGAAATTTGAATTAATTTTGATTTTTGTGCCACATGGGACTAAGTCGCCCAAGGTGGCGACTTAGTCCACCTGGGAAACTTTGAATGAATGTTGGAGATTAAGATGTTTTAAATGTTGTTTATCGGGTTCTTCTTCAACAAGACATTTAATTAAGGCCTATAAGTGCATAAAGGGGTCATTTAAAACATAAGAAAGGTGTAAATATTGATGACAAGCCTAGGAAAGTGTGAAAGTTTGTTACAAGACTTTACAACACTTTGAAATAGGTCTTGGTAACATTATTTAGGTGAATTATAACATTATGGTCTTAGAAAAGTGTGAAGATGTGTTACAACACCTTTACAAGACATCATTAAATGTAATTTATTGAGTTTGCAAGGGTCCAAGACTTAGTGTGGATGTGTAGACACCTCACAACACCAAATCAAGGCCTCATAAAGTCTAATTTGTCATTAATTATTCCCATATCAAGCAAAGTATACACTTTTTAGCGACACATTAAGCCCCCACCATAGTGAGAGGATGAACTTGCTTCAAACTCTCACTAAAGCAACCATTCAAGAGGAGTCCAATCATACCAATGTGGATGACAAAGAATGACAAAAATCAAATGAGGTTGTGCAAGCCCCCAAGATCCAAGATCCTAAGTCAAACCAACATAAGTATGAAAGGACACACAAGGTGAATGATTTGTGCAGCAAGACAAGATACATGATCATGCAATGGCAAGAACTAGAAGGAAATGAAAATGGGGGTGGATCAAGCTTTGATTGTTTGTCCAACATGTTGTGGATTAGATCTAAGCTTGTTTGAAAAATAATATGCATACTCACTCTGGGACGACGAAACTCTTGGATGTCCACTGGGTGAGAAAGCCCAAAAGTATACTCACTCTAGGGCCACGAAACTTATGGTTGTCCGCGGGGTGAGAAATCCCAAAAGGTGAGACGCATACAACCGATATGTGCTCACAAACACACAGGTTGCTATGGGGAAAGTCTTGCCACTGGTTGGGATTCCCGCTTAACCATACCAAAGTTATACCTCTTGATAACTTTGATAAGGTGCCACAAAAATGATCTTTGAGCTCTATCAGGTAAGCAAAACTTTGTATGCTTGAAACTCATAGACAGACAGGATAGTACCACAGGCATGCAAACAATTGTTGTAAATAGTAAAATGGTGCAAGGAATGTTCAAAGGGATTTAGCTTAGTTCATGCAAGGTCTCATCTTAGGGGACATTGTGCCTAACATCTCCAAGAGAGGATGTGCCAAAGGAGTATCACACTCTTGGAGGGAATCAAGTCCAATGACTCCACCAAGAAAAGGACGCATCACAAGAAGAAAGAAATCACACAATGAAATGTGAGTGTCGATGTATGCCCCCACTTTAAAGCGGTTGCGAACACCAATACTGTGATCAATTGCTTTAAAGTAGAAGAAGAGGACATGAGAGCTTACTCAGAAAGCCCTATGCCAAGTCATATATTTTCGAGAAGCTACATCATGAGAAGGCTAGTATGTCATATACGAGCCAACTTAAGGCATTGCATCCACACCCCAAGCTTGCTCTTATGTATTCATGAAAAGTTAACGACTAACCAAAGGAGGCAACCACAAGCGACATACAAGGACAAGGCTTTCGAACCCCCTTTCCCCCACTTAGTGTAGGACAAGGGTGAGCCGAAATGATGCATGCTAGAGTGAAAATTAGTATCAAGTAGAGGAATTAGGTGCCCCCACAGAGGGAAGCAAACCAAACTCCTAAAAATGTTGGATTTTACTACTCAAAGCCTTACATTCATTAGTGGAATGACCATGAACTCTGTGATATGTTCAAAAGGAAGTCTTGTAATAACATTTCTTGCAGGTTTTTGAAGGAAGGGTGATCAAGTGAGCTTGGAGAAGTCTTGACAAGATATCCTCTTGATTAATGGTAGAAGGTGGTCATGTAGTTTGTGACAAAGATACTCCTTGTTTATATGTGCAAGATGTCAAACCGACACAAGATTGTTTATATTGCGATATTTTGGGCTCTCCTTTACAGGAAGGTGTAAAATCTAATGAATTTAATTCATTAGTGCTTTGCACGATGACATTGACATTAAGCGAAGATGTGTTGATGTTGAGTGAAGGCTTGGAGATTTCTATCAAAGGACAATAACCAAGACCATGTGTTGTTTGCTTGTGGATTCCTTGTTCGTGAGCACCACATCCTTTTCCACTATAGCGAAGTTGTTTCATAAGTTCATAACCTTTTCCATAAAGCTTTGTCATTGCTTTTGAATCGGGTGGTTGTTCGTTGTTGTGTTTGTCAAAGATTGTTGTGTAATTGGTTGTGTTTTGGTCTAAAGTGGTTGAGGTGGATTATTTCGAAGGATCATCCATGAGTGGTGGTGTGAAGTCTAAGAAACCCCAATCATCATCTAATAGCTTAGTGATTTGTTCAATATGTTTTTGTTTGTCTTGTTGTTGGATGGGTTCTACTTGCGTAATTGGTGTTAATGTGTTTAAATGATTCATGTTGTTGTTCTTAATGTTCAAACAACTATTGGGATCAGGGTAAGCTTCAAGGATGTGCACTTTGTTGTTGTGAATGTATTTCATTTTTTGATGAAGAGTTGAAGGCACTGCATTCATCTCATGAATCCATGGTCATCCTAAAAGAAGATTATATGAAAGATTATGAGGCATGACATGGATCAGTGTTTGCAATGTGACCACTCCAATTGTAATAGGTAAAGTGATCACACCAAGTAGTTTCTTTTCTTCATTTTCAAAGCCTTTAATAGATAAAGAATTGAGTTGAATTTGTGATCTATCCACATGAAGCCTAGCCAAGAGGTTTACGCTACATACATTAAGAGCGGAGCCGTTGTCAACAAGGGTTGGCTTTATCCCTATTGTTTTGTATTGAGATAGGATTATGAAAGCTTCATTATTTTTCCGCACGTCCAAAGGGGGGAGTTCACTTTGGTGGAAAATAATGTCAGCAATCAATCCTTGAATTATAGCTACTATGTCATTTGGTTGTGCATTAGAAGGGATAGGAACTTGTTGTAAAGCCGTTTGAAGCATAGTGTGATAGGTAGGTGAATTCTGAAGAAGGTCCCAAAGGGATATCTTGGTAGGAGTATTCTTAAGTTGTTCAACAAGATCATACTCCCTTATGTGTGAATGTAATCGAGGAGCACTAGGCAATATGTGATTAGGAAAAGGTAATGGTGTTGGGGTGGTTTGTTGAGGTGATGGATTGTTTCTAGTGTAGTGTGTGTGAGAAATAGCATCATGACTAGGTGGGTAAAGGGTAAACTCGGGTTTAGGTGATGGTGGGTAAAGGATGAGTTCAGCTTGGCATTGAGTTTGTTTTTTGTGTGAAGGTGGGTAGAGAATTAGAGGGTTCTTAGGATGTTCCACAAGGTATGTATGAGGTCCATTGATCAAGGGGGATCTAATGGACACTTGTGCATTCATAACCTCAGTTGTCTTGGTTTGATGTATCTCTAATGAAGGGAAATCAAAAGCCACCTTTTTATCTAAGGAAGGCACATTACTATTGTTTTCATTTTCTTGCACCATGATATTCTTCCTAGGAGGAGAGTTTTTAGGAGAACGACAAACCAAATGTTCTTGACATTCAAAGGTTGGTTCTTCTGAAAGGAATTCATTGCAAGTAGGGGAATGATCAATGGTGGAATGCTCTTGCTCAAGAAGGGTTTTTCTAGATAAAGGGGGATAATTAAGATCTTTAGGACCGTCATCGATTGTGTTTTCTAACAACAAAATATCCTCTTCACAACTATGAGAGATACTAGGAGAAGAACAAATTTTTAGTGTCATGATTACCAATGGTTGTATTGTTTTGTTTAAGAAGAATTTTGTGAGGTGAAGGGGGACAACTAAGATTCTCATGAGCTTCACAAAATAGGTTTTCTAACATCAAAGTATCGTCTTCACAACAAGGAGAGATACTAGGAGAAAAAGAAATTGTCGTGTCATGGTCATCTAAGGTTGTGTTATGTTGCTTGTGAATTTTTTGTCCAGTAAGAGAGGTAAAAGGAGAGAAACAACTAGGATTCTCAAAACTCTCATTAATTGATTATTTTACTAAAATATCTTTGTTACCAAGAGGAGAGATATTATGTGAAGAACAAGTATGATTGTTAGGAATGGCCCAAGTTGTAGTCTCTTTCACTTAAAAACTCTCATAGGGAGGGGATAGGAAATGTTTCTTAACATGTCTACATATGTAAGGTACTAATATTGTTTGAATAAGAATGAAAAGAAAATGTAACCATTTCATTCCATGTCTCAGCAATATGAACAATGTATATGCAAAGATACAAAACACTCTTATCCAATGTATGCAATAGCTTATGAATGTAAACAATGTATACACAAGAATGAAAAGTACTTTTACCAAACTAATGCAAAGCTTTATGAATAGAAATATTGTATATGCAAAGTGAAAAGTACTTTTATCAATGTTATGCAAAATTTCAGAAATGTGAGCATGTTTAGATCTAATTATGCTTGTAATTGAGATGATTTGAAAAATGACTACTCTAAATTGATGTTTTTGAGCTAGATACATAAAAAAAATGATCCCGAAACTTTTCAGACTTATAGTATATGATACTAGGAGGCTTAGGAAGCATAAAAATGAGGTTTTTGACACTGTTACAAATAGTGAAAAATCAGGATAGGGACTAAGTCGCACAAACTGGCGACTTAGTCCTAGTAAGGAATTTTTTTAGAATTTTCAAGAATTTCCTATGGATTTAAATGATTTATGTACTATATGATGTAGACTTAACATGTAAATACATTTTTTCAATGATATACAATGATCGGAGATGCAAAAATGCAAACTATATGCACTTTTACTAATTTGCAAAAATTTGAAACCCTAGATGCAAATTATTAAGCAATGCAAATCTTAATGCAAGGATAATATGAGCTAGATCTAGGATTATGAGGGACTCCAAAATAGAAAAGAAGGTATTCTAAAAGCGGGTTCACCAAAATGTAAACAATGGTTTTGAAAAACCAAATGCTTTCTTGCACTTTTGGGGTTTTTCACCTAAAAGGAGAGAGATGGGCCAAAATTCTAGTGTCTACACTCATTATTAATGTAATGAGGGATGAAATGTGTCTAAATGTAATTTCCTAAGTACAATAAACTGAAAAATAAAGATGATTATTAATGTAAAACCTAATAAATACAAAGTGTTGTAAAACACATTGTGATATGCAAACATGGCCTAGAAATGCAAATAAAACCAAATAGAAAGTTGTGAGAGAAAATGTGTGCACCTAAAAGTGTGTTGTAGACTTGAAGCAACTCTGAAATTCTAATTTTTAATCCTGACGAGACACTTGTGCCAAACTGGGCGACTTAGTTCACTTTTAGAGAAATTCTGGAAAACTGCACCAAAGCTCGTTTCAGCTAAATGGGTATCCAAATCTATAAAAAAAAAATGAAAAACAAGTTCAGTGGGACTAAGTCACCACTAGTGGCGACTTAGTCCACTTCTGAATTTCTAAACATTCGGAAGTGAAAATGGAAGCCCTAGGTCTACACTCTGGTTTCCCACAGGTGTTCGCTTCTAAAACTCTAATTTTCAGGCTTGGAGGTGACTTTTAGTAGATATTTTTGGCTTGGTCAACAAGGAGTGGTCTTCAGCATGTCTTCAACCTTATCTTCAATGATCTTCAAACCCTTAAAGTTCCTAAATCTGCAAACACGCAAAGAGAGAAGGAGAAAATGTTGATTGTTAGGGCATGGGGGTTTGCCTTGGTCAAACCCCTTTCTAGGTAATTAAACCAAAATGAAGAAACAAAGTAATGAAGCATGAAACAATGGAGTTAGTACCTTTCCATGGAGATAGATCTTGAATTTCTGTAGCAAAAGTTGAAGAATTTACCCTTGAATGTCTTAGGAAGCTATCTTAATGTCTTGCAATGATAAAACCCTAGCTTGCTTGACTTGAGAACTTGATGAGTAATGAATGATAAAGAGTTATTACTTAAGATGAGTTAGGAGATGGAGAAATGAGGGGAAAAACCCTTATTTATACACAATTATGCCTTAATTCTCAAAAATACCTCATCATAGGTTGACCTTAGGTCTTAAAGAATAAAAACCTGAAAGAAATTTGAATTAATTTTGATTTTTGTGCCACATGGGACTAAGTCGCCCAAGGTGGCGACTTAGTCCACCTGGGAAATTTTGAATGGATGTCGGAGATTAAGATGTATTAAAAGTTGTTTATAGGATTCTTCTTCAACAAGACACTTAATTAAGGCCTATAAGTGCATAAAGGGGCCATTTAAAACATAAGCAAACTGTAAATATTGATGACAAGCCTAGAAAAGTGTGAAAGTTTGTTACAAGACTTTACAACACTTTGATATAGATCTTGGTAAGGTTATTTAGGTGAATTATAACATTATGGTCTTAGAAAAGTGTAAAGATGTGTTACAACACCTTACAACACCTTTACAAGACATCATTAAATGTAATTTATTGAGTTTGCAAGGGTCCAAGACTTAGTGTGGATGTGTAGATACCTCACAACACCAAATCAAGGCCTCATTAAGTCCAATTTGTCATTAATTATTCCCATATCAAGCAAAGTATACACTTTTTGGCGACACACTTCCATGGCTGGTTTGCACTGAAGAGGTGGTTGAAAGGGATGAATTTGGAGATTTTGAGTTCTATTTCAATCGGATCTCAACAACTAAAACATTATTGTAATATGGGCTTGTTAGAGGGAGAAATTGAATTCTGATGGATTTTTATGAACTTCATGTAGGTTTTTTGGCTAGCATTTTAATTCCACCATTTATGTTTTTGTCTTTTGCATACCCAGGCGGTGGGAGAGGTTGTTTGCTTGTTCCTTCCCTTGTGCTATAAAATGGAATTTTGAGACTCTCCTAAGGGGTTCATAATTTTTGCAATAGTTGTTCACCATTGTTGTAAAGAGAACACTTAGAGAATTAGTTTTCAAGGAATTTTAATTTTCATCTAACCTTAGCATTTTGTATCTTTTGAATCAATCAATAGAAAGCAAAACACATCAGATTGTTCCTAGCTTTCCTCTACTATGTGTTTTATTTTTTGTTTATGCTAGTTTTAATGCTCTATTTCATTAATGAATGAATATGATGGTGACAGATTGTTATGAGTTTTAGTGTTTATGGCTTTTAGTATAAGATTGCAGATAATTAAACCATGTCTAATACTCTTTCATTTCTACAATAATTTATATTAGATGTCATACTATGCTTGTTGGTGATGAACCTTTGTAAAGGATTTTAGAAGCTAATAAAATAACCTAGGAGTATCATACTCTGTCAAACCTTAGTGGGTGCTTCCTGAAAAAAGATTTGAATGTTATGCTATGTCCTTACCTAGCCTTAAGCATTTTGTTCTCTTTTCAACAATGAAGGGTTTGTGGTGCCTTTTGTTCAGTTCTTAGGAGTTTATACTTTTTGTTATTTTAGGCAAGATTTGAAATGTTGTAAAAGCTTTGGTGCATCAGCCTAGTTTAGATTTGTTTATGTTCTTTTCTTCTTCCCCCTTTCCTCTCTTAAATAGGAACAAAGAGTTAGCTTCTAAAATCTCAAAGGTTGTCTAGCGGAGCACAATTCATCCCCCACCCATTGAACTTCCCATAAGGATGTTCCCATGAAGCATAAGCTTTAAGGATCAACAATTCTTTTTTCTGGAATGCCCAGTGGAACCTATTTTAATTACCTAACTTGAAGTTAGATGCATGAGGCATAGGCTAGTTACTAGATCACAAACAACCCAAAATATAGGTTTGTTGCCAGCTCCATTAATAACTGTAACCATTGGCCACTTACAAGTTTTGATCCATGCCTCTCAAGCACCCAAAAACTTTGTGGCCTGGAACAACGACAACCTGCTTATTCCTCTCATTCCTCTGATGATGTGGGATTCAATTCATATGAGTGTTTTGAAAGCACTCCCCAAGTTCATCAAGCAGGATTTCAAATCCTCAACGAAGCATCTTCAAGATTTCATCGACATGTGCATGGTTCACAATATCATGCAATAGAATGCAACACTAAAGTTATTGGCATGCTCCTTCAAAGTCAAATCTCAAGACTGGTATAGATCTCTAGCCCCTAACTCTATTGGTACCTGGGATCAGCTTGGAGACTGATTTTTCAAGTGCTTCTCAGAGAAGGGAGATTTCTCATCCATGTTACTTCAGTTGATAGTGATAAAGAGAATGCCACAGGATTTTGTCATAGACTTCAACATCAGATTCCATAAGACCTGGCATAGGATCCCTATTGTTGCTTGACGACCTGCAGATATGGCATTCATTTTCTATTTGGAGGCTTTCAACCCTAACATAGCGGTCATGATCTAGTCGCTTGGGGGTAGCACTCCACCAAATGTATACGATTTGGAAGTAAGAGCTAAAAATAACTTGATTGATGCTAGAAAATCCCTCCTAGACTGCTTATGGCAATGTTCCCAAGGATATCAGCACAACCCCAAGAATAAACTTCTCCCAACACATCTATTGCGCCTCTGCCTTCTATGTATGTGTATCTAAATGGGTAGGCGAGCACCTCCACTTCCTCTTCATTAGCCGCATAAGTAAACGACATGAATAACTTGCTACGAAACTTCTCCAATGAAATTATCAATCTAAAAGCAGCAATAAGAAATGCCCCCAAGACCCCCCTTTCAAGGCTATCAAGGAGGAAGACCGCCATTCCAATATAATCAACATCAAGGAGGTGCAAGAGGGAATAACCAATCACAGTCCTCGAACCAAATTGTTTCGATTCAAACTCCACTGTAAACCATACATTAAAATCCCAACAAAGACCTAGTTGCAGGCCAAAACAACTTGGTGGATGACACAAATTCCTAGTGTTTCCCCTATAATAATGCACACATGCCTTGAAACTGTCTGAGAGGTAATCTACAGTAGAAGATGGTAGAGCAAAGAAAACAAGATGTCTCATTGGACTTACTTGAGTATATGCTTACTAGTCCCTTGCAGTGGAGACTGCTATGATTGATGCTTAGATGCAAGGCATGTTGCTAGAATAAGAGGCAAAGATCGCCCCTGACCATGCACATTTATCTTGGATGGAGGATGAAGATGCAATATTTTCTAATGAAGCTTCAACGTCAAAGGCCCCACAAGTCTAGTCAAACTACAACACCCGCTCCAAGTGGAGGTTCATTGAAGATCATGTACCTCAAGTGCAACAACCTAAAGTAGCTATGAAGAGGACTACTTGCTCACTTACAATCGTTCAACCCTTTCAAAAGTTGAAGGAGGTGTTCCCTTCCAATCTGAAGATACCACCACTCGGATCACTTAATGTGATCAAACAATTGAAGAAGTCTCTTGCCAATGTGTCTTTATGGGATATTTTGGCTATCCTCGAACAAAAATCCTTGTTGTAGGAGGCTTTGTGAGAAGATAGGATAACCCTGCAAATTGATCCAACCCCAAAATGTGAGTGAGAGAAAAGAGAAAAGGCCAGTTCAGGAGCCTCAATCTTTGGGAGTCGTGACATTCATGAACATGAAGGAAAAACTGACAAGGGATGAGGTAAGAAATCCAAAACCCATCCCATTCTTCTTAACCCTCATTGTAGGGGATAAGCTGCTACATAATTCCATGATCAACTTTGGTGCTAGCACCATGGTTATGCCTAAGTTAGTCATAGATTCTTTGAAATTATAATATGAGTCCCTTGATAGAGGAATCATGCAGTTGGATGGAAAGAGAGTCTAGGTTGGTCTAATCAAAAGCCTCCCTCTAACCCTATATTCATGTCCCAACATTGTAGTCACCCAAGAGGTAATCCTAGTCGATATTCCTCCTATTTTTGGAGTGTATTTGTCTAGATATTTTACTGGTAAAATTAGAGAATACATGTCTCTAGATTGGTCTCATCTAATCCTAAGGGCCAAGCACGATGCTAAAATGAAGATACTCTTGGAACCTTTACACTTAGAGCACATAGTAGATGATGTTGTGATGAAATTTGAGGCTACACATATTTCCTTTTCAAAAAATGCTTGTGTAGAGATGCCGAAAGATGAGGAGGCTACTAGAGATAGGAGCCCTGAGGAAGAATTCTTTTTGAATGAATTCATGGAGAGTGATCCTTTTCGTAATTTCCATGCTACTGGTTTGGGGACTTATGTGATATATGATGAGGACCAAGTCCTTCCCCAAGTGACTAAAATTCAAGAGGCCCAACATGAAAGCCTTGATGATGAACCGGGTCTATAGATACTGCACTTTGATGGTATAAGATGTAAAGTTAGTTCAAGAGCAAACATTCACCTAGTGTCCCCCATCGAAGTGGAAACTCTCGAAGTCTTTAATTTCCCTGCACAAATAATGAAGCCTAGTATGAAGGCTAAGTCCATTGTTTGAGTTTGGAGTAACACATGGTGATCAAGAGGGTGAAGGTCTTCAAAGATTTAGAATTGGTGATCAAACAGGTTAGAGGAATATCAGCTACAAAGAATGTGCGGATGTGATCCTATCACCATAAAGTGTGGGAAATAGTTGAAGGATTTGAAGCCTTAAATGTCCAAGTAGTTTCGAGATCTCAAAATGTTGCAACAGTTAGAAAGGTCATGGTTGGTTCTCAGTTTGACCCAATCATAGACCTATTATTGAACAAGAATGCATTGCAAGTGGTTGTGAGGCCTGCTATCCTCAATAATGATCAAAATTGTCAATTCTTCGAGAGTGATGCCTAGATCACCATGTTTATTCAACATTTTGGTGAATTTGTAGAACTAAAACCTAGGATTGAAGAGGCTTATGGAGATCACGTTATCCAACTCAAAACCAACAAGAGGAGATTCATTGCAAATAAAGGTGATTACTCTAATCTAGACATTGGAGGTGGCGGGAAGCTGAAGGTAGGGAAATATGTTCCCCAAAGGGACAAAGAAAGGCTAATTTCCTTCTACAATGAGTATGATAGGGTCATGGCATGGACCTAGGATGACCTAAGGGGTTATGACCCTAGTGTGATCCAACACACAATTGATCTAGTCAAAGGAGCTAAATTGATCCACCAAAAGCAAAGACCAATTAATTTGAAGGTAGAATCCCTCATGGCCCAAGAGTTGAAAAGGTTTATTGAGTCCAGGATTATATATCCAATTAAGCACTCTACTTAGGTATCCAACTTGGTCCCTATACAAAAGAAGAATGGTGGAATTTGGCTTTTTGTGGATTTTAGAGATTTGAATAAAGTGTCTCTAAAGGACCACTACCCTCTTCCTTCAATGGAACAAATTCTTCAAACTGTGGCAGGGTCAAAATATTTTTTCTTGCTTGACTATTTCTCTGGATATAATCAAGTGAGTGTCAAAGAAGAGGACAAGCATAAAAATATGTTCACCACTAAGTGGGGGACATTTTCTTATGCCAAGATGCCTTTTGGCTTACCAAATTTCAAAGCCACCTTCAATGAGCAATGAAGGTTTCTTTCAAGGATTTCATCACTTTGATCAACCTTATCTATTTAGATGACCTGACAGTGTTCTCGAAGTCTAAGGGTGATCATTTTGATAATCTAAAGAAGGTTTTCTAGAGGTGCCAAGAGTTTGGGATCTCTTTGAATCCTAAGAAATGCATTTTTCAGAGTTCTGCAAGGAAATTTACCTGGGTACGTGGTCTCCAAGGAAGGAATTTCCATAGACCTCAAAAGGGTGAAAGCTCTCAAGGAGTTTCCCCTACCAGTAAAAAAGAAAGGAGTCCAATCCTTCTTGGGTAAAATAAATTTCGTCAGCAAATTTATCTCTTACTTTACTGGGTTGGTAAGGCTTATCACCCTTATGCTAAAGAAAGACAACTTTCAAATGGACTCCAAGGGTAGAGATACTTTTAAAAAATCAAGGAATCCATTTCCTCGACTCTGGTGTTAGTCAACCTGGACATTTCTAAAAATTTCATTATGTATGTCTATGGAAGGACGACCATTGGTGGAACAAATGCTACAAAACATGCCATGAAAAATGGAATTGCAAGCTTTAGTAGCAAGTACATTCATCAAGCAGATGCAAACCCAAACTCTTAAGAGGAAGCCCCCAACTTCTTAAGGAGCTCAAGGCTCATCAGGTTTTGTGAGCCAAGGATCCATTTCAACCGATGTACCTCCCATGAAGAAACCAGGAGGACGAAGTTCAGACTTGGGAAATGTCTAGGGAGATGAAGAAGATGGTGTGACCATCATCGTGCAACCACCAACAGTCTTCATGACATAGGTAAGGTCCCCTCCCTCTATCTTTATTCTTCTCAGTCTTTGGTTCCTCATGTTTCTCTTTCATTCCCTCTTCCATTTGTGTCTGTGATCGCTACTATGGCCTCCATTGTACAATCTATCCCTTCCACACTTGCTTCTGTGGCTGCCACTATAACTTCCACCATTTCATAGCCTCTGGTCCCAAACCCTGCAATTACATCTACCTCTGTGCTCAACACCTTGTTTTCTTTATCAACAATATAGGCCCCCATTTTCGATCCACCTATCATGCAAGTATCCTCACCCTCATCTTGCACTATACCAATGAAACTTTCATCCACTGATATACCTTTAACCTCTATGAGCACCCCATGCCCTACACAAGTATTGCAAGGCATCCCACCTTTCTTGCTTGTAACCCTAAGATTTTCAATGCATTCCCCATCAAGAGAATGACCATGGGCATCCCTTGTTCCTATTCCTTTTGGTCTCCCCGTCGGCATCCTAATTGTTAGACAATGCATTTCATCTCCCTTGGAGTACCAAACCTGGATGGACATAGGGAAGAAGGCTCGGGAGGACATGAAGCAAAAGAGGAATGAAAAAGAACCACTAGCTCTAGTTGCCTCAAAGATGGAAACAAATTTTGATGAGAAAAAATATACTCTAATGATTGCATCCATGAATCCCCTAGTCTCCAATCCTAAGGTCTAGATGTAATATAGAGACTACGATATCTAGGAGGTAGGCCTCAACCTCTGTGGCAACCATCCACACAACAAGCTAGGTCTCATGGAAGAAAAGTAGAAGGTAGTAACAACTGAATACCTAAAATAGGAGTGAAAAATGGAGCTAAAAAGTGTTAAGGCCATTAAAATATCTATTGCCGGGTAGGGATGTAGTATATTGTTTGGAACGGACATTAAAATATTGCCAATTATTTACCAGGGAGGGTTATATCTATTGCCGGGCATAGAGATGTGGCAATAACATGCCCACTTTGCAAAATTTGCAAGAACAGGAACAATGGATAATAAGTTGCATCTATAACATGGGTAGCAGGATTCATCTCAAGTGACTGAACGGAGAGAAAGGGATCCCTCCTCGGTACGGATAGTCTGTACAACGGATTAGCAATCCACCGCCCATAGAATTGTAGGGGCCCCTCTTCTCCATAGTCTTTTAATTGGAATGTCAGATCATGAATATGTAGTACGAATTTTGGGACGTGTAAGATATGGGGATGAGATATTTTGAAAGGTCAGATTACAATTCTTGAACGTGGAAACCAAGGATGGAACGAAGGATGAAGGAAGCAACCAATACTCATCTTACCTACCCAACCTTACCTACCTTAACACCACCTACACTTACAAAAAATACACTTGCACCTACACTTACAAAAAATACACTTGCACCTACACTTACACCTACACTTGCACCTACACAACTATTTATATTGGCAACCATCCACACAACAAGCTAGGTCTCATGGAAGAAAAGTAGAAGGTAGTAACAACTGAATACCTAAAATAGGAGTGAAAAATGGAGCTAAAAAGTGTTAAGGCCACAGTGGATAGGCTAAAGGCATAAATCAGGGGGAAGGATGCAAATATCGCTCGTCTAAGGGAAGAGCAAAAATACAAGACTTTGGTGGCCCTATAGGAAGAATAGAAAGAGAAGGCTAATATCCAAGACAAGATAAGTGGCACATTAGCCAGGATCAATACAGAGTAGAAAGAGGAGGATCTAAAGTCTAAGCTACAAGCTAAGGAACGGTAAATGCAACAAGCACACAAAGAGCTATTTGATGCTAATAGTTGGGAGGAGAAATTGCATCAGAACATGTTAAAGGAGAATGAAGGATTCCGAAAGGGACTGGTTGATGCCCAATCTCTAGTTTCAAATGAAAAGAATGCAAAGGAGTTGGCTAAGAAGCTACTCCATGAGAAGATGGAAGAGCTGGAAAAGGTCCAATAGGAGCTCTTTGATTCTTTAGAGATACAAGTGCATAACTAGTAAGGGCTCCAGAAAAAGGAAACTCAATTCCAAGCTAAGATTCACGAGGCTTAGGTATTGATGGATTCAGAGAAGCAGGTGAAAGAGTCCGCAGAGTCCACCTTGCAAACATAAGAGCAAGAGTTGGTGCAATTGCGACTTGAAAATTTAAATTCTTTAGATATGATTCATAAATTGTAGGAGGAAATCAAATATAAGAATTTGCAAATCCAACAATTGCAAGGAATGGTGACAATTCCAGGGCAACAAACTGAGTCTCTCCCATTGCTGCAAAGATTATACTTATCTTATTGGGAGAAACTAAAGGATCTGGTACCATCCCTGCAACTGCCTCTAAAATTCATCACGGATGCACAAGAACTGAGTGCAAAAGTTAGCCCCATTGTAGAAGAAATTTTTCAATCTATCACTCCCATAGTAAGAGAATCAGAGCTTTTAATAGTCAAGCTACACAAGGTAGTGGACAATACCCTAGCATCTATGGAGATCGAAGATAGAAGAGTGGCCCAAAAAAGGCCAACAAATTCATCAATTACACTAAAGCAGCTCGAAGGGGTAAAGAATGTCACCACGTCTTGGAACTCAAGGTGAATGAAATGAGAGGGGATTTTGAGGGGTTAGTCTAGTTGGAACTTCCATCTCCTTTCCTACCCAACAAAACAATTTTGGTTGAGGACCCTCATTAAGTAGTTACTATAGGACAAACAACAGGATCAGTCAATTTTTCAAGCCCTAAGTCCATCACCAAGCGTTGAGGATATTGAGAATATTTTACATCCTCTCACACAACTCAACTTCCATATGGGGACCACACGAATGACATTGAGTGATATCTCTTTCAAAGAGATAATCGATGTGGACCAAGCATTTAAGGACTTGTAGGCACTAGTACAACCTTCAGAGGTGGATTAGGAACCTATGCAATATGTGCTCCCTAAGCTTTAAGGTCGTGCATTTCTCTTTCACCTTCCATTTTTTGATGCGGAACTAGAAGTTTCTTGGTTCGTGCCTTCGCAGGAAGAGGCCCCGGGAAGTCGCCAAGACTATAAAGAAAATTTCATACAGCTTGTTACCAATTATTTCATCAAAATTCTTTACCTTGCAATTTATTTCATGCTTTGTGATGCCTTGTGGCCTTTTTCTTTTGTTCTAGATTATTTCTAAGTGAACCTACAAAATTCATATGTTCTTTGTAAAGCACCTCATCGGAACGTGCCACATGTCAGCATGGCATGGGTTCAAGCAAGGTCATATCCTCTTTCTCTTGTGGAGTTGTGTGAAGCTGCCATGTGGTAGCCCTACACAATCTTTATAAAGGCTTTATTCTTTGAAGTGGCTAAAGGTGAAAGGTGCCACATGTCGACATCGTAGAATTTCTTGAAGGAATCTCGAAGGAAGGCCTTGGAAAATCCTACCTGCATGCCACATATTTGGCACACATATTTCTTATAAGGGAAAAGTGAAGGGAGTCAGAGGAGCGTTGGGAGGTGCCACATTGGTGCAGGAGCACCCATTTTATTTCATCAAAATTTGATCAAGGTGACATGGTGGTAGGTTTTCTAGGAGTTTTGGTCTCAAGTTGTTTCAATAAGGTCTCTACTTGACCATTTGAATGAGTCTAGAAGTCTAATTTTGTAAAAGCAATGCAATATTGTCAAAATGATGCATAAAGATGCAAATATGTAATTAAGGGTTTTGAGTGTGAGGTATTTGATTTTGGTAAATAAGGTCATATTAGACCATTTTAGGTGTGTTGAGTCATTTTAGTGGTCCTTAGAAGGTTTGGGGTTCAAAATTGGGAAAAATGACAAAGTTGTCAAAAAATTGCCAAAGTTGTAATTGTAAAAATGCAATTTTTAGGTAGACCAACAGTCAAGTGGGAATATCAAAGGTAGTTAGTCAGTTTTGGAGGGAGTTTTATGAGTGAAATGTTTAAATATATTTCATTCTTCATGGTATAGGTTGGTTGAAATATTTTGAAGAGAATTCAATAAGAAAAGTTCCTAATTTTGCTTCAAATTCTATATTTTCACTATAATTCTGCAATACCAGTTAATTGTACGATTCCGTATAGTAACAAATCATTCCAAAAGTTGGTGAAAATTGTAGAGGAGTGTGTAACTTGTGTTTTTCACCTAGTTTGAGTCTTTGAAATAGTTGTTGAGGCTTATAATCTTCATTTTCTTGTGACAGACCATGCATACCTTGTTTAAGGGTTCTGAAGTCTTAAAGATGTTTTGATCCCATTCCACAAACTGTGTTCTCTGTGTCTCTATGCAATGGGCATATTATGATAGAAATGGGATGGTAGTGAGTAAAGAAGGTTTTGTATGATGAGTGTTTGGGGTGAAATGTGACTGTCTTGAGGGAAGATTGGTGAAATTGAGAATGAAAATGGAGGTTTTATGAGTGATTATGTTAAAGGAGTGTGAGAAGAAGCTATGTGAGGGTAAATTGAGTGAAGGAAGATATTTTTAAAAGTGTTGGAGGCAGAGAAAAGTCAGTAGGAGGATTGAAACCCTAAGTTTGAGAAAACCCTACCCATTTCAAGTGTAAAATGAGGGTTTGGTTGAACGATGTCTAGGTGAGGTTGTATGTTTCTAAAAATTGTAAGTTTGGGTCTTTGGTAACCTGATAAAAAGGTTTGGGTGGTTATACAAGACTGGTTGCAAATATTCAGAGTACTTACTTTGAAAAATAGGCCTAATTAACCTACTAGGATAGCGTTGCAACAGGGTTTTGAGAGAGTTGGTAAAAGGGAACCTGGATTGGTTTTGTAATATGTTAAAGGTGGCCATGAAGGGTGTTCAAAACTAACAAGAGATTGGTTGTGGTGAGAAAATCTGAGAAGGAAAATTGGATAAATCGGGTCTACAAACCTAGTTGGCAAGGCAGAGTCATATGGTGAAAGGAGTATTGTAAGGGTTTTGAGGATCAGTTGGTGATTAATCTAGCTTTTTTTGTGTTTTTTAGGTGAAAGACATCCTATCCCTGCATTAGTTGGTATCAAAGCACAAGGAAGAGGTTTTTGAAGATTGAAAGTTGTTGGTTGAAGAGAAGAAAGTAGGAAGTTGAATAGTCAAATTGACAAGATGCCTCCAAAGAAAGATAATGTAGTGAGAAAGATGCAATAGATGGAAGAAAAGATGGAAAGGGAGATGAGAAATATGCAAGAATTTCAAAATATATTTGCAGTGGGGTTGGAAGATGTTGAGACATGACAAAAGAGAGGAATGGTTGTGAGTGAGGATAGTGAAATTGAAGATGAAGAAGATGAAGACTTTGAAGATGTTCAAGAAGAGTTAGATGTTGAAGAACAGAAGATGGAAAGGCTTTTGAAGGTAGTAAAAGTTGAATTACCAATGTATGATGGTACTTTAGATGAAGAAGTTTTGTTAGATTAAATTTCTACTTTAGACAATTTCTTTCAATGTGAAGAAGTTTTTGATGCTGAAAAAGTGAAGATAGCCAAGACTAAATTGAAGGGGCATGCTTTAGTTTGGTGGGATTATGAACAAGCAGAGAGGAGAAGAAGAGGTAAGTCAAACATTTTTTCATGGGATAGGATGGTAGCAAAGTTAAAGGGAATTTTTTTGCCAAAATATTATGCCATTCAGATGTCAAAGAAACTTCAAGATTTAAAGCAAAGAGAGATGGATGTGAAAACCTACACTAATGAGTTTTATAAATTGGGCATAAAGGCAGGACATGTAGTAGATGATGTTGAGAAAATGACCAACTACCTTATTGGGTTGAGATTTAATATCCAAGATGAGATAAGTTTGCTTAATCCAAAAACAATTGAAGAATGCTATCAGATGGCAATAAGAGCAAAAGAAAAGGTTAAAAGGAGACAAGAAAAATTAACAAGAGGAATGGGCAGCACTTCAAGAGGTAGAGGCACATTTACTTCTTCAAGACAAAGCAATGAAAGTCAAGGTGATGCACAAAGAGGACAAGAACCAATTGCATATTTCAGAGGTGGATTTAAGGGATCAAGAGGAAAATTTGGAGGTAGGAATCCTAACATGTTTGCAGGAAGGTATTATAAATGTAATGAGTATGGTCACCTTGCTTGGAAATGTCCAAAAAACCTTGGTGCTTCATCAAGTGGTGGAGAAAGGAAGAATGAAAGGAGAGCTCAGATTGTACAAGAGGATGAATGTGAAAGTTCAAGTTCAACTACTTTACATGCTACACTTGAGGTTGGAGAAAGTCTTATGGTAAGAATAACTTTGTTTCAAGCATCCAGGGAGATGGAGATGGCTCAAAGAAGGCAATTGTTCAAAAAAACTTGCAAGTGCAAAGGTAAGGTGTGTAAAATTGTGATTGATTCGGGGTATACAAATAACATTGTTTCTTGTGAAATGGTTGACAAGTTGCAGTTAGAGAGGATCCCTCTTGAAAAGCCATATCATGCTTCATGGGTGAGTGATGATCAATCAATTCTTGTTAAGGAGAAAGCATTAGTTGAATTTCAAATTGGTGCATATAGGGATAAAGTGGTTTGTGATATCTTACCAATGAGTTGTTGCCATTTACTCCTTGGAAGACCATGGCAATTTGATAGGCACTCTATTTATGATGGGAGAGCTAACACATATAAGATTTTGAAGGATGGTGTCAATTTTATGCTAACTACATTGCAGGAGAGTGAGAAAGAAAAAAACAAGGCAGCTAACATTATTAACATTGGAAAGAAAGAGTTTGAAAGGTGTGTAGGGGATGAGCAAAGTGCATTTGCAGCCACTTCAAGGAGAGAGAATGAGAAGTCAGTGAATATGCAGGCTACCACAGTCATGGGAAACAATAAAGAAGGTGAAAGCAAGATGAAGAGGAATGATTTTGAGAAAGGCAAAGGTGAAAAGACAGAAGGTAAGTTGAAAAAACAAGATGGAATAGAGGTTGGGGCACTATTTTTTCCAATAGTTGATGAACATGTTGCAGGGAAATCAAAAGTTGAAAGTATAGAGGTAAAAATGTCTGTCAGGGCAAAGATTAAAGAGAAAGGAAATTTGAATGCAAAAGTGCAAGGGAAAGTGAAGGTGAATCAAGAGCAAGAGGATAGATTCAAGTGTGAAGACAGAGGCAAGAAAGAAGCAAGTGAGCTCAAGATGGAGAAGAGTGTATTTGCAGGTGATAAGGTAAGCAATAGGACAGTCATGAGAAGAGGGATAGTTAAGAGAAGTTTGATAGGGAAATCAAGACAAAAGAAAGAAAAGTTTGTTGATGAGCAGTTTGGTTTCAGAGGTGATGTTGAAAGAAAGCAGTGCAAGGCCTAGAGGAAGAGAAAAAGAGAAAGTAATGAGCAAGGAAAGGTAGAAGACCAGTTTGATCAGTTTAAATTTCCTTTCCAAGAGACTTGGAAAGCTTTTAATGGCGGTTGTATGGTGTAGGAGCACCCATTTTCTTTCATCAAAATTTGATCAAGGTGACATGGTGTTAGGTTGTCTAGGAGTTTTGGTCTCAAGTTGTGCCAATAAGGTCTCTACTTGACCATTTGAATGAGTTTAGAAGTCTAATTTTGTAAAAGCAGTGCAATATTTTCAAAATGATGCATAAAGATGCAAATATGTAATTAAGGTTTTTGGGTGAGAGGTCTTTGATTTTGGTAATGAATTGTAGATTTTTGGCACCCTAGGACTCTCTAACTCTTCTAGGGTTTTTCACCTAAAAGGAGAGAGGTAGGCCAAAAATGCTAGCTAGGTTCACTCAAATTATGCAATGTATGATGTTATTTAGACTAAATGGAATGATCTAAATGCAACTAAGCTAAGAAATTGATTGATTATGAATGTGAAACCTAAGAAACAAGTGATGTTTGAAAACACATTGTGTAATACAAAATCACCCAAAACGAATAGAAAACTGCAACAGAAATGAATCAAACTGAAAATGTGCACCTAGAATGTGGATGAAGACTGGAAATGGATTCTAGAATGCAACTGATGCTGATTTTCAGGCCTAGTGGGACTCATTCACCATTTTGGGAAAATCAGTCCCAGTTCTGCAAAACTGAGCTGAAACCCATTTCTAACAAAAGGGTATCTAAAAATGCAAAAAACACAAAACTGACCTTGGAGTGGGACTCATTCACCACATATGGTGAATGATTCCACTTTTGAATTTCTAAATTTTCAAGAGTAGGATCCGGAACTTCCGATCTGCACTTTGACTTCCTACAGGTGTCTGCTTCTGAAACTCTGATTTACGGGTTTGAAAATGAGTTTTTGTTGATATTTTGACTTTTTGAATGAGGAGAAGACTTGAGAAACTTTGTAACTTGATCTTCAAAGATCTCCAAGCTTCGAAGATTCCTAAATCTACAAACACACAAAGCAAGAGAGGGAAAAGTTGGATGTTAGGGCATGGGGGTTTTCCTTGGTCAAACCCCTTTTAGGTAATTAAACCAAAACGATGAAATAATGGAATGAAACATGAAATAATGGAATTGATTACCTTTCCAAGATGTTTGATCTTGAAAATATGCAGCAAAACATGAAGGATCTGCCCTTGAATGTCTTTAAAGGCTTTCTTGATGACTTGCAATGATGAAGCCCTAAGTTGCTTGACTTGAGATGAAAGATTCGTGGATGAATAATGAAGAATGGATGTGAATTGAGTTAATGGATGTGAAAATGAGTTTAGAGAGGTGATTTTATAGGAAATCCACCCTATTCACTCGTTAATACCTCATCACAGGCCAACATGAAGCAATATTAAACTTAAATTTCACTTTTTTCCCACTCAAAAGTCAAAATTGGGCCAAATGGGACTCATTTTCCACCCCCAATGAATGGGTCCCACAAGGGCCAATTTGACAGCTAGGAAGCTAGGGGATAGGGAAATAAGGTTTAAAATGCAACATTGTCGGGTATTTGATCAATTTAGGCCTCGGGATGCACAATATGGGTTAATATGGGACTATTAGTGATTATGTGAATGTCAAATAGGGCTTGGGACACATAAATCAATGTGAAAGTGTGATTAAATACACTTTACAACACTAAAATGAGGTCCACATAGCCTAGGAAGGCACAAGAACCAATGTGAATGTGTGAGACACATTACAACACTAGTTTAGCAATAAGTTTATTTTACAAGCCTTCTAGATTGACATGATAATGTTATTAAACACATTTAATAATGTTGTATTAAGGAGAAATAGGTTCATTAAGTCTAGAAAAGCGTGAAAGCATCTTACAACACTTCACAACACCTTTACAGGATGCTGATAAAAGCATATTATTCAGTTTGCAAGGGTCCAAGACCTAGTGTGGATGCATAAAATGCCTCACAACACTAGATTAAGACCTCATTAAGTGCATTTATCATGAATTATTCCCATGTCAAGCAAAGGATACTTTTTTCTACGATGCAGGTAAATAAGGTCATATTAGACCATTATAGGTTGTGTTGAGTCATTTTAGTGGTCCTTAGAAGGTTTGGGGTTCAAAATTGGGAAAAATGACAATTGTCAAAAAATTGCCAAAGTTGTAATTGTAAAAATGCAATTTTAGGTAGACCAATGGTCAAGTAGGAATGTGAAAGGAAGTTAGTTGGTTTTGGAGGGAGTTTTATAAGTCAATTTTTTAAATAGATGTCATTCTTCGTGGTACAGGTTGGTTGAAATATTTTGAAGAGAATTCAATAAGAAAAGTTCCTGATTTTGCTTCAAATTTAGTATTTTCACTGTAATTTTGTAATACCAGTTAATTGTACAATTTCGTACAGTAACAAATCATTCCAAAAGTTGGTGAACAATTTAGAGGAGTGTGTAACTTGTGTTTTGCACCTAGTTTGAGTCTGTGAAATACTTGTTGACGCTTATAATCTTCATTTTCCTGTGACAGACCGTGCATACCCTGTTTAAGGGTTCTGAAGTCTTAAAGATGTTTTAAGCCCATTCCACAAACTGTGTTCTCTGTGTCTTTGTGGAATGGGAATACTATAATAGAAATAGGATGGTAGTGAGTAGAGAAGATTCTGTATGATGAGTATTTGGGGTGAAACATGATTGTCCTAAGGGAAGATTGGTGAATGAAAAACAATGAGAAGGAAAATTGGATAAACCGGGTCTGCAGACCTAGTTAGCAAGGTAGGGTCATATGATGAAAGAAGTATTGTAAGGGTTTTGAGGATCAGTTTGGTGATTAATCTAACTTGTTTTTGTGTTGTTTAGGTGAAATACATCATATCCCTGCATCACACATGTTAGCTGCACAGAAGACTAAGCATGTTTTGAACTCGAGAGGTTATGGAAAGCATGTTATTGGTTATTTCAAAAGCGGAAGGGTGTCAGAGGATGCCACGTATCAAAGCTAAAAAATGTGAATGTCATTTCCACTTGAAATATCACTCGTCTAAGAGGTTGCAGAAATTTCCATGATGCTCCATGTTTAGTGTATCATATTTTGGCTATCATGAGGGTTTTGATTAGGCATGGTACCTAATTATTCTTAAAGTTTTGTCAAAGGGCATTCATTTTATAATTGGTTGGTATCTGGCATGGTTGAAAGGGATGAATTAGGATATTTTTAGTTTCATTTCAATCGGATCTCACCAACTGAAACATTATTACAATATGGGCCTGTTAAAGGGAGAAATTAATTTCCATCAATATTTTGTGAACTTCCTGTAGGTTCTCTAGCAAACAATTTACTACCACTGTTTATGTTTTTCTTTTGCGTACCTAGGTGGTAGGAGAGGTTTTTTGCTTGTTGCTCCCCTTGTGCTATAAAAGGGAATTCCAAGAATCTCCCAAGGGTTTCATGATTTTTTGCAGTAGTTGTTTCGCCATTGTTGTAAAGATAACACTCAGAAAATCAACTTTCAGCAAATTTTCATTTTCATCTGACCCTAGCATTTTATATATTTTCAATTAATCAATAGAAAGCATCACACATCAAATTGTTCCCAGCTTACCTCTATTGTTTGTTTTATTTTCTATTTATGCTAACTTTAATGCTTTGTGTCATTCATGAAGGAATATGATCTTGGTGACTGATTGTTGAGTTTTAGCGTTTATGGCTTTTAGTATAAGATTACAGATAATTTAACTATGTCTTTTACTCTTTCATTTCAATAATAGTTTATGCTAGATGTTATATTATGCTTGTTAGTGATCAACCTTTGTAAAGGATTTAAGAAGCTAACAAAATAACCCAAGAGTATCATAATTTTTCGAGCCTTAGTGGGTGCATCCAACAAAAATATTTGAATGCTATGCTTTGTGCTTACCAAGCCTTAAGCATTTCATTCTCTTTTCAACAATGAATGGTTTGTGGCACTTTGTGTTCAATTCTTAGGAGTTTATACTTTTGGTTATTTGAAGTGGGATTTGAAATATTATAAAAGCTTTGGCGCATCACCATAGTTTATATTTTTCTATGTTCATTTATTTTTCCCCCTTTCCTCTCTTAAAAAGAATGAAGATTCAACTTCCAAAATCCTGGACGTTGTCCAATGGAGTGAAATTCACCCCCCATCCACTGAACTTCATGTAAGTCTATTCCCATGAAGTGTAAGCTTTGATTATCAACAATCACTCCATAAGAACTTGCAAAACATAGAAAATATATACAATGATTAGCTTCTATCACATGGGTGAAATATGAAAAAATAACAACTTTACTTTAGGTTAAAATGGGAAAAGGAAAATGGTTATAAATTATGCCTTGATGCAAGAGCATCCTTAGTTGGTGCAATATTGCATCAACCAAAAATATAGGTTGTAGTTCTCTAATTCCAGGCTTAACTTGTGTGTGCCTATTAATGAGTGTTTTAGCACTACACAACATAGATAAAACACAAGTGTTTTGTCTCTCTTGAAAGGTGACTTTCTTCAGATAGAATTCAAAAAATAACCCCAAGGTTTATAAGTGTAGACACTGAAAAATGTCTTAATCGATATCATACATTCAAAACAGATTTACTAACATCATTTCCTCTTTAATCCATCCTCTTTTTTCTTAATTGATTTAATTATCCTAGTTAATTAATTAATTGCATTATTTTCATCTATTGACCTAATTAATTAAATTGGGTTAATTCATCTCTTTTCACACTAACACTTCATCTATTTAAATTAAATAAATCAAAATATTTAATTTAATCTCCTAAGTCATCTTATTTAATTAAATAACCCTATTTATTAAATCATTTAATTTAATCTCTTAAGTTATTTAATTAAATATCATTTCACCCCTCCCCTATTTAGTAAATCATCTAATTTAATAAATATCTCTTAATTCTTCTAATTCCCTAATTGCATAAATTAAACCTTGTTTAATTAGCAATTAAACTAATTTTCCTCTAAGCAAAGAGAATATTCCCATGGAATATTATTTATCCCTTTTGCACAATTAAAACTTTGTTTTAATTTGTAAATTACCTTTTTCCTCACCCAAAAGGAATATTCTCTCTCCTCCAATCAACTCACTTTGCTTCTTGAACAAGCTAAACCTTCAACCTCTTAAGCAAGTTACCTTTGACATGTGTGAGCAGGCCAAAAGTGTGTTTTTTTGAGGCAAGTGTGAGCCCTTGATTAAGTTTCATCATGAATTCTCATCCATTGATTAGAATCCATGATCCATGCCTCTCATCCCTTTCATCTTGAGTCGTTGATTAATATTTTTTATCTCAACCATTCATTCCTCATTTGCTCTCCTATAAATAGGTCATCATTTGAAGACAAATGGATCCATCTTTCAATTGCAAACTTATGTTGTTGAACTTAGTTCCATCTACACTCATCTTTTACTCACTTTTAGCTTGTTTTAGTTAATTTTAGTTGCATAATAGCTTCAAGCTTCCATTAATTACTTTCATGCATCCATCTTAGCTTGTTTATAAATTAGGGTTTTGAATCTTTTAGCTTAGAATTAGATTAGCATTTTTATATCTTGATCATTTAGCATAAAATCATGGTAACTTAGCTTGCATCATGTTCATTTTTAGCATAAACTAGGTTTTCATACATCAATTGTTGGAATCAAAGAACACTGAGAGGGGGGGGAGTGAATCAGTGTTCTGCAATTTTTAACTTTATTAATCTGATCTTCAAAGCACTTATAACATTCAACCAAAAGAAAGATCCATGAACATAAGACAAGCAACAACAACACCATAACACAAGGATTTTTTTACGTGGAAACCCTATTAGGGGAAAAAAATGGTGGAGATCAATCCACAATATGATCTGAGTATACTCAAATAAATGTTTACAAAAGGAATGCACATGCATTCATGCACACTGCCTAGAGCTCACTGCTCAAATACAAAATGAAGACTCACTGTCTTACAAAAAGTTTTGGATTACATCCAGAAGATTTGAACTGAGGAAATAGCATCTACTAATGCTTGATTACAGTTCTAGTTAGGCACATCAAGTGCTTTCCTGACCTTATGTCTAATTCGGCTCTTCTGCTCTGTTTGCTTTAATTTGCATCACAAATCCTTTTTCTACACAAGTGAAAGCGTGCATAATCTCTCTACACTCCTTCTGGCTCTCTCACATTATTCAAAATGATATAAGTGGTCGTTTATATATATCTGCAACTAAATATTTAATCAACCACATGTCGGCTTCAACAAAACACAAAATATTTACAAACTGTTGGTTCAATACACAAATAATTTTCAATGTGCACCAACCAAAGTTGGCCACAACATAGTGAGGACCCAAATCAACATGCTCGAACACAAAAACACTTAAACAATTACTCCTCGAATATTTGCAACATGCTACAATCATCAAGTCGACCTTCTTGTACTGTTAATCAGAAAATCAATCAACCAAATCTTCTAACTTTCACACAAATTGATATGAGGCGCTAAGATTCAAGGATAACATAGATCATAAACCAAGCAACCTTCCCTGAGATCCACAACTCAAGATGATAACAAAGAATTGCATATGAATCAATGAACACAATTCTATCAGATGCTCTGTTCTAGCTTTGGCATTTAATCACAAAACTTCGATCTGACTTCCAGTATGATCAAATGCTGACATGTGGATCGAATCACTGACTAGGGTTTCCATCAATGACAACACCAGATGATATTTGTAGTGTCTCTTTCCAACAATCTCCCCCTTTAGCATTGATGGAAACACTTAGTGAAAAATGACAAAGTGTCAGATCAATACCAACATGAATACACTGCCAACCTTCAAAACTTCAAAAACACAACTCCCCTTGAGATGATTAAGGAATTTTTCACTGTCCCAATTTCCCCCTTTGACATCAATGGAAAACTCAGGAATCTACATACCAAAAATCAAACAAAATTTTAAACTACATATGTACAAACTTGTTTCTACAACTTACACAAACTTGAATATATTTGCAAAATTAGTCTTCAGTAGGCTCAAACTAGTGTCCCAACTCTTTTTGAGACTCTCTAGAATAGTCATGTGACCACAAAACAAGATTGCATCTCTGTTGACTCAAGGTTTTACAGATCACTAACCACCATAACATCTTGTGCTTCCTTCAAAACATTAAGCATTGTTTCCATCTTAGGACCAATTAGTCCTCTAACCTCACAAAATCTTTCAATAATTTTGTCTTCTTCATGCTTCAAACTTTTGATTCTATCAAGCAGGGATATGACTTGACCTTCTTGCTTTACAACAGAAATGGTTAGAGGATCAAATGCTTGAGAGATATCTGCTAACTATTTCTCACATTCCTTCAATTTCTTTTCAGTGTCCTCAGTGAACTTAGACAAAGATAAACATGATTTGTAAATGTTTCCACCTTCAGACAAAGCACTTTGAATATTCTTCACATAGGTAGCTAACAAAGATTTATCATTTGTAATCATTCCCTTCAATCTATTAAACCTTTTAGAATCAAACTACTTTTGAGCCTTATCCATAGCTAACTTCTCAAGTGACTCAAAGTGAGTACTTACAGAAATAACAAGTTTCTTCAGTTGACCGGATGGAGAATCAGATGAATCCTTGACATATGAAGGCATGATCTTCTCCAAAATACCAGATGCAATATTTAACAACTCATTATCTTCAATATGAGATTTCAAAATCTCTTCCCTTGCCTTGGCCTAAGCAAACGATGCTACCTTCAGCTTCTCAATCGAAGAAAGAGTGGCCAAGTTGATAGGACCTTTAATCAATTTAGGATCAAACTCCTCTTGTTTCTCTTCTAAGAACTCCTTCACTACCTTAGTAGTGACTCTTGCTTCCACATGAACCTCCTTTGCTTCAGCTTTCTTCTCGTCAATCACTGATTCTTCCTTGGCTTTAGGAATCTCAACTTCTTCACCAGATGTCTCTTTAGGAGCTTCAGTTTCCATAGGAATTTCAATGTCATGTGTATCTAGAGGATTCAAAGTATCCTCAAATGTATCTTCTTTTCCTTCTTCTTTTACCGAACCATATGGAGCATCTTCAACATGCACTTCTTCAAAAACTACATTGTATCTGTTTTTTAACAGAATTGCCTTAAGGATTTTCTCGGTGTCCTTTGCAACCTCTTCATTTGTCCAATCATCAGCTTGTTCACCCTTGTCTTGCTCTTAAAATCCCTTTTTGCTTCATTTAGAATATTCTTCATCTCTTCTATAGACATCACTAGACACAGATCAACAAGTATTCGTTCTCTCATTTGCTCTTCTTCAGTTCTTACATTCATTCTCCTCATTTATAAAACTTCATATAGCCCTTTAGGCAACTCAAACATTATTTCAATGAGAGTCATATTGAAATTGTTCAAATACTTTATTGTGGCTTCCTCAAGAATTCTTTGACCAACACTATCAAAGCCATCATATCATTCACAAAGTGGTCTAAGATTACCATCCTTAATCAAGGCTTTTTCCACTTCTTCTACAGACATACTTGATTTTTCAGTTTTCATCTTTTTCTTTGCTTTTTGTTCATCGGAGGGCTTGTCCTTAGTGACTTTTGATGCTTTTGAGCCCTTTTTCTTGATTTCTCTTACCTCCTCATCAAATTCAATTTCTTCATCTTCTGAAACAACAACATAGACTCTTGTGCTCTTGTTCTTCTTCCTCTTTCCTTCTCTACCAGATGTCTTGGCTTGATATTTCATAGGACTTGACTTCTTTGCAGGACTGGATGAGAGAGCAGAGCTCCTTGTGGATCTAGTTCTGGCAGAGGAGGCTGCTAGGCTAGAAAACTCAATTCTAGTTGGCTCTCCTACTTGAGCTTTTTCTCTTTTCCTTCTAGCTTCTCTCACAACTTCAACTGATATCCCCATGCTTTCTACAAAAGATTCCACTTATTTTCTTACTTTTTGGATTATCATTGGCTTCTTCAATTGAGCATGAACTTCCATATTCTTTTCTCCAAAGGTGCCAAACCTCTCTTCTGTTGGATCCTGAGGTTTACTTAGCAAGTGTTGAGCATATAGCTCCTAAATGTTTTCCTCAACCTCATAACCCATAGGCATTATCCACATTGTCCTAGGTTATGTAGCTTCCATCAAACATTGATCAATATCAACCATGAAGAAAATTGTATCCTTCTACTTTTGCACAATAGATGTGGGAATCCTTTCCCTGGCTTGCATTTCATTCTGAAAACTCTTGAAATAACCCCAAATAGAATTTTCTAGTTTTACTATCACCAATTCCATACAAGATATCTCTAATCTAAACAGCTACCGGTTTATCACCTTGACAATGCACTTTTCCAACTCCCGGAACTTCATTCATGAAATAGAAAAATAGACATAACAAAAAATTACCATACTTGAAAGAATTCTTCTTATCCTTCTTTATTTCACCAAGATTCTCCATTAGTTGGCTTCAGAGTAACTCATACAAGTCATAATCTGCATTTTCTTTTACCATTTGATATGCTGCATAGATTGTTGTACCAAATATAGAATTGTCCTAGCTAGAGTGATAAATCTTGTACCCAATGACTATAGAAGCAACTTTCACATCCACTTCAATAATATCATCAATTGTCACACCTCTCTTGTTGAACACTGAACCGATTGCATCTATGGCTATTTGATTCTTCACAGCTTTCAATGTGGGCAACCCACCGGATGAATTTAAACAAGTAAAAATCCTTATGGCTTCCTTTGTGATCTTGAAAGGCTGACTTAACCACATAAACTCGGCATTAACTCAACTTAATATATACTGAACCCATTCATTCTCTTCAAACACGGGAAACTTCACAATCTGTGTGAACTTCTTCTCCTCCAAAGTTTTGAATTCAGTTTTTACACAGAAATCCTCTCCCACAATGTGATTGGAGTATAAATTCAACAATTGGGAGCTTCCTTATTCTTCAAAATTTGCATGAATGTATGTCCTAATATCTTCGATATGTAAAACACCATACAGAACGAAAGAAAATGCACCTAAAGGTTATGTCTCAATGGATTTGAATGGGTGTCATTTGAATTTTGGACAGGGCCTATCCTTAATATCCACAACCAATGGAGCAGCCATTTCTTGAATTTTCAAATTCATGAGTTCTTAGATAAATATATTTCGCCGGATTAGGGTTTGATCACTGAATCGCCTTCAGACTTGAATCTTCACCAAATTTTCCATAGTTTGCCTCAAAGCTCTCCAAACTTCTTCTTCTCAAGGTGCAAAGTGACAAATGAAGAATAGAAATGACTTTTTATCATTCACGCACCCAACTTTTTCATTGCAATAAATGTTTTTTCCCTAGGTCTTCCGGATACCCTATTTTCATAGACTGTGAAAGAAAATTCTTCTACGAACCTTCAAGTTTGCATAAATTCCCTTCATAAGAAATCTCAAAACATCTGCACATCACTAATGCAATCATTGCAATTTGCCACATCCGGTTCCAACTACTGAAAGGGGGTTAAAAGATTTTCTTGAGAACTCCCCCTAGCCTAGAGGCCTTAAACTAATTCCTAGAGGAATTACCAGAACCTAGTTCTGGTGTGGAATCATTTCCTACATCAAAAGGATTCTTCTTCACCCATATCTTCTTCATTTGCTTCCTGATCTCATCTATATTAACTTTTCCTTTTCCCTTTTCATCCTTCTGCATTTTTTTCCTTTGATTTACCGGACCCTTTCTGCTTCTACAAAATCTAGCAATGTGACCGTATTTGTTGCAATTGTAGCACACCACATTTCTTTGTCCAAACCAGTTGTTCCATTGATTTTCTCTTGATCTGCATTGGTTAGCAATATGGCCAAATCTATTGCATGTATAACATCTGACATCTCTATTAAAAAATTTTTTTGACATATTTCTCCATTCATTTGACTTATGACCATACTTGTTGCAATTGAAACACTGGCCTGAGAATGATGGACCACTTGGATTGATTTTGCTTCTACATTGAGCTACCACATGACCAAATTTATTGCAAACAAAATAGTAACCATTGAACCTTTGAGCATTAGGTTGTCTTACCAGATACCTTCCATCATTGTTCATCTGATTTCCTTTCCTGAATTTCCTTTGACCAAATCTGGAACTTTCTCCTTTCTCATATCCAAGACCTTGCTTGTCACTTCCAATCCTCTAACTTTTAATCAGTTCATCAAGCTTGGATGAGCTAATCTTGAACTTCTCCTTGAATTCATTTGCAATAGCAAGTTCATCTTTGAGATCAACAATATGTTTTTCAAGCTCTTCATTATTTTTGGATTGTTCCAATTCAAGCTCCAACTGATTAAATCCATCAGTAATTCAACTACATTCTTCAAATTTCTCTTTCAAGGACTAAGCAAGATTATCTTCATTCTTCTTTATATCTTCAATATCCTTGGTCATCCTCATCATAATAGATTTCATCTCATGCTTTAGGACTGCATTATCTCTAGAAAACTTTTTGCATTCTTTTGTCTTTTCCTTCAGGGCTTGACTCAGTTGTTCATCTTCAATGCTTCTACTCTCTTTCTGCTTGATCTGATCATAGAGTTCCCTTCTCTTTTCCCTAGACTTATTGATTTTATCTTTCAATGATTGAATGAATTTCTTAGCATTCATGAGATTTTCTTGCAATTCCTGGACTTTAGATCTTGACTAATCAAGATCATCTATGGCCACCAAAATTTGTTGTTGAAGACTGTTTGAATCCATTGAATTACTTTCCCAGATCTTCCCCAATATTTTAAACTTCTACCGAGGAACCTGGCTCTAATACCAATTGTTGGAATCAAGGAACACTGAGAGGGGGGTGAATCAATGTTCTACAATTTTTAACTTTATTAATATGATATTCAAACAACTTATAACATTCAACCAAAAGAAATATGCATGAACATAAGACAAGCAACAACAACACCATAACACAAGGATTTTTTTACGTGGAAACCCTGTTAGAGGAAAAACCATGGTGGAGGTCAATCCACAATATGATCTGAGTATACTCAAATAAATGTTTACAAAAGGAATGCACATGCATTCAGGCACACTGCCTAAAGCTCACTACTCAAATACAAAATGAAGACTCATTGTCTTACAAAAAGATTTGGATTATATCCAGAATATTTGAACTGAGAAAATAGCATCTACTAATGCCTGATTACAATTCCGATTAAGCACATCAATTGCTTTCTTGACCTTTTGTCTGATTCTGCTCTTCTGCTCTGTCTGCTTTAATTTGCATCAAAAATCATTTTTCTGCACAAGTGAAACTGTGCATAATCGGTCTACACTCCTTCTGACTCTCACACATACATCAACATACTTTGTACATTCTTAAAAATGATATAAATGATTGCTTATATATATCCACAACTAAAGATTTAATCAACCACATGTCGGCTT
Source organism: Sequoia sempervirens (assembly GCA_007258455.2). Lineage (NCBI taxonomy): Eukaryota > Viridiplantae > Streptophyta > Pinopsida > Cupressales > Cupressaceae > Sequoia > Sequoia sempervirens. Next base: position 271,080,833 of record VDFB02270651.1, read on the forward strand.
CAACAAAACACAAAATATTTACAAACTGTCGGCTCAATCCACAAATAATTTTCAATGCACACCAACCAAAGTCAGCCACAACATAGTGAGGACCCAAATCAACATGATCAAACACAAAAACACTTAAACAATTACTCCTCGAATATCCACAACACGCTACAATCATCAAGTCGGCCTTCTTGTACTGTTAATCAAAAAATCAATCAATCGGATCTTCTAAATTTCACACAAATTGATACTGAGGCTCTAAGATTCAAGGATAACATAGATCATACACCAAGCAACCTTCCTTGAGATCCACAACTCAAAATGATAACAGAGAATTGCATATGAATTGATGAAAACAATTTTGTCGGATGCTCTGTTCTAGCTTTGACAGTTAATCACAAAACTTTGATCTAACTTCTGGTATGATCAAATGTTGACGTGTGGATCGAATCACTGACTAGGATTGCCATCAATGACAACACCATATGACATTTTAAATTTCTCTTTCCAACATCAATCACAAGGGTTTCATTTATTTTCTTCAATAGAATCGACTGAAATAGGCTCACTGATCACGGGATTGGGAAAGGGTCATTGTTTAACATCAACATGACACCAATCCACAATAGAATAAGTTTCAATGGATTAGAGTAGGTATTTCAAAATCTTTTTAGTTTAACATGTTAAGTTTTAATGCCTTCCACTTCAATTTACATTGAATGATTTTATTGGGACTGAGGTTTAGTGGCTAAATCACACTTCGATTCTTCATGGATCAAGTGTGGTTAACCCATACTAATCCATTGGTCACATTTTGGCACTAGAAGGAGAGCTTTAATAACTTTGTTTGATGATTTTCTCTTAAAAATTCTGAGTTACAGGTTTCTAGGCTAAAGCAATGCTTTTGGAGGCTCCAACAATGCTATTTTGCAACAAAGTGACACAATTATTCACCAAAGCGACGCTTTTGCAAAAGCGTAACTATAATTGAAAAAAACATCGCTATAATTGAAAAAAGCGTCGCCATAATTGAAAAAAGTGTTACTATAATCGAAAAAAGCGTTGCTATAATGCAAAACCATTGCTATAGTGCAAAACTGTTGCTATAATGCAAAACCATTGCTATATTGATTTAGCGACACTATTGTTTTCTTGCTTTTATAATCTATCTTAAAATGGTCATACGGAGGTCTTTTTCGAAGCTTTTTTTTTTAAATGGGGTATAATTTCATGCTCTACGCAATGGTATAAGTGTTTCTCAATTTTGGTGGAGTTAAATTTTCCATTTTTCATCTAAAGTCAAATTACATTGCAACTTGATCTAGGTTTTAGGGTTTTAATGCTTAATCATTTATCTAACCCTAACATCTTCATGTTTTCTTGATTTAATATAACATTTGGAACATGTATTGTAGGTTTGAAGAGGAGCATGGAGCACTTAATTGAAGAAAAAACATTCTTGTCTTTAAATCTTATAATTGTAACAAGTGTTTTGACACTTTTGGGGCAATTATAACCCATCATATGCTACTTTGGTTTATGTTTTAGGACAACTAAATTTCCATTGGGTTTTAAAACTTACAATATTATGACCAACTATCTTTCAATTGGGCTTAAAAATCATTTTCAAAGTTGTTTAAAACTAAACCCTCACATCATCATTTTACTTTGGGTTTAAAATTGAACAAAACAACTTAACATTTCATTTGGTGCTTAAAACGAACTCATCACTGCTTTGAGGGGTTAAAATTTACAACTGTTTGTTATGTCTTGTGATTTACAACATTGTTAGTGGATGCGTATGCAATTCTCTCGCGCCATTTGGTGATCTTGCTAAACAAAAACATTCCTTAACACTTTGCAAAATCACCTGCATCTTTCATTCTTGGAATAAAACTAAATCCCCTTTGCAAGTGTGAGAAAAATACATAGCGTGTGTTATCTCTTTGTTCGCACGAATAAATATGATCAAACTATGGATGTAATTCCTCGCTATTGTTCACTTTTAGAGGGCCTACCTTGGTGGGAAAAAGTACTCACCCCAAGGGAACGACCCAAGCCGTAACGAGCTAATGCCAAGCTCTTCCAAACCGCCATATAAATGTGTGGTTGCAATGAAAATTGTGATCAATGGGAAGCGATACATGATAGCTCTCCCCCAGTATCTTTATGATGTGTAAAGCCCTTGTTCTAAGGGTTGGGAGGCCTCTTGAGGGAGTTTATCATTGCACCCCCTAAAGTAGAAGCCCTTATTATGAACCCTTGTGTAGAAGCCAAAAATCCTTAATATTTGTTGATGTCAAGAACGGTCATTCTGAAGCTACCCCACATTTGTACTATTCAATTGTAGAAACAAAAATTTCTTTTAATCTTTGTATTTTAAGGATTTATAGATTTGGTGGTACCGAGAAGTGTGTGTCATGGAGGGGAGCTAGTGTCGCCAAATCTCTAACTGTTTGCATTATCTAGTGTTTGGAGAAATCCTAGTGGGGATTCAACAAATATAGTCATTTATAACCTAGGGTTGTAATGATTGTGAGTCAGTTTAACACTTTTCTTGATTTCAAAACGATACAAAAACAAACATTCACTATCATCCTCAAAATTTCAAACACTTTGGTCTAAATATGGACTTCTTGAGTTATCCTTGATATTATTGCTTGTCCTAAGTATTTATCCTTAGAGATTTCTAAATATCTTGACATTAATCTCAAATCAATATTTACCAAAGACAACATAAGAAATTATGGATTTAACCTCATAATTTTCACGAAATGGACATTGTGGAAGTTATGATGTTTTGGACATAAACATCTAGTTTGGAAGCATAATCAAGACAAGTTTTTTTGGTAAAATCAATTCACTTAAGCAAATATAAATTGATAAATTAACAACCCACATTGATGTATGTTCAAACTTTGACTCCCTCAAAACAAGCAAATTGAGATAGAAAACATTGCAAAACATTAAGTCTAAATCATTGAGTTTCACTTTTCCAAAATCATTGGGTCCTATTTCCAAAATCATTTGAGTTATATTTTACCAAAATCATTGAGTCCTTAGGGTTTGATCACTTTAGAGGTATAGCATGTTTCTCACTACCTTGGTCTTGGAAAACAAAGGTTCATTCTAGGTCAACACTGGGTCAAACATTTCATCCATCCTTCATATTTCATCCTTCACTTCACCAAACTTTGCAAACTTTTGAACACACCAACACTTTGTACTTAGACATCAATCAACCCAAACCCCAGCATAGCTACTTTGTATGTGAAATGAATCCTTTTTCATGCATTTGGTTAAGTTAGTTATCATTTTTGAACTAGTTTATCTTGAAGGTCACAAGTCTACCCTAAAGATTTCCAATTTCATAAAAATCCTTTATCCAAACATCAAAACATCAAACTCAAGTCAAAAATGATTTCCCAAAACGTTTGCAAAAATCAATTTCCATATCATCCACCTTTTCATCTTCCATTCACATCATTGGTCCAAATCACCTTAGAGGTTCACTTTTGCAACAAGGTCCAAAAAAAAAAAACTTGGAATATAAACTTGATTCATCCATCATGAGTGGTCTAAATCAACCAAACTATCAAAACCTTACAATACCAATTGATTATCAAAGCTCACATTTATACAATTCACACATGGGATCATTATATCCTACAAACCTCAATGCTACAACAAATGTGAGTATACCCAATCTAAATTTTAGAACACCTTTCCCTATGGTAGATTTAAATCAAAGTCAAAACCTATAAATCTATCAGCCAAATGATCAATACATGAGTCTTCAACAAAACTACATTATCCCATCAAATCAATACATGTCAAATATGAATATACCAAATACAAACTTACCAAACATGAACATATCAAATCCACACTTGGTGAACTATGGGATAGATACGTTTGCAAATCACACCAATGTTGTTCAAAATCCAAACAATATACTAGAAACTCAATGTATTGATCCAAATCAAGGTAACACCATGCAAAATCAAGGTTACCTAAATCAAAGCAATGTGTTTCCCAACCACAAAAATGTTCAATGCCAACCTATAATGCAAAATATAAACATCACCCCAAATCAGAACATGGTCCAAAATCAATTTGTGCATGATCCCATACAAATACCACAAGTGTATATTCCAAATATGCTTGACCAACAACCAAATCCACTACACCAAGGGTATCAAAATCAAAATCAAGATCAAATTATGCAAGATCAAATTGGTAAAATTAGAAAATTCATTGGGTCGTATCACCAAGAAACATCTCCACCCCAAAATCAACACACTCCCCCATTGGTTAAACCATGTCATCAAAACATTGGGTTGTGTTTGCAGCCGCATCAAGAACAACATCTTCAAAATCAACAACCTCAACAACAAGATCAATCACCACATCTCCAAGATGAATCACAACTAGATCAATCACAACAAACACAAGATTCACAAGATAACAACATCATCACCAAATGTGAATTTACACTCCTTTAGAGGAGCCAATTGAATCAGCATTAAACACGTTAGTCCATGCTAAACTTATCAATCTTCCAGAAGCATTAAATGGAAGTGAATCTAGCATCAAGTTCCCATGGGATTATGATAATGCTTATTATTAATGCCATAGCACATAAGATCATGACACATCAGATTGTATCAAACTCAAAGGTCTCATCCAAGACCACCTTGATCAAGACAAAATAATTGTTGAAGACAATGATCAAGATTCAACCATTAATGATGGTAGTGACAATCTCTCCACCATAATTTTTGAAAACAATTATCAAGATCTATCCATCAATGAGCACCTTGAAGATGTTTCTACCACATCCAATGATGAAATCAACATACATCAAGAGTCATTTCTTAATCATGATCAAGACCCATCAACAATATCCAACAACAATCCATTTCAAGAAGCATTAACATCATTTTATCCTATGATTGAAAACATTGACAATATCCCCACCACCATGTTTGAGGATAAAATTCAAGATTCATTTGCCAATGATCATGTTGATAATGTCTCTACATCACCTAATAAGTTAGAGGACATATCTCAAGAATTTATTCCAAATAATGATCAACATTTTTCACCAAAGTCTAGCAATGGTATTTTCCAAGATATATTGGCATCCTTTGACCTCATGGTTGCACATATTGAAGGAATCCTTAATTCAACACTTGATCAAAATCCACTCGAAGATCAAGAAAATATTGAGCCAATACCCATGCCTAATGAAGAACCCTTTATAAGAAATCCATCCTTTGAAATTGACCCATGTCAAGAGCTTGATCTAAAGCATGTTGAAAGAAATTTCAAAATTAATCAAGAGCAAGGATCTATATCTCCAAGATACTACCATGATCCAATGGGTATTTTCCAATCCATACAAGATGTCACAAATAATTATCATATCCATATATCACATACTCCTCGATCTACCCATGAGATTTTTACTCCTAATGGACATGTAGATGATCTTTATCCAAAACAAGAGTCTCATACTCTTGATATCATTACCAAGGAACAAGATTCGCCTACTCTTAATATTTTTACACATGATCAAGACATAACAAAATGCATAGATATATCAAAAATTGATCATGAAGAATACCTCTACATAGATGGTAAAATAGAAACATCCTTTGAAGAGCAAGCAGAAATGGATCATGAAGAAGACTCCTATATGGATTGTATAGCATCAACACCTTTTGAAGAAGCATCAAAATCAGACACATCCTCCATATAGATTGAAGAAAGTGAGTACAAGGATATCAAGCATTATCAAAAATCAGAAAAGCTAAACATTCATATAAACTTTCAAAAAGACCAAAAATAGCCTCAAAACATTTTCAAAATACCAAAAACATTGAAATATTCCAAGAAAATACAAAAACCCATCCATCCCATCTCGCTTTCACCCGTAATAAAATTTCATCCATAATAAATGATCGTCACCTTCACCCTTTGGCAAAACAAGTAGAAAACAAATATAGCAAGTTGTAAAGTGTGAACCTAAAAGTCAAAATCTAAAGTCTAAATCATAGGTAAATGTGTTAGTGAAGTTTATGGCAACGGCTCATCTTAGCATCATCATCCCAACATCAAACAACCCTCTGATCAACATGTCCTAGGTTGTATCCTTCCTGTGATGGGCATCAGTATCAGATATCACTTTAGCTAAATGTAAAATAGACAAGAGCTATAGATAACATTGGTTGCTTGTCTTTGATCTTTTCTTATGATTTATCTTAATGACCCATTCTGAGGACCTCTTGATGATGTCTAACAAAAAAAATTAGAGAGAAAGCAATGGGGCAATGATCATTATCTTCCATTTGTTGTGCTTGTGGATACTCTTATAAAATAATCTTGGCAAATACTTGCTTAGTTATGTGTAGAAAGGTCATTTGGAGTATGTTGTTGACTATTGTGTATGCTTTGGTCCAATATATTCTAAGCTTCTAACTTACATTCCAATGATGTTTTCGTATGTCAAGGTGTGAACAAGAACTATCCTATATGTTTTTCGATTCAAATTCCATTACACTAAATATAACACCATCCTGGTTATCAATACTTTGATGCATCATGTTTATGTGTTATATCAAACAATAAGGAATGATGGAAAATCCTAATCCTGAAGTGTGAGCATCCCATCCTGCATTTTGCATTGTCTCGTCACCATCTCTAATAAAGTATCAATGAATCAAGGACTTGTTGGATCTTTTGAAGCAATCATCAAAAGCATCGATTATTCATTCTTTATTCTTCTATCTTCTCTTCACGCTAACATGGTATCATGACAGTCAACAAAAACATCATCAATGCATCCACAAACCATCAGCATACATGCATCTCATAATCATAGCATAATCACAAATTGCATATCACATCATACATTACGCATTATCATTTGAGTTGTGATGAATAATATAGATTTTTTATTCTAATCATTTTAAATCATTGCATATCATAAACATTTGCATCCATGCATCTACATGCATACATCATCATCAAAAACATGCATAGAAAATATACAAAAATAAATGCATCCACATCATGTGCATTCATAACATATGCATATCATAAATAATCCATCCATATCATATCATGAAAATATAATGAAAAAGAATATAGCATTGCATCCATCCATATCATGATCATCGCATATCACATAGGCATAAAATAAAGTGCATCCATACATGATCATATATAAGCATCCATACATCATCCATACATGAAATAAAGTCAACACATCATAGCATGAATCATCCATCTTTGTATCATATATATATATATATAAAATGTGTCATGGTACAAAATATAGATCAGTGTATGTACATCGATGATAAGTACAATATCCACGAGGCTATCAAAAAGGAGTCCATGAATGTATATCAGTGATAAAGAATGAGGAAAAATCAAAAAGTGTAGGTATATCAAAAAGCTAGCCATGGCGGCTACTACCCTCTCCAGCCTGCCTCTCAGGCTGATCCTCTGTATGGGGACGTGCAACGCTACGCTGTGAAAATTCTGGCTGATGAAGAGTTGCTAGAATATCCTAGTGATAATGCAGCCTTTGTGACAACCTCTCTATATAACTACGCTGACACGGTCCGCCCATGTGTCACTGCCACCATAACCTCAATCTGCTACCACCTGGCCACCTCATGATCCCTCTCTCCTATGACAGCATGTACTCTCTGCAGTGCCGCATCTCTCTTTGTTGTCATTGTGATCACCTGTTATCGAGTTTAGTTTTGCTCAACAATAAGAGCCAAAACTTGCTAGAGGGCCTAGTCCCGCTCACCAGTCAATGTTTGCACCTGCTACTACAACTGTTGAATCTATGCATCTCATGCATCTGGTGGTGGTGGTGGTGGCCTTGGCTATGGTTATACCTGTGGCTACATATGTGGCTGCACTTGTGGCTAAAGCTGAGGTTGCACAGTCGGAGGAGCCCCTGGAACCTGTCTGTCCTGGCCATCCTGGCCTCCCTATCCCCTGCACCTGGCACCTCTACCTCGAGGTCTCCCTCTAGGAGGATCGCCTGTCATATCTGTAAGTCACCTTGGTGGGATGAACCATGCATCATACGTTGGAGTGGTTTGTGCTATGAGCTGACCCTGATCATATGCCCAAGGCTGGGCAACCAACTACCGAAAGCTCTCAATGGCCTCTACAGTCGGAATAGTTGTTCCCCATGTAGGAACCTCTCTGGTCGATCTCGCAAAAATGGCCCTGTAGGCATCATCGGTCCTATCTTGTATATCTTCGAACTATCTAGCTACCCTGTCAGGAAGGTACCACTCAATCATCATATGCTATCGACCCTGCATGTAATGGGTCTATCTAGAAAAATATAGCTATTGTATATCATCAAACCATGGTGGCATCTGAAGCCATGGGCACTAGCAGAACACTGTCATATCATCTATAACTTGTCTCTAGTACGAGATCCCAATTTTTCTAGTGTGCCTCAAAGTAATGGCACCTCGATATCTCCAAATGACAGGATCATCCAGCTCCACATCTGTCATCTGTACAATTGGCTGAAGCACAACAATGCATTCCCATGCCTAGATATGAAGTAGAGCAACCCTTGTCTAAGGGCTCTCCCATTACAATAAATAAAATCATGTAAATCATAGTATAAGGAGGCTAGCATCACAGGCTCCCATGCAAAAAGAGTCCTCCTGTGTAGCATTCGATGCCACACCAAGCCCCATCCTAGACTGAAGAATCTGCCACGTCTATTTGGAGACACCAAACTTGAAATGATGGTTACGATGATCAATCTAAGGTCGGCACGTGACCTTTGTATGCCTCTAAATCAATTCATGATGTGCCCAATGCAATCTATTCCATCTCCATCACCTTGAGGCATGCATCGAACCTGACATTGGTGTCGTAAATCATATGATCACCATGGATAGGAAAACACAATATCCGCCACACGTCCTCCAAAGTAACAGTCGCCTCCCCCATCGAAAGTTGGAAGGACGAGGTCTCACTATTCCATCTCTCGCACAAAGTTGTCATCATCGCCAAATGGGTCCTTATAATAAGTGAATATGCAAAATACCACAATCCAATCTCTCCTAGGTGCTCCTTGCGCAACTCTTAAATATCACTTAATCTATCTAGAACCGTTGGCTTGTGCTCCCTCAACATCAAATGGTGGGAAGACCTCCTGCACCCATGAAGCGCACGACATCCAGAAATCATCAAAATTTGAAGTTATTTGGAATTTTTTGCTTAGAAATCACAATAGCCTCGCTATATTCAAAATTCAAATAGCAACGCCTAATACATTTAAAATTTCAAATTGGAAAGTGTCACTAGACAAGCTGGTGTCATGATTTAGCTTCTGGCCTGACCTAACCCTAATTTATAAATCAGCAAGTGTGCCAGAAAATAAGCCCGTATCGCCATTTAAAATTAGAAACCCTAATTTTAAATCAAGAAAAGTGTTTTCATATACATATGCGTCGCTATAAATTATTTGGGTGTCGCTGATTTAAGTTTGGCAGTCGCTATATAGCAACACCACTAGAATATAAATTTAGACGCCTAATAAATGCATCAAAATTTCAAATTTCAAATCAAGTTTTGAATCACATACCTATGGTCCTACGCTTGGAAGTCGTTGGAAATCTCAAACTCAATCAAAGAAGTGTCTGGGAAGCTCTTGTCGTACCATTTTTTCAGAAATTTAGAGCTCAAATCGCAAGAATTCCTTAAGGTGTGAATGCATAAATGAATTGAAAATGACCCCTCTTGGCCTATTTAAGCTAGTAAATCAAGGGTTTTTGCCCTAATTTAACCTTGAAGATGGGGTTTATTATCCTTTTCACCAATTTTTCCAATCTAGACCTAATTTTGCATCATTTTTTGCATTTTTGGCATTATTCTTGCATCTTGGAACCTTTCTGGACCCTTGGGGCAGCTTTTGAACCTTTATCGAGAAATCAACCCAAAATTTGAAATTTCTACCCGATTTCTCGAGGGGGCAGGGAGTCAGCTTTACCCTTCCATTGGGGCATCTAAAAAATCAAAAAACAATTTTTATTTATTTAAGCATCAGTTTTGATCTGAAAAATGTTATTCTTTAAACCAAAGTAGCAAGTACCTCGCTTCAAAGAGGGGCAAAATGTAGACACTGAAAAATGTCCTAATCGATATCATACATTTGAAATAGATTTACTAACATCATTTCCTCTTTAATCCTTCATCTTTTCACTTAATTGATTTAATCAGCCTAGCTAATTAATTAATTGCATCATTTTCATCTATTGACCTAATTAATTAAATAGGGTTAATTCATCTCTTTTCGTACTAACATTTCATCTAATTAAATTAAATAAATCAAAATATTTAATTTAATCTCCTAAGTCATCTTATTTAATTAAATAACCCTAAGTTATTTAATTAAATATCATTTCACCCCTCCCCTATTTATTAAATCATCTAGAGACTAGAAATCTGTGATAGGCAAGGCATTGGGGATTTCACAAAGGCAGGAAATCCGTAAACTCAAAGCTATCAAGGAATTCAAGGAGGTAAGAAATCTTTGGACCTGAACCAATTGAGACCAACGGAACCCTTAATGATGACTTTGAACTCTGACCTCTAGGATTTTTTCAAACCAAATCACTTTCCATTCCAAGCTGACCTCTATAAGTTTCAAGAAAGTGATATCATCAAAATTTGAAGGACCCATCCCTTAAGGGGAAAAGGGAGCAAACCTAAAGTGAAATTGGAAGAGGGGGTTCCCATCCTGACGGGTGTGAATGTAAAATGCACAAAAAATGGTGACTTTTTTGGGGAAATGTTCTTGAACGTTTCAAGGATAAGAATCCATCTAGAACCTAGAATATCTAGTTAGTACTTGGATCAAAGCTTCTTAGGATAATCCCTACTCAAGAGGAAGATGAAATCATTATTTGAATCCATCCATGTCACATATTAGATGATTAAGTGTGTGCACGTTGTTATTTCATTCCCTTCCCTAGAAAACTTGAGGTAAATAATCACTCAACCAAGATAGGCTACGTAGATAGGCCAACTCCAAAGGTAACTTGGAAATTTCCTCACTGCTAGTCAAATATCTATAGCCCTAATGAGGTTATTGCTACAACTCCCACAAATATCACTCTATTGTTAGCCAAGCATCCATAGCCCTGATAGAGTTGTTTGCACACCCATACAGCTACTTATAGATATTTGTATGTTGTCATCCTTAATAACTTTTCTTTTGCAAACTAATAAGCACTAAAGCTTATTATGGGTTTGGAGACTATAGTGGTCACTAAAGTATATTTTAGATTTTTCACTTGCCAAAGCATCATGATACTCACCACAAATTTCTCAAGGAATAATAAAAATGTGAAGATTATTAGGACTGGGGCAAGTGTAAAAGGATTCAAATAATGGTTCCTCTCTGAATCAAGCAAGAAATCAATCAAGGAAACTTGATCACCAAGACTAATAGACATTCTAGAATAACTTATGAAAGCTTATAAAAGAAACAGACATGAACATTTAGCAGAACATCCCTTTGACTGTACATAGCACTTGCCACCACAGACAAAACAGGGAAACCCACCTACTTTCGAAGCAAAACAGCTAAGTGAAAGAAAACCGAAAGAAAACTAATCCTAAAGCAACCTAACCTACAACAAACCACCTAAACTAAATATGTATAAGGATGAGTTGTAATAGCTCAAACAAGGAAATAGTGCTTCAGATACTACCCATTAATAGGCAACAGGATGTCTTCTCCTGTGAGAGTTTTCAAATGATAAGCATTATCTCCCTAAATTTTAGAGATCTAAAAGGGTCCAAGCCAAAGCTTGTCAAATTTACCATGTTCCCCCTTTCGTTTGTGGGCCCTATCCCAATATAAGACTAGGTCAAAAATCCTAAAGGCCTTAACTTTTTCTTCTTGATCAAAATATTGTTTTGCAATTCCCTAGTGCTTGGTAAAATTCTCAATGGCTTCATCTCGTTTTCCTCCAAGTGGAGGAGTTCAGCAAGATGGGATTCGAGCCTTTCTCCCTCATTGTAATACTCATTAATAAACTACAATGTAGGGATCTTTAAATGAATGGGAAAGACAAGCTCCTAACCATAGACTAAATGGTATGGGGAGGTACCTAAGACAACCTTCTGGTGGGTACGATCTACCCATAGAGAAAACTATAACTGGGTATGCCAGTCTTTGGGGTTCGTGTCTAGCAATTTATAGATAATAGTTAATAGGTTCTTGTTTATGGACACCATAATCAAAATCCCACCCAAAAAACTTTAAAGAAGAAAACATTAGACCGTTATCACACACTAATGAAAAAGGACATCCGAAACGAGTAACAATGTAATCTTAGAAATTTAATAACATCTATTGTGCATTGCTTACATGGAATTTCTTTTGTCCATCTAGTGTAGTAATCAGTAACGGTCAAAATATACCTATGGCCAATGGAAGATGGTGGATTGATCATACTAATGAAATCAATTCCCCATTGTGAGAAGGGATGTACCTCAGCTATAGGTTGTAATGGGACAACAACATGTTTCTCCCAAACTTTAGTAGTCTGACAAGTGTGGTAGGTCTGAATGTGTGCATGGGCATCTTTGAATAGTGTAGGCCAATAATAGTCTACCCTTAGAATTTGATTTATAGTGTAAGGGATAGAACTATGACCAATTCCAAACCTCTCATGAAACTCCTTTAATATTGCAATTGCTTCTTCTTTCCCCAAGCAACAAAGGTAAACTCCTTCATGGTTCTTCTTGTACAAGATTGTTCCCTTCATCATGTATTTTTTTCTCTCCAAATGTAGAGTGCATCATTGGACAACATTCAAATGTGTTGGGAAACTCTAATTAAGTAGTAGATAGTATCATCATACCATCCATCTAGAAATATGTCCTCAATGTTTTATTGCTATGCTATCAACTTTGGGTGTACCTTAGCCATTATTTGTCTCAATGCTAGTCCTCTGACCAAATTCATAGGTTGGATATCCATATCATATTCTTGTAGCATAGTTACCCACTTCACCTATCATTCACCCAACTCATTCTACATTAACAGTCTTCACAGTCGGATCTAGAATGATGGCGAACACCTTATTCCTCAAGATGTAATGCCTAAAATTTTAGACAGCAGGGACCAATGCATAGGCTTTTTTTTTGAGGCTTGGATAGCGTAACTCAGCATCCTTAAGTGGAGCACTCATGAAAGCAATGGGATCTCATCTCATTGCTCCTTATTTTGTGTCAACATGATTGCACACGAGTGTTCTAAAGCAAAGGAATAGATGTAAAAATGATTCGTATAATTAGGGTAGACTAAGACTGGAGCCTCAACAATTGCTCGTTTAATTTATTCAAAGTCTTTCTTTTCTTTCAGCATCCATTCTACCTTGGCATCTTGCTTCAACATTGCATTTAGAGGCTTCATGATCTTGGCAAAACCAGTTACAAACTTCCTTACGAAATTGATTTTTCCAAAGAAGGACTTCATTTCTTTCTTGCTTGCAAGTGGTTGAATCTTCAATATGGCTTGAATGCACTCGGGATCAATTAATATCACTTTCTTTAAAATTACATGAACAAGCAACTTTCCTTTAGCTACTCCAAAGATGTACTTCTTTAGATTGAGAAAAATGTCAAACTCTCAACACCTATGGAATACCTTGCATAGGTATGAGATATGATCACCTCTCTTAGAGAATACTATCAAATCATGCATGTAGATGATGATATATTTCCCTATCAACTCCTTAAATGTAATATCCATCGCTCACTAAAATATTTACCCAACATTGATCAAACAAAAAGGCATACACCTCTAGGAAAAGGTTCCCCATTAAATGTAGTAAATGTTGTTTTATGTCTATCCTCATACTAGACCATAACCTAATTGTATCCTGAGTATCCATATAGGAATGACATCATTTCAGAATCATTCACAATTTTTGAACCTCATCTAATGAGGGCATCGGGTAATTATATTTTTCTGATGCACGGTTCAAATTATGGAAATCCACACACAAATAGATCTCTCCATTCTTTTTACGGACAAGTACCAAGTTTGTAACCCAATTAGAATGTCATATAGGAAATATGATACGTGTTGACAGAAATATTTGTACTTCTTTATAGATAATAGTTTCAAGCAGTGTGTTGATGGGTCGTTGCCTCTACCTAAACGGCTTCACATCAGCCTTGAGCAGAATTATGTGTGTGATAATAGAAGTGTTATACATCTTAAGAGCTTCATAACTCCATGCAATAACATCTTGATATACAGGTAGTGCTTCAATTATTCCTTTTCTTTCAGCTCGGGTACAAACCAATAAAAAAATTCTTCACGTTCTTTGAGCTACCCATGTTGTATGTATCACACTGGCTATCAACAAAGTCCTTTACTTGTTGGTTTTTGTCCCTTATCTGATCAAAGTTGAATATTATTTCCAATTATACCATGCCTCTAGGAATCATGTTTGTCTTCAAGTTAATCACTCCTTCTATGTCCAACTCTTCCTCTTCGGGTTCTACTTCATCAATTATTTGAGAGGAAAAACATCAGAGCTGGTTATAAAATAAAGTATATGCTTATCATCCTCAAAGACTTGAAAATTAGTGACATTACCCAATACTGATGGAGTGGGAGTAAGCTCAACTATGAACTTCTTTAACCCTGATAGTGAAAGGGGCTGCAAATTGTTGGTCACCTGAGCTAATGTATCATCATTTTGATTCTTGATGTAGGGAATTAATTGAATTTTAAAGGCGTCAAATCCTTCTATCAGATCCCAAACTCTATGCCTATAGTTATTCATTCTTCTGTCATGGCACAAGTATTGCTTTCTAACCTGATTTAACACTAACTTGAAATCCCCAAACACTTGCAATGCTTTAGCCTTCTTACGTAATCCCATTAACAAACTGTGCACTAATGCTTCATATTTAGTTACATTATTAGTGTAATGGAATTGTAATCTATGGGTTGCAAAGAAAGTTTTACCAGTTGGGCTGATTAATTCAAAATCGGCTCCAACTTCTTGCTTCGAATTAGACCCATCAAAACATAAAGTCCAAAACTTGGTTGAGCACATACCTTTTTTATTATTGGAGTATACTTCATTCTTTGGCACAAGATTTGGCTCAAGATTACTCTGTTGTTTTGATACCTATTCTTTCTGAATTTTTTGGTCTTTAGTCCTAACCTTAGAAGGGTTGATCTATTTTTTGATTTTTTCCATTGTGGTTTGACAAAGAAAACATTTGAATTATGAATGAGAAGCATTGTGTATTCTTCACTAGAAAGGTAGCAGTAGATCCTTAAAATCTATATTATTCCCCAGGTTGATCTAATTTTGTACACATCTTTTCATGAATTCTTGAAAGCCCTCGAATAATCCAATGTCACCATCAATGTAAGGATCATCATCATCTGATTCCATAGTTACTTCAATGATGCTAGGAACTTGAGTTAAATCTCTAGATACATCGTGCAAAATTAGCACCTCTTCTTCTTTGTCATCTTCCTCCACAACCATAGGAATATAATTTCCTAAAAAAAAATTTGAGAATAGCACCTCATTTGTCTTATTATATTTTTTGATCATGTGTTTCATTCTTGGTTCTTGTTCAATGTGAATCTAATTTTCCATTCCCCTCCAAGGTAGAAACATGTGTGAATGGTCAATGGAGACATAGCCATTAAGCATCGTAGTCCAATCATTACCCAGAATTAGATCGTATGCATCATGAATGTCAGCTACCTAAATGTTTATCATCTACTAGACTCTTGGATCCAATGCTACTTGCATAGGGATTCTATTCAATTCCCCAATGACACTCACTTTTTTTTGTCCAACTTTGTTACTTTTCATGGAAGGAGTGGGGGTAATTTCTAAGGCATTACATATTGCAAAATGCATAATTTTAGTAGAAGCGCCTAAATCCAACAGACAGTTGTGTAAATTCTTTCCAAATATATGAATAGTCAATAGGAAAGGAGGAGCCTCATGATTTCCTTGAAATAGGTCCTTGTTGGAGTGTCTACCTAAGAGACTTGAAGCTTTTCTTTCTCCTTCTCCTTGCTTTTATCTTTTTCTTTTTCCTTGACTTTATCTTTATCTAAAATTTGTTTGAGTACTAGCTCATTTTCAACCGTGTTGGATGGAACTTTTATTTCTGCTACATCTTGTGAAACTTTTGGCTAAGAATTCCCATTCAGTGATTTGAAAAAGACATTTCTAATTGTTGGTACTCTTAACAACTCAAAGGTTGAGAGGTCAACCTATACCTTTTTCAATTATTCTACCACGTACTCTCCTATCTAATCAGCATCAACTTCAAATTGACTTCCTTTAGTAAAATACTTAGTAGGTACCTCAGGAAACAAAGGATCGTTGTTTGTGTTTGGATCTGGAGGTATGTTGAAGTTGTTTGGTGTAGTGGAAGTAGTGAATGGACCACTAGCATTCCTATTTGGTAGGTTGTAAGGTGTTATTCGTAGATGGAACATCTGAACTTCATCTTCCATCTGAGCTTCCTCTCCTTTGTGACCATTAGCATATGTATCAAACAACTGAGAAAGTGTTTCTTGGTTACACACATCTGTTTTGGCATCACTTTCTATAGACTCTTCTTCAAGTTGATTGTCTTTGGCTTGAGGAAAGAGAGGTTGATTTACTACCATTACTGAATCATACGGGTCTGATGGAACCATCTCACGTCGAGTTGAGTTGTCAGTGTTTGCAGCATTCTACACCTCCATCTAAAATATGTTGGCTGCAACTTGGAATACTGGAATATCAATCTTAGAATTCTTGTTAGTGTTGTGAATCCTACACCACCCGAATAATGCAGCTTCAACCAAGTGCGCCCCTCCGAATGACTTCTCATAATTGTTTGGTAGATCAAGTGGGGTAGGAACTCCTCCATTGTTAGGCCTAGTATTCCACATTCTATTTTTCCTCTGACCTTGTTTGCATTCAAAATTGTGACTTATTCTTTGACCTGGATCTCGATTGTAACTAGCTTGAAGATTCTCCTGTGAAGCTTGCAACTGTTTATTCTAATTTCTAAGGTATGTAACCTTAGTAGATAGCTTCTTGACCTACTCAACTAGTTCATCAATTTGATCCTTCTCAATTGAATTCTAAACTAGAATAGAATTATAAAGATATATGGGTTGTGTTGTTGTAGAATTCTACAGATACAAGGGTACTTCAGAATTTTGTAGGTAAGATGGTATATTGGAATTCTATAAGTAAGCTGGTGGTTTAGAATTTTGAAAATAAGTAGCAATTGTGGAAGTAGTTTGATTCAATGGAGGGTCTGGATGAGGCACTATTGGAAATTGAGGAACTTGATTCATCATAGGGGTATAATTGGCCAAGGCACGATTCAATCCCTGTATTTTTTTTGGATTTGCAATGGGTCCTAATGAAGTGGGCTTGTTAGATGTTGTCTAAAGTCAGCATTTTCTTTGACTACATTAGCATAGGCATCCACTAGGCTTTGTGGAGGCTAATGCATTCTCTTTACAAGAGTTGTTGTAAGATTATCTAAAGTAGCATAATAAACTGCCTTGGCCAAGGCATCATCTATAACATATGGATCTTGAAACCTGGTGAAACATTGAAAAATAGTTTGGGGTTCAAAACACAGGGTTTTATACTAAATTTGGAATATTTCACCAAACTTACTATAAATGGAAAGGGAAAAATGGGGTGAATGAACCTACCTATTCCTCTATTTCATTTAGGAAATGAGATCCCTCGAGTCAATATCCATTTTTAACCATTAGGTGAGTGAATTCTTTGAGGAATATTGCAATTTCCCTTTTTGTGTTAGGATGGGGGTCTAGGTCAAACAACACTTTGGGGAGAAAGATTAAATATAACAAATCAACTCCAAATTACAATCTATAACTTGGATTTAATAGATTAAACTCAATACTAATGGAACCTAAAAACTTTCTAGAGAATTTGGAAGAGATAAATCTTGTGTACCTCTCACAAGAGGTTGTTTTCAAAAAAATGAGGACTCATTTTCCCTATGGAAAATGGGTCCTAGGTAGGGATCTCCAAAATCTATTTTTGGGTTCTCTACTCTTGTGTCTACACTCCCAGATTCCTGATTTTCACCGTCGGATAGTTAGAAATAAATTCGAGATCTAAGTTTCCATGAGATGACAACAAAGGTGACAACTTTAACAACTTTGCAATTTTGCACTTTTTAGATCTTCAAGTTTTCTTCAACCTATAAATCTGCATCACACAAATCAAGATAAAAAATGTTTTGTTTTTGGTGAATGGGGGTTTTCCTTGGTCATACCATATTTTGGTAATTAAAACTTATAATGAATAAAAGCATGAAAGGAATGATGAATGAACAAGCCTATGTTACAAATCACCAAACCCTTGAATGAATCGTGGAATGTAAATCTACAACTAGCATGAAATGGCTTCAATGGATGTGTATCTTGATCTTGAAACTTGATTTGAAACAAAGTCTTGAATGCTTGAATGGATCATGAACTCTACTTCAACATATTAGCTCCTATAACATGCATGATGCAAGAAGGATTTGACATGACAATAGGATCTTCATTGCTACAATAATTCTTCACTAAATCTTCTCTTGAATGCCTTGAAATGCTCTTGAATTGCTCTTGTGAAAGTACTCTTGATCCCATAAAAATTTCTTAGATGAAACTTAGTGAAATGGCCTTATATTTATAGGTATGTAACATTAATTTCTCAAAATTCAAATAACACAAACCGGCATGTGAATATGGATTTGAAATTGTTAAAATACCACCAAAAACATAATTAAAATTTAGGTCCTAGGTCCAAGTGAGGACCCATTCGCCCATGGTAAAAAGTGTCCCAGGTCACTTACCTAGGACACACCTTGCTCAATGAGAAGTATTATGTTATGGCATTAATGAACGTCGAGTTTCCTCTTAAGAAAATGTAATTAATTAGGCTTGGATTTGAATTAAAGGGGCCAATTAAGGAAAATTAACCTTAATTAATTAATGGATCCCTAAATAAGTGTGAAAGTATAAAGAGGTGCACTTTAAAACACCACATTAAGGCACAATTAAGTCCATTTTAATTAATAGGGCCCTAAACTTAATGTGAATATGTAAAATACATATTACAACACTAAATTAAGGCATAATTAAGTTCATTTTAATATTAATTCCCAAATTAAGTGTGAAAAAGGGATACTTTTTCCTACACTACACCTGATATATGCCCTATGAGACCTATTATTGAAAGATCTTATAGGCTCATTTACCTCCTTTTTATCAACACAAATTGTTTATACAGCTCTGAGGGATCAATTGTGGCAAGTATGAGTAAGTTTGGTGGTGTTGTCATTAATGTAAACACAGTTTAGAATGTTGCAGATTGTGCATGTATAGTTGAGATTCTATTGAGATGTGATTACATGGATTTATCCTTATGATGTTGCAGATATTCTGAAATGATGAGTTACCAAGTACTTTTGATAAAATTAATGAAGAGTGAATTCATAAGTATTTATGTGTTCAGAATGTGCACAAGTATGTGCTTCGTGTTTCTTTTATGTTGATCCTATGCTTGTGCGGATCTGAAGGGTTGTTTTTGGAGATCTGTTGGTGTCATCTTAGGTTTTGTTACTTTTGGTTTGATGAAGTGTGAAAGTTTCGTTCACCGGTGTGTGAACTGGTCTAGCAAAGTTGCTTGTCTATAGACTAGGAGAAATGTTTCCTCTCTATAGTCCTTCGTTGTTTTGTTTCAAGTCTTGCGGATCTGGAATATGTCTTGTAATGATGTTCTCTTGGTTCTGACAGAGATGTTCATAGTTTGGTGTTCTATAATTTGAGTTTCAGAGTTGCTTTATGTGTTTACATAGTCTAGATGGACTGGTGGAAGGTGTTCTATGTTTGAAGGTTTTTGCACTTGTTGTGGATGTATCTGAAGGTATCTGAGATGTGTTCTTGTACATGATGAAGTGTGTTACATTGTCTGTGTGTTATCTTCTTGTTGGGAAGCATGTACTTCAATGTTCATTTGTGTTTTCATTTGGTTTAGCCGACCTAGTGTTTACACTTCATATGAAGAATTAAAAGTTAATTAAGGAAGCATGTGTTTGATCCAAGACGTTGCTTTTGGTCTTGGTTAAGTGGTTAATTGGTCCACTCTCATTCCTTTCCACTATGGGAATGTTGATTTTCTGAGCTAATTTGAATTTATGAAATGAAGTGTATGTGGCCGACCTTGGAGAATGTTTTTTAAGGTTGAAGAGGTTATAAATGCAAGTTGAGTTGCAAAAGATTAAATCATACAAAGTAACGAAGTAAGACACAACTGAAGAGCAGATTTGTGCAAAAGTGAGTTGAGGCAACAATACTTTATTGTGTTAGATTCCTAAAAGCAGTGAGTTGAAGGTTTCTACAATATTCTAATCCAGGCTGTGGATGTGTGTAAATTGATGTGGAGGATCTTTCTATTATCTTTTGTATCTGTAAGTAGTGAGCCTCCCTATTGGGCAGTGAGTCCTTTCTGTAGGCAATGAGTCTTTGTATTCGGGCAGTGAGCCCTTTGTAGTGAGCCTCTTATATTCAATTTTGCTATCACTTTATATTTTGATTCAATCCTCACCGTGGTTTTTCCCTTTTTTGGTTTTCCATGTAAAATTTGGTGTTCATTGTGTTGATTTTTCTTTATGTTATTTGCATTTCACGTTCATACTTAATAATAGAATAGTGTGGTTGTAAAGTTGATAAGTGTTTGAAGTTTTGTATTTGAATTTTGTGACCACTGATTCACCCCCCCTCTTAGTTGTCCTACGCCTTTTAACAATTGGCATTAGAGCTTTGGTTCCTTAGTGTAGAGCTTAACTACTTAAGGAAGATCTAATGGCGCACAAGTTGGAGATCCCTATGTTTGATGGATATGATTATAGTGACCGGAAAATGCAAATGAGAGGATATATCATCTCTTTTGGTTACAAGACCTAGAAGGTTGTTGAGATGAAGTATGTGTCTCTGGCAAGTGGTTTTACTACTGCAGATGAGGTTTTTGCTTATGAGGAGAATGAAAAAGCGAGGTATGATATTTACAGTGCTTTATCCAAGACTGGGCGAATGAAAGTTATTTCTTTGGGAACTTCTTATGAGGTTTGGAAGAAGTTGGAAGATCTTTATGAATGAAATGATAGAGTGAAATTGACAAAGAAGATGATGGAAAAACGTAGATATGAGAATATGAAAATGGAAGGAGAAGATATTGCAAGCGATTTTCAGAGGATTGATCTAGCAGCGAATGAAGTTAGAAATCAAGGGGGTACTCTAACTGATAAAGATATAATTGAGAAGACTCTAATGACTCTACCAGAGTGTTACAGTGACAAGGTTTTAGTTATTGAGGAAACATATGATCCTAAGAAATATACTAAAGAAGAGCTATTTGGCACCTTGACTGCATTTGAGATGAGAAAGTTTGGAAAGAAAGAGGAAAAGACAAAAACAAAATTTAAAGCAACAAAGATTGAAGAAGACCCAGATAGTGATGGTTCAGATGAGTTGGAAGCGAACTTTACAAGGAAGTTGAAGAAAGGTACCAGTAAGTATAAAGGTATGTTCCCTTTTAAATGCTTCATTTGTGGTAATATTGGTCATTATGCTTCAAGATGTTCGAATAGATCTATACATAAGAAGAATAGAGATCATAAAGATAGAAAGGATAAGAAATACAAAAAGTTGTACTATGTTATAGAAGAAGTTGGAATCTCTGATGATGAATCTGATTATGAGGGTGATGATAGTGAATGATTTTTCTTAGCTTTGGAGAGTAAATCTGTGTCTGCTAACTCTGGAAAATGTGCAAGAAAAAGTGATTTGGAGAACAAGAAGGATGAGATGGAAGGTACTTTGGTCATTGCATTCCATGCTAGACAAGATGAAGACTATTGGGTGATTGACAATGGATGTTCTAATCACATGACTGGAAATAAAAGTAATTTCACTAAACTTGAAAAGTATGATGGTGGTTTGGTCATGTTTGGTGATGATTCTAGAGCAAATATTGTTGGGAAAGGTACAATTAGTTTTGATGGAATTCATAGCACTAATTATGTATATTATGTAAAGGGCCTAAGGCATAATATTCTAAGTGTTGGACAGATGTGTAGCAAATGTTTCAAACTTGTGTTTCAGGATAATACCTACAAGATCATAAAAGGATCCAGAGCTATGATTGTTGCAGGAAGAAGAACACATGGAAATATCTATCAGCTTAAGGGTGTTGATAGTCAGTGCCTTGTATCTCAAGTTAATGAAAGTTGGATATGGAATCGAAGAATGGGACATGTAAACTTTGATAATCTAGTTAGGATCAATTCAAGAGATGTTGTCCAAGGTCTACCTAAAATCAGAAAGCCCCCTATTACTATTTGCAGAAGTTGTCAATTAGGGAAACAAACAAGATGCAGTTTCAAAGGAAAAGAGCAAACTACTATCGAAATACTAGAATTAATTCATACATACCTTTGTATTCCTACTAGAATAGGAAGCCTAAATGGTGACAGGTATTTCATGCTCCTTATTGATGATTATTCTCAAATGACATGGGTTGCATTTCTTATAGAAAAGACTCAGGCTCTGGATAGGTTTAAAGTGTTCAAAGCAAGAGCAGAAAATGAAGTGAACCTAAGAATCAAATGTTTGAGAATTGATAGAGGTAGATAATTCACTTCTAGTGAGTTTAATGCATTTTGTGAAGAGCATGGCATAAAGAGACACTTTTCTACTCTGAGAACCCCTTAGCAAAATGGAGTGGTTGAGAGAAAGAACCAGACTGTACAAGAAGCTACAAGAACCATGATGAAAGAAGCAAATGTACTTGATGTGTACTAGAGAGAGGAAATACACACTAATGTTTATGTTCTTAATGAAGTTCATATCAGAGGCAACAACACAAATACTCCTTATGAGTTATGGACTGGTAAGGCTCCTACTATGAAATACTTTAAGGTGTTTGGAAGCAGATGTTACATTAAAAGAGATGATGAAAATCTTGGGAAGATTGATGTTAGATGTGATGAAGGTATTTTCCTTGGATATTCAACTACCAGTAAAGCATATAGATGCTTTAATAAAAGATTGAGGAAGATTGTTGAGAGTGCTAATGTGAAGGTTGATGAGGATATAAACAGACCTATTGAGATAAGTGAAGTTGAACCTGATGATCCTATCTACTTACAAGTACTTGAAGAGAATAAGGAGGAAGAAGAAGAAGAAGAAGAAGAAGAAACTCGAGAACCTATTGTTAAGACTCCTAAGTATGTCCAAAATAATCATCCGAGGGAACAAATAATTGGAGATAAGAGTGAAGGTGTGAATACAAGAAGTAAAGTTGCAGTTGAGGTAAATCTATGTTTACTTTCTAAAATAGAACCTAAGTCTGTATGTGAAGCATGTGAAGATGAGAGTTGGGTTAGAGCTATGAAAGAAGAGTTGCAGAAAATAGAGAAGGATTAGGCATGGGAACTGGTTCCTAGTCTTGTGAATAAGAATGTAATTGGTTCAAAGTGGGTGTTCAGGAATAAGTTGAATGAAAATGGTGAAGTTATAAGAAACAAAGCAATACTTGTATGAAAGGGATACTCACAAGTTGAAGGCATAGACTTTGAAGAGATATTTTCCCTAGTGGCAAGAATGGAAGCTATTAGGATGTTTTTGGCATTTTCTTCCCACAAGGACTTCAAAGTATAGCAAATGGATGTCAAGTCTACATTCATGAATGGTGAATTGGAAGAAGTATACATGGAACAACTTGAAGGATTTCAGTTATCAGACAAACCGGATATGGTTTGTAAATTGAAGAAGGCATTGCATGGACTAAAACAAGCTCCCAAAGCATGGTACACAAGATTGGATAGATACTTGACACAAAAAGGATTCAACAAAGACTCTGCTTACAACAATCTTTACTTCAAAGTGCAAGGTAACAAAATGTTGATAGTAGTAGTATATGTTGATGATATCATCTTTTGAGGAAATGAAGGTATGTGTAAGAGATTTGCAGAGGAAATGCAAAAAGAATTTAAAATTTCCATGATTGGTGAGTTGAGTTTCTTTCTTGGTCTACAAGTAAATCAAACTGATAAGGGGATATTCATTTCACAATCTAAGTATGTGAAAGAGTTGTTAAAGAATTTTGGAATGGATGAATCCAAACTGGTTAGTACTCCTATGGTGACTGGATGTAAGCTGAGTAAAGATGATGAATCTGCTAAAGCTAATCAGAGAAAATACAGATCTATGATTGGTGGACTACAATATCTTACTACTAAAAGACTAGATATCATGCATGCAGTATGTCTAGTTGTCATATTTCAAGTAGATCCTAAACAAGCACATGTTACAACTGTAAGGAGGATGTTCAGATATCTTAAAGGCACACTGGATTATGGCTTATGGTATCCTAAGGATACTGATTTCACCTTAAGTTCTTACACCGATGCAGATTGGGTTGGTTGTGTGGATGACCGGAAGAGTACCAATGGAGGTGTTTTCTTTCTTGGTGGAAGATTGGTTGCATGGTTAAGTAAGAAATAGGACTCAGTTTCTTTATCCACTACAGAAGTAGAGTATATTGGTGCAGCATCTTGTCGTGCACAAGTTTTGTGGATGAAGAAAACACTAAAGGATATTGGAGTGATATGTGATCATCCTATTCCTATCTTTTGTGACAATACAAGTGCTATAAACATTTCAAAGAATCTGGTAATGCATTCAAGAACAAAACATATATCTGTCAGATATCATTTCTTGAGAGAAAAGGTATTGGAGAATAAAGTCAAGCTGGAGTATTTGTCTACAAAGGAACAAATTGCATATATATTTACTAAGGCTCTTTTGAAGGATAATTTTGAGTATCTCAGGGAGAGGTTGGGGGTCATTGTCCCTCCAAACTAGGTGCACATGGAGGTTCATCATTCTAGTGAATCCACAAATTCTTCATTTATCTGGACTGATGAATGGGTCTACTCCACAGGGGGAGTAGAAATTTTTCATTGTTGCAATGAGTTGCATGGGTGCACTCCTAATGGGGAGTGATTAGAGTTTTTGATCTTTTCCATTGATGTCAAAGGGGGAGATAGAGTCATGTGAAAAACAATAGAAGAGGAATTTTGTGTAGATCTGGAAAATAAAGGAGAGTGTTGTCTTTGATGGTTTTTCACATAATGTGTTGCCATCAATGACAGTGGGATATTGTTTCAAGTATGAGGAATTTTGGTTGTGTTGTCATTAATTTTGTCATTGATGTCAGCACAGTTCATAATGTTGTAGATTGTGCATGTATAGTTGAGATGATGTTGAGATGTTGTGAGTACATGGAGCTATCCTTATGATGTTGCAGATATGTTGAAATGATGAGTTACCAAGTGCTTTTGAGAAAATTAATAGAGTGAAGTTAGAAGTATGTATGTGTTCAAAATGTGCTCTAGTATGTGCTCCACATTTCTTCTGTGTTGATACTATGCTTGTGCAGATCTGAAGGGTTGTTGTTGGAGATATGTTGGTGTCTTCTTATGTTTTTTTTCTTCCTATTTGATGAAGTGTGAAATTTATGTTCACCGGTGTGTGAACTGGACTGGAAAATTTGCTTGTCTATTGACTGGGAGAAATGTTTATGCTCCGTAGTTCTTCATTGTTTTTTTTTAGGTCTTGTGGATCTAGAATATGTCTTGTAATGATGTTATCTTGATTCTAGCAAAGATGTTCATAGTTTGGTGTTTCGTAAATTGAGTTTCAGAGTTTTTGTATGTGTTTGCATAGTCTGGATGGACTGGTGGAAGGTGTTCTATGTTTGAAGGTTGTTGCACTTATTGTGGATGTATCTGAAGGTATCTGAGATTTTTTCTCGTGCATGATGAAGCATGTTACGTCATCTTTGTGTTATCTTCTTGTTGGGAAGCATGTACTTCAATGTTCATTTGTGTTTTCATTAGGTTTGTCCAACCTGGTGTTTACACTTCATATGAAGAATTAAAATTTAATTAAGGAAGTGTGTGGTTGATCCAAGACATTGCTTTTGTTCTTGGTTAAGTGGTTAATTGGTCCACTCTCATTCCTTTCCACCACATGAATGTTGATTTACTAACCTAATTTAAATTTATGAAATGAAGCGTATGTGGTCGACCTTGGAGAATGCTTCTAAGGTTGAAGAGGGTATAAATACAAGTCGAGTTGCGAAAGATTAAATCATACAAAGTAATGAAGGAAGCCACAAGTGAAGAGCAGAGTTGTGTGAAAGTGAGTTGAGGTAGTAATACTTTATTGTGTTAGATTCCTGAAAGCAGTGAGCTAAAGGTTTCTGCAATCTTCTAATCCAAGCTGCGGATGTGTGTAAATTGTTGTGGAGGATCTTTCTGTTATATTTTATATTTGTAGGCAATGAGCCTCCTTGTTGTACAGTGATTCATTTCTATAGATAGTGAGCCTTTGTATTCGAGCAATGAGCCTCTTGTATTCGGTTTTGCTATCACTTTATATTGTGATTCAATCCTCACTATGGTTTTTCCCTTATTGGGTTATCCACGTAAAATATGGTGTTCATTGTGTTTTTTTTTCTTTTTTTTTTATCTACAGTTCGCATTCATACTTAATAATGGAATAGTGTGGTTGTAAAGTTGATAAGTGTTTGAATTTTTGTATTTGTATTTGGTGACAACTGATTCACCCCTCCTCTCAGTTGTCTTGCGCCTTTTAACATCAATATGAATCTTGAATTTCTATAGAAAATTAGTTTTCATCCCATCCAAATTTGTTATTGAACCAACAGACAAATGAATATACCAATAAAATGCTTCATCCCCTAAAGAATAAGGGAAAATCCTACAAGCCACGTCTTCATGTGCAATCACTCAATCTTTGAGGGTTGTTTCAAAAATCTTCACATGCTCTTTTGTAGTCCTATTGGGATCATTTCTATAGAACTTGGAACAAAAATTCTCTAGGTTTTTAGGTATCTCATGATAGTCATTGAAGGATAGGGATGATGGTTTATTAGCTAACCAATCCATTGGTGGAGGTGGGGGTGGTAATGGCTGAGGTATAGAAACCTGGGTGTGGTTTGAAGATGAAGATGAAGAAGTGGATGATGTTGAAATAGAATATGGAGAAGGTGCAAATGGAGGTCGAGTAGATATGAAAGGTGGTGTTGAAGATGAACTTTCCCCTTTTCTATCTCTCCTAGCCCATGTAGGGGTCTTTAGCTCCTGAAACTCTCTTTTTTTCTAGGTGTAGATCTAAGTACTCTTTAGAATCTTTGAGGAGAGAATGACCCTATACACTCCAGCTTTGTTCAAGTAGTGCTCCTTCTAGCACCAATTCTATTGATGAGTGTTTTAGCACTGCACAACATAGATAAAACACAAGTTTTTTATCTCTTGAAAGGTGACTCTCTTTAGATAGACTTCATAAAATAACCCCAAGGTTTATAAGGTCAAGTCTTGACAATGCAAAAGCAACTCAGTGGTAATGTGTTATGTTGGTAATCACAAAGGGAATTTATGGTAAAACAAGGTTGAGAGCTACAAGTATTAAATGAGGGTTTTGTAAAATTTTGAAAACAAATGAAAACCCTAACCAAACTTTCCAGACCTAAAATTTGGAAACAATATTATCATCAAATGCAACAATTGTAGTGATTCTTTTATCCTAAAACTAACACGGATTTTGAAGAAATATCAAAAGATTTAAGGGTTTAGAGAGATTTTAAATTAAAACCTAAGTACAATCATGCAAATAACCCTGTATTCAAGGTGAAAAAATCTCCAATAAACCAATCTCTATTTAACCAAAATGAAATCTATAGTATAACATAAATGGTGCAATCTTCAAAAAACATAAAGATTTTCAGACTACAAAATATTTAAACATACACCTAGATTTTGGCATAATATAAATAAACATTCATAGTTAAAACATTGCATAAATGTGGCTCAGGCTAACTATGCAAAGTGACTTACAATCAACAAATCATAAATAGTATGAGCAAAAAATTCATCTAACACCTTCAACACTTTGTCATACACATGAAATAATTGGAACTAAATAACTTTGAAATAACTTGGAAAAATTGGAACCATGCAATGAAATGAAACCAAATGGAATAGAAAACCAAATTAATGTCTTCTCCTTATATTAGCTTCATAGAGTTTACAAAAATTCCATATTCAACTTAACAAATGAGGAGAGACCTCGTATTTATAGAGTTTGTCATGAAATTATTGTTTCAAATCAATTGTTGATATTACATCAAGTTGGGCACCCTAATTAGGTTAACCAAAAATAGGTTAACAACATGTGATCCTATTTCCCATTTAAATTTAAACATTAGAATACCCAAATCCTATTTTTTACATTAAATCCCATCTTAGTTTCAAAATAAAGTTCTTCTGACACTAATTACAAGGTCGCCCGGGTTATCTTTTGTGGCCTAATGGAAAATGGCACTGATTCCTATGTAGATTTTCCTTTATTCTCCTTGTCGATTTTTTGCCTTTTACTAAACTCCTAGAGCTTATACAAAACATTATTCAATTCTTGTTGACTTGGGACTGGAATAATCTTAATTCTGAAAGCTATTGAGTCTAGCTCAGCTTCATATTTCTTCAAGACTTTATCCCATTCTAGCAGTGAGGATTTTCTCTTCAATTATTACCTCCTCAAGAATGTCCATCAATATATTTAACCTTATTATTAATTTATTGTCAGTGGCCTTACATACAACTACAATCTTTTGGACTTTGTCCAAACAAGATGAGGATTTTTCATACAGCTGAATAATTTCTGAAATTAAGGGAATTCTCTTTTCATAAACTCTAGTTGCCTAATCCTATGCCACTTGTGCAGATGATTTCATCTTCTCCAACTCACTTATTGCATCCTTGGACAAAATACTAGGTTATGAGGAGGAACCAGCTTTAGCTCTAAGAGGCTTCACCAAGTGTGATATGTTTTTTGTAGTTCTTCCACTTGTTTTTACAACTTTTTCCTTTTCCTTAAGTTCTTTCTCTAACCTCTACAAGATAGCATCCATAGATCCTCAAAGGTCCTCAACTTCTTGCTTCTTTGTTGATGGGCCCAAGTTAATAGTGTGTACATTGTATTCCTCTGGAGTGATATCATCCTTATTCTTCTCCATAGAAATTCCTCCCTCTCAAATGAGAGGGAGCCTCCTTAAATATAGGAGAAAGGGTGGCATACCGCCTTCTTAAGGAGTATTAGTCACACCTATTCAAAATAATCGTTCATAAATAACTAATAATTTAATAGTTATTAGACTATGATTATTTCAAATTAGATATGCTTAATAAAGAATATAATATATATGATTTAATAACCTTATATTAGAAAATTATATAAATTTTATAAGGGTATGACCCCTAATAACATTATGTTCTAACAATATCCTCCTCGGTCTAACTGAAGAAGGAAATGAGATTTTCCTTGGTGTTTTCCTCTTCATTATTCTTATTGATCACTACAATAATGTTACAATTTCCTTCATAGACATGTGGAATGAATTTTTTAGATAAATCAAGATTGATCAACACCAAATCCTTAATAGTTGCATGTTTGATGAGATTGAAATCTTATTTCCTTTCCTTTGTCCATTTGAACTATGGATTCTTCAACACCTACAAAATCAAATATGAACTTTCTTCCAAAACTCTTATTTCCTAGGAAATATTGTAAACCTTTCTTATGTTGAGGGGGTGAATATTTTAGTATGCTTTCAATTATTTTTAGTTATATATCAATTCCATATTTAGAAACCACATGTCCAAGCAAATTTTCCTAGGGAATTTTGAATATGTATTTCCTATTATTGAGGGAGATTTTGAATTAAAAA
The DNA here is from genome assembly GCA_007258455.2 of Sequoia sempervirens. Taxonomy (NCBI): domain Eukaryota; kingdom Viridiplantae; phylum Streptophyta; class Pinopsida; order Cupressales; family Cupressaceae; genus Sequoia; species Sequoia sempervirens. Next base: position 271,110,790 of record VDFB02270651.1, read on the forward strand.
TACCTTCTCTAGGTGGTTGATGTGATTTTATTTTCTCTTGGGGAATATTGTTAGGTCATCCAAGCTTATTAAGATGATCTCATTGATTAGGTCCTTGAAAGCAATGTCCACCACTATCTAAAGGTAGCTCCAAAAATTGATAGAAAAGGAATTTTTTGATAGGAATAAGTGTTCCATTTGGTGGTAAATGATTTTTTGTGTTTATCTTTTGCCCTTATCAATATTTGATTGAATCTAGAGAAACATCTAGCATGGATAATCTATTATAACTATTCGTCATTTGTATGATTTTGTCTATGTCAATGGTAGTGGATTATGGTCCTTAAGATATGCTTTATTATGGGTCACTGAAATCAACACATAACATAATCTTTGCATTATTATTTATTATAGGGATTAGGTTAGATACCCATGTTGAATTCTTGATTGGGTAAATTATTATCAAGCTCACCAACTTGGAGAGCTCATGTTTTATGAGAAGCTCAATATTTGGATTCACCAACCTCTACTTCCATCTAACTAGTTTGATCTCATTTCAATTATTTATTTTCATTGTATTACTTATTTTCATAACTCTTCAACCCTTCATAGTCCCAAGCCATGAAATGGTAATATTTTTCTCAATTTTAATGAGCTTATCCTTTTATTATTGTGTATGGATCTTAACCAACTTGACAACTCTTTTGGGGGTGATCTCCACATCCTTATAATCCTTTTTTTGGTTAGGATTTTTTTCTCTACAAGGCTCACCGGGACTAAATATGCCTTAAAGAGTGAAAACACTATACATAAAGTATTATTAAAACACTATAAAGCATTACATATATGATTGTTTATAAATAATTATTAAAACACTATGCAATAACTAATAATTTAATAACTATGAAAATGTTTATTAGATTTTTAATTGTTAACAAAAAATAGTTTTGAAAAGGTGTGGCAACTATCCTTCCAAATACTTTGACATCTCTATTCCCTATGTTTAAGGGATTATTCTCTGAATGAGAATATATTGACTTCAATTCAATTAGAAATAGTGAATATAATTTACTTTACACAAAGAGTAAAGTGTGGCATGGTGGATGTGAGGACAAGTGGATCCCCAAGTTCTATCTATTTTGTAAATAGATATTTATGTAAGTGTTCTTAATAAAATAATGTTATTTGTGGGAATTTTTACCAGCAATAGTTTTCCCCACGTAAATAATTATGTTGCGTAATATTATATAATTATTATTAATGATTACCATGGCTTGTATATATTAAAATTCTAATGTCATGATTTGATAAAGGAATTATTTTTCATGCATAAGGTCTCACTTACTTGATCACTAGCTCAAAGTAACCATATATTTCGATAAATAAAATGTTATTCTCGTATTTTCTACAATAATCCATATACTAGTGTTCTAAAAACTACATTATTGCAAGTGAAATTAAATTGGAGACAAAAATATTGTTGATTCTTTTTTATGTTTGAAATATAATGTTAGTACCTAGTTCCAACTATAGTTACTACCTTTTCTATAGTTGAAAAAATTAAATACAACTTCCACATCCTCGTACGATTCTCTTCCTTGTGAATTTTAGGATAAAAAAATCCTCATCATGAATCATATTAGTATTTATACTAGTTTCTTCAAACAAATGATAAGAATCACACTTCATGGATTCCATGAATAACCACCTTGTGTCATGATATTTATCTAAAACATCATTGATAGTATACACTTCATCATAGCGCTCAATATATCATGGATTGTGCTCAATCATAAATGATATGTTGGGATCACTATGGACTACAAGTTTTTTTTCTCAATGTGATGCATGCTAAGCAACTCAAAAGGGGTCCTCATTATAGTCACATACATTGTGGTTAGGAACATATGGATTTAGTCTAGGGAGAGGTATCCTCTAAATTTAGCTTTGAAATATCTAGAACAAAAATATATATATAGTAGGTGCCTCAATCAAAAATATTTCTTAGAGGGCCCCAACATTGGATAGGAATGTAGGGATAATGGTTGGTTCTTGACCATTTCTACAAAATTGACCAAGGTACCATCCAATCATATGCTTTCCTTGGTTTTAAAGGCCCATATGTCAACCCAAGAGCCTCCAAAACCTTTCTAGGAATTACTAAGGTCCTTGAACTAAATTCTATCATATAATTATGTATCAATTTGTCCTTATGGACTTGTGTCAAATGGAAAGGATTTGGTTTGACCTTAGTCACCTCTTTTCCTACAATTTATTGAATGGTAAGTGGTAGAATTATTTCTTCTATTGTGTTCATGGGTATTATTTATTTATTTATACATTTTATTTTTTGAGAGCATCATATAGTTACTTCATTTACTCAAGTGTAAATAACACCTCCTAAAGTGGCACACTAACCATGGATTTATTGAGTTGGTCCACTATAATATATTTGGTTTTGTTAATTCCTTGCTTAGATTCTATTATTTTGGTTATTCTAAACTCATTCAATTAGACACCAACAAGTGTCATGGTCCTTTAGGTGGATGTCATTAGCATACCAAATACTAGCATGTCCTTAACTCTTTTCTTTACAAGTGGTGTTATACTTGGTTGCACTTGTTCCTCTATAATCATCATTTTTTATTTTGTTTGGTAGTTAAATTTGAGTTACAGGAATTATAAACCTACATTAGGTTCATTTTGATCATGTAATATAGAATATTCCTAGGTTACTAGTATTTGTTCTAGGTCACTTGTCTACTCCAAATAAGTTTTGTGATAAAATATTAATCACCTTGATTCGAAAATTGGCTTGTATCATCATGGAATGTCACTTGGGTGTGGGGATTAGTGTGGTATGCTTTAATACTATGGAGCATGGAGTAGTGATAACACTATATGTTAGCCTTTGGAGTGTAATTAGTTGTAGTTACCACTATCTCTCTATTAGGAGTATAGTGAATTTATGTTGTAGTGGTTTCTATACTAGCACTAATTGATTGTGTTAAATAGTAGATCTATTTGGCTACTATGGGATCCTTTTTTGTTAAATTTATATTTTTATTGAATAAAATATAGGCTTTACAATGCTATTGATTATATTATTCATTTGGAAGACATAGATTATTTACCTGAGGTCTTTGTGTATTTTATTGATTCCTATTGAGAGTGATGACCTCATTTGACATTTTTCAAAGTAAAATTCTGATTCCATTGAGCTCAAAGGGGGTTGATGATTTAGTAAACTAATACTCTAGTTAAGGATTTATGGAAATGGGTTTTGTGAGTGGGAGAGGGGAAATCACCTTTTCCAGTGTAGTTTTGTATGATAGTTGAATTTTTATAAATAATAGCATAAGGGGGTGAGATGCCAACCTTCCAATTTGTATCAAGTCATTCTCCATACCTATAACAATCTCATATAAATTTGGGAGACTATTTCCTCCCTTTTTATTCATGGCCATCACTATCTCAAAATTAATGGCCTTTACATAAAAAAATATTGGCCATACCTAATGAAGGATGAACTTCAATTTGGATGCATTTCTATGTTTTCTAGAATCTAGTGTTGAAGTAATCAAGCATCTCCATGAAGGTCCTCTTGATTGTTGTTAGTTTCTCTATTAATGATGAGAGTCCCCTTTTTCTTTGAACCTATTGATGAAAGCCTAGAATATCTATTTCTAATCAATAATGGGCATCTATGGGAGGAACCAATATGATTCAAGGGCCTTCCCTTTGAATCAAGTAGCTAGAATCCTTAATATAATGCTTAAATCTTTATTATTATGAAAATTGCAATGATTCACAATGTCATGAAAGTGTCCCATAGGATCACGACATGGTTTAACCATATGAAGTGAGGAAGAGAGTATAAGTAGAATCTAGTATGGTTCCCCAAAACATAGGTGGTACTGATGAAATTAATGGACCTCTTTTTTTCCATTTGAGGTGTGCTCTAGGTGTGCTCTAGGTGGTTTTTGTGCAACCATAATGGGTATTCTTGAGGTATTTGCACTTGTGGATATATTATAGTGTGATGCATTCTTTTAGAAATGAGCACAAGGGGATACATGAGGATGTGGTTATTAACTCTAACTATAGATATTGGGTAATTTTAGGGGTTACACAATTTTGTGTGTTAATTGGTGTATAGTCTCTAGATAAAATACCAAATTTAATAGCCAAGAATCTACTAATAATTAGCCAAAATTGTATTTGATTCATATAGTGAAGGATATAATCCTTTAGAATTATTTAAATTATACCAAGCATACCAAAAAATGTTGACTCAATATAAAGGTCATTTCGAGGGCCAATATTTCATGGAAGACTAAAAACATGGAAATCATTGTAGACAACAATGTGGGTGGGAAATTAAGCTTGACCCTACAAGATAATCTATAGGATTATATTTTCATCTCCCTATCTATCCTAAATTAATCCTAAAGTTATTGTATGAGGGAGTTGAAATGGAAGAAAGATTGTAGAAAGAAAATAAAGCATAACAAAATATCACACTAGATAGATATAGTATTTACCAGAAAAGAAGAGATTCATATCTCATGATGAAATAATCAATAAAAATAATATTTGTATAATAGTTAAAGATGAACAAATAAAATATTGATAATTACTAGGATAATACCTTTATTGTCATTAAGTTCATTGATCAATAAACTATTGCTAATGAGACCAGACATTAGTTATTTTTCTTATGTTTTATGCAAGTTCACATACATTACCAAACATTTATCTTATGCATATTCCCACACTAGGCTATCTTTATACTTACTATGCAACCTTGAACCTAGTTTAAATTTTATGGAAATATGGTTACGATGTGATGGTTAATGCATAATTTATGTGTGGATATGTATGAGTATAGTTAATATATGTGCTTATCTATGGTTGTTATTATTGTTTCCATGTTTTTTGAACTAACTCTTGTAGGTAGAGGAGGTGGATTGTAGCCCACAGCAATTGCAAGGTACAACTTGCAGACAAAGGAGTTCCTAGATAACAAAACAGGGGAGGTTGCAGAATAAATGGAGCACAACAACTACAGCATGGAGGAACTTAATGAAGATGGTTGTGCATCATTATGATGTCCAATAAAGATACTAGAGTATAACCCTATTACAATTGGGATTCTAACATAATTGATTTGAGCATTCAACATGCCAGTTTTATTGCAACAAAGTCATAGTCCTATTTGGAATTTTCTTCCTTTTCAGTTTCAATTTAGATTACTGAGTCTTTATTATGCTCTAATATCTAAGGAGTGGTGATTAATGGTTTCAGTTTAGATTCATGTTTTAATCAACCCCCTCGTGCCTATTTGTATGGCTCAGTGGTTGAGGTTAAATTTAGTCACTCAGTTGATTTTTGTTCCAAAAGAAATATAGTTATCAAATAATTTTTAGTTAGTTGTTATTCCTTATGCAGACATTATTTATTGTCCAATCATGGGTTCAATGAATAAGATATCTCATCAGAATCTTATGTGATCTTTTGGAGTTGTGCAATGAATGGTTTGAGTTTTCGTGATTGCATTGATCTAAGAAGTTAGATTTGGTTTAGATTAGTGAAGATAGCCACTTGAACAAGGGCCACTCAAGGTAATTTTCTTTCACTCCATTTTATGTTATTTTATTTTTGTTTTAGTAGTTACTTAATAAATGCAAGTTATGTTAAATATTCTTTGTGTTACAGTCATTAATGGATTCATGAATAATTCTTTTTTCACAATTATACTATAATTGCTTAAGTGTGTTGTACTTTGGAGTGTAGTGTAAGTTTAGTTATCAGTGTCAATTAATTCCTGGCATTCGTTTCTTGACAGTAATTAGTTATAGTATTATATTGTAGGTACACGTAGCAATGGTGTCAACATTACTCTCTTTATTGTTATGAAGTTTTATGATTTCTCAGTAAGTCGTGTAACATTTGTAATAGGATGATTTAGGTGGTTTTAAGTCTTTGAAAGCACATATAGTGTAACATTTGTAATAGGATGATTTAGGTGGTTTTAAGTCTTTGAAAGCACATATAGTGTAACATTTGTAATAGGATGATTTAGGTGGTTTTAAGTCTTTGAAAGCACATATAGTTTTAGTACCATCACAAGCTTACTAGCCTTGGTCAATAATTCAATGAAGGTATTTTCAAAGGTTTAAGTGGATTGTTCAGCTAGGTTTTCCCTCTAAATTACTAGACATTAGTAAGGACTCTACATTTTTGGCACCGTTGTTAGGGATGGTGCTACTTGCAAAGCTTATTTGTTGTTATTTCCAATATTTTATAGTTTATAATTTTCTTTCAATATTAGGATAATAAGGTTTTATCTCTTCAAATACCAAAATATTTCACTAACATTATGCAAGATTCGTTGCTATACAAAGTCATACCTATTTTATGTAGAGGTAGAGAGGTGCTTTGGGAATATTTCTCCCCTCAAACCAACAAGCTAGAGTAGATATTGGTGACTACATTGATTAGAGTGAGGGTACTACTGAAGAACATTCCCTTTCACCAAAAAATACTACAAACATAGAATGGACCTTACAAACAATGGTTGATGCAGTAGTGGATGATCCACCAAAACATATGACTTTTGAATTTCCAATTACCAACCAAGAAATAGCTACTGTGCTAAAGAATATACCTCCTTCAGGATTACCAATCTTCTATGGTTTGGTAACTGAAGATCTAGATACATTCTTGTTTGAGTTTGATGTCCTATGTAGGAGCTATGACTACATAATTGATGCTCATAAGCTCAAGTTATTTCCTACAACTTTGAAGGATGATACCATGAGATGGTTTATGGGACTTGGTAGAGATGTTCAAAATTAGAACACCATGAAAACAAAATTCTTGTATAAATACCAAGACTATTGTAGAGGAGTTGATAGGAGAAGAGATGATATTTTAGAATGACTTAGAAAGATGATGAACCATTGGAGGATTTGCAGAAAGTTTTTAATTCTACTTGAAGAAAAACCCACATAATAGACTCTTAGATGAATCCCTAAAGCTTATTTTCTTGAGAGGAGTCAATGATGATTGCATGGATTCCCTTAATCTTATTGGGGCTAGGGATGTGTCTCAATTACCCTTTGAATATATTTTTAAGGTATATAGAAATTACTCAAGGACCCTCACCAAAAGGTCAAGAGGGGAAAGAAAATCCACCATTGGAAAGACATCTAATGGGGTTTCAAGAGGGGAGTTAAGTAACCTATTGTCCAACATGAAGGAGGATATCATAAGTCATCTAGTTACTTCGTTGGACACTCTACATATAAAGAAGAAGCACGAGGCTAAAGAAATGCTTAATAAATACAACCTCAATTATAGACAAAGGAAATCAAATTGCAAGTGCAAAAGGTTGGCTAGTATTACAGAAGAAAAATTATAGAAACTAGATTTTCAACCACTGGGAGGAGAGGATGGGTAGCTATTCTACATTGCACAAAGAATCCCATGGCAACCAAGAAAAGGTATGCCACAAGACCTTCTAAATTTCAATATGTCTTTTCCAATTGGTAATCAAAATTTCTTTGGTTGGAATTCTTAGCCTTGGCCAAATAACTAAAACCAATGGCAAAACCCTCAGCAAAATTGGAACCAGTAGCAACCAAATATATGGCCATAAAAAAAATTCCAAGGTACCAATTATAACCCTCAATGGCCAGTCCAACAAAATTAGTGGCAGCCACAATGGAAAAAGGGCTAGTAGTGCCAGCCACAATGGCAAAAGGGCTAGAAGTGGCAGCACTAAAATGTGAATTACCAACAACCTTTTTTTCCTTCTCAGCCACAACAATAGACCATCATTCCCACTCCATCAAACCCAATATCTTAGCCACCAAGATCACCACAATTACCTTCCCAACTTGCACCTAACCCTAATAACAAGCATGTGTGATAGGCATGTACTAATGAGGCTATACAATACCCCAGTTATGGGGTAGAGGTGAGTGATGTCTACCTCGAGTCAGGTAAAACACTAGCTAAATCTTCATCCCCTCAAATTACTGATATGGTGGATGAGGAACCTCCAATTGAAGCTTTAGAAAAATCACCTTTGGAGCCTAGATCAAACTAGGTAAACCAGACCACCTCAAGTCCAAAGCCTCCTTTCCCTAAGCATTTATCCATTACAAAAAATCATACCCAAGTTGAGAGAATCCTATTGGGTCAGCTTAAGGATGTCAATATCAAAATTCCCCTCATTTAAGCTAACAAGGATATTACAATCTATAACAAGACAGTAAGAGGCCTTTGTCTTAAGAAACTAGGGAGAAAGAGGAAGGACCCTCAAATAGTTCATGTCCTAGGGAACCTTGCTAATATTATGCTAGGGAATATAACTGTTCCTAAATACACATACCCTAGAAGTCTAATAGTGGATGTTAAGATTAATGGGACCCTTATCAAGAACACCTTGATTGACTTAGGGTCAGCAATTAATGTCATGAATAAGGAGACAATGCAGCTACTTCAACTAACTAACCTTATACCTACACCAACTATTTTACAGTTGGAAAATAGGTCAACAGTGAAACCTAGGGGGATCATTGAGGACTTAGTCATTGCATTAGACTCATGAAAGTTTCCTGCAGATTTTATAGTCTTGCAGCTAAAGGTCAACCTTGCAAGATATCCACTTATTTTAAGAAAACCATGGTTAGCTATAGCTAATGCATTCATAGGATGTAGGTCTAGAAACATGATAATCTCAAATGGGATTGTGACCAAGAAATTGGTTTTCTATCCACCAATCCAACCTCATGAAAATATAGAGCAAACTATATGGCCTAACTTGGATGAAGAAGACCACTATTCCCTACAAACTCAAATGACAATAGAACGCGGCCCCCTATTAGCAACCTAGGATGAGGATGAATTAAATGACCATATTATACAAAATAACTATGGGGGACCCGCAGCAACAAAACTATCTTTTATATCTATGTAAGGAAGCTAAGGTAGCGGAACAACTTCCTACACTAATCTTGAGAGGAGAAAAAGGAAAAAAAATTATAGATCTTCAACAGATACAGAAACTTAAATAGAAATAAACAAAAATATTGTGCATACCACAACACAATGATTTATGTGGGGAAAACCCTTTCAATAGAAAAACTCCACACTCCAAAATATGCCCACTATATTATTTAGAAATCACAAAGATTAAAATATACTTGCAAAGAAAGCTTCTCACAGGAGTATCACCATTCAAAGATCCAAAGGAAACATGACCACTATTAGACTCTCAAAATACATCGTAATACACAGCCGTAATACAATTCCCTCATAGAAATGGGGTTTCCTTCTAGGGAAAGTCAAGATAATAAAATATCGGTAGTCAGATATGAGACATAATGATGAACAGTCCAGATTTACAATAATAAAATATAAATTAAATTTTCCTTTCAGGGGTGCTACCCCTGAGCCCCCACCAGGGCATGCTACCCCTGAATCCCAACCGGGGGGATGATCCCCCTGGACCCCTCGTGGGGGAGATCCCCCCATAGACCCCCCCGTCATTAGATGAATAGTACCTTATGTAATTGCAAGGTTGAGACACATTTTCTCAAAAAATATCCCACTTGTTGAACACCTTGGAAGGACAATGGAAGGGTGTCATCATCATCTCTTAATTGCTAGGGGCTGAAAGGCCCATACTCTTTGAACACCATCTAAACTTCTCTATGCTCATAGGCTTAGTTAAAGAATCAGCAATAGTCATCAAAGTCTCTACCTTAACGAACGTTGCCCTGCCATCTTCGACCATATCTCTAACAAAATGATATTGTACATCAATGTGCTTGGTCGTGGTATGAAATGTAGGGTTCCTAGCTAGACATATCACACTTTGACTGCCACAATAAATTTTCAATGCACCTTATTTTATTCCAATATTTGAACACAGTCTCTTAATCCAAATGGCTATTTTATAAGCATAAGTAGCTACTATATACTCTGCTTCAGTAGTGGACAAAGCAACCATAGCCTGTCACTTACTCATCCAACTAATTGCACCACCAAATAAAGTAAACACATAAGCATTGGTGGATCTTCAGCTATCAACATCACCTTCTTAGTCTGAATCCACATAACCATGAATACAAGGGAAATCTCATCTTCAGTCATATTACTGTGATAATATAAGGAATAATTTGAGGTACCACACAAATATCTAAAGACTCTTTTAGCTACATTCCAATGAACTCTACTAGGATTAGACATATGTCTGGAAAGAACTCCCTGTTAGAAAACCAAGATCACCTGCATGCAAGATGGATACCTGTCACATGCAAAAGATACGAAGAACCAAAGAAGATGTTCTTTGAACCTCAAATGTAAAATGCATTAAGAGAATCAATGATTACAAAGTGATCAATCCTTATGAAGGAGATCAAGAAACCCTAAATGAAACCCTAGTGTGCACACTTAATAATTAATAATTAATTAATTATTAATGTGCCTAAGTTTAGCTTAAGTAACAAAGAGGAATAAGTGACTTAATTAATTAATCAATATGATATAATTAATTAAGCATAATAACTTATTACTCTAACACTCCCACTGCTTGGGAAATGTCTAGTCTATTACAAACCATAGTGTACATCAAACTTTCAACTACACTCCAGTAAGGCACTCTACTCATGTCTTCCATCTCTAATGGAGATGTTGGATAATTTGACATAGATAACTTAGTTCCAACTGAAACAAGAACACACAATGGTCTACAAGCTTGCATATCAAACCTCTATAAAATTGAGTAGACATACTTACTTTGGGCAAGCCATAGCTTTCCATTCACTCTATCTCTTTTAATTTCCATCCCAAGAATGTGTTTAGCTGCACCAAGATCTTTCATTTCAAATTTAGCAGCAAGTTAAGATTTTAGATTTGAAATCATACCTTTCTTTCTACCAATAAATAACATATCATCAACATATAATGCAATAAACATGAAACGATCACCATCAGTTTTATAATAAATACAATGATCTTATTTAGAACACTCAAATCCCAAACTCAACACATATGTATCAAATTTTTGGTACCACCTCTTAGGAATCTATTTTAGGCCATACATAGATTTCTTCAATTTGCAAACCAATTTACTTTTACCTTTTACCATGTAGTGCTCTAGATGTGTCATATAAATATCCTCCTCCAAGTCACCATGAAGGAAATCATTTTTCACATCCATTTGCTCAACCTCTAAATCATAAGAAAAAGTAATTTAGAAATCAAAAATCTAATGGATGTCATTTTTACAACATGATAGAATATCTCACCATAATCAACACCCTCAACTTGAGAGTAACCCTTCGGAACCAAACTTGCTTTGTACTTCTTAATACCTCCATCTGAACCAATCTTTTTCTTGAACGCCCATTTGCAACCAACAAGTTTTTGTCCTTCAGGAAATGGTACAAGATCTCATGTATCATTCTTTTTCAAACATATCATTTCTTCATTCATATCAATCTTCCAGGATTCTGCATCATTCATACCTAATGCCTCTTTTACAAATTTGGGTTCATCCACATTAGTATTCAAAGCAAAAATACATATCCAATCATTAGGTGAATACCTTTCAGGGGGTTGTTTATGTCTTGTAGACCTATGAACAAGTTGAGTTGGAGGTTCTTCATCCTCTTCTGAAGATTCTGAGCCAAATGAGCTCTCCTCAACTTCTTGTCTATCCATGGGTCTCGATTCAACTTTCTCAAGTGTAGAAGGAAATTGAATCACATCTTCCTTTTTACTTTGTTTTGGCTACAATGTAACAGAAGAAGGCTTAGTTTCTCTAAAAATAAAACTTCTACTATGTATTACCTTTTGTGCAACATGGTCCCAAAGCCTGTATCCTTTCACACCATAACTATATTCGATGAGGATATATTTCACAGCCTTATTCTCCAACTTTGTTCGCTTCTCCTTTGGCACATGTGCATATTCCTCACAACCAAAAACTATAAGATTTATTAATGAAGGCTTGTGACCCAACCATGCCTCTATAGGAATCTTATCAACAAGAGCTAATGTAGGAGACCTATTAATTAGGTAACAAGCAGTGGCAATAACTTTAGCCCAAAACCTTTGTTCTAGACTAGCACCACTCAACATACTCCTAGCCTTCTCCATTAGTTTCCTATTCATTCTTTCTACAACTCCATTCTATTTTAGAGAGTATGGAGTTGTCTTTTGTCTATGAATACCACAATCTTTACATAATCTATCAAAATTATTAGAGAAAAACTTATCGCCATTATCAGTGCTCAAACATTTTATTTTATTTCCAATCTACAACTCAACCATTGCTTTAAATTCTTTAAATCAACTAAAAACTCCATATTTACTCTTTAGAAGTATACCCATGTCCTACTATAATCATCAATAAATGAAACATAATATGTGGATTTACCAATTGAAGAAACATCTACAGGACCAAACACATCAAAATGAATAAGATCCAACACACCACAAGATTTATGAGAACTCGAGTAAAATTGAATGCGGTTTTTTTCCATAAATACAATGCTCACAAAAATCAAATTCAAGATTACAATCAGACAAACCTTCAATAAGGATTTTATTTTTCAAGCTCCTTTGAACCTTTTCTCCAATGTGGCCAAGTCTATGGTGCCATAACATATTTTTCTCTATCGGTAACTTTGATTCAGAAGAAAGAGTACCCTTAGGTACCCAAAATCCATGACCATCTACTGAAGGTGAAACCCTCACTTCTTCCACAGAATTGCTCTTCACAGAAGTACTATTGCACTCAATAGTGCATGCATCAAACTTATGCAATGTGCCATATCTAACACCTCGAGCAATCACCATAGCACCTCTAGCCATCCTACATCATAAAATACTACCTGCACACCTACATCTATTAGTTTCCTCATAGATAACAAATTTTGTGCTAAACCAGGGATATGCAACACACCACTAGTCCTTTTTATTCTACCATCAGGAAACCTAATTTTAACTTTACCATGGCCAACAATGTCTAAATGAGAATCATCACTCAAGTACACCTTACCTCCATCAAATTATTCATATTCAAAAAACCAATCTCTATTAAAGGTCATGTGGAAAGATGAGCCTAAGTCAATTAACCATGCATCATTACATGCATGAGTTGCCAAAGCTACAATGAATGCATCACCATCTTCCTTCTCAGACTTATAATTAGAATCAAATTTCTTTTTTTTCTTCTTCTTTTCTTCTTTGTAGTCCTTACGAACATGTACAGGCTTACCGCAATTCTAGCAAATAACTTTGGACTTTCCAAGAGACTTAGATCTCCCCTTGGACTTGGATTTTTCACACTTCTCATTCTTCTTTCTCATGTCTTCAAAAAGAAAAGAACCCACCACATCTTCAGTCTTCAACATAATAGAAGTACTCTCGATATCCATAACAATAGAATCCCACAAATTAGGCAAAGAACAAAGTAGGATCTGACATTTCTCTTCCTCATCCATTTTGACACCAACTAATTCCAATTGAGCCACCAACATATTGAATGCTTCTAGGTGGTCTGTAATTCATCCACCCTCTTCCATTCTCAAGGAATACATTTTTTTCCTCGAGAAAATATTATTCACTAAAGATTTGGCTTGATACATCTCACCAAGCTTCTTCCATAGTTTTTGTGCAAAGGTCTCTTCATGTACATTGATTAAAATAGAGTTTGTCAAGCATAATCTGATTAGACCTTTGGCTTTACGATCCATAACATCATATTGAGAAGCCTGAGTCAGATCTACAAGCCTTGAAACATTCTCATCAACAACATCCCACAAATCTAGATCTATCAATAGATCCTCCATCTTCAACTTCCACATTTCAAAATTATTTCCAAAAAAATTATCCACCTCTATTCTCCCTGATGAACTTTCCATCTAAAAATTCCTACAACAAGATCACAAAGCTTCTCTACATAAGCTCCCACTCAAATCTGAATTAGTTCAGAAAAACAAACAACCCACAATTGAAACTAAAGGTGATTAGGCATTTATACCACTTGTAAGGAAGCTAAGGTAGTGGAAAAACTTCCTAGACTAATCTTGAGAGGAGAAAAATGGAAAAAAATTGCAGATCTTTAACAGTTACAGAAACTTAAAAATATCATGCATACCACAATACAATGATTTACGTGGGGAAAACCCTTTCAGGAGAAAAACCCTACACTTCAAAATTTTCCCAATATATTATTCAAAAATCATAAAGATTGCAATATACTTGTAGAGCAAGCTTCTCATAGGAGTATCACCACTTAGAAATCTAGAGGCAACACGACCGCTATTAGACTCTCATAATGCATCACAATACATAGCCATAATACAATGCCCTCATAAAAATAGGGTTTCCCTCTAAGGAAATTGAAGCTAATAAAATATTGATCGTCGGATATGAAACAAATGATGAATAATCCAAATTTACAATAATGAAATATAAATAAAATTTTCCTTTCGGGTGCATTGCCCCCAAGCCCTTGCTAGGGTGCGCTACCCTCGAACCCTAGCCAGGGGGATGATCCCCCCAACGCCCCCCCATCATCGTCGAATGAATGGTGCCTTATGTATAAATAGTACCTTATGTAATTGCAAGGTTGAGACACATTTTCTCAATAGTTTGCAAGATCGACTACAAAATATTATACCTGAAAATTCATCAGAAGAAGCATCCCAACTATTCCATTCTTTTTTTCCACAACAATGTGTTTCCAACTTTAGTGGACTTGATCTCTCATTTTTACAATCAGAATCCAAAACATGGAAAAGCATGTGAGGTAAAAAAATGAACATCAACAATGGATTAATTGAAGAATAGTAGAATTCCTTGAACACTATGTTGCAGGCATATGCAACAACCTTTGCATGGGATTACCATGATATGAAAGGGATTGTTCTAGAACTTTGCAAGCATAGGATCTACATAAATGATGGTTTCAAGGAAATTAGATAGCCCCAAAGGAGAATGAATCCTGCTTTAAGAGAAATAGTTAAGATTAAGTTACAAAAATTACTTGATGTAGGCTTCATTTATCCCATTTATGATAGTCAATGGGTGTCACCATTAGTCATTGTTCCTAAGAAAGGAGGAAAATGGAGGGTATGTGTGGACTATAGGGAGATAAACATAGCCACTATAAAATATCACTTCTGCCTACCTTTCATTGACCAAGTGCTTGATTCCATAGTAGGAAAAAAGTACTTCTCCTTCCTAGATGGATTTAGTGGCTATAACCAGATAAAGATAGCTCCAAAGGACAAGGATAAGACTACATTTACATACACTTGGAGTACATATTCCTATTATGTTCTTCCCTTTGGACTATGTAATGCCCCAGCCACTTTCCAGAGGGCAATGCTAAGTATCTTTTCAGATTATTCTCATGATTCCATGGAAATCTATATGGATGAGTTCACTACCTATGGAGACACATATGAAGATGCACTTAGAAATATAGAAAAGGTTTTTAAAATATGTAAAGAACATAATCTATCGTTGAGTCATGAGAAATTTTTCATGATGATGAATCAAGGGATTTTTCTAGGGTACTTTATTTCAAGTGAACGAATTTAGGTGGATACCAACAAGATTGAGATTATCTCTACACTTCTTGTGCCACATAACCAAAAATATGTTAGGAGATTTTTGGGATATGCAGGCTACTATAAGAGATTAATCCAGGACTTCAGTAAAATTGCAGCACCCTTATTTATTTTTTCTCACGAAAGACATAGGATTTGATTAGACTGTAGAATGCTAGCACTCCTTTGAAGCACTTAAGACAGCTTTGACAAAATCACCTATCTTGAGAGGGCCAAACTAGACACTACCTTTCCACATACACATTGATGCTTCATATTTTTCTATAGGAACAATATTGGGACAAAAAGAAGGTAACAAGGAGTATGGTATCTACTACATTAGCAAAAACTTAGAAGGAGCTAAACTTAACTACATTGTCACAAAGAAAGAGATGTTGGTAGTTGTTTATGCTATCAACAAGTTTAGACATTATATTACTGGTGATCAAGTCTTTATCCACATAGATCATACTACCATAAGATACTTAATAAAAAAACGTGTAGTTTGGGGGAGACTAGTTAAATGGTTGCTCTTGCTATAGGAGTTTGATATAACAATAGTAGATAAGCCAAGGAAAGCTAATGTGGTGGCAGATTTTTTGTCTAGATTGCCTACACAAATAGAATAAGGTGTTGTGGATGACTCTTTTCCAGATGAGCATTTTTTTTCTTTTACTGTAAAAACGCTATGGTTTTTTTATATTGTAAATTACTTAGTGGCAGGGTAGATACCATCACATTTCTCTCCTAGAGAAAAGAGACAATTGGTGCATAAAAACTTTCCATATTCTTGGGTAGTTGGTTACTTATTCTACAATGGTCTAGATAATATCATGAGAAGATGTATAAGAGAATATGAGGTCTTTGACATTCTAAAATCTTTCCATGATGAGCCCTGTGGGGGTCACTTTGCATTCAAAAAGACAACATTTAAGATCTTGACAACAGGTTACTATTGTTCAACTCTCCATAAGGATTTAGTGAAGTATACTAGAAGTTATGACAGATGTTAGAGAATGGGAAAACCAACAAGGACACATAAAATGTCTTTGCAACTATAGATAGCACTAACACCATTTGAAAAATGGGGGCTTGACTTCATTGGTCCAATTTCACCAGCCTCTAATAACAAAGAGTATATTTTGGTTTGTACAGACTATATGAAAAAATGGGTTAAGGTCAAATCATTACAGTTTGCAAGAGATGGGAATGTAGCAAAGTTCTTGTATGAAGGCATATTTACTAGGTATGGAGTACCTAGAGAAATTGTAACTAATCAAGGTCCCTAGTTTACTTTTGAACTCATTTTTAAATTGGTTGAACAACATGAAATAAGACATAGAAAATTAACTCCTTATCATCCCCAAGCCAATGGATAGGTGGAGGTTACAAACAGAGAAATTGAGAACATTCTAACTAAAACAATGAAAATTCACAAAAAATACTAGGCATCTAGATTACCTGAAGCAATGTGGTTCTACAGAACAACATAGAAAACAACTACAAGTTTCACACCTTATGAATTAGTCTATGGTAAAATAGTAGATCTAGAAATAGAGTTTGAATACAAGACACTTAAGATAGTAGTGGAGTCAAAAATGGATTTGATAGAAGAACAGAAAGAAAGGTTACACAATATGAATGGATTGGAAGAAATTAGAATGGAAGCCATGCATCACACAAATATAATTCAAAAATAGAGGACTAAATGACATGGCCAGTTTATAAAGGCTAAAGAGTTCAATATGGGTGACTGGGATTTACTATATGATTCTAGATACAAAGACTACAAGGGAAAGCTATAGTCTAGATGGTTGGGACCCTATGAAATTCATCAAGTTTTTCCCAATGGAGCATTCAAGTTACAAACTATAGATGAATTTAGGTTCACAGTATTGGTGAATGGAAAAAAAATGAAGATATACAAGCAGCCAACTCAAAAAGATGATTTTATTCTTTCTCTAATACATCTATATTGTCACAACAATTATTCAAATACAGACAACCTATTACAAAATAATAACTCAGCAACAGATACTACTAGTTCTCATAGTGACTCAAGAGATGAGCTACATAGCTCACCTCCTAAGGTAAGTTGGGTATAATTTCATATCCTACTACACATGCACACATAACATAGGTGCCACAATCAACAATATTCTTGAATACCATTTCATTATGTAGTAGGGACCTGTAGCATCATAAATAATAGTTCAGCTCAGGACCTATTGATGGAGGTACCCACAAGCACTATCTGTTAGAGAATTCAAAATTTTACACCAAATTAATTGCAATTCATCCATAATCACTCCACTTTTTCCACACATGTAGCATTAAGTTTTCATATCATAACATGCAGCTTCATCACCGCATTTCACATCATCATCACAATTTTTCATGCATTTGAATAGTCATTTCATCACTCATATACCATACATTCCGTAGTCTTTTAATATTCCAATGCCAACCTTTCATTTCAATCTCATATTGCAATTAACTAATGTCAAATCACACTCATTTTGTGGAAACTCTTCTAACAACTTCACACACATAGAGTTACATTCATATCATTTGATAGGTACACATATTAACTTCCATAATTACCATGGATCTTCAATGCTTTCATTATGTACTTACATTTAAATTTAGCATGCTTTGCACTTATTAAACTTATTTCCATATTCTTTAATTATACCCTCCACCTAGTCACATGTATTGATGTGAGGTTGGTTCAAGATTTTAATTTGGGGAGGGAGATAGTATATATCCCAAAAAAAAAAAAATCACCACCAAATTCAAAACATAAAAAAATCATGCGAACCCTTTTTGCTTTTATACCTTTCTGCACCTATAACCTTTTTGTTGTCAATTCCCTAGATTCTAAACCAATTTAAAGCTAATTCAAGTTGAGTTAGGTTGAAACATAGGAGAAAGGGATATAACAGTGAAAGCTATAGTGAAAAAGTGAATACAAGTATAGTAGAATAGAGAGGGTTTGTGGGTGGTTGAAATCAATTTTGAGCTGAATTTCCAAGGATTTGAGAAGATTCAAGATATTTCACCATAGGAAATGATATAGTCAGAAGGGAGTCATTAGCACACAATAAAATATTTGAGGATGAGTTAGTTATGCTCATTTTCACAAGGGTGGGATGGTTCGACTACTTCCTAAGGTTGACAGAGTTTAATGAAAACATAACAAGGAAATTTGCAGCTATATTAGAGCATGATGAAGCCACTGTCAAGGGCTTGAGAATGGATGCTTCAAAGGCTACAATTGCAAAATTTTCTATTCTATTGAGGAATGGAGTTGAATTCCTTGTGAGAGAGAATGCAATAGCCTCCAGGGATGAGTTCGGGGAGGTAGGAGAAAATCTTGATTCATCATCACAAGGTACGAAGAGATTGTCACTTCCTTGGATATGGGACTCTTGTGCTTCCTATATTATTAAGTATATCACTTGTGATGGGAGACAACCACTTATGTATATTATGCATTTTAAGTTAATAAGTCATCTATGCCATAAAAGATTGGTAAATGTGCCTAATTTCCTTTACAATTTTCTAAAAAGAATGGGGTTTGAATACTAGAGGAAGATAAACGATTCATCTTTGTCACATTAATGTTTGGTAACCTTGTTAGTGAAAAGGAGCCTTAGGGTTCAACATCCACAGGTTTCATCGAAGAGATTCTTAATTTGTAAATATATTAATCATATTCTTGAGGAACCAATAGTTCCTAAGAACCTAGATTCATCTGTTGCATCCCCTAGGGAAATGCTCCATGTTTCACCTACTGCATCACCTACCCGCAGCAGAGGTGAACCAAAGGAGAAAAGAATGCAAGGATCACCACATGCAGTAGTTGACCAACTTGCAGTAAAAGAGATCCCAACTTCCTCTAGAACACCTAAGACTAGTAAAAAGAGAGGTAGTTCTTCTTCTAGATCCTCAAAGGTGCAAAAGAAGAGGAATACCTAGAAAAAGAAATCTACCCCACCAAGACATTCAGGTTGCTTGAGAAAGAAAGGTTCCATGAGAGGAAGTATTGAGAAGACAGAGGAGGAAACAAGGGATTAGGAACAAAAAGAAGAAGATGTTGTTGGGAAAATGTGTCTCAACCTTGCAATTATATAAAGGTTATTGTTGATAGGATATATATATATATATATATTTCCTAGTTACATTAATAGTTTTAATATACAATGGCAGCAAGGGGAGGAGTGGGATGTGTGTAAATAATTTTTTGTTAACTTTTTCAAAAAACTCCTAAAATGGCTAACATACATCAAATAAATGATACATTGTAAATGTAGACCGTTAATTATTAGGTTTTAAATCTAATGGTGGATATTTTGTTGGTCTGTCTTACCCTAGAAGGTAACCCTATTTTATGAGGGTGTTGTACTATGATTGTAGATGGTGATGTATTCTAAGAGTCTGATAGCGGTCATGATGCAAGAGCATCTAGCGGTGTAGGGGCAATCTTGCATCACCTAAAAAATGTTTTTTCCTTTTTTTTCTTTAGTTGTTTTGAGTCCCATGATGGTACTTAAGGGGTGTAAGACAATCAGAAGTCAGAAAAGGTGAAAAACGGTCACTTACTATTTTAAATAAGTTGTTCTAAATGGGATTGTATAGACCTAAAAATTTACCCCAAGGAGCAAAAATGAAAAACATTTCCGACAGTGAAAGAATCGTCTCAATACCCTATACAGTTTGGGAGATATTAAATTTTTTGTCTCGATAAATTTCTCCAATACAGCTTCAAATTCAAATTTGAAAATCCTAGAAGCCCTGAAATAGCTTGAAAAGTGGACGAAACAATCTTCAATGTTTTGACATTGTAGATATCGTCAAGATCTTTCCAACAATATATTATAATAGCAAATTAGACACTAAGATCAAAAGTTATGGCCCTGTGAAGCTACCCCACTAAAAAGTGAATTTCATTAAAATATCTTCCTAGGCAAGAGATCAAATGGCGAGACTTTTGGTGCTAAAACAAAAGGGAAAGTTACACTTTTTAGAATATTATAGGGTGGTTATTAGGTAAAATAAAAGGGTTAAGTGGAGGTTGTAGAAGGTGGCTCCGAATAATAGAGTTTATTTTCAGAGTTTATTTTTAGAGTTGATTTGGATGTAATGAATCAAGCCCATGAGGCTATAGCCTATAATTTCTGAATTTGTAATTTCATTTTCAAAAAATAATTGAAAGTGGGTTGTTTTCTATCTTGCATTTTCTTTTTTGTTATCTTTTATTCTATTTTGTGTGGGGTTTGGGTGGTGTAGCCCTCATCAAGTGGTACCAGAGTGGGTTTTTTTGAGTGTGTAAATAGATTGTTGAATGTGGGGTAGTTTGCACCAAGACTTGTTGATCTATTTTACAGTTTTATGACAATTGCATTGAATGTGTAACAATTACAATTTTAAATCCAACTTGATTCAATAGAATTATCACATGAACATAAATAAAAATAATGGAAATAACAAAGTGATGAAAACATAATGAGAGAAAGAGAGAGAGATGCAAACAAAGTTGATAACAGAGTTCGTCGTAAAAATGACGTCTCCAGGCCCCTCTCCAATGAGTGGACCGATCCAATTACTTCTCTAGAAAATTAGTACAACATGTCGAAATAATCTACCCTTGGTTTACAAAGAAATTTGACAAGCCCTCCTTCAAAGTGCGCAAGAGCAACCTCCTGAATAACACGAAAATCGAGCAAAATTTCTCCAAGGAATTTTCTTCTCCCATCACTTAGCTTCCATCCTACCCTTCTACCCCTTTTTATACACCAATATTACCCCAATTGGTTACTAACCAATTGATTTTACAATATTACCCATACAAGTACAAATCTCCCATAATCTCCCTTTTTTACATATGAAAACAATAATCCCCCCCTTAAAATAATCCTCAAATATTCAATAATTTGTTAAATCCCTTTAACATGTTATTCTTGGGCCTTAGAGGTTTTATTTCAACTTCTTTAACAAATTGGAGGACTACAAATTTTAAATATTTGGGTGAAATTTTAAAAATAAGAGATTTCGGTTTTCGCGATGCCAATATAATTTTAAAGCCATTAATTTATTTTAAGCCTCCTTAACTATCATGTAACAGGCTTCTAAAATTTAAAAAGGATTAAAATCCTCATTTATAGGGATTATTATATTTAGGAGAATTAAATCTTATTTAAATATTTATGTATACAGAGGGATTTTCCTTTTCATGAAGAGTGGGAAGGAAAGAGGATTTTAAGGCATGGATTAAGGGATCAAATCCCACTAAATCCTCCTCATTATTTTTTTATTTTTATTTTTAAACCATACATTTTTTTTTGTCTTCTAATAATTATAGTTTAATCCTTATTTATGCCAACTCACTACTCCTGCCACATCACATGCCATGTGTCCCGCCAAGTGTCAAGTTTTGGTGATGCCACGTCATCATTTTGACTAAAAATCTGACTGCCCATAATTCCTTCATACAGACTCCAATTTGTGTGAAACGAACATCGTTGGAAAGCTCTCAATGATCTCTTCACATTGATGTCAACTTTGACCACTTTCGATGATGTTGAATTTTGACCTTTTTCTAGTCTGAGCCCCTAAGTTGACCAATGTTTGACCAAGCGTAACTCGAGCTCTGTAGCTTTGTTTGACTCTGTTCGAGTTGCATTGGAGTCAATATTTTGAGCTCTTCCTGGTTATGTCGATTCTGGAGACAAATGAGAAACTTAAAATTTTGACAAAGATCCTCTAGATCAGTCCTCCCCACTAGAGAGATTTTGGACCTATGAAAGCTTGATTACTCGGAAAGCAAGTGAGGGTAAAGTTTCCTCACTTTACCATTCTCCATCCATTTTTCCTTGCTTGGATTCATCTCCTTCAGTCCCACTCTGAGGTATTCAACAACTCCTCTTCGTGAAGTCCTAATTTTTTTGTCTAAGATGGCATCCTTTGGAAACTCTAACATGTACTCTGATGAAAGATCATCAACTAATGGAACCTAAATGTCTATGTCTTCATCCAGTATCATCGGAGGCTCGTACAACTTCAGATTCTCAACATTGACAACTAAATAGATGTGTGTGTATGGAGGAAGATTAAGGTAGAAGGCATTGGTTCCAATCTTTTCCAAGATCTCAAAGGGACCATACCGAATTGACTTGAGCTTCCTTCCTTCGGATTGCATTCTTTCCTTGCTAATATGTAACCAAACTCTGTCTCCAACCTAAAAAATGGTGATCACTGCAATGATTATCATGTCGAGCCTTGTATTTGGCTTGACTCTTCTCTAAATGTGCTTCCACTTCCTAATGAATTTCTTGGACTCTCCAGATGAACTTTAAAGCCTTCTCTACATCATGGCGTCCATCTTCAACATCATCTTTCCCAAAAGAAAAAACCATCGGTGTTTTGGGCACATAACCGAAGCAAGTCTCAAAAGGAGACCTCTTTGTAGAAGAGTGTGCCGCATGGTTGTAAGAATGTTGCACATAATGAAGACTCTCATCCCACAGCTTGGGATGTTTACTGCAGTAACCTCTGAGTAGATGCACAACTATCCTATTTACTACCTTTGTCTATATGTCGGTCTGTGGATGGAAGGTTGTACTCTTCTTCAATTTGGTGTCTATGAGTCCCCACAAAGCTGAGCAAAATTCGCCTAGGAATCAAGAATCTCAATCTGATACAATAGAAGTAGGTAACCCAAAATGAACCCATACAAATTGAAAGTACATCTGAGCTGTCAGTTCAGCAGTGACCTATTTCTTACAAGGCATTAGAATACACTTTTTTTTTAACCGATCAACTACTACAAACAAATAATCATGTCCCTTCCTAGACATAGGAAACCCCCCAACAAATTCCATTGACATACTTTCCCATGGACGGGATGATATAGGTAGAGGTGTGTACAACCCCAATTTTATGTTACTAGGTTTACTTGTTGCACACATGACACAACCTCTAATATACTTAGTTACCGTTTCTTGTGTATGAGGCCAATAACAATACTTCTATAGTTGAGTGATTGTCTTGCTTACCCCAAAATGTCCTGCAATTAGTGAGGTATGTGCTTCTTTGATTACCTATGCTTGTTCATCTTTTGGAATGCATAACTTTCCCAAATGATACAATAGTTTATCCTACACATAGTAATCTTTCTCTTCTACATGTTTGTCTACAATTAGAGCTGAATAGATTTCCTTAAATTCTTCATCATTAGCATATTGTTCCTAAAAAATTTCATGCACCATGGAACTACCTTTAAGGATAATCAAAGCATTCATAATAGGAGGCCTAGATAGCATATCTGCTACTTAGTTATGGGCACCTTTCTTGTACTTAATTACCAAATGAAACTGTTGAAGAAAACCCATCCACCTAAAGTGCCTACTTTGTTGCAGTTTAGATTGTGAGTGCAAGTACTGAAGTGGCTGGTGATCAGTGTGGATTACAGTTTCTTTCCCCATTAAGTAGTGTTTCCATTTTTTAACACTCTAAACTAATGCATAAATTTCCTTATCATAAGTAGGATAGTTAATAACTGCACCTAAAAAGGTCTCAAAGTGATAGTAGATTGGTTTACCTCCTTACATTAGCACTGCTCCCTTGGAAAATCCACTAGCATTTGTCTCAATCTCAAACAGTTGGTGTAAAACTGGTAAAATCAGAACTATTTTTGTGCTCAAATTTTCCTTCAATGTGTTGAAGGCCTTCTACTTCGGACGTCCCCACTAAAAATTTTCCTTCATACTAGTCAATGCGTGCAATGGTGATGCAATGTAGGAGAAGTTTGCAATGAACTTTCTCCAATACTGAACTTCACCGAAGAAACTACTGACTTTTGTGACTGTACTTTTCTTAGGCCATTTTAAAATAGCTTCAACCTTCGCAAGGTCTACTTTCAATTGACCACCACCTACGACATAGGCTAAGTACACTCAGGATGTCTTAGCGAATTCGCATTTCGACATCTTTACAAAGAGTTTTTATTTTCTCAATACATCAAATACTGTCTTTACATGAATTGTATGATCTTCCCAAGTTCAACTGAATACAAGAATATCATCTAAATAGACTATGACAAAATCATCAATAAAAGGACGAAAGACATCATTCATGACTCATAAATGTAGTTGGTGCATTGCAAAGCCCGAAGGGCATGACCAACCTCTCAAACAATCCTTGTTTTTCCTTAAATACAGTTTTCCAAATGTCATCTTCTGCAATTCTTATATAATGATATCCACTACGCAAGTCTAACTCAGTGAAATAAACTACATGTTTTAACTGATCAAGTAAATCATCAATTCGGGGAAGAGGATACCTATTCTTTACCGTTATCTTGTTTAGGCCTCGATAGTCGATGCACATTCTCCAAGACCCATCCTTCTTTGGAACCAACACAATTGGAGAACCACAAGGAGATGTACTAGGATGGATGACTCCTTTTTCCACCAACTCCTGAACTTGCTTTTTGATTTCCTCATTCTGCAAAACTAATAAACGGTACATGCCAATGCTTAGAAGAGGCACACCTTACTGCAACTAGATTTCATGATGTATCTCTCTCTTAGGTGGCAACCCCTTTGGCTCCTGAAATAAGTCATCATAAGAAGAAACTATTTTGACCATCTTAGTTTTATGCTTTGGATCACACCCTTTAAATGCTTCAGCTTTTTCATCCTCTTTTGGTTTTACAAGCATTAATACAAATTTTTTACTAGAATTGACCAACCTTTTCATCTAACTAGCATTAACTAGTGCAAGATTAGTCATGACTTTGTGTGCACGTATAATGTATTTTATCCCATCCTTAAAGAGATAATACTTATTCTCTCCCCCATAAAAGATTGCTTTTCTATCATACAGATAAGGACTCCCTAACACAAGCCCACAAATATCCAAAGGAACATCTACTTCTACCTCATCAACAAAGTTTGTGGTGATAGAAATTTTCAATTTACATTGTTTCGTTACCTGTAGTTGAGCATCATTGAAAACCCATCCAAGTGGATATGTCTTTGGATGAGGTGTTGTAGCTAGATTGAGTTTCCTTACCACCTCTTTAGATATTAAGTTGACTTGAGAACCCATATCAAACATTGTGTCAATCTTAGCGTGCTTAGTTACAACTCAAATATGAAAAAATTCATTCCGTTGTTTATCAGCTTTAGGAATAGATATTTTACTTGTACTTGCATTTGCATTAGAAAAATTTGCATCAAAAGAGAGAGTTATACCTTTCCCTTTACCTTGGACCCCAGCAGCAACAATTTGAGTTTCATCTCCAAAGTTGGATCCAAGATCTTGTTGAATCACCGCAGCAGTCTTTTGCTTGCCTTTATTGCCTCCGTATCTTTTTGCCCTTAATTCGAGATGTAGCTTCCAACACTTTGACTCATCATGCCCCTCTTTCTTGCAATGGGAGCATGTGGGTTTATCACCCTCCTTAATTATAGTTGTCTTCTTCCCTTTTCCTTTATCTTTTTCTTTGTCTTTACCCTTAGACTTCCCCTCAAACTTAGATGGTTTCTTTGAGAAATTATCACTGAAAGTGTTCTTACCCCTTGACTCTAAATGAGTAGCTTGGACTAACACTTCATCCAAATTATTAGGACTCAACATTAGAATAGTATGCCTTAGGTAAGAATGCAAACCACCTATGTACTTAAGTAATGTATCCTGAGTATACAATGGAACATTTAAAGCAATAGCCCATTTTCTAAACTCATGGGTGTAATTTTGGGTAGATTGGCCCTTACCTTGCCTAAAGGTTTTCCAATTCATTGTTAATTGTTGCATATAACCTAAAGGATAAAACTAATTTTTAAGGGCAGCAACAAATTCCATCCAAGTCATATTATCCTTACCATGGCGGGCAATTTCCTCCCGAGTCCTACTCTCCCAACCAGAGAGTGGCTAACTGGATCATAGAAGCATCTTTTGTTAGGCCTTGAATCCTACAATACACTTCTACCTGTTGGATCCAATCATCTAACTTTTCGGCATTTAACTCACCACAGTACTTAGGCAATTCAAATTTTACATCCAGTTTAATAATAGGCTTATACTTGCTCTTGAAAGGATTAACAGTAGTAGAAGAGGAAGAAGAAGAAGGGGAAGATGGAGAAGAAGGGGAAGATGGAGGAGATGGAGCTTCTAGAGCTTTTTCTTCTTCTTCCTTTCGATCTTCGTTCTTTTCTCACTTCGAAGAATCTCCCTTTTTGTGCTTCTTCTTTTCCACAAATAGCTCTTCCACCATAGCCTTCATGTCAAGAAAGGCTCAATGAAAATATTTATCATCAAGCTCTTGCTCAGTACTTTTCTCAGCTTCAGTTTCTTCCATTGTTGGAAAAGTCCTCCATTTTCCGATCTCAAGATTGTATTCTTCAAGTTCGCCTTCACCTTGTTATTTCCTAGAACGTGTTAGCATCCAATTCTGCAATACTAGTCACACAAAGCTCTGATACAAAACTTGATTTGTTTTACGGATCTATGACAATTGCATTGAATGCATAACAATTACAATTTTAAATCCAACTTGATTCAATAAAATTATCACACGAACATAAATAAAAATAATGGAAATAACAAAGTGATGAAAATAGAATGAGAGAAAGAGAGAGAGATGCAAACAAAGTTGATAATGGAGTTCATCGTAAAAATGACTACGTCTCCAAGCCCCTCTCCAATGAGTGGATCGATCCAATTACTTCTCCAGAAAATAAATACAACATGTCGGCATAATCTCCCCTTGGTTTACAAAGAAATTTGACAAGCCCTCCTTTAAAGTGTGCAAGAGCAACCTCTTGCATAGCATGGAAATCAAGAAAAATTTCTCCAAGGAATTTTCTTCTCCCATCACTTAGCTTCCATCTACCCTTCTACCCCTTTTTATACACCAATATTACCCCAATTGGTTACTAACCAATTGATTTTACAATATTACGCATACAAGTACAAATCTCCCATAATCTCCCTTTTTTTACATATGAAAACAATAATCCCCCCCTTAAAATAATCCTCAAATCTTCAATAATTCGTTAAAGCCCTTTAACATGTTATTCTTGGGCCTTAGAGGTTTTATTTCAACCTCTTTAACAAATTAGAGGATTACAAATTTTAAATATTTAGGTGAAAATTTAAAAATAAGAGATTTCAGTTTTCGGATTTTATCAAAACCAACCAATGCCAATATAATTTTAAAGCCATTAATTTATTTTAAGCCTCCTTAACTATCATGTAATGGACTTCTAAAATTTTAAAAGGATTAAAATCCTCATTTATAGGGATTATTATATTTAGGAGAATTAAATCTTATTTAAATATTTATGTGTATGGAGGGATTTTCCTTTTCATGAAGAGTGGGAAGGAAAGAGGATTTTAAGGCATGGATTAAGGGATCAAATCCCACTAAATCCTCATTATTTTTATTTTTTTTATTTTTAAACCATATGTTTTTTTTTCTTCTAATAATTATAATTTAATCCTTATTTATGCCAACTCACTACTCCTGCCATGTCACATGCCATGTGTCCCGCCAAGTGTCAAGTTTTGGTGATGCCACATCATCATTTTGACCAAAATTTTGACTGCCCATAATTCCTTCATATGAACTCCAATTTGCGTGAAACAAACACCATTGGAAAGCTCTTGATGAGCTCTTTGCATTGATGTAATCTTTGACCACTTTTGATGATGTTGAATTTTGACCTTTTTTCTGGCTTGAGCCCCTGAGTTGACCGACATTTGACCAAGCATAACTCAAGCTCCATAGCTCCATTTGACTCTGTTCGAGTTGCGTTGGAGTCAAGATTCTAAGCTCTTCCTGGTGATGCCAATTCTGGAGACAAATGAGAAACTTCAAATTTTGACGACTAAGAAAAGTGATCAGAATTCCTCCACAAAGAAACCATGGTGGTGGAAGAAATGTTATTGTACTAAAAGAGGGTTTTAGAGCCCTACAGAGACAATTTCAAGCACTACAAAAGGAGTTGTGTCGAGGGTTTGAGCCAAGAAGAGGAGATGAAAGTGAAGATGAAGCTAAAAATGAGGAACGGCTTGAAGAAGAACAAGATGCAGTTGATCAAGAGCAAGTTAGATTATTTAAGGCCATCTCTAAGATTGGGAAAAGGCCAAAGATCGACGTTTCTACATTTTTTTGGAAATCTTAACCCAGAAGAGCTGATTGATTGGATCAATGATATGGAGTACTTTGAGTATGAAGAGGTGGAAGATCCTGAGAGGGTCAAATTTGCAAAGACCAAGCTCAAGGTTCATGCGAATATTTGGTGGAAATAGGTACAAGTAGAAAGAAATTGAAGAAGAAAAGAGAAAATAACTAGATGGGACTGGATGGTGGAAAAATTAAAAAGACAATTCATTCTTGTGGACTATGAGCTAGATTTGTTGAAGATGCAAGGGTTGAAATAGGTAGGAAAATATATCAAGGATTATATAGAAGAATTCTATCGTGTCCTGATTAGAACAGGTCATTTTAAGGCCAACAACGAAAAATTTGCTCATTACGTAAATGGTTTGAATTTGAGTATTCAAGAAGACTTGGCTCTGGTAAGAATGTCTACCATTGAAGATGCATATCAGTTTTCTTTGAAGGTAGAAGAAAAATTGAATAGAACGTTTGAAAGAAAGCAAAGAGGTGGGGGTCGTGGTGGAAAGACTAGTGGACGGTCATATGGAGGTTGAAATGAAGATCAAAAGAAGGGTGAAAGATCCAGTAGCAGCCAAAACCAAAAAGGAGATAACACCTATCATCCTCATGATCAAAATAATTGATACCAAAGAGGAAGAGGAATATCTAGATGAGGACCAAGAAGAGGAGGCTTTCATGGAACCTATTTCTAGTGCGGAGAAGGACATAGAGCCTATGAGTGTCCTCAACATCAAGTAAGGACAAATAGAAGATCTGAGGGTAATGTGTGAGTTGCACATGTAGATGAAGATGTTGAGTCTTCACATTCTGAGGGTGCAAAAAGAGGAGAGGTTCTTGTTACTAGAAGAGCCTTGTTGAATAAGGAGAAAGAACCAGCTCAAAGAAAGAATTTGTTTCACACCAAATGTAAGTGTGAAGGTAAAGTTTGCAATGTTATTATTGATGGAGGTAGTACTAATAACCTTGTTTCAAAAGAGATGGTTAGTAAGTTATGGTTGGATAGAAGGAATCTGAATCGATATTGGATTAGTTGGTTGCAAAAGGACCATAAAACCTTGGTAAATGAAAAATGTTTGGTAAAGTTCAAGATTGGAAATTACCATGATGAGGTATTGTGTGATATTCTGTCTATGGATGT
This sequence comes from Sequoia sempervirens, assembly GCA_007258455.2. Lineage (NCBI taxonomy): Eukaryota > Viridiplantae > Streptophyta > Pinopsida > Cupressales > Cupressaceae > Sequoia > Sequoia sempervirens. Next base: position 271,140,740 of record VDFB02270651.1, read on the forward strand.
TTTTCATATGTTGTTAGGTAGACCGTGGCAGTTTGATCGACGAGAAAATCATGATGGACATGCCAACACCTATTCTTTGACAAAGGATTGAGTTCGTCATAAGTTGAATCCCTTGAAAGAGGTAGAGGAAAAGGTATGTAGTAATGCCAAAATCTGTTTGGTTAATGGAAGAAAAAATTTAGAAGGTATGAAGCATGAACATATGTATTATGCTTTGATTCCTAGAGTTGATAAAGAAGATGATAAAGATATACTCATAAAGGTTTCACATTTATTAGATGAGTTTCAAGATATTGTATTTCATAATGTACTTGAGGGTTTGTCTCCAGTAAGAAAAATTAGTCATCATATAGACCTAATTCTTGGAGCTAGTTTTTTGAATAAGACATCCCATTAGATGGCTCCAAAAGAGAATGAAGAGTTAAATAGACAAGTGCAAGACTTGTTGCGAAAGGGATTGATTTGAGAGAGTTTGATCCCATGTGCAGTACATGCAGTAATAGAACCAAAGAAGGATGGAGAATGGAGGATGCGTACAGACTCCCAAGTTATCAACAAGATTACTATCGAGTATAGATTTCCCTTGCCAAGGATGGATGACATTATGTATTTTTTGAGTGGAGTTGAGTACTTCACAAAGATAGATTTGAAGAGAGGATATCACCAAATCCGGATTAGAGAAGGAGATGAATGGAAGATAGCATTCAAAACCAAGGAGGGCTTATATGAGTGGTTAGTCATGCCTTTTTTGCTAACCAATGCACCGAGCACATTTATACGGCTTATGAATGAGGTATTGAAAGAATTTTTAGGAAAATTTGTTATAGTTTATTTGGATGATATTTTAATTTTTAGTAAGACATTAGAGGAGCACCTGATGCATATCCAAAGACTTTTTGAGAAGCTAAGGGAGGAGAAGTTGTTGATTAATTTGAAGAAAAGTAGTTTCGTGAAGAGGGTGTTGGTGTATCTAGGATTTTTTTTCTCAGTAGAGGGATCCAAAGAAGGTGAATGGCCTACACCAAGTAATGTTATAGAGGTAAGATCATTTCATTGTTTTTTATAGAAAGTTTACTAATAATTTTAGTAGTATTTGTGCACCTCTAACTGAAGCAATGAAAGGGGATAGAAAGTATTTTAAATGGACTATAGGAGCAACAAAGAGTTTTGATATGTTGAAAAATAAAGTCACATAGTAACCTATTTTGGAACTTTCAACTTTCAATAAAGTCTTTCAAGTAGATTGTTATGCTAGTGGCAATGTCATAGGAGTTCTTTTGAGTCAAGAAGGTAAGTCTGTTGCCTATTTTAGTGAGAATTTGAATGATGATAAGAAGAAATATTATATCTATGATGAGGAGTTTTATGCTATAGTTTAGGCTTTAAAGAAATGGATACACTATTTTTTGCCAAAAGAATTTTGTTTATATACTAATCACCAAGCTTTGCAATATCTCAATAGTCAAGGAAACCGTTAACACATAGGATTGCACCTGAATGCAAAGATGGAAAGCTCAGAAATCCTGTGTAACATGGAAACACCTTTGATCTTGTGGGTTGCTCATAATGAAGGTGAATCTTCAGATTGTGGGCTTGTTCCCCTTTTGATTTTTCTCTATGAAACTAATGACTTATGTAGGAAAAGGGATAGAAGAATTAAAATAAATGGTAAAAACTGAAACTAGTAGGATGGTGATGCACCTAAATGACTAATGAGCATGCAACCTAATTCACAAGTACTCTTTAATATATCTACTTACACAACTTAATTTGAACAACTAAATCACATAAGTATTTCATAAACAGGCTTTGAGAAATCAATATCGTTTATGAAGGGAAACTAAGTTTTCACAACTTGAAAGAAAGGATTAAACAGTTGCATAACCTATGACTTGTGATATTAAACTGATTTGTGTACATACACCTATGAATGAGATAGAAATTAAAGGCTTTCAAATTTAAACACAATAAATTTCTATCAAAATCAACCATAAGAGACAACACCTGAAATTTGAGAAGGAAAACACTTGAATTTTACTAAAAAATGGAAGGAATCTCTACAATATGATAAAATATTTCTGAAAATAAATTGCTGCTATATCAACTATAAATCGAGCTACAAAACCCTTTTCTGTTTGCAATGCACAAGAGAGAAGAAAGGTAATAACTGAGGAAAAAATACTGTCTTTTCCTCTATATACAAAATGAGTCAAAATTCCAAGAGGTGGTACTGTAGTCTAACTACACTCCAAAAATATCCCTCCAAGTTTATTTATGAGCAAAGGTAAAAATCCCCAAAAAGAGGGCTCCAAAATGATGTAAATTGAATGATTAGGTGGCCAAACTCGCCCTGCATGATAGTCAACCCAAAAGGATCCTAAAACACTCAAGTTTGACTGAGAGTCAAACAAAAATCACTTTGAATATCTCCAAATGCATGTGAAAAGGTTCAGTTTCACTCCTCTTTTGATTTTGCATGATTCACTCTCAATTTTGACTCAAAGTTAAAATGGAACTTCAGTTTTACTCGTCAGCGCATGAATCTTGCATGAATTGAGCAAGGGTAAACAATTTAACCAAATATTAAAGGCAATACAAATATTAATGTAATTTATAAAACATTACCTCTAGTATGTGTTTACATATCTATACTTGCTCAATTTATGTAATAATATAAAGAGGATATTTAATACATAAGGAAAATTCTCTTAAGTATTAAATATAATGAAATTTTTATAAAATAAAGTGATAAAAATCACTTTTTGGTGAAAGATAAGCTTTTATGGAAAAAACCCTAAAAGACTTTTTAGCCCTAGCCGCGGGCTCATTTTTGCATTTCTCATTTTGTTTCCCTATGCCGCCATGGTTGGAAATCTCCACAAGCTAGGGTTTTGAAACTTTCCTCCAAGGATTTGTCTTCAATGATGTCAATGTTTTGTTCCTTCACATGCCAGGTAAGATATTTCTCCTTTGTTTAATGCAAAAGCAGAGATGTTTTATATCTGGAAAAGAAGTGATTTTTTTCTCTCCTAGATGAACTATATTTTTCTTCCTTCTGCATTATCAATCTGTCTTTTTGAAGGGGTCAACACGGCCTTCTTTAATTGTTTGAGGGTTTCTCTATTTCTTTGAGCTTCAAAACTTGCTAGGGTTTTTCACATTTGGAGGTTGTATCTAGAAGTTTTATGCAAAAAACATTAAGGTCGAGCTTGGTAAGCCTTTTCTTTGTGCAAACAAAACTCTTATTTCATTATCTATGAACAACTATGTTGTCTCGAGCTCTGTTTATGCAAAACATGATGAAAATGTTTTGATTTTTTTGTGTTTACTTTTCAGTTTGCTCAGTCTCGAACCTCCATCTAAGTAGAAAAAAATGAAAATGCTTTGATTCTTTTGTGTATTTTCATTCTCAATGCTTTGACTCCTTGTGCAAGAAATGGTGAGGAAGTATTGCGAGTTTATATCCATTTTACAGGTCATGGTTTCAATATTATTTACCTTTGTTTCCTCAATTATAGCTATGATTAGCAACCTTGATCTCATAGAAGATCCTTTAATGACATTCCTTTCAATTGAAGTCTACTTCTAAAAATTTTCTCCATACTAGTGAAAAAATATCACAAACTACAAACTAGGTTGGTGAGAAATTTGTTGGGTTTTTTCATCTTCTTGTTTCCTAATTTTTGCCCAAAAATATCAAGAACCCAGATCGTAATTTTTAAGATATGATGAAATCTTGAGTGCTCCAACTAAAAATCCCTCACTTTCCATCGATTCATCTTCAGCTCTTCATTGCACAAGGTTTGGTCCTCTAGTTTCTTTCCTATCAAGAACTCAAGCAATACAACATAATGGCTATAGACCTCTCCTTTAATGACTACTCTCAATGTGAATTACCTTCATTTTATCACTATCCTTCACCATTATTCCACTAGATGCCTCTTTGGAGTTTACATGGTCACTCGAGCATGCCTTTGTCTTTATAACCTTGGAATATTATCATTATGCAATGAGCTTATTGTTTTTTCATAAAAGTTTGTTGCTCCTTGTCAAAATAACCTACTACTATCTTTAACATTCTCAAAATAAGGGAGCCACCTATGCATTATTTGTTTCCCTTACTATCATAAAGTTTGTACTTACTAATATTGTGGTCTATTTGATAACATTCAAGAAAATGCAAGTTCCCTGCCTTGTTATTCACAAAGACTGTTGCTCTTCCTTTGTGCATTATCTTCTAATTCATGTTGTCATTTCATGTTCAACACAAGTTGAAAATGTTATTGTTGAGTTTGATATGCCACTTGTGACAAGGCACTATGACTTCATACTGTCATCCTCAACCATATACTTGATACATTGGCATGCTTTAGGCTGCATATAGTACTTTACAAGGTGACTGAATAATGATTTTTCCTCTCTTTAGGTGGTAGCTTATCCTTTGCATTGTATGCTACTCCTACATTGTGCATGGTAAACTTGCATTGTATTAGAATATATCTCATCAGCTACCTTTTGAGTACTTTGATATGACTGTCTTTTATCCTTTGAGACCCCTTTCAACATGTTCATGGCTACCTCTACTATAGACAGTGATTGTCCTTATCTGTGGCTATGCTTGTAATGACTGTTATGACTTGAAATCACTTTCATTGATGAAAACGCACCTCATATCCCATTTAAAAACTAAGAGGGAAGCATGTTGGGCTCAACCCTTGTGCGAGCCCATTTTCCTCCACATGCTATGATATTGAATAATAAATCCAAAATCTTCAAACAATGCTTTGAATTTTCTGCTCCTTGATATTTGTGAAGTATGCATACTGATTTAATGCTTCATGAAAATAGGCTATATGTCTGCTAATATATGCATATGAAGAGAACTTGTATCCCAAGATCTAACACCATCTACTTCATCTCTTGCAGGTATTTCTGAAGCAACTAATAAAGGGAGTTGGAGTTGAAGACACATCTGACCAACCTTAGGATTCGTCGTTCAAGCAATGATGGATCCATTTTCTTTTCATATGTTCTTTTATTTTTTCAGATTTATCTTCTATTATTTTACGTTGCATTTCATCAATCATTCCCACAGCTTGTGTGGGATACCATACTTTTGTGAAATGAATAAAATAGAAATTTTATGCAAAGTTGTGTAATCTTCTCTTGTAAAAAACATTTTCATAATAAAACCGAAACTTCATTTGATAGCATCTTTTGTGCAATGATGAAACTTTAACACAAATTTTATATGTACCTTTCTTCTTTAGTTGCAAATGTTGTTCCAGCTCTACCTTGTTGATGGTGTTTTTTGCATAACAACAACTCAGATAGAATATAGTATCATATCTCTCTTGAAAGGTAAATCTCTATCAACAAGCCTCAAGAGATAACCCCAAGGTCTCTAATGTCAGGTCTTGACAATGCATAAATAACTTAGTGATAATGTGAAAATGTTGGTAATCACAAAGGGACCTTACTACAAGCAAATACTAAATCCTTAGATTTATCATATCTAGCAATATGATGATACTTCTAATCCTAAATTTGACCCAAATTCAAAATAAACAGCAAAAGAGATAAGGTTTAGAGAGATTTCTAAATTTAAAACTACTCCTAAGATTAACAATGCAAATGACAAAATACTTGAAATTGACCAATCCCTCATTAACTAATTTCTACTTGACCCAGATGAATCTGCAATCTTACAGAAATAGTGCAATCTTCTAAGGCATTAAAGATTTTCAGATCATGAACATTCATTCAAAACAACCCTATTGCAATCAAAATGAATAAACCTTCACAATTGAACTAAGCTCAATGAATATAAAGTCCAGGCTAACTTTTCAAAGCAACTAACAATCAATTGGTTGTGAAAAGTATGGACCAGAGGTTGCTACAACACCTCGAGTACCAAATCATAAACACTATCAATTCATCTAACATTAAACCTAACACATCTATCAAATAAACTTAAGCAATTCCAAAGATAGAATCCCAAGAACCATGCCAAATAAAATTCAACACAAGAAAGGCACCAAATCACAATGTCTTCACTTGCATTAAATTACCCAAAGTAGCAACAATTCTAGTATTTTTTTACAGCACTTGCTTGCTTGAAAATAAAACTAACTCCTAACTCTATCTCTTGCTATACTGCTTAATTCACTCAAAAATAAAACTATCTAGCACTTACAAATGAGGTAGAATGCCATACTAATAGAGACCCCCAAGATATTTCAGCCTAATTAGGGTTTACAATAAAACGGCCACAAAACAGGTCAGCCCAAGAGGAAATTTGAAATAAACAAAGTGAACATTAAATGCAAGTATTTCATCTAGGTCATCCTAGGGTCTCCAATATAAGCTCGGTCCAATACATGTGAAAGAAGAGGAGAAATAATGGGAAGCACAAATTCTGATGTAGCCCTGCATTAACTGCCTTCCCCTTTATCCTTATTTTGCCTCATCCTATCATGCACCATCAAAAGTATCTTGTCCAAGTCGGCTATAGGTGGTAGAGGTAAAACCTTAATTCTTTTCTCAATAGATTTAATATCCTCTCTTGACTGCTCCACCGACCTATCCCACTCCACCTTGCTAGTTTGATATTTGTCAATTACTGCAATATAAGTGGCTGCATCATCCAACTGATGTTCAATGACTGGGTCTTCATTGGTTGGAGAATATACATCTTGCCACCATTTTCTCAACTGTTCCAAGCTCAAATGCTTCGGTGCAAACTTCTTTCTCCATGTCATCACCTCAAAGAAAGAAATACATTTATTGTAGATATCATTCAGGTTGTCTTCAATTTTCCTCCTCTACTTATATACCTTCTTTAAAACCTTATGCCTTATTTTCAAAGCTTCATACCATTCCCAAGGTTCTACAGCTCTGGAGGAAAGAAGAATTCCATCACTCTCCAACTTATCTTCAGTATATTCCATGATGGTCTTGGTTTTCTGCAACAGGAGATCTACATCTTCCTTATCTTGAGCTAATACATCTTTCAACCAATTTATTGATCTCATTGCATCTCCACCGGTTGAAAGGATGTTCTTGATAGCATTATCTCCCTTAGTTTGCACTCCCTGTAACCAGTTCGTTGTGGCAAGAGTAGTGGTCTTCATTCTCTCTAGCTCTGTTATGGTTTCTTGTGGCAAGAAACTTGCAGCAAAAGATGAGGAGCTAATAGATTGCAAGGGCTTCATCAAGTCCTACAAGTACTTCTTTAATTTCTCATTCTCCTTCTTCAATTCTTGCTTAGTCTGCACTTCTTTCCTCAACCTACCCAAGATCACAGCACTAGAACCTTCATACTCTTAATCTCTTGTTCCATGCAAGTAGGCCCTAGGTTAATGGTCTGCACATTATAATCACTTCCAGTTACATCATCCCTACTCTTGTCAGGAGCAGGAGTAGCAATGTGGACCATCCTGTTATTTTTTTCATCTCTCTCAATCTTGAAGATGACCCTGGCCTTCTTCTTTCCTTTACCCTTTCCTATGTTTTCCAATAGCTCATCCTAATTGGGAGGGGTTTCATCCACAACAATCTATTTTCTCTTTAACTCCTTATCCAACCAGCCTAGAACAGTAGATTCATATTGTACTTTACTCTTCCCAACCTCATCCTGTTGATCCCTAGGTACATCTTCATTCAAATCTTGTTTCTTAGGAATCGCCTCAACTTTATCCTCATTTTCTTTATCATGATCTTCTTCTTCATGCACCGGTAATGGAGTCTATATTGGTATTTCCTCTCTCTGAGGAGGTCTATCTTCTTCACTCCTAGCAAGTGAATCATCATATGTTACCAAGGGAGACTGCAACACCCTCTCTATTTCTGCCTCAACACTAAAGAGCTCACCTTCTTGAAATTGTTCTCCTTATGTATCTTGGTGACCTTTTACTTCTTTGGATTCACCTGGTTCATCATGAGCTTCATGGAAAGGAGGAGTATCATCATGTTTTTCAGTAGCAAGAATGATTGGATGGGTATCCTTCCTTGGCACACTATCCTTAGGAGGAGTTCTTGATTTCCTTGTATATACTTGTGTCCTTTCTCTCGAGCTCTCTACATTTATCACAGGTGGGCTAACTTCCTCCCCTACCTTGGAACTTTCTTTTTCTTTATGTGACAATATCACCATTCTTCTTCTCTTCGACACAGGGACACTAACCTCCTTATCTTCTTTTTCAGCCTCATCTTTTTTTTACTTCTTCGTTCTTGAAACATTTTTCCTCTTCTTTGCAATAGGCTTTCTCTGTTTTTCTGCCTCCTGCACTTCCTCTACCTGAACATCTTTAACCTTAATCTTAAAAGGAGAGCTCACCTTCCCCTTACCCTTAGGATCCTACTCAACTGACTCCTCAGAATTTGAATGAGACTCCAAGTCTCCCATTAAATCATAGGTGCACTGTACCCTTCACTTTCCAACTCCCACATTTTATGCTTAAGCCATAGCTTTGTATACTTAATGACTAGAGTCATAATTTGTTATAATTTTGTCTTCTCTTCCTCTAACCAGTCTATTTCTCCAACTGATTTATCCTTCATAGCCTCGTAGTCATGGCCTTGAATCAAATCTCCATCATCTTCAACTTGATCTGGAATGGCCTTCACATTATATAGTCAGACCAAGTTAACAAGCAGCCTGGAAAACTTCTTCTTTCTAATCTCAAATTCATCAGTGCAATTGGCCCAATAGTCTTCTATATCATCTTTGTGGCTATATTTTTTGCTGGCCTTCTTTTGTGCTTCGCCAGTCCTATCAAACTTGGATCTCTTGGAATGGAAGGATAACCCAAGAGTGCTCATTTCTTCCTCAGAAGCATTGGTCGAATTAATAGGACATGCCTCACTAGTTCCTATCCTCAAAGGGAAGTCACCACCAAATCCAATTTTATGTTTATCCTTCTTCACAATTGCATCAAAATCAAAAATCTGCCTGGTGACCTCCAAAAGTATAACATGGTCAGTGGGATACCTGGGAAGTCTATATGGAGCCCTCTGACAACCACCTATCCTTGTATATGAAAAGGTGGGAAACTATATGAACCAAGCCCCATACCTTTTGATCAACTCTTTGGCATTGTCAGATATCCTTACATGCTTTGCACCTTGCAATAATTTGGTGATGTACATGGTGAATGCATCATTCACCCTTCTATAGCTTGAATTACCCAGATGCAGTTGTGGATAAACCTCATAAATTACATCATGCCCTAACACACCTCTCATACTCAGTCCCTTATATGGATGAAATCTTGCAAGTCCATAGAACAAGTAAGAAGTCATTGTGAAGCTCTTAGTCTGTAGGAAATTACACATTTGTTAATGAATAATAGCACTTATAACACCTTCCCAATGATAATTAATATTCTACTCCATCCTCACAATCACATGAAACATCCAATTCTCAAACACACTGGCACTCTTCAACCCTACCACCCTACTGAGAAGGGTAATAACATCATAGTATTCCTTCTTGAACTTAGCTTTGAATAGCTACTTGGGTAGCTTGGAATAGTGGGACTTAGGCTTCTCCAACTAGGAATTGATAACCTATTGGGACTTGATAGTATCTTCCTCATAGAACTTCTTTTCCATATCCATATCAAAAGCCACCACGTGAGACCTATATGGCATGTCAAAGGTTTGGGGTATAGATACAGGATTTAGATTTGCCACAATTCTCCCTTGGGGACCAACTATCCTCTGTGTTCCTCTGTCATAGTGTCTAACACACTCAAGCACCAATTCATAACACTATATTGTAGGAGGGAATCCAGCTACATGTGCCAACCCTGATTCCAACATTCTTCTAGCTAGCAAAGGAAGATTATATGTTGCCATCCTTGTCTTGAATTCTTCATAGTCCCACAGTCCAACATTTGTGTCAATTACCTCTGACCAAATGGAAGTCAGCTTGCTCTCAGGGATTCTACTCTTGATGTCCATCTTGATTATTTCTACTTCAAAAATGGAATATCCCTCTGCACTTGGATCCATCACTCTACCCTTGGTTCCACCTATCACTTCCTTACTTGATTCATCCTGCATCCAACAAAGAAACCATAGTAAAGATCACATGAAAGCCAAGTTAACCAATCACAGATAGCACATTCAACCTCAATATAAGTCCAATGATAAACAAAATTCTCTAAAACCTTGTAAAAATTAATCATCTCATAGTTTGGGTTTTCAGCCATCCCGCGGAATCCAGGCCAAAGAGGAATTTTGAAAAATTCTCAGCCATGCAGATTCTAGCGAAATAAGCATAAAAGCATCAAATAATCATGTAATTGACCATCATTAACTAAGAAACAACATGATACATCCTTAAACAACTCAATTTGATCATATAATGCATAATCATCAGCTAAAAAATCATGCTATCTCTGAGTTCTTCATTTTCAACAAAGTTTCAGACAAATCCGCCCAGGACAGATTTCTGCAAAAACAGCAATATCTTACGAGTTCTAAGAAAATGAAGGGATGAAGGAAATTTTAGGAAAATCCAACAGGAATGGAAATTAGCGAAATAGGCAAAACTTTGGACCACAACACATTTCGGGAAAACGGAGAGGACAAGGAAAATCGGGGAAATCCACCAATGAAGGAAAATCCTGAAACTGAAGGAAAACCTGAATGTCAATGTTTCCTCGTGACTTCACTCAAATTGATCAAACAATCACAAATTTGAGGATCTTGGACCTAAAACTAGCTCAATTTGAACCTCCTATAGATCATCTTTGAAATCTAGGCTCACCTTAAAGCAAATCGAAAGGAAATGGCGATGCCCTAGGCATGAAACCCTAAAAATCCACCATTGATGCACAAAACAAGCTTGAGCTCAGTCTACTCATCTGCTAGGTTTTCAAAAGGTTTCCTATGGCATACACAAGCGAGATACCTCATAATGAAATCAAAAAACAATCTCACAAACTCACTTAAAATCGTTAACCTAACAAAACCAAGAACCCTAACTTCAAATGTTCAATGCCCAGACATGCAGAAATTCAAACTCCAAGTACACTCAGGACGTTAAAGAATCACTCACACTCAATAATGAAAAGAAAGGAAATAGGTACATACCATTGATGGAGTGAAAGTTTATTACAGCAATGACAAACAACAGTCCTTAGCGCCAGAGCAAACAACAGCAGTTATGATGCCCAAAAAATGACCACCAAAGCCAACAACTCACAAATTCAGCACTCCAAATCCAGCCAAGCACTCAAGATCACGCACCTCACCTCAATAGAATGAAAATTATAAAACATAATGGCCTAAAACTCCCAAAATCAATTAAATACTTGCCTAAAAAATCGTACCACCAAGCATTAATGCATTCGACAAGATAGGCTAAACCAAAACCCGGAAACCCGACATGATGATGGAATTTCAAAAAAATCTAGTCACCAAAGAATTCCGCGAGGTCCCGAAATCTCTGAACCATAGTGCAAAACACAGACACAGGGTTTTCAAAGCATCCGGGGAATTTCGCCAAGAGTGGATTTCCTGAAAAGAGCCAAAAACCTAAAAATTGTCCAAAACATTAGATTTTCAAAGGGCATCCTAGAAGGAGGGCATTTGCACAAATAATATTATTATTCAAGAATGTACAAAGGTAACAAAACCTCAAAAACCAAGGGCCGAAACACCAAAAATGAAAGCAAAAGAGGGTCCCTGCTTTCAACAGAGCATGTGTGCGAAAACTACACAACATACCTGATTGACCTAAAAGAAAAATTCGGTAATAGAAAGTTAAATCAAAGGCACTTAAAATGGATTGAATTTTTGTAGATTTATACTTTGTTTTGAAGCATGGGAGTGGAAGGTCAAATAGAGTTGCAGATGCCTTGAGTAGAAGGAAAAATTTGTTGATAGAGATGATTATAGAGGTTGTTGGGTTCAATGAACTCAATAGTTTGTATCCTAAAGATCCATACTTTGTAGAAGCTTGGAAGGCTTGTTTGGAACTTGTTACATTGGATAGGACAAGATGGTTGGATTTCTTAATCCAAGATGGGATGTTGTTTAGAGGAGCCAATTGTGCATTTCAAGGAGTTCTATGAGAGAGAATCTAATCAAGGAGAAGCATAGTGGAGGATTTGTTGGACATTTCGATCAACATAAGACCATTGCTCTTGTTAGTGAGAATTATTACTGGTCACAGTTACAACAAGATGTGAAGAATTTTGTACAAAGTTGTAGAGTATGTCAAATGGTGAAAGGAACAAGTCAGAATACTAGATTGTATCAGCCATTACCTGTACCTAAGAGGCCATGGAAGGACATTAGCATGGATTTTGTTCTTGACTTGCCAAGGACACAAAGAGGGCATGATTTCATATTTGTGGTGGTGGATAGATTTTCAAAGATGGCACATTTCATTATGTGTCATAATACCAATGATGTTGTTTATATTGTGGAGTTGTTTTTCAGAGAGGTGGTGAGACTACAAGATCTACCAAAGAGTATAGTTTTAGAAAGAGATACAAAATTTGTTGGTTATTTTTGGAGGACATTATGGAAGAAGTTGAAAACAAATTTGAAGTTCAGTTCTGCACACCATCCATATACTGATGGATAAATGGAGGTGGTGAATAGGAGTTTGGGTAACCTACTAAGATGCTTAGTAGGAGATAAGCCCAAGGGATGGGATTTTTTTATACCATAGGCAGAATTTGCTTACAACAATTCTGTCAATAGGAGCACTGGTAAATCACCATCCAAATTGGGTATGGGAGTAGTCCAAGAACCGCTTATGAACTGAAAAATATGGATAAGGGGGAGAAGAGTAGTGTTGAGGCTAAATATTTTTTTGAGCACCTGAAGAATTTGCATGAAGAGGTGAAGAAACATATCAATAAGATGAACTTGCAATATAAGGCTAAGGAAGATCAAAAAAGGAGGTATAAGGAGTTCCAGGTAGGAGATGAATTCATGGTTAGTTTGTGAAAGGAGAGGTTTCCAATTGGTACATAAAACAAGTTAAAGATTAATAAGTTTGGACCATGCAAGATCCTGAAGAAGCATGATTCAAGAAATGCATATGAGGTAGAGTTGCCTAATGAAATTCATATTTCACTTGTGTTTAAAATTTTAGATTTAACAAAATATCATGAAGGAGGAATTGATGGAGAAATAATAGAAGCATAGTGGAATATTCCAATGCCTACTTTAGAAAAGGAGGAGATAGAAAAAAATTTGGATAGTCATGTTGGCAGAAGCACAAGAATAGGCAATATGCAAAGTAATTGATGAAATGGAGAGGAAATCCTGCTAAAGATTCATCATGGTTGTCTGAGGATGAGGTTAACCATCTTTGTTTCCCTCTAACTCCTAAGAAGTGACAAGGTCACTTTTCAAATTACCTTGGGTGTTTGATGCAGGAGCATCCAGTGATGTAGGGGAAATCTTGTAACATCCAAAAAAATGTTTTTTCCTTATTTTCTTTAGTTGTTTTGAGTCCCATGATGGCACTTAAGGGGTGTAAGAGAGACAGAAGTTAGAAAAGGTGAAAAATGGTCACTTACTATTTTTAGTAAGTTGGCCTAAATGGGATCGTATGGACCTAAAAAATTTACCCCAAGGAGTGAAAATAAAAAAAAAATTGGGAGTGGCAAAAGAATCATCTCAATACCCTATACGGTTTAAGAGATATTAAAGTTTCTTTCCCGAGAAATTTCTCCAATGCAACTTCAAATTAAAATTTGAAAACCTTAGAATCCCTGAAACAACTCAAAAAGTCAAAAAAATGATCTTCGATGCTTGCATGTTGTAGATATATTTGAGAGCTTTCCAACAATATATTATAATAGCAAATCGGATACTCAAATCATAAGTTATGGCCCCACAAAGCTGCTCCACTAAAAAGTGAATTTCATTAAAATATCTTTCTAGGCAAGAAATCAAACAATAGGACTATTGGCGCCAAAACAAAAGGGAAATTTACACTTTCTAGAACATTCTAGGATGGTTATTGGGAAAAATAAAAGGGTTAAGTGGAGGTTGTAGAAGGTGGCTCCATTAGTGTAGATTATGGCTCTGAATAATAGAGTTTATTTTTAAAGTTGATTTGGATGTAATGAATCAAGCCCATGAGGTTGTAGCCTATAATTTTTGAATCTGTAATTCATTTTCAAAAAGTAATTGAAAGTGGGTTGTTTCCTGTGTTGCATTTGTTGCATTGTTATTTGATATTGTGCTTTGTGTGGGGTTTGGGTGATGTAGCCCTCATCAAGTCATATTCTCTCTGGATCTCTGCTGGTGATACTCTTGTGAGAAGCTTTCACTACAAGTATATTGTAATCTTTGTGATTTCTAAATAATATATTGAGTGGATTTTGGAGTGTGAGGTTTTTCTCCTAAAATAGTTTTCCCCACATAAATCACTGAGTTATGGTATACATGATATTTATGCTTATTTCTTTTTTAATTTTTGTAACTGTTAAAGATCTATAAAAAATTTGCATTATTCACCTCTCAAGATTAGTGTAGGAAGTTGTTTTTCTACCTTAGCTTCCTTACAAGTGATATCAGAGCCTGATCACCTTTGGTTTCAGTTGTGGGTTGTTGGGTTTTTTGGACTAATCTAGGTTTGAGTGGGAGCTTGTGCAGAAGATACTTTGTAATGTTGTAGGAATTTTCAGATGGCAAGTTCATCAAGGAGAATATTGGTGGATAAATTTTCTGGAAATAATTTTGAAATTTGGAAGCTAAACATGGAGGATCTATTGATAGATCGAGATCTGTGGGATGTTGTTGATGAGAATATTTCAAGGCCTACAAATCCTACTCAATATGATGTTATGGAACATAAATTCAAGGGTCTAATCAGATTATGCTTGGAAAAATCAATTTTAATTAATGTCCATGAAGAGACCTCTACACAGAAACTATGGAAGAAGCTTGGAGAGATGTATCAAGCCAAATCTTTAGTGAACAATATTTTCTTGAGGAAGAAATTTTATTCCTTGAGAATGGAAAAGGGTGGATGAATTAAAAAACACTTGAAAGAATTCAATATGTTGGTGCATCAGTTGGCATCAGTTGGTTTCAAAATGGATGAGGAAGAGAAATTCCAAATCTTACTTTGTTCTTTGCCTGATTCATGGGATTATCTTGTTATGGATATTGGGAGTACTTCTGTAATTTTGAAGACTGAAGATGTAGTGGGTTATTTTCTTTCTAAAGAGATGAGGAGGAAGGTATCCATCACTATCAAGGAGGCCCTAAATTTTCATAGAAGACCTAAGGAAAAGGGAAAGAAGAATGAGAAGCGTGAAAAATCCAAGTCTAAGGGGAGATCTAAATCTCCTAAAAATTCCAAAGTTATTTGTTGGAATTGCAGTAAGCCTGGACATGTTCTTAAGGACTGTAAAGAAAAGAAGAAGAAGAAGAAGAAGAATAAATTTTATTATGATTCTGAGTCTGAGAAGGAAGTTGGTGACACATTCATTGCAGCTTTGGAAACTCATGCAGGTAATGATGCATGGTTAATTGACTCAAGTGCATCTTTTCATATGACCTTTAATAGAGATTTGTTCTCTGAAAATGAAGAATTTGATGGAGGTAAGGTGTACTTGGGTGATGATTCTCATTTAGACATTGTTGGCCATGGTAAAGTTAAAATTAGATCTTTTGATGGTAGAATAAAAAAGGATTAATGGTGTGTTGCATATCCCTAGTTTAGCATGAAATTTGTTATCTGTGAGCAAACTAATAAATGTTGGTGTGCA
This sequence comes from Sequoia sempervirens, assembly GCA_007258455.2. Taxonomy (NCBI): domain Eukaryota; kingdom Viridiplantae; phylum Streptophyta; class Pinopsida; order Cupressales; family Cupressaceae; genus Sequoia; species Sequoia sempervirens. The sequence continues at coordinate 271,156,495 of VDFB02270651.1, forward strand.
GATAGTATTTTTTGATGCAGGATGTAAGATGGTTAGAGGTGAGATGGTGATTGCTAGAGGTGTCAAATATAGAACATTGTATAAGCTTGATGCATGCATTGTTGAGTGAAATAGTACTTCTATGAAAATCAATTATATGGAAGAAGTGTGGGTTTCACCTTCAGTAGATGGGCATGGCTTTTGGGTACTCAAGGATAATCTTTCTTCTGAATCAAAGTTACCTGCAGAGAAAACTATGTTATGGCACCAGAGACTTGGCCACATTGGAGAAAATGGTATAAGGACCTTGAAAAATAAAAACCTTGTTGAAGTTTTGTCTAATTGTAATCTTGAATTCGATTTCTATGAGTATTGCATTTATGGAAAACAAAATTGCATTCAATTTTACTCGAGTTCTCATAAATCTTGTGGTGTATTGGATCTTATTCATTTTGATGTGTTTGGTCCTGCAGATGTCTCTCTAATTAGTAAATCCACATATTATGTTTCATTTATTGATGATTATAGTAGGACATGGGTATATTTTTTAAAGAGTAAATCTGAAGTTTTTAGTCGATTTAAAGAATTTAAAGCAATGGTTGAGTTACAAAATGGAAATAAAATAAAATGTTTGAGGACTAATAATGGCGGTGATTTTTTCTCTAATGATTTTGATAGATTCTATAAAGATTGGGGTATTCATAGATAGAAGATAACTCCATATTCTCTACAACAAAATGGAGTTGTAGAAAGAATGAATAGGACACTAATGGAGAAGGCTAGGAGTATTTTAAGTGGTGTTGGCCAATAATAAAGTTTTTGGGCTAAAGCTATTGCCACTACTTGTTACCTAATTAATAGGTCTCCTACATTAGCTCTTGTTGATAAGACGCCTATAGAGGCATGGTCGGGTCGCAAGACTTCATTAAGACATCTTAGATTTTTTTGTTGTGAGGAATATGCACATGTTCCAAAGGAGAATCGAACAAAGTTGGAGAACAAGGATGTGAAATGTATCTTCATTGGATATAGTTATGGTGTGAAAGGATACAATCTTTGGGATCCTGTTGCACAAAAGGTAATATATAGTAGAAGCATTATTTTTAGAGAAACTAAGCCTTCTTCTATTACATTGTAGCTAGAACAAAGTAAACAAGGTGTGATTCAATTTCATTCTACACCTGAGAGTTGATTCGAGGCCCATGGATAGACAAGAAGTTAAGGAGAGCTCATCTAGCTGTGAATCTTCAAAATAGGAGGAATAACCTCCAACTCAACTTGTTTGTAGGTCTACAAGGCATAGACAACCACTTGAAAGGTATACACCTGATGATTGGAGATGTATTTTTTCTTTGAATACTAATGTGGATGAACCCAAGTCTATAGAAGAGGAATTACGTATGAATGATGCAAAATCCTAGAAGATTTCTATGGATGAAGAGATGACATCTTTGAAAAAGAATGATACATGGGATCTTGTACCATTGCCTAAAGGAAAAAAACATGTTGGTTGAAAATGGGTGTTCAAGAAAAAGATTGGTTCAAATGGAGGTATTCAGAAGTACAAAGCAAGGTTGGTTGCGAAGGGTTACTCTTGAGTTGAAGGTGTTGATTATGGTGATATATTTTGTTGCAAAAATGGAATATATTAGATTTATGCTTGCTATTTCTATTTCTTATGATTTAGAGGCTGAGAAAATGGATGTGAAAATTGCTTTCCTTCATGGTGACTTGGAGGAGGATATTTATATGACATAGCTAGAGCACTACGTGGTGAAAGGTAAAAGTAAATTGGTTTGCAAATTGAAGAAATATTTGTATGGCTTAAAACAGATTCCTATGATGTGGTACCAAAAATTTGATACATATATGTTGAGTTTGGGCTTTGAGCATTCTAAATCAGATCATTGTGTTTATTATAAAACTGATGGTGATGATTTCCTATTTATTGCATTATATGTTGATAATATGTTATTTATTGGCACAGGGAAAGGTATGATATCAGAACTGAAATCTCAACTTGCTACTAAATTTGAAATAAAATACCTTGGTGCAACTAGACACATTCTTGGGATGGAAATTAAAAGAGAGCATGAACAGAAAGCTATGGCTTGGCCAAAGTAAGTATGTCAATTCAATTTTATAGAGATTTAACATGTAGGATTGTAGACCATTGTGTGTTTCTCTTTTTGTTGGAACAAAGTTATCTATTTTAGACTACATCCAACATCTCCATCAGAGATGGAAGACATGAGCAGAGTGTCTTACCACAATGCATTTGGAAGTTTGATGTATCTTATGGTTTGTACTAGACTAGACATTGCCCAAGCAGTGGGAGTTCTTTCCAGATATATGTCTAATCTTAGTAGAGTTCATTGGGATGCAGTTAAAAGGGTCTTTAGATATTTTTGTGGTACCTCAGAGTATTCCTTGTGTTATCATAGTAATTTTACTGAAGACATTATTTCTCTTGATATTCATGTTTATGTGGATTCAGATTGGGTAGGTGATATTAATAGCAGATAATTCACTAGTGCTTATGTGTTTACTTTATTTGATGGTGTAATCAATTGGATGAGTAAGTGATAGGTTGTGGTTGCTTTTTCCACTACTGAAGCAGAGTATATGGTAGCTACTCATGCTTGTAAAGAAGCAATTTGGGTTAAGAGGTTATGTTCAGACATTGGAATAAAACTAGGTGCAATGACAATTTATTACAATAGTCAGAGTGTGATATGTCTAGCCAAGAACCCAACATTTCATGCCAAGACCAAGCATATTGATGTATAATATCATTTTGTTAGAGATATGGTTGAAGATGGCAGGGTGAAACTATTTAAGGTGGAGACTTTTATGAATTTTGTTGATTCTTTAACTAATCCTATGAGCATAGAAAAGTTCAGATGGTGTTCAGAGACTATGGGCCTTTCGGCCCCTAGAAATTAAGAGACAATGTTTACTCCCTCCCATTGCTCTTGCAAGGTATTCGACAAGTGGGAGATTTGTTGGGAAAATTTGTCTCAACCTTGCAATTATATAAAGGTTATTTTTGATAGGATATATATGAATATATATATATATATATTTCCTAGTTACACTAATAGGTGTAATACACAATGGCAGCAAGGGTGGGAGTGGGATGCGTGTATAGAATTTTTTGTTAGCTTTTTAAAAAACTCTTAAAATGGTCAACATACATTAAATAAATGATACGTTGTAAATCTAGACCGTTAATTATTAGGTTTTAGATCTAATGGTGGATATTTGTTGGCCTTTCCCTAGAAGGTAACCCTATTCTATGGGGGCATTGTACTATTATTGTATATGGTGATGTATTTTGAGAGCCTAATAGAGGTCGTATTATCTCTAGATCTTTGGTGGTGATACTCCTGTGAGAAGCTTGCTCTACAAGTATATTGTAATCTTTGTGATTTTTGAATAATATATTAAGTAGCTTTTGGAGTGTGGGGTTTTTCTCCCAAAAGGGTTTTCCCCTTGTAAATCACCAATTTTTGGTATGCATGATATTTATGTTTATTTTTATTTAAGTTTGTGTAACTATTAAAGATTTGGAAAAGTTTTGCATTATTATCCTCTCAAGACTAGTGTAGGAAGTTGTTTCGCTACCTTAGCTTCCTTATAGATGTTGTGACATTAGGTATTGATTCAGAATTGAAAGATAATGTGTATGAGGATGTCCATGTACCTAAAAAAAGGAAATGGTATATATCTGCTACCTCTAACTTAGATTCAAAGGATATTTTTGTTGTCAATAAAACCAAGAAGAGAACCCCAGTTAGCCCTAATAGTGAGGGTTTTGAATACACAGGGGTTGGTGATGAGTAGTTTTTAAAGGATAAGGAAATGTTTTTAGAAGAAAGAAATGTCAGGAAATAATTTCAAGAATCCTTAGAAATGATCAAATAGCTAGAGGAATTAGTAAAGACATGAGAAAGGGGACAAAGAAAGGGAAATGAATATATAGGATTTGGAGGAAAGGTTACAAACATATGGACATGGGACCAAGTTAGACCTATTTGCACAGCTTTCCCTAGTCAAAGAAGGGAATAAAGAGCTTGCAACAGAAAACATGAGGCCCCCTACTATGAAAACTCTAACTTTATCATACAACCCTGTCCCTAGGATATCAATTGTCGAAGGTTACTCAAGAGTTTTCTAAATAGAGAGAGACAAATGGAAGGAAAAATAAGCAATAATTGCATAACATACTAGAACACTTGAGGGTAAGGATATGGAATTAAAAAGGTTAACAGTTAAGGTGGAAGAGGTAGCAGATAAAGCTACCCAGATTGTCAAATGTAGACCCCCAACTAGGACCTATGCTCTACTTTTAAAAGAAAAATTCTTAATTTTCTAGTTCAGTAGACTAATAAGTAACCAGCTAGTTTCTAAGAGTAGAAAATTTGATTTTCTAAATATTTTTGTTGATGCCACACTAGAGAAACAAGATCAATTATGGATATATTATTTGCATAATTATGTAGTACCAGAAGACACATAGTGGAATCCTTTGATATTTGTAGGGGAATTATAATTAAGGGCACTAGCATCCTATTTTAAGAATGAAAAATTTAGGGGTGACTTATGAAAAATTTTGGGGTGACTTATGGAAGAATATATGGAGAGAGAGAAATTAGCTGCTCTTCCAATAAGGAAGGAATCTAAAAACTTGATATGATCATAGAAGAATGGTTAGAAATTTTGGATCACAAAGGTGTAGGAAAGAAGATTATGAGTCTAAAAATGAAGGACTACAGAAGGATACAGATATTAATGGTTGGACTTGTTCATCATTGCTATAGGTATGTGCAGGGGGTAGCTTAACCCCTCAGCTATAGAGAAAAGAGCCCCACTTAGTTTATAATTTTATGGAAATGCTTGAGAGGAAACATAGGTATATGGATGTTTCCCAGAGCAAAGGATTTGAATGGGTACCATTCACTTTCCAGCCACCAATACTTCTTTATTTGGTACCCCACTAGACAGGAGATAAACATGAGGAATATGAGAGGGCTGAAATTAACATAATGAACAAACTTGCATGTTACAAAGGATTTTATTTGAAACAAGTCAAAGGAGTAGATACTATTGTAGACTTCAAGTAAATTACCTTGCACTACAACCTCCATCCCAAGCTAATTTTCTTGAGGACAAGCAAAAGGGTAGTTCGGGAGAATGATGAGCCCAAACATTAGTTAGTTTTCTTATGTTTTTATGCAATTTCACAAACATTACCAGAAATTTATCTTATACATATTCCTACACTATGCTATCTTTTATACTTATTATGCAACCTTGAACATAACTGATTTGAGCATTCAATATGTTAGTTTTGTTGCAACAGAGTTGCAATCCTATTTGGACTCTTCTTCCTTTACAGTTGCAATTTAGATTAATGAGTCTTTATCACGCTTTGATATCTAGGGAGTGGTGATTAATGGTTTCAGTTTAGAGTCATATTATAGTAATTCCCTCGTGCCTATATGTATGGCTCGGTGGTTGAGGTTAGAGTTAGTCAGTTAGTTGATTTTTGTTCCAAAGGAAATATAGCTACCAGATACTTTTTAGTTAGTTGTCATTCCTTATGCAAACACTATTTATTGTCTAATCATGGGTTCAATGAATAAGATATCTCATTAGAATCTTATGCGGTCTTTTGGAGTTGTGCAATGAATGGTTTGTTTTTTCATGATTGCATTGATCTAAGAAGTTATATTTGGTTTAGATTAGTGAAGACGGCCACTTGAGCAAGGGCCGCTCAAGGTAATTGTCTTTCACTCCATTTTTTATTATTTCATTTATGTTTTAGTAGTTACTTCATAAATGCAAGTTATGTTAAATAGATTCTTTGTGTTACATTCATTAATGGATTCATGAATAATTATTGTTTCACAATTATATTGTAATTGCTTAATTGTGTTGTACTTCAGAGTGTAGTGTAATTTTAGTTATCAGTTTCAATTAATTCCTAGCATGAATCATTTCTTGACAGTAATTAGGTACAGTCTTAAACTGTAGGTACTCATAGCAATAGTGCTAGCATTACTTTCTTTATTGTTATGAATTTTTATGATTTCTCAACAAGTGTAACATTTGTAATAGGATTATTTAGGTAGTTTTAAACCTTTGAAAGCACATACTAATCCAGTACCATCACAAGCTTACTAGCCCTAATCGATAATTCAATGAATCTCTTTCCAAAGGCTTAAGTGGACTATTCAGCCAAGTTTTCCCTCTGAATTCTATGATTTCCACTAATTTTACTAGAAATTAGTAGGGACTCTACAATTACCTAGATAAATGTCCTCTCCAAAACATGCATAGAGGCTCCCTTGTATAGAAACAAGTAGAGGAAATACAAAGCTAATATATCAAGTTCAAATTCTCAATTGTAACAAAAAAGTGTAATCTTCTAACCTAAGAATGGGCACGTGGGCCAATATTTATAGAAATACAATCTAAAATATATAGAATTATTTTCCCATGTAAAATATATCTTGAATTTTGAAATTGGTAGAGGAAAGACCTCTTTTGAAATTTTGGTTCATGTTGGTGGTTGGGTCTATCCATGAGGTCCTTGGGTGCTTGCTTCATTAATTTTGTTGCCTAGTACTACAGTATTATGGCCTTGGTAGGTGAAATCACCTTTTCAAGTGTTGTATAGTTATTGGACATATATTATTGGACCTACATTGGTGGAAAATTTAAAATTTGTATGTGATTGATCACCTCTACTACTCTAGTTTTGTAGACCTCCTTAGGATGGCATGGAAAAGCCATAGATGTGAAAATTGTGTTATTAGGATGCAAGATCGAGTAGTTCCATATAGAAATGGTTGTGTTTCACATGGACCATGAAATGAATTTTTTGGTGGGAGATTGGATGGTCTACACTAACTTTGAGAATTTTTCCCTTTAAGTTTTTTTTAAATCCTTGAGAGTGCACTACATGGGCTTAATTAAGTTATGAATTAATTGAAAAAGAGGTAGGACCCACTAATACTTAAATATGGAACACTTTTCACTTTATTAATTATTACACCACCATTAATTATTACACCACCAAGTTTTATGGCATTAGGGATTTTTGATAAAAGTTCTACTTTCCTTTTCTGAAACTCTTACAAACCATTGGATATGATTTGGTTTAGATAATTATGTGATGTGCATTTTTCAAGGCTTAGAAAATTTCTAAAAATACATGAAAACATAAAAATAAAAAAAAAAAAATTGTTGGTGTAAATAAAGTCTTGTACCTAGTTAATTCATTACTAGGGGATTTCGGCGACTTATTTACATGTCAAGTTTACTTAGGTCCTAGAAGGGAATGTTTCTAGAAGGTGTTAGTTTTCATTATATCTTATCTTATCTTTTGAGTTTTAACACATGTGTGTCCTAGGTAGTTATGATATGTTGTCACATGACATAAGATTAAGACATTTTTCATAATCCTATTTAATCTTATATCCCACCCTGGCTATATAACCAGGTAATCTCATAAAAAATTGTCATATTGAATATTGGATTTAATTCTATTGCAATCTTGGGCATTGCATATTGATCTCTTGTGCTTGCATGAAGTGCCTAGATCTTGGGTGGCTATAATATTTAGCCAAATCTTGCATGGTGTAGAGTTATACTATACCAACTCTTACATGGTATGAGAGCTTGTGGGATTACTTCTTGTTAGTCTTTATTGAGAGATCTTGGTAAATATTGAAAAGTTGAGTATGCTCTTCTCTTGCATCAAATGATGATTTGGAGAATCAGAAAAGCTTAAAAGAAATACCAGATTTGGAGGTTTCCTCTTTGTGGCTTTCTATTGTAGGTTTAAATCAGAACTTTTTGGTGCAAATCTAAGCTCGCCATTGAGATCAAAGGGTTCAAGAAAGTCAGTTTTACCTTTTTTCATCCAAATCAGACATATGAGGCCAGATCTAAGGGTTTGAAGCTAAAGTGTGGTTTCCAAATCCGGAAAGTAGCTACAATTTTGGAGCACTTTGGATCAAAATTGACTTTTTCATCATGTCCAAGAGGCCCAAAAACCCCAAGATCAACTATCAATTCATCAAAATATAAGTCAGGAACCACCAAGGAAAAAAAATTATCGAGGGAGTTGTATGGCAGATTCTCATAGGTGTTGATGAGTCGTTCTCTTTTTCAAAACTTTCGAGGCTCCATTCTTGCTCCTATGATAACATTTTTGGGTGAAATTGTTTTTAAAAGAGCATAATTTTTTGTGTGCTTTCAAGTGGTGTGATCAAATTAATCCCATTATATGTAAAAAAATTGCTTTGAGCTTGTGGCCAAATTTGGCAATCTATATGCACTAAGATCAAGTCCAAATCATTTTTTTTGGCAAGTGGCACTTGTAATCGCACTAAGTATAAAGTTCCAAATCATATATTGCTAAGGGGTTTCTTAGTTGAATAATTTGGGGGGTAATCTTGCAGTGGTTGATTGCTTTATTCTGCTTGATTTGTGTTCTTGCAATGGGGAAATCTCAAATTGAACTCCTAACTCCACATAATTATGCTACATGGGGAAAATCAGTATGGAATTATCTCATGGGGAAGGGTTTTATAGGCCATCTAAAAGAAACCATTTCTCTACCTACTAATGCTAAATAATTGGCAAGGTGGGAGATTGATCATGAGAAAACACTTGGATGCATATGTTCATTAGTCTCATTTGACTTACAATTTCATGTTGAATCAAGCAAAACACCTAAAGAGGCTTGGGAGGTTTTTGAAAAATTGTATGGTAAAAAAGATATAAGATTAATGGATATCAGATTGATAATGATTTGATGAATCTTGATCCTAAATTTTTTTACCACGTCCAAGACTACATCTACAAAGTTAAACAACTAAGAACACAGTTGAAAGATTGCAACATTGATAAAGAGGATTTGCAATTGATTTTGAATGTGTTATCCAATCTTGGTCTTGAGTATTTAGTGTTTGCTTTTGGCTTTCATACCCATCGACTTTCTATGGGAACATCATATGTTGATCCTAAGTTTGATGACTTTGCAAATCTCCTAATCCAAGAGGAAGCTAAGTTAATGAACATGGGTCTAATCAAGTCTTCCAAGTCATAAGAATCATTGGCTAGTGAGTATAAGGTACAGAAAGAATCAAGGAATCTTGATAAGAAGAGAAAGAATAAAAATAACAAGCCATATAAAGAATCAAAATTCTATCCCTCTAAAGTGGAATCATCTAAGAAGGAGAAGCCTACATGTTCATATTTCAAGAAATCAAGGCATGATGAACATCAATGTTATTCAAAACAGATTGATGAGCTGAAGCATCTTCTTAAGAAGGTTCAAATAAACAAGTCTTCATCATCAAAGGGTTCAACTTATTCTTCTTCAGAAAATACCAGTAGACATAAGGTGCAAACACTTATTGTAGTTGTAGATTCTAAGTCAGAAGGTGGATACTCAATTCAAGAGTGCCACATCATATGGATTCATTAGAGAGTGTTATCTTCATTTGAGACTTGTTCATCAACACCCATCCTAATGGAGAACAACACATATATGCATGTTTGTGGGAAGGGATCCATTTACATGGATGAAAAAGCATTCAATGATGTTCTTTGTGTTCCTTCAATGTCAACCAATATCATTTCTATCTATTAGATCACACATGATGGAGTAGGAAAGAGTGTTGAGTTCATACTATATTTTTTCATAATCTGGGATTTGCATAGCAGATAGATAGTTGTGGTTGGGGAGGTTGATCAACAATATCGATTCTACACCTTCTCACATTTTTCTTCTACTATTGATTCGACATATGTTCACATTGAGGCATCTAGTGTGGACACTTTTGAGGAGATTCAATATGGTTATTTGAAACTTGGTATTGTTTCATCTACTGAGGATTTAGTGACATGTGTTGATATTTCGTCTCCTTCATCTACTATTGTATCTGAGGATGCTTGTGATTCCACAATTTTGGTTCCTTGTGATTCAATGCAATAGGACATACATCATCTTCCAAAGATGGCTACTTGGGATGAGTACTTGACAAGCATTGTTGGTTTGTTTTGTGAGTCCCACATTTCAAATTTTGGAGACACCATTAATTGAATTCATCTTCTCTTTGATGGAGATGATCCTTCTCCAATTTTTGTGAAGGAACACTCTAACCCTCTTGTTCATTCTCTACATGATCAGTATTTGCAGTTTGATGTGAGTGTGGATTCTTTTGTATAGAATTTGGAGAAGGATTATTTGTCTTCAGAGGAGGTATCCTTGTCTTTGGATTTTTTTCTACAATTGTTTCTAGGAGATTCTATGTTTTCTTCTTTGGTAGTGTGTCCTAGAACCCCTATTTGGAGTGTGAAAGCTTTCGGCATCGACATGGAGACAATTGATATTCTTCAAAGACATCACATATCATCCCTCTTACCTCATCTTCCTTTCATGAATGGGAAGACATCTTGTATATCATCTTGGTTTTGTTTCTTCCTAAGGGTAGAAACGTTGTCCATCATTTTTGGATCATCTTTAGCATTTAATTTTGAGATTCTACCATCATTACAAGAGATTCAACATTGAGGAGGGGGCTACATAGTCTCTCTTCTACTTCTCTCTTATGGGGGGAATTTTTTCTTGAATGGATTTTTGTCCTCATTCTTCATTGAGATAATTTTTTATTTTCATCTCTCTTTTGGAGATGAGTTTTGTCCCACTAGGTTTTCTCCTTTTCTCCATTTGTGAGACATTGCATTTACATTTGTACATGGGTATCTAACATGGCCTCATAGTTGAGACCCATCTTAGTTTCATTCACATAATAATCAGCTACTCCCTAAGTTGCACTTAAGGGGGGTGTTGGTGTAAATAAAGTCTTGTACCTAGTTAATTCATTACTAGGGGACTTAGGGGACTTATTTACATGTTAAATTTACTTAGGTCCTAGGAGGGAATGTTTCTAGAAGGTTTTATTTGTCATTAGATCTTATCTTATCTTTTTAATTTTAACACATGTGTTCTAGGTAGTTATGATATGTTGTCACATGACATAGGATTAAGACACTTGTCATAATCTTGTTTAATCGTGTCTCACCTTGGTTATATAACCAAGTGGTCTCATAACAATTGTCACATTGAACTATTGGATTTAATTCCATTGCATTCTTAAGCATTACATATTGATCTCTCTTGTGCTTTCATTAAGTTCCTTGACCTTGGGTGGCTATAATATTCAACCAAATCTTGCATGGTGTAGAGTTATTCTATACCAACTCTTACAAAAATTAGGATGGTTTGTGAATTTTTCAAGGCATTCTTATTGGTTGGGATATAGGGTGGAATTAATCTATCACATGTAATGAAGTATTAACTACATGAAATTCCACACTCTCTTTCATAGCTAAAGATAATATCACATAAAGAACATATAGCTCACCAAGGGGTCTCATTACTTGGTCCTATGCATGATGTTACCTCCATATATCCTACATAGAGCCTTTCCCACTACCTTTAAAATATTAAAACTCAAAAAAATGAGATCTCATAGAGTAAAAAATCACTATAGAGTTCTCTTAAGAAATACTAAGGCACCTCATGGTTATTATAAGGAGTTTTATCAAGCGTCATCTACCACCTATCCTAAAAGTTTTTTTTTCTCAAAGTTGCACTAATGGATTGATAACCTTCTATAGTTAATTTATAAAAGTGCATTTGTTTCTAGATCATAAATAATCTAAATAAATTTCCTTTGGTTATTTTTATCCTTTGACCATATCATAACATAAATTTATTCCATAAAATTAGCAAAAAAAAATCTTTTTAGATGGCCCATATATCCATTTGTCTAGTCATGAAATCAATGTAAGATATTAATGATTCCAATGAGACTACAAGTGATTATCATGGGTACTTTTGGCATTATATTTTTTTATGATTTCTATTGATATTTGAAGCTCATGTTTATTATTTTTAATTTCAAAAAGAAATATTGTGTTTAAGGAGATGCATAAGTATTATATGGGGAGTTTGAGGGGGTTTTAATTCATTTGTACTCCTCCATCTCATTGTTTTCATGCATGTGATTAATTGAATGAAGGTTTTGAGATGGAGGATGGTTTTGATTGACTAAAATTAAAAAATCAACAAATCAAAAGAAATAAAATAAAAAATAGTTGGATCCTAACTAAAATTGCCAAAAATATATATAATAGCCTATTGAATATTGATGCATTGTTAAAAAGGTGGAAATGGATTTGATTGAGCTTAGAAATGTAATCACACATTTCATCATTTATATGTTTCTATAAATTATAATAATAAAATGAGAAGGGAATGTTTGCAATTGTTTTTATTTTGTATAAATAATGCACATGTATTATAACATGCTCATATTTATAATTCTTTGATCCATAATGCAAACATGTTGTGTGCTTTATCATGTGAGCACACTGTATTTTAATTTACCTATAAAATGTGTTTGAGACACATTTTCCTCCCATATTTTTAAACATACTCCATTTATAGTTTTATTCAAAACCTTATTTCCCACTCTACACTTTAAAGGATACAAGATTTAGACTATGTTATTGTTATGTGAAGTAAAATCTTGCAACCTTGTTTTGGGCCCTTTTCATTACCACTCCCATCTCTTCCAAGTACCATCCCTTGATTTTCATCCCTACCCCTATTACTCTAACACTTTTATACCTCCTACCTAGCCCCATCCTAATAGCCATCCTCTTAAAATAGCCCACCCTATAGCTTATCATTCTTGAGTTCCTAACCCTAACCTTAACCTAACCTATAACCTCAAATCTATCTATAACCACTTAGCTAGCCTATGCTTAAACCAAAATCCTTCCCCTCTATCTAAACCAAAACATTAGCCTCAACCCAAAAATAAATGTAAAGGAAATTTTAAAGAAATTCCAATGTTCTTACCTCCTACTTTGTCACCTTTACTTCCTACCCCTTCTATCCCTCATTTTGATGAGTGTATGAGTCCTCATCTTATCAATATTATTATAAATGTTCTCATAGATCCCATGTTGTAGATTCTCCTATAGATTCCACATCTAATCCTAGTCTATTCTCTCTCCTTCCACCCCACAAATCCTCTTCAAATATTTTTTATCCTCTTTACCATGTCAAACCTACCCCTCCTCTCAACCCACCTCTTAATAATTTTTTCCACAATCTCTTCAAAAATTTCCTTGAGGCCCAACTTAAAAAATTTAAGACTTTTGATTTTTTAGCTTTGTCTACATCATCCCTTTATATTATTGATCATATTATACACCTCATTAATATTTCATAGATGATCATAATATTTTCACATCTATTAGCATTTTATAGTATTCCTTTTGTTGCATTTCTACTCTTCCTTCTACCATTCTTATTCATGTGGTTTCCAAGTCCCCCATTATAACTACTACTACTCAATAAATTAATTTTTATTATATTTATGATAGGGTAAAAACACAAAGCTGTGTCACACTTTATTAAGGAAACGGCCAACTCTAATCCAATTTTTAAACTTGAATCACTAAAAAGTGGCATATATGTTTTGAATTTTGAAATGATGTAAACTAGTAAAATATGTATTTTTTAGTATATTTTATGTTTGCATTTTTTTAAAAAATATAAATAATTATTTTAAACTAGTTTTTAATAAATTAAAACTATAATTTAGTTACTGATAAAATGCTGATAAAATTAAGTTGCATGGGACATCAAACTTTTTATAGTAAATTTTATTTTTTTTCTTTCAAACTTTTTGTGTGTATTTATAACTTGAAATTTTTGTGCATGCATATATTTTTTCCAATTTTGATAAATATATATTTTTAAATAAATATTAAAATGTGCGCGAATAAAAAAACAACTGTTTTCATCGGACGCCAACTTTCATATTAAATATTTATCTAAAATGGAAAAAAAATTATACCATCTTAAAATAGATTCTTTTATCTAGTGCATCATATTTGTTTCAAATTTTTTTAATAAGTTTTAGTATTTTTCCTTGGCATAGTAATCAACCTCATATTTTGTGTTGAAAACCTAATTTTAGTAAAAATAAAAAATAAAATATAAAAAATAATTAAACTATTAAAATAAATATATTTTTGAAAACTACACTTATGGATCTACAAAAGGGTATTTTTATATTTTTTTAAAAATGTTGTTTACATTAGCAAGAGTTATTGAAACTTCAACTTTTTCAAATAATTTAATTTTTTTGGTAAATTGGACTCAAAGTGATGCTCCATACATTTTTAGCCAACAATTTTAGTTGAAAAAGTTGTGGAAGCATATAACTTAGCTAGAATGAATCTTACTAGATCATATGTTTGACCAAAATTGATTTTTAGTTAGAAATACTTAAATTCAATTGTGCTGATAAGTTGGTTGAAAGTGTGACACAACTTTGTGCTTTTACCCGATATTCCTTCTATTAATTTTATATTCATTGTTTGTGTCCCTTACCTTCCTTCTACAACTCTTCGGTATGTGTAAGGAAAGAAGAGGTGCGGAAGCAACTTTCCTAACGTCAAAACCACAAGGAAGAATGTAGACAGTGCTTTTAATTTTCAAATTACAAACCAATTAAGACACACATGAAAGATTTACAAAAACAGAAATAATACACAAAGAAAATGAACAGATTTACGTGGGAAAACCCTTTCAAGAAAAAACCCACCACACCAAGCTGAATCTCTTTGTATTACAGTAACAAACAATTACATACAATGCAGAGATACAACTCTCTAGTATCAGTTCACAGTAGCTTCATTCACTATTCACAACTCTTATAGAAATGCTCTCAACAATCTGATGATATTCAACCTCAGAATCGATCCCTTAAATATTATCTCATTCTGATTTTTATCTTTTGTTCATCCTTATCCGCCATTACCCATCGTAGAATGTTTCCATTCCATTGTAGATTTTTCCTTGCATATAGTTCAACTCTAGCGTCGCAGCTGTTACAAAAATCAAACCGCCAACCATTTGAATTTCGCTTCCTCTAATTGGTCCACGAGATTCCACATAGGATAGTCAAATAGTCAAAGAAACATTCAACTGAGTTCGCATGTCGGTGAGACACAAGAAGTGTCTCCCTGATGCTCAAAGGTTTCATATCGATATCGGCGTAAGTTCCAACAGTCGGCAAGACGATATAGAGAATGCCACAAGTCATACCGAAACCACCAACATCCATTGCATTCCTATCAGCAAGAGTTTCATCATGGGCAAGACTCATACCGATGCACACAAGTCACATCAATCTCAAAAATTGCCATCTGCAAGACTACCGCAATTCACCAAGACCTCATACCAAAGTCTTCAAGTCATGCCGACCTGTACTTGTTTGTGCTCACAGGATTCGTCAATGCATCTGCAACATTCTCCAGAGTATCTACTTTCTCCAAAAAGACCTTCCCATCCTCCACCATATCCCATACAAAATGATACTGTACATCTATATGTTTCATCCTGGCATGGAAAGTAGGATTTTTCGCCAAACATATAGCACTCTGACTATCACAGTAAATTGTAATTTTTCCTACATCAAAACCAATGTTAGAACACAAAAGTTTTAACCAGATTGCTTCTTTACAAGCATGTGTAGTTGCCATGTATTATGCCTCTGTAGTGGACAAAGCGACTACAGCCTACCGCTTGCTCATCCAACTCACTGCACCACCATTCATCATGAAAATATATCCACTGGTGGATCTCCTGCTGTCAATGTCCCCTGCCCAATCAGAATCCACATAACCTCAAATACTGAGAGTCCTCTGTGATTCGACCAAGTTCCCATGGTAACACAAAGCATAGTATGAAGTGCTCTTCACAGCATCCCAATGTGTCCTTCCAGGATTAGCCATAAACTGACTAAGTACTCCCACTGCTTGGGCAATGTCTGGCCTTGTTATAGACCATTGCATACATAAGGCTGCCAACCACACTAGCATACGGCACACTGGTCATTTCCTCCATCTCAGTAGGAGATTTTGGACAGTCTTCAAAAGATAGCTTTGTTCCCTGCAAAACTGGAACAACTAGTTGCTTGCAATCAGTCATACAAAATCTCTCTAGAACAGTCATGATGCACTTGCTCTGACTGAGCCAAAGTTTTCTATTTTTCCTGTCCCTAGTTATTTCCATTCCTAGAATATACCTTGTTGCACCAAGATCTTTCATTTTGAACTTTGCAGAAAACTGAGACTTAAGATCAGAAATCATTAGCTTACTATTGCCTATGAATAGCATATCATCCACATAGAGAGCAATAATAAGAACTTGATCACTTTTAGCTTTGTAATACACACAGTGATCAGATTTTGATCTTACAAATCCTAATGACAAAACAAAAGTGTTAAATTTTTGGTACCACATTCTAGGAGACTGTTTTAACCCATACAGAGATTTCTTCAACTTGCAAACTAGTCTTTCTTTACCTTTTTCCACAAAGTGCTCCGGCTGGGACATATAAATTTCTTCTTCAAGATCACCATAAAGAAACGTTGTCTTCACATCCATCTGTTCAATCTCTAAATCATATGTTGCTGCAAGTGATAAAAGAAATCTAATAGATGTCATCTTAGCTACAGGACAAAAGATTTCTCCATAATCAATTCCCTCTACCTGGGAATAACCTTTTGCAACCAGCCTCGCTTTATATTTTTCTACACTGCCTTCCAGACCAATTTTCTTTTTAAATACCCATTTGTAGTCCACAGCTTTTCTGCCTTTAGGCAATGGCACCAAACTCCAGGTATCATTCTTTTCTAATGATGCCATTTCTTCATTCATGGCTTCCACCAAGAGTTTGAATCAGACAGTTTAAATGCCTCTTTCACAGTCCTAGGTTTATCAGTGCTAGAAATTAAAGCATAGGCACAAGTAGACTCTATCAAATAAAATCCATAACTATCAGGTTGCTTTATTTCACGAGTTGACCTCCTCACAGGCTGAGGCTGAGGTGGTTCTTCATCTTCTTCAAAACTTTCAGAGCTACTTGAGCTTTCCTCAGTATCAGGTACATTTTTATTTTTCAATTCCTCTTTATCTGGTGTCAGAGGAATATCTGTTGCATCCTTTTCATTTTTTGATTTCTTCTCTGACTGCGGATCTAGTGTACAAGGCTTCAGCGCACGAAAGATAACGTTTCTGCTGTACAAAACCTTCTCAGTCTCAGGATTCCAAAGCTTGTATCCTTTTATGCCAGGACTATAGCCAATAAAAATACACTTTACAGCTTTGTTTTCCAACTTAGATCTTTTTTCAAATGGCACATATGCATATGCATCATAGCCAAAGACACAAATATGTCTCAGAGAGGGCTTCTTTCCAAACCATGCTTCCAAAGGCATCTTCTCAAATAGAGCAGAGTTAGGAGAACGATTTACCAAGTAACATGTTGTAGAGACTGCTTCAGCCCAGAACTTCTCCTCCAAGCCAGCACTGCTCAGCATACTTCGTGCTCTTTCCATTACTGTCTTGTTGAACCTTTTAGCAACTCCATTTTGATTTGGAGTGTAAGGTGTAGTCTTATGTCTTTTAATCCCATGATCTTTACAGTACCTTTCGAATTCATCTAAACAAAACTCACCACCATTGTCAGTCCTTAAATATTTTATTTTCTTACTAGTCTGATTTTCTACAAGGTTTTTAAATTCCTTAAACCAACTGAACACTTCTGATTTACTTTTCAGAAAATATACAAATGCTCTTCTTGAATAATCATCAATAAACGACACATAGTATCTTGATTTAGATAAAGAAGGAACATTCACTGGAACAAACACATCATAATGTATGTAATCAAGCAAACCCGAAGATTTGTGAGGACTGGAATAAAATGAAGCATGGTGTTGTTTACCATATATTCAATGTTCACAAAACTCGAATTCGAGGTTACAGTCTTCAAGCCCCTCAACCAAGTTTTTATTCTTCAAGGTTTTTAAACCTTTCTCACCAATGTGTCCTAGCCTATGATGCCAGAGCATAGTCTTTTCTGCTAGAAGTTTAACCTCCATCGAGTTTACACCATCAAGAACGTTTCCCTCTTTTCCTCCATGAGTAGCTTTATGTGACTTCGCAGAGACACTATTGCATTGAATAGCTTGTGCATCCAGCTTAGACAAGGTACCAATACAAGCACCCCTTGCTAGCACCATAGAGCCTCTAGTCATCTTGTAGCCATTTCCAGAGAACATGACATGCACTCCAATATCATTCAACTTACTTACAAAAAGTAAATTACGAGCCAGACCTAGTATATGTATCACATCATTGATTCCCTTCACTCTTCCATCAGGGAATTGAATTATGACTCTTCCACAGCCAACAATTTCCAAAGATGAATCACTTGCTAAATACACCTTTCCACCATCATAGTTTTCATACTTTGTGAACCAGTCTCTATGAGATGTCATGTGAAAAGATGCTCCAGAATCAATCAGCCAGACATCATCAGATGCCCATGTATCCAAGGCTACAATGAAGGCATATGCATCACTCTGAGAAGAATCATTGTCAGAATATGTCTTCTTCTTCTTCTTTTTCTCCTCCTTGCAATCCTTTTGGACATGACCAGGTTGCCCACAATTCCAGCACTTCACCTTGGACTTCTTTCTAGGAGACTTTGATCTCCCTTCTGATTTCGATCTGGATTTCTTGTCCTTCTTCTTTCCTTTTCCTTTCGATCTGCCTCTAATAGCTAGAGCCTCCTTCGCCATCTCAGAAGATTTCCTTCTCATTTCTTCTGACAACAAAGAAGCAACAACATTGTCCATCTTGAAAGTGGATGTCGTACTCCCAATAGCCATCACCAAGTGATCCCAAGAATATGGAAAAGAACACAATAAGAGCATACAGTGATCTTCATCTTCAATCTTCACACCAACAGATGTTAACTGTGCAATCAACATGTTGAAAGCATTCAAGTGATCAGCAACAAATCCTCCCTCCTGCATTCTCAAAGAGTACAGCTTCTTCCTCAAGAACAATTTGTTTACCAAGGACTTGCCTTGATAAATAGATGCCAGTCTTTTCCACAAGGAAGATGCAGTCTTTTCTTCATGAACGTTCAGAAGAACAGAGTCTGCCAAATAGAGCCTTATCAGCCCCTTAGACTTTCTATCTGCAAGATCCCAATCCTCTTGCTTCATGCCTTGAGGCATCGTTCCAGACACAGCAAGCCATAGATCACGATCCACTAATAGATCTTCCATTTTGAGTTTCCACAACTCAAAATTGCTACCATTCAATTTCTCTATTTCCATCTTTCCGGATGTGCTCGCCATCTTAATCTGTAATTAAATTATCAGACCTCTAACAAACTCCCACTGAAAAAGAATTGACACAAAAAACCCAACCCACTCGCAAGGACAACATAACTAGCCAGGCTCTGATACCACTTGTAAGGAAAGCAGAGGTGTGGAAGCAACTTTCCTAACATCAAAACCGCAGGGAAGAATGCAGACAATGCTTTTAATTTTCAAATTACAAACCAATTAAGACACACATGAAATATTTACAGAAACAAAAATAATACACAGAAAATGAACAACAGATTTATGTGGGAAAACCCTTTCGGGAAAAAACCCACTGCACCAAGCTGAATCTCTTTGTATTATAGTAACAAACAATTACATACAATGTAGAGATACAACTCTCTGGTATCAGTTCACAGTAGCTTCATTCACTGTTCAAAACTCTTACAGAAATGCTCTCAACAATCTGATGATATTCAACCTCAGAATTGATCCCTTAAATCTTATCTAATTCTGATTTTTATCTTTTGTTCATCCTTATCTGCCATTACCCATCGTAGAATGTTTCCATTCCATTATATATTTTTCCTTGCATGCAGTTCAGCTCCAGCGTCGCAGCTGTTGCAAAAATCAAACCGCCAACCATTTGAATTTCGCTTCCTCTGATTCACAAGATTCCACATAGGATAGTCAAATGGTCAAAGAAACATTCAATTGAGTTCACATGTCGGTGAGACACAAGAAGTGTCTCCCTGATGCTCAAAGGCTTCATATCAATATTGGCATAAGTTCCAACAGTCGGCAAGACGATATAGCGAATGCCACAAGTCATACCGAAACCACCGACATCCATTGCATTCCTATTGGAAAGGGTTTCCTCATCGGCAAGACTCATACCAATGCACACAAGTCACATCGATCTCAAAAATTGTCATCGGCAAGACTACCGCAATTCACCAAGACCTCATACCAAAGTCTTCAAGTCATGCCGACGTGATTATTCCATTCAGTGAGACAATCGTCTTTCGCCAAGACATCACACCGAGCTCTTCATGTTATACCGAAGTCACACAGCCATCGGCAAGACCATCGCAGTTCGCCAAGACTTCATACCGAATTCTTCAAGTCATTCTGACAAGAACACTCATTAGCAAGACTTACCGCTTTCGCCAAGACGTCACGTCAAGCCTTCATGTATTACTCTGAGTGCATACTATCGGTGAGACTTATCTTCATCGCTAAGAGTTCTTACCGAACCCTTAGTGTTACCCCAATGACCATAAACAATCGGCGAGACAACCCCCCCAATCGCTAAGACTTCATATCAAAGAAAATGGGTTACACCAATGACTTCAGTCACTATAGGTCTCCCCAACATCCGCTAGGTACCCGATAACAAACACTTGTATCTCCGTCGGTGCGACATTCCATATCGGTGAGACTACATACCGACAATAGACCCTTCGGCCAAGTCTCCCCAATAACTACGAGTGTATAACCATCGGTAAGAGAACCAGTTGTCGGCAAGAGATATTACCGAGTCTCCATGTCATAGCGATAGGTCCATTCAGCAAGACTGAAGCATTGTCTCAGGGACTTGAACATTTTAAAAGGATTCAAAACAACTAGTCGGCCAGACATCAATAATGTCACAGTGACTTTTCCTTTCAGGAGTTACATGCCAGTAAGAATTGAGGCACCTATTCCAACATTGTAAGGTTGTAAGGTTCTATTAATTCTATATTCATTGTCTGTGTCCCTTACCTTCCTTCTACAACTCTTCAATATGAATCTAGCTTTGAATATGAATATAGAGCTTTGAACCTCAATATGGATACAAATGATGACTCTTTGGATGATCAACTCTAATTGACTTCTATGATGGACAATTTTTTCTTTGTGCATCTTGTATTGTTTTTATAATTTTTTATTTTATCTTAGATGACCCATGATATCCTTGCAAGTACATAAATATAGGAAAAATGCAGTGTTTTGAATTTGTCTATTTGTTCTCTTTGCTTCCTAGTATTGTCCCTTTTTATCTTGGTTATTTTGGGATAATGCAAATCATTGAGGTGCTAGTGCATCTTTCATGTCAACCTAATTTTTTGAACATGGATATCTATTTATGTATCATTTATCTTTATTTTTTGTACTTCTTATTTGTTTATATTATTTTTGTGCTTACCCTTTACGTGGTTGGCCCAACCATAACTAAGTCCATTCATTTTATATTTTATTTCCTTATCCTTTTACTCCTATTTATTTCTTCATTCTTATTTTTACGTATGAATTGGTGGATGATGATATTTCATATGATAATTATATTATATATTCCATTAGTATACTAATCGCATGCATATATATCCCTTTTACATTTTATGTGTATAATATTTCCTAATTTTATTGAATAGTGTTTCTTGTATTGTGGAATTCTTGTTAGTTTCCATTTCTATGGGCAAAATTTAAGGTGTATTGTTTTCAAATTATTTTGGGTAACAATTTTCTTCTTTTTTCCCTTCTTCTAGGGGAAAAATCATGGTTTTGCATTTCAATTAGGGGTATTTCTTTATTGCATGCCTCTCTCTTCCCACATTCACTACATTTCTTCCCTATCTTATATATTGACACATATATTCCCTTTCTCCTTTCCTTAATTGATTGCATTTTCTATTATGACAATAATTTAAGGGGTGCATATTATCTACTTTAAACCATTTGATCATGATTCATAGTATCTATATATTGGCCCCTAAGCCACATTTATTTGATCCCCAATCCACCCTTTATGATTTATATCATAGATCATACTAGGATTATTTATTAATGATATGTGGCATGATTCTTAGTAAAAAGTAGGATCCACCATATTTCTTCATGACTCCTAGTATGGAGTATGCTAGGATCTCTCATTTATTAATGATATGTGGCATGATTCTTAGTAAAAAGTAGGATCCACCATATTTCTTCATGACTCCTAGTATGGAGTATGCTAGGATCTCTCATTTATTTATGATATGTGGCATGATTCTTAGTAAAATGTAGGATCCACCATATTTCTTCATGACTCCTAGTATGGAGTATGCTAGGATCTCTCTCTCTCTCTCTTTCTCTCTCTCTCTCTCCTTTTACCTTGGTTCACTTCTAATGTAGATCATATATAATATACCTGTAATTTTTTTTGATAAATTATTATATTTTTTGATGAACATTAAATTATTTTGAGTGTGTGTTATCTTTCATATGAGTAAATAAAATGGAATTTGATCCAAATTTGGAAGCACAACTCTCTTTGAGAGAAAACCCTCATCATTACAACACATCTTTGTACATGGTTATGAAATATTATGTTATTTAAATTTTAACATTTACATTATGTAATTTAGCATAGTCATATCACCTAGTGATATGAGCTCACTAAAGTGGACGTAACAAGTACAAATAAATTTTACCCTTTACAATTTATACATATCACATAGTTTAGTGATCATACACCAAGCATAATTAGGATCCTATTTAGCCCATTTCTACAATAGTTTACATAATTGTGGTGCTAATTTTATTTTTAAAATATTTCTATTTGATTATATATGCTTATTTTAGCCTATAATCTCCCTACTTGGACTCCCCTGCAATTATGTAGACATCACCATATTTGTGATAGCATCCAAGGTAATTAAAATTTGTAAGATCCATTTAAAATCAACTTTCCTTATATTTTTATATTATAGCAACTTTATTTTCTTTCATGTCATGTTTCTAAATCTATCTTTTCTTATATTTATTTTTTACTTGTATTCTAATGCAGAGCAGGGAGTCAACTTATTTTCAATCATGATTTGAACCAATTCAAACAATCTTTCAAACCTTACAACCCTATCTTGACATATCTCCACCAACTCACCTAGTCTTCCTTGTAGGTATCCAAATACTGAAACCAGAGCATATCTCCACAAATCTTGCTCAAAACCACAAAAAAATTAGGTTTTCAGAGACCATTTATCCTCCTTCAAAACATATCTCAAAAACAACATAGGTCAGTGTTATCAACCTGTATTTGCACCCTACAGAATATAAACTCAACAATCTAGTGTAACATGGGAAGACCTCTAAAGCTATGGGTCACTTATAGGTAGAGGTCAACCTCCGAAGAAGGTCGGCTTCATTTGGTGTCACCTAACTACTGATTCTGTAAAGGGAAAGGGAGAAGGAATGCATAAAAATAAACCTAACACTATGGTGATGCACCGAACTGACAAGAATCATGAAATAAAATAGATGAACATACACTAGAAAACTAATAATAGTTACTTTATTTAATCAACATGAACTTCGTGAACTTATGCATCATTCTTGAAAGGCTTAATCTGCATATACACTTTAAGAAGGAAAGATGAATTTCACAACTTTAAAGTTCGAATGCAGATTGAGAAACACAGTTCAAAAAAAATCACATAATCTAGAAGAAAATGAAAGTAGCATGAACACTAACACTAGTTTCGAAAGTAATCTTTGTATTTTATATTCAGAATTCCAGATGAGTTACAAAGCATACATCAGCTGAGGAGGGATTGCTAAAAATCACTAACTCTTTAGAATGTATAATCCGAACTCCTTTACAAAGACGCAAAAATGCATTATATACAAAAGATGTGTCGGCCCCTAGGGCTTACAAAATATCAGCCTCAGAAAGATCTGCTCCTAGGTCTTTTCGAATGAAATTAATGTTGCATTCAAGTGAGTCCCTGCTGTCCATGTCGGTGAAGAAATGCTCCAGGAATGACCTCCTTGAACTTTTTCAATGCCCGCATTAACTTTTGGTCTCGTGTCTATCTTCTAACCTCCCTGTCGAGCTGCTTTGAATGCTCTTGAACTCAGAGCAAATCCATGTCGCCTTCATTCTATTGATCTTCTTCACAGGGATCAAACTGCCACGGCTCTCCTGTAGCCTCCTTCTGATTGGTTGAACAGAGCTTCATGGGGGCGCCAGATGGTCAAAAGGTCACCTCATCAAAATCGCATGTCGGTGAGACACTAATCGTGTCTCCCCGATGCGATTAGACCCCTCAGCGGTTATTGGCATAGCTCATGACGATCGGCAAGAGTTCATAGCGAGCCCAAAAGTCATATTGACATCCACAGTGACTGTCACCTAGACCATCGGCAAGACATTTTGCTTTAGGGAAGGCCTCATGGCGAGCCCTCAAGAGTCATACCAATATATCTCCCATCGCTTAGTCATCCGCATTCAACAAGAGCTCCCTCAGTCGGCAGGAGGTCATACCAATCTTTGTGAGTTATACCACTGAGCTCCTCCGTCAGTAGGACATCCATGTGTCAGTGAGAGCTCATGCCAAAGGCAATATCTCTCCACGAGCCCATTTCATCTCGGCAAGACCTTATCGGGTCGGCAAGACTTCCTATCGAACTCCCCCTCTCGGTGATGAGTCCCACCATAGCCAACTCCCTATCGGCGAGATACTATTCTCTCAACAAGACCTCATAGCGAGCTCCCCTTCTCTCCCTGAGTTCACTTCATTTCACCAAGACCTCCAGCAATCGGTAGGACCTTATGCCGAAGGCAAAATCCTTCGGCGAGCTCGCTTCATCATCTGTCAAAAAGACCTCATCGGGTCGGGAAGACCTCTCACTGAGCTCAAAACTATTTCAGTGAGAGCTTCGTCTATCGGCAAGACTTAATGCCGAAGCCTTCATCTCTCGGCAAGACCACCTCCATTCGCCGAGACATCATGTCGAGCTCCCTTCTTTCGCCGAGCTCACTTCACTTCGGGGAGACCCTGCTTGGTCGCTAAGACACCACGACAAACTTTAAAACTTTCACCGAGACCTCCCCATGTCGATAGGACATCTCCCCGAGACCACAACCTTATTCTGAAGGTACCCTCTCTTCGGTGAGACACCACTCGGTCACTGGGACGTTACAGCAAGGTCCTTCTTATCTCCCCGTTGACATCTCTTCGCCGAGACCTCACCCTGAGTTCAACATCTCTCTGAGGGCTACTTTGTTGTCGCCAAGACCTTTTCTAGTCGATAGGATCTTATACTTTCACCAAGACATCATGGCGACTTTACTTTCCTTTGCCCCGAGCTCACATCCTTTCTTGTCGAGGAGACCACCTTCAGTCGCTTAGACCTCTCGCCGAGCTTGTTTCCTTCACCAAGACCGCTTCACCTCGGCGAGACCTCGCCCCAATGGTGAAACCTTACAGTGAAGCCCCCCATACCATCATTGAGAGCTTGGCCTATCGGCCAGACCTTTCACCGGGCTCCTTTGTTTTGTCAAGACCTATGCTTGTCTGTAGGACATCTCCCCGAAGGTAAACAACTCTCCCTGATGCCGACCTTGTGAGAAACTTTTGGTGTGACTCCCACCAGTCAAGTAGACTTCACAGTGGGTGGCAAGAGCTCATGGCGAAAGCACCCTCTATTGGCAAGACTTCATGCCGACCCAAAAACCTTTCGGCCAGACTGCGATTAATTAGCGAGACCTCTCAGTGAGGTCACAATCTTTTGGCGGGCTCAGACCATTTTGGGGAGACCACCAATGGTCGGTGAGACCTCTAGCCAACAATTCCTCCCTTCGTCAAGATGTCCTTCCTATCGTCTAGACCTTATGCCAGAGCTATCATCTCTCTGAGGACTCATATCAGTCGGGAAGACTTCACTTGATTGATGGGACTTCATACCAAGACCAAGCCCACTTCGGCAAACTTAAATCTCTCGGCAAGACTCCCCGCATCGATAGGACTTCTCCCGGAAGGCACAACCTTATGCCGAGAGCTCCCCAATGAACAACTATCGGCATGACCCCTTTTCAAGCAGAGAGATACATGAAGACTCCTGGCAACCCGAAAGTCCTGGCGACTGGTTTATTCAACCAAATAGGACGCACTGCTAATCGGCAAGACAACAGGAAGGTTTTGCCAACTCCACTCTCTGATGAGTTTTGTGCCAAAATTGATGAGGCATACCTTTCAAATGAGCTCCTTATGAAATGGCATTAGATGCATTACCTAACCCTCAATGCAAATGTCCCATCTGGCCCTTATGAACATCTGAAACATAACTTATCCTGCCTGATTGAGCCCGAAAGTGAAAATTGGGCAACATTTCTGGCGACCTTAGTTGTATGTTTGTCTGCTAAACATGGAAACCATTAGCAAAAACTTGTCTGTTGGGCATAGAGTCACTCAAAGGTTAACTTAAAACATCAACCTTGTTCATGGCTGCAACTCACTTGAGATTCATGAGCAAATCCGGACATTTGAAACCTACGAAACAGAAGAAACTAAAAAAGAACCATTGACTAGGATAGGAAGCACTTCACCTTTGGTTGTGGCTAGTTGATAAGCATTATGTTCTTTGCAGTCTTTGATAATAAATGGACCCATCCACATGTTGTCAAACTTTGTGTGATGGCTCGGCCTGCTTTTTAGAACATCCCATTTGAGAACAATATCACCTTCTTGAAAGATTTTGGCTGTAGCTTTCTTATCAAATGTTCTCTTTTTTTGGCACTGATGATACTCCAAAGCTTTCATTGCTTTGTCTCATGATTCTTTGAGCTTCATGAGCTCTACATATCTCACGGACATTGGGTCTTGTTCCTCAAACATCTCCAACTGGTGAACAATGTCTAGAGCTGGAAGCTCCATAAATAGAGGTAATCTGGCCTCTTTGCCATTAACTAACATGTATGGTGAATTACCAATAGACCTTTTAGGAGTCACTCTATCTGCCCAAAGTGCATACTTTAAGTTAATGTGCCAGGTCCTTTGATTATCCTCCATTGTTCTTTTAATAATCCTGATGAGATTCTTATTTGTGCTTTCAACTAAACCATTACCTTGAGGGTAATAATTTGAGGATGTATTCAAATGAATGCCATGTTTAACAGCCCAATCAGTTAATCTTAATCCCACAAATGCAAGAGCGTTATCAGATATGATAGAGTCAGGAACTTTGAATCTGGTTACTATATTCTCATAAAAGCTCAAAACTGAAGGTTCTTTTGATTCTTTCAAAGCCACCGCTTCTATCCACCATGTGAAATAGTTTGTAGCAGTAAGCACCCACTTATGACCAGTACTAGATGGTGGATTAATTGGTCTAATAAAGTCAATGCCCCATCTCATAAAGGGTTGATCCACTTGAATTGGACGTAGAGGCGTAGCACGTAGCTTTTCTTTTCCTGCAAATAAAGCACATTTGATACACTTTCTTGACCATGCATATGCATCTTTAAACAAGTTGGGCTAGTAGTAACCAGCTCTCATGATTTTCCAAACAGTAGTTCTTGGAGTGAAATGACCTCCTGCAACTTCATCATGAAACTCATGAAGTATCTTCTCAACCTGATCATTGTGAATACATCTTAATAGAACACCATTTAGATCTTTTTTGAAAAGAACACTATCTACCAGCACATATGGTATAGACTACAGTCTGAAGTATCTTCATTTAGCTCTATCTAAACCTGGTGGAAACTCACCAGTCTGTAAAAAATGGGTCATGTCTTTAGCCTAATTTTTTGTTATCAGGGGCATATCATCCTGAGCATTCTGGGGTTCATTTGCATTAACAAAAATAGTATCCTGTTCTAATTCATTTTCACTACTTGACCCTGAAGCAAGTTGTTCACAAAGACCCTTACCTCTAACCAACTTGGTGATCTTGATATCCACATCATATTCCATAACCTTAGTGACCCACCCTGCTCTTTTATCATTCAAATCTTTGTTCAACAGAAATTCTTTCACACTTGGGTGTGCAATCAAAACATGAATTTTGTTGTTTGAAACCAGAGGTTTAAACTTCTTTAGGCTTTTGATCACAGCAAGAACATGCTTCTCAACAAATGTATATTTTTGTTCATAATCAACAAGTCCCCGACTAAAGAAAGCTATTGGCTACTCTAAATTTTCACTATTCTTCTAAACCAGCATAGCAAAAAGTGAACTAACGCTGCCAAAAGCATACAAAAAGAAGTCTTTAGAGAAATTTGGATTTACCAGTGTTGGAGCTGAGGCTAAAGCTTCCTTTATCTCTTCAAAACTACGTTTTGCCTCTATAGTCCAATTGAAAACTGCATTCTTTTTAAGCATGGTGGTCAAGGGTTGTAGTAAATTCGCAACATCAGGAATGAATCTTCTCAGAAAGTTAATTCTCCCTAAAAAGCTCTGTAATCCTTTCTTGTGATTGGGTAATGGCAGTTCAAGTATAGCTTTGACTCTTTCAGGATCAATGGTAACTCCATCTTTTGATACTATATGGCCTAACATTTTACCTTCATGAACTGTAAAAATACTCTTTTTTGGATTGAGAGATATTCCATATTCCTTGCATTTTTCAAAAACTTGCTTGAGATGCAACAAATGTTCATCTGCATTTTTTGAATATATAGTTATGTCGTCTAAGTAAACTAACAGAAATTTCTGAATTAAACTTTGAAATGCCATATCCATGGCACATTGAAAGGTGGCACCAGCATTAGATAAACCAAACGGCATTCTCTTGTAGGCCATAGTGCCCCATTTTGTTGTAAATGTTATTTTATATTGATCCTCCTCTTTGACAAGAATCTGGTTATAACCAAAATAACCATCTAGAAGAGAAAACCTTTCTGATCCAGCAACAGCTTGAAGAATTTGTTCCATAGAGGGTAAGGGATAATGATCTTTCAGAGATGCTTTGTTAAGGTCTCTAAAATCTACACATAATCTTATCTCACCGCTCTTTTTTCTAACCGGAAAAAGGTTAGAAACCCAAGATGTGTGTTTAATTGGATATACGATACCCCCCTCAACTAACTTAGTCAGCTCTTTGATCATTAAATGTTCAAGCTTGGGGTTCAATGGTCTCTGTTTTTGTCTAACAGGCTTGACACCAGGTTCTAACTCAATTGTATGTTGTGCAATATGAGGTTCAAACCCTTTTAAATCAAAATATTGCCAAGCAAAAACATCATGATACTCTTGGCATAAAACAATGAAAGCTTTCTTATCTTCAGCTGAACAAATTTTTCCTAATTTGAGAAGCTTACCTTTAAAGATTTCAACTTCCTCATAATGATCTTCTTTCACTTGGATGCCGACTTTATTCTTCTTAAGCTGATCATCAGAATTAAATATGGATTCTAAGGTAACCAGCCCTTTGGGAAGTTTATTGGTCTTCAGCTATATCACTTGATCATCATACTGTTGTTTGATCTTTTCCAGGTTCACTATAGAAAATTGATCCTCTTGGAGCAGAAAAGTTAAAATCTGTTCATCACTTTCAAATACCTGCTAGTGAATGTTGTTATCAGGAATCAATGGCCTGATAACCACCTTGACATACTGTTGTATTTTATCCTTTTTAATATCACCTAGGATATCAAATTGTGCTCCAATTGCTGCAAGTCTGTCAGGATAATTATTCTGATTTCTTGGAATAGAAATCAGATTGAAGGCATTAAACTCTTCAATTATGTTCCATACTCTATTTCTGTAAGACTTCAAAGCATCATTCCTAGCAACATTCAACCCCCTGATCTGATTAACTATCAGTTCACTGTCTCCATAGACCTTCAAACAATCAATTCCTCTTTTCCTTGCCCATTCAAGGCCTTGGATAAGTCCTTCATACTTAGCATTGTTGTTAGAACATGCAAAAGCAAAATGAAAAGTTGAAAAGTACTTATCACCCTATGGAGAAATCAGCATTGCACCTCCACTTGCTCCATTCTTGGTCCTGGAACCATCAAAGAACATTTCTCAAAGTCCACTTTGTTGTTGCAACAACTGTTCTGAATCCTTTTCAAGGTTTGGAATCTCTGCACCAGGCTCGAGCACAACATAATTACCCATACTAGCATCTTGAATAAGGTCTTCAGGACTGTCCCACACATTTTCGGCCACCCACTCATGTAGAAGCACATCAGGAATAGCTTCTGATTGAAGTTCTTGAGTAGTAGCTAGTTCACTGTCAGAAAAAAAAAAAAAATGACATAATTTTTTTCTGCAGTAGTAGGAACAACGTTGATAGGACTTGGGTTGTATGGATCAATGTGGTTTTTAGCCAATTTTTCAGATTTAATAGTGACTTTGGTTCCATATCTGGTTCTAAACAACATATGTGACCAGTCAGCTGAAACATAACCACCTATCTTAGCCGTAAAATTTCTTGAGAGGCACAAGGAAAAGAAAGGTGGAAGGTCTATGACACATATGTCTTGAGGAACTGAAAAATTCGGACAAGCATGAAGAGTAAGACTCAAATCTTTAATGATGCCCAATGTATTGATAGAAGTACCATCCAATTGAATCACTCCTTTCTCCAAAGGTTGATACTTTAGTCCAAGCTTGTCAACAATCTACTTTGGCATCATAGCTCTGCTAGATCCGATGTCTACCATACAGTTATGAACTAATTTATCACCTATGATTACTGACACATAAAATGGAGGTGGTTTAACTTCTTTTCTTGTCTCTATGCTGGGTTGTTTATCATTTCCTTGAGAATTGTTTGTTAACACAGCTCTAGCTTGACCTACTGGAGACTCAGACTTATCAGACACTTTAAAATTTGACAAAGCAGAGTGTAACATATCTTTTTGACTTGGGATAGCTAATGAATCCCACATAGACATCGTTACATTCATCTTTTTCATACTATCAAGAATATTATAGGGTACATTTGGGTTTGCTTTATAATGTACCTTTATGCCAGCGTGGTCAGCTTGCAAATGTGGTTGCTCCTTGACCAGAAGTTGCTGATTTTTCTACCAAACAGGAGTCGCTTGAGATGTAGATGGTTCAGCAGTTGCTGCCCCTCCTTTGTCAGCTACTTGATCAAGCTCGAAATCTCTTTTCTTTTCCCTGGTGTTAGCTGCAACCAGAGAATTATCTACATTCAATCCACAGAATTCTTCACCTTGCCAGTTAAGTAGGGTAGTTTCATTAGTAGGCTGCTCGTGGTGTTGTAAAGATCCATCATTGAATGCATTTTGGTGCGAACTTGAGGCATTCTACACCATAAGCACCTAATTGATGAGTCCATTTGAGAAAGTGGCTTGTTTATGAGGCTGGCTACAAGGGTAGCACCACTCATAATCTGCTGCTAAGTTATTCTGAACAGGGACAAGATCCTTGACTACACTGACAGGTGTTGGGGCATAAGCTTGAAAAGGTCTAGTATTTACACCCTGCCTTGGGGCCTGGTAATTGCCTTGATAAGCCTGCCTATTACCTTGGTATTGTTGTTACTGACCTAAATTATGCTACTGATAAGGCATGTTATATGATTGTTGCTCTTCCAAGCTCACAAGCTTATTACCAAAAATATGTAATAAACTTTTGATCTCTTGTAGCTCATTTTAAGAACTTGAAATAGCAGCCTCTTGTGTTGCAGCAGTGGGAACCACAGCAGAGATTGCTGGAACAGGTGACAAAGGTGTAAAAGGTGGTATATGCAGAGGGATATTTGCATGAATCTCTAGAAATATAGGCATTGGTGGCCTAGGAGCAAGTTTACCAGCCTATATTAGGTTGTTTTCAGCTCTAATTGCTACTTCAAAAGCATCTGGCAAAGACACTCCTCCCATTGACTGTATTAAAACTGAAATGTCGCTATTTATAGCTCTAAGATAATACAGGAAGGCATATTCAGGTGAAGGCCTCACCATTGCAGGGATTCTATCCCAGGTTTTTTGAAATATGAAATTGAAACCATTCATCTGCTCCTGAGGGGCCCTCTTAATCATGGTTAATTGTTCCAATAAAGAAAAATTATCAGACCTGTCCTGAAATTGTTTATGCAACTTGTCTCCAAATTCGTCCCAAGTTGCAATTGAGCCGACTGCTAAGCCCCTATACCATTGCATAGCTATTCCTTTCAGTGAAGCAGCTAATAATCTCACAGCAACATCCTCTTGAGTTATGTGACGAACTCCGCATAACGAAGCCACATCACGCATATGTTCAATCGAAGTAGTATGATCTTCCCCAATGAAATTTGGTAGACTTTTCAAGGTTTCCATTGGAATATCATTATGTTGTGCCAAATTTAAGGGGCTCCCTCCATTGAAAGAAACAAATGGTTGATTCCTTGGAGCAGCAACTAGAGGTGGTTGAGATGGATTTAATGGCACTCTAGGTGAAACGAAAGACGGGACAGTAATATGGAATCTCACAGATGGAGGAGTAGACTTGGATCTTCTAGCATAAGGAAATGTTGTTCCTGGCCTTTTTGTTGCTCTGCCTTGTCTTCTTGGTGGTGACAGCTGCAAATACTCGAAAGGAACTAAGACGCTCCTTGTCTGAACTCTTCTCATAAACTGTAGAAGGTGTTGATTCTGAGGTTCTTTCTCTCTACGGAGTCGCCAAGTATGCACAAATGACTTCTGTAAAGTCTGGAACTCACTAGTTGCATACTAAACCAACAATATAATGTGGAACTAGTCCCACCGAGCATGCCAGAAACTGTTATCAACCTGGATTTGCACCCTGCAGAATATAAACTCAACAATACAGTGTAACATGGGAAGACCTCTAAAGTTGTGGGTCACTTATAGGCAGAGGTCAACCTCCGAAGAAGGTCGGATTCCTTTGGTGTCACCTAACTACTGATTCTGTAAAGGGAAAGGGAGAAGGAATGCATAAAAATAAAACTAACACTATGGTGATGCACCGAACTGACAAGAATCATGAAATAAAATAGATGAACATACACTAGAAAACTAATGATAGTTACTTTATTTAATCAACATGAACTTCATGAACTTATGCATCATTCTTGAAAGGTTTAATCTGCATATACACTTTAAGAAGGAAAGATGAATTTCACAACTTTAAAGTTCGAATGCAGATTGAGAAACATAGTTCAAAAAAAATCACATAATCTAGAAGAAAATGAAAGTAGCATGAACACTAACACTATTTTCGAAGGTAATCTCTATATTTTATATTTAGAATTCTAGATGAGTTACAAAGCATACATCAGCTGAGGAAGGATTGCTAAAAATCACTAACTCTTTAGAATGTATAATTCGAACTCCTTTACAAAGAGGCAAAAATGCCTCATATAAAAAAGATGTGTCGGCCCCTAGGGCTTACAAAATATTAGCCTCAGAAAGATATACTCCTAGGTCTTTTCGAATGAAATTAATGTTGCATTCAAGTGAGTCCCTGTTGTCCATGTCGGTGAAGAAATGCTCTAGGAATGACCTCCTTGATCTTTTGCAACACCCGCATTAACTTTTGGTCTCGTGTTTATCTTCTAACCTCCCTGTCGAGCTACTTTGAATGCTCTTGAACTCAGAGCAGATCCACGTTGCCTTCATTCTATTGATCTTCTTCGCAAGGATCAAATTGTCATGGCTCTCCTATAGCCTCCTTCTGATTGGTTGAATAGAGCTTCATGGGGGCGCCAAATGGTCAAAAGGTCACCTCATCAGAATCGCATGTCGGTGAGACACTAATCGTGTCTCCCCAATGCGATTAGACCCCTAAGCGGTTATTGGCATAGCTCATGATGATTGGCAAGAGTTCATAGCGAGCCCAAAAGTCATATCGACATCCACAGTGACTGTCACCCAGAGCATCGGCAAGACATTTTGCTTTAGGGAAGGCCTCATGACGAGCCCTCAGGAGTCATACCGATATATCTCCCATCGCTTAGTCATCTGCATTCGGCAAGAGCTCCCTCAATAGGCAGGAGGTCATACCAATCTTTGTGAGTTATACCACTAAGCTCCTCCGTCGACAGGACATCCATGTGTCGGTGAGAGCTCATATCAAAGGAAATATCTCTCGATGAGCCCATTTCATCTCGGAAAGACCCTATCGGGTCGGCAAGACTTCCTATCAAACTCCCCCTCTTGGCGATGAGTCCCACCGTAGCCAGCTCCCTATCGGCAAGATACTATTCTCTTGATAGGACCTCATAGCGAGCTCCCCTTCTCTCCCCAAGTTCATTTCATTTCGCTGAGACCTCCAGCAATCGGCAGGACCTTATGTCGAAAGAAAAATCCTTCGGCGAGCTCACTTCATCATCTATCGGAAAGACCTCATCGGGTCGGGAAGACCTCTTGCTGAGCTCAAAACTGTTTCGGCGAGAGCTTCGTCTGTCGGCAAGACTTCATGCTGAAGCCTTCATCTCTCGGCGAGACCACCTCCGTTCACCGAGACATCATGTCAAGCTCCCTTCTTTTGTCGAGCTCACTTCACTTTAGGGAGACTCTGCTTGGTCGCCAAGACACCATGGTGAACTTTAAGACTTTCGCCAAGACCTCCCCGTGTCGATAGGACATCTCCCCGAGACCACAACCTTATTCCAAGGTACCCTCTCTTCGGTGAGACACCACTAGGTCGCTAGGATGTTACAGCGAGGTCCTTCTTGTCTCCCCGTTGACATCTCTTCGCCGAGACCTCACCCCGAATTCAACATCTCGCTAATGGCTCTTTTGTTTTCGCCAAGACCTTTGCCAGTCGGTAGGATCTTATACTTTCGCCAAGACATCATGGCGACTTTACTTTCCTTTGCCCCAAGCTCACATCCTTTCGTGTCGGGGAGACCACCTTCGGTCGGTGAGACCTCTCACTGAGCTTGTTTCCTTCGCCAAGACTGCTTCACCTTGGCGAGACCTCACCCCGACAGTGAAACCTTACAGCGAAGCTCCCCATACTGTCGTTGAGAGCTTGGCCTGTCGGCCAGACCATTCACTGGGCTCCTTTTTTTTCTGAGACTTATGCTTGTCGGTAGGAAATCTCCCTGAAGGTAAACAACTCTCCCTGATGCCGGCCTTGTGAGAAACTTTCGGTGTGACTGCCACCAGTTGGGAAGACTTCACAGCGGGTGGCAAGAGCTCATGGCGAAAGCACCCTCCATCAGCAAGACTTCATGCCAACCCAAAAACCTTTCGGCCAGACTGCGATTAATCGGCGAGACCTCTCAGCGAGGTCACAATCTTTTGGCGGGCTGAGACCATTTCGGGGAGACCACCAATGGTCAGAGAGACCTCTTGCCAATAATTCCTCCCTTTGCCGAGACATCCTTCCTGTCGGCCAAACCTTACGCCAGAGCTATCATCTCTCTGAGGGCTCATATCAGTCGGGAAGACTTCACTTGATCGATGGGACTTCATACCGAGACCAATCCCACTTCGGCAAACTTAAATCTCTCGGAAAGACTCCCCTCATCGGCAGGACTTCTCCCCGAAGGCACAGCCTTATGCTGAGAGCTCCCCAATGAACAACTATCAGCATGACCCCTTTTCAAGCGGAGAGATACATGACTCCTGGCGACCCAAAAGTCCTAGCGACTGGTTTATTCAACCACATAGGATGCACTGCTAGTCGGCAAGACAACAGGAAGGTCTTGTCGACTCCACTCTCTGATGATTTTTGTGCCCAAAATGATGAGGCATACCTTTCAAATGAGATCCTTATGAAATGGAATCAAATGCATGACCTAACCCTCGATGCAAATGTCCCATCTGGCCCTTATGAACATCTGAAACATAACTTATCCTGCCTGATTGAGCCCGAAAGTGAAAATTGGGCAACAATCACTTTGGACCAACACCATCAAAACATGACTTCTACATTGTCCCTAAAGGCCAATTAGGCCACATTTACAAAGCAACCCCTATCCAATCACCTTTCCAATTTCCAAAATATTCCCAAACCTTCTCCATAGGTCACAAATAGTCCAAATCAACAATTTTCAGAATGGGAAATGCCCACTAAACCATCAAATTATAAAACTGTCATTTTTGCTTAATTTGAAGAAAGTTTATTGAAAATCAACATCCCCAACCTAATTTCACCACAACAAAGCCTCAAACACTTTCAATTGTGTTTGCACAAACTCAATCCACATTCAAAAGTTGTTGCCCCCAAATTTCACATCTACCACCTGTTGGAAGTGGATTCACTCTGAGAGGGGGGGTGAATCAGAGTGACACAAATTTTAACACTTAAAGCACAAGTTAAACTTTTGACCTTTAACTCAATGCAACTTTGTTTATGAGAGTGCAACTTGAGACTTGACTTAACATTTAACACATATTAAAAGCATCATATGATATGTTCAATTAAGCTTTATGAACAATCTTGTTGTGCTTTTCAAAACAAAACTTAAAGACTCCACAAAATATAACATTGCTTTACTTTTGACATACTTTTAAACATTCTCACATGGAGTATAAAATGCAGCTTTATGAAATACTTTTAATGATCAGATTTGTACAATTTACTTTGTATTACAGACTTGAACAAATTGACATAAATCTTTTGAACAAACTCAATGTATCAGAACATTGACCAACTGAATGAGCACATTAACATGAAACTGAATAAGATACAAAAACACATCACATAACACAAAGATTTCCTCAGTGGAAAAACCCTCTTGGGGTATAAAAACCACTTGCAAACTGATCCTTTTATTCATTGAAAAGAGCACCAACTCTGTTACAATGTGGAGCACCAACTCCGTTATACTATGGAACACCAACTTCATCAAAAACTCAAAGTATTGCAACCTATTAGAACCTTATAACTACAATGACTATCTGCAGTTACAAAATTACAATAGGATTAAAAAATGATTTTGCAATAATGTCCAACTCAAAAATAATCTCTATAATACAACCAGAGATGAAAAACAATATAAACCCCTCTTCTCTTCTTTACAGAATGATATCACAATGTTAATCAATATACTTTTTAGACTATATCTTCTCATCACAACGTCATGTGTTTCTGCCAAGAATTTATACAATGATTTACAAACAGTTATTCGTTTCAAAACCTGTATCCAACAACCAAGGTTTTTATGAACAATGTTGTTTTTAATCATGATACCCATCAAGGGTTTTTAAGTATAACCATAGAAAAACAACAATATGTAAATGACTATCACTGGAGTAATGAACCCCTTGAGTGTAATCTCAAGTTAATCACAACTGTAATCAATCTTTAACAAATCTCAATAAAGTCTTAACCACAAAATCAGTTATATTTTTCAACTGGAAAAAGATCTTACAAACTGGAAAGCGATTACCTGTCATGGTGGTCCAAAAAAAAAACTAACTGTCTGTGTAAAACCTTCACAATGATCTCACTAAAGCTCTACCTACTTTCAGCTCAAAAACTAGTTGTAAACTGAGATCTCAAATCTTTCATGGCGGCGCAGCTAGGGTTTCAAACCCATAAACTTGAGAAAAAAATAAAATGATTTCCCTATACTTTTCAAGATAAAAATTTTAATTCCACTATCAAATGATGTTAAACATCATTTGAAATCTGCATGAGACCGACACAATAATCACTAATCAAATTTTCCACATCATGTTGTCCAATGCCCACGTGAGCTAACAATTAACATCCAATATAAGCCGACTGTCCAAGTAATAAGTATGTCAAATACCACATGGATGGAAAAGATCAAATTCTCCAAATTAAATGATAACCACCAAATTTCAATAAGTTGACAACAAAATAATGACATGAGCCCGAAACCTACTAATAATATCATCGATGTCACCATTCTTTAAAGTATAACATTTATGAGCCCAAAAAATATGATGTTGGCCTAAGTGCTATATGAAATGCACTTTGAGAACAATAAAATGTTTCCATGCAAAGTCAATGAACCCGATTATGAATCAAAGTGCCAATAAACATATCAACTCCCTAAAATAAGTTGATGTCACCTTGCATATAAGCCCAAGTTTTAATATCAATAAAGTGCATAGAATAGCTGACAAAAATAATGAAGTATAATGACATCCATGTCATTTTAAATTCCCCTCTTCACAAGGTTGAAATCCTTTTATCAACATGGTCAAAGACATATGCTTTCAGAAATTGAAGAGTCTGATTCAAATATGACTATTGAAATTCATTTACCAAAGCAAGTTAGCCAAAATAATGCCCAAAACAATATTATAATATTGTCATAAATATTACCTGCGAGCCATGGAGGTGACTTTTACAAAGTCACATGAAATCAACACTATGGTAAACAATGATCACCTTTAGAAGCTGATTATGAAATCAAGCCAATCTGAAACATATGAACTGGATGAAGACTTCATACATACCAATCACTATGTCCTAGCCAATGACACCAAGATAATGTGAAAGAACCATGAAGATATGAAACAAAAAAACCATCTGAAGAAAAAATAATAACCTCATATACCAATGATGCCAAATGAAATATCAAACTCAAGTGACAAAGAGAGCATTAATATAATTCCAATCCAATGTG
Organism: Sequoia sempervirens; assembly: GCA_007258455.2. Classification (NCBI taxonomy): domain Eukaryota; kingdom Viridiplantae; phylum Streptophyta; class Pinopsida; order Cupressales; family Cupressaceae; genus Sequoia; species Sequoia sempervirens. Next base: position 271,195,048 of record VDFB02270651.1, read on the forward strand.
CCATGTATCAAATAATGTATCATAACCGTTGACACCAAAGAATTGTGTGACAGCCATGAAGATTATCAATAGAATTCCATGAAGACATAATCAAATGAATCTTTTCAATTATGCCATGATCAACCTGATAATGAGCAATTGAAATAATATACCTGATGTGCAATAAAGAAGGGCCAGCCTGTCCAAATGAAACCAACTGTTCCATGAGAAACCATATAAATGATATCACCTGAAAGCCAATGCCATAACTCAACACCTGTATATGCAAGACATGTCCATAAATGATATCAGCTGAAATCCAGTGCCATAACTCAACACCTGTATATGCAAGACATGTCCAAATGAAACCAACTGTGTATGCCATGTAACCAATACCAATCACCAAGATACCAAGCCAAGCCTGTGATCTTTAAAGCATGATAGGCAACAACCATCAATCTGAACATGTACTGTAAATACCAAAGCACCATTTGTGTCTTTGTCATCAAGGAAAAACTACTAAGGGGTGAGAACAACACCACCCTCAGACCACTTACTTTCACTCAAAATTCACAATTTTTCCAACCAGGGCATCCCATAAAACCATCAACTCACCTCCCCTACTCACATAAACCATGTACACACTAAGCCTACACCTTAATGATCCATTCCACTAAGTTACAAAAAGATATAGTGGGTGGAATGTCTTATATAATCATTTTACACAATCAAACCCTTAAAATAGGGTTACACAGGCAGTCATAGAAAAAGTTGTGTCAAATCCTTCAAATTTAATGAAACCTCACCAAACCTGCACCAAAAGAGATTAAATTCATGTGTTCATCCAATTCAACATCTTTTAGACCAATAACCTCCTATACGGAACCATACACAGTATGAAAAGAGAAAAAATTTAGGAAATTGCAAAGAATTCAATGTCTTTTGATTCAAATTTTCAAATTTTACAAGTGTCAACCAATTCCCAACATCCCACAAAGCTTTTAAAGCATTTTCAATATATGACTAATCAGTTTCCAACTGACTCCCACTGAACTACAACAATATGACTCTTGAACTTCCATATTTTGCCTTTTTACAACTTTTTACATATGACAACATTAACAATAAGGTGCAATTTTGACACCTTTAACAAAATGAACCTACTATGACTCAAATTACATAGAGATGGCCTATTTAGAGCTTATTTGATGACAAAAATGACTCAAACCTCATAAAACCTAATCTAAGACCAAATTTGACCATATTTAGATGAACTAATTTGGTGCCCCTACACCATATTCCTACTCCTATTCATTTTAAAATGAACAATTTGTGAATCTATCAATTTATTGTAATTGGAAATGAACTATAATATCTTTATAAAGTAATTATTTTCTTCTTGAAGCTTTGATTTTATGAAATCTTTTGGAAGTCTTTTTATAGAAATTTATTTTATTTTCTTCTATAGCAATAGCCATAGGTTGGCATCACTAAATTTTGAAGAAATAAATTTATACAATTCTTGAATCGTGTCTTCAACTAACCAAGGCATTATTCAAAAGTCCCTACATGTTTACACTCCCATAGAGCTCTAGTAATATTATTTTATATTACATGCTTAAGATAGTTTCCTTTTCTTGTAGCTAGAAGAAGCAATTTTATTCTTATTGATTCTTCCTTTTGTTATTTCCTAATAGTTATTGTTACGACTTCTTTTGTTTTATTTCCTATGTATTTCCTTTGGATCTCTCTCATAGTACTAAAAAACTCTATTGTTATGTTTTTATCTATTAGCAATATGTATCAAAACCATACACCATTTCCTCTTCCACACATATTATAAATCCCTTTATATCCTTTATAGATTATTTTATTATTATGTAGCTTACCCTACTATAACATAGCACCTAAGATAAGTGCACATAATTTTTTGTTCCCATACTTGGTTGCACATGGATTAAAAATATTAAAATAGAGTACTTAGGTAGGCTTCCAAACAATAGAAACATCTTTTATATATATATTTATATTTTTTCTTATTGAAAATCTAGCTTTGGGATTTATTTTTACCATATATAGTGTCAATTTAAAGCATTTTCATACTAAAGATTTTATGAATATGACCAAAACTACTTGGACTCTATCATATTTGATATAGTATATTTGTACTAGAATACATTCCTAATCCTTGTCTTGTGACATTTTTTCTTTTGCATCAATGGTTAGCATCTAAAACTTCAAAATTTGAGTCAAGGATTCCTTCTCTAACTTTTTTTCTATTTCTAACAAGTTTATTTCCTTAGCTTAATTAAATTAATTTAAAATATTTTTTTGTAAAACAATGTATTAGTGCTAGTTTAATCTTAAATTTTATTACTTTATTTGTATTTCACTTATTTAAAGGATAGTATTTTAGATACATTTAATTAGCAAAATTACAACACAAAAATGGAAAGGCATTAATTACACACTCTTCACCATGTACTTGATTTTATTTCTACACATTGATCTACCTTAACTAGTGTTAAATATTCCTTTCTTAGTGTTTTATAAATTAGGCTTAATCAAATCCAAAACCATTCATTCCAACTTTTTGTTCGTGTAAATAGGTATTTTACCTAACTAGTTCACAAAGAGGTCCTATTTACATGTTAAGTTTACTTAGGTTCTAGGAAATCTTTCTAGAAGTTTTAAGTATCATGTGATCTTACCTTATCTTATCATTGCATTTAATACTTGTGTCATAGGGAATTTAATAATGTTAAGGTAGTTGTCTCATTATATAGGATTAAGAAACATGACATGATCTTGTCTAATCCTATCTCGCAACCTTTCCTTTACAAGCAAGGCATCATATGTACATTTACATATTCAATCAATCAATATTGCATCCTTAATCATAGAAAGATATTATTGTGATTTCTCTCTTGTGGAAAATATTTTGGTTTGGCAATTGATCCTGGGTGTTGGGAGTTCACATTCAACTCCTACATGGTATTAGAGCTCCAGTGTTGTAGAGTCCTTCCCAGATCTAAGGGACATATTTTAACTTGGATAATTTCTTTAATGTAATTTGGGGTTTCAAGGACCTCATGGTTGAATCCAGGGTGTCAAAGAAAGTCATAATTGGCTTTAGTTTTGTCAAAATCTGATACATTGGGCCAAATCTACAAGGGTTTCAAGTTGGTTGAAGGTTACTAGATCCTAGAGGTAGTTGAGTTTGTGGAGCTTTTTGGGCCAAAACTAGCCTTGGAATCACATCTAAAAGGCCCAAAAGCCAAAACATTTCCTATCAAATCATTGAAATTGAACACTTTTTATCGAGGGCATCAAAGTTTGTTTTCTCACCGATCGACATATTTCATATGGTCATATGGATCTGTACTCGTTCATACCATATAGCATTGCCAATCTATGGGTCAAGTACTATCAACAGAATATTCCTAGCATCATTCTACATACTATGTCATCCTCTATCTATGTAGGGTATTGTTCATTTGTCAGTGTACTTGTCTTATGTCAACATGGTACAAAAATCATAGGTTTCATTTATTAAAATTTGTTTAAATGTATTGTTTGTTCACCAGATGGTCATTTGGTTTATATAGCACTCGATCACAAGTGTATTGGAATACGGTCCCTCTGTAATGGGGGGATTGAATTCTAAAATAGAGTGGCCTATGGCCCATCACCTCCTGTGTGCTCTACCCTAGTGCGCCACCACCACTTGGGGCAACGATTTTTTAACCTATAGACAATGCTTGGTCATGTGGGCACCTAGGGGCCTATGGCCCAGAGGCACAAACTTTTTTTTTCCTTTTTTTTTTAGACTGCAGGAATCGGGTAGCACGACCCCCTATAAACTGCAGGTGCGCCTGGTAAACTTTTTAACGTGACCGGCGGCGCTGGTGCGACATGCCCTCCGGTACCACGGGGGTGGGGGAGACTAGAACTTGTGACCAACCTCCTGCTACAGGAAAGATTTAGCCAACCAAGCTAGGGCCCCAACCCCCCCAAAGGCACAAACTTAGCCCCCTAATGCCCAAAGGATTTTTTTTCAAATGGCCATAACTTTTCACCATTGTATCGGATTTTTTAAAATAAGATATTTTTAGAAAGTCAACTCTGTTTGCTTTGTAGTGGTGAAGGTTATTTTTCTATATTCTTATTTTTGGTGCTAGTATTTTCTATTTGAAGTCATTTTTGGATTTTTGGCTCCCAAGCTCATAAATTCTTGCCACAATCTCTAATTTTTTCTATTCTTGTGAAATTGGAAAGTTATTGAGGACCTCTATCATGTCATCCATGTAATTTTTCTAGATTCACCCACAAGTATCTTTCATTCATATTTGTGTGCATTCACATTCTAGTTGATCACTTGGACATCTTGTCACTTGGGATGGTGTTTTTTTATCCCTTCACTTCATTTCAGTTTCAAATATTGTATCTATCTCCTATTGCTTCAATCAAATTTTAGGTTTGCTCCATATCAAGATTTTTCCAGTGTTCAATGGCATTGGGGAAATCAAGCTTTATTTATGTTGCTTTATCATGATTCTAGAGTTGCTCAATGGAGCTATAATTACCAATGTTTGTGGAATCAGACTCATCTTATCCTTTATTTCTTGGATTAAGGTTCTAGAGTTACTTCTCCAATGTGCTTCCAATGTTTCTTTACAATATTTTATCTCGTTATGGGGGGCTATATAGTCTCTCTTCTTTCCTTCCTATGGAGGGGAATTGATTGTATCTTTTTCTCTTTTGGAGAAGAGTTTTGTCCTATTGGGTTTATTCCTTTTCTCTATTTGTGAGAGATTACATTTGTACATGGGTACCTAACATGGCATTATATCCAAGACCCATCTTTGCATCATTTGCATAATAATCTACTCCCTAAGTTGCACTTAAGGGGGGGTGTTGGTGTAAATAGGTATTTTACCTAACTAGTTCACTAATAGATCCCATTTACATGTTAAGTTTACTTAGGTCCTAGGGAATTTCTAGAAGTCTTAGGTGTCATGTGATCTCACCTTATCTTATCATGGCATTTAATACTTGTGTCCTAGGTCATTTAATAATAATGAGGTAGTTGTCTCATTGTACAAGATTAAGACACATGGCATGATCTTGTCTAATCCTATCCCACAACCTTTCCTTTATAAGCAAGGCATCATATGTACATTTACATATTCAATCAATCAATATTGCATCCTTATTCATAGCAAGATATTTTTTCCATTTCTCTCTTGTGGAAGATGTTTTGGTTTGGCAGTTGATCCTAGGGTGTTAGGAGTTCACATTCAACTCCTACACCTTCAAGTAGCATAAGAATGATTAGTTTGTATGTTTTCTCCTATAGATTATGCATGTTTCTTATACATTATCATTTTGCATTAAGTATGGATATCTACCATAATATGTTCATTAACAATGATTTTTGTACATGTGTTGCTAGTTGTAATTCCACTCTGTTAACTACCCCATTTACATGAACCTCTCTCAAATCCATAGAAAATAATTTACCAAAAGGTTAAGAACTCTTCAGCCCTAACTAATTCATTCTCTCAACTAACATGGCATAACTAGAAGTTCATAAATCAATAATATATTTACACAACCACCATCCATTTATTAATAGAGAGGTATTAAATAGGTCTACATCCATTTGGATCTCATCCAATGATGCACTCAAGAAAATTTTAGGGATCTCATCTACCTTTTTTATGTTTTGAGGACTTTTGAGAAATTATTAGATTTCTTGTCTTGAATGGAATGTAGGCTATTTAAAAAAAATCAGCATTCTATTTCTATGTTTAGAAATTATAATTAGTTATATCACTAGCACTTGTATTTTAGTTTACTTAAGAAATAAGTCATATCACATATAGTATAATTAGGGATTGTGGTAGAATATGGAAATTTGACAACATGGGTACCAAAAATGCAATTAGTTATCTCCTAGGGTATAACATATCATTATTTGTAAGATTAGGGACTTTATTTTTCTTCTATTTTATTAGCATTCTACCAATGTAATTCTTAATTTTACCTTAAATTGGAGAATTACCTTGGATACATCTACAGTAACCATACATGGGTTCATAATCTTCTCTTTTGGTATTTACTTCTTATGTGCAACAAGATTCTACATGAATTATTTTCTTATTTGTTAACTCCACTATTGGTATTTCAAGCTCTACACTAACCTTTTTATTTCCCTTGTTAGTGTCATCAACAATATTTTATCTAGTATTTGTCAATATAAGGTCAGATATATGATCTAGACTACTTTGAGGAACTTCTTGTTTGTTTTGTAGATTATAATCACTCTTAGCCTTAGTGAGAGTACCAATAATAATGATCATATATCCTCATCAAATGATTTTTCTCTCTTGTATTATTTTTGCATCATTTCCTTAAAGTGAGAAAAATCATGAGAAGTCAATTCCTATTGTTCTACTACATTTATATAATCACAAGCATAAATTTATTTATTGCATTTTTGAATTCACATTCATCCCTACCTTATTGATTGTGATATTTCCCAGCATTTTCTAATAATGTGAAATTTATTCATTAGCCATGTGGCATGTAATCAAACTCACACCATGATAAATCATCCTACATATCTATATCTCCCCTTTTTAATGGATCTAGGGTTTTCTTTAATGAGGTTGGTGGCCAAGGCATATTTATGATGGGTTATTTTATCCTTGGATAAGTTTCCTAACCTTGTTTGGATTGTATGTTATATTTTTAAAGTGAGGCCTATGAATATTATGTTATACAACCCTAGAAGGTGGAATCCCTTTCTCTTTTATAGATACTCTATAGTAAAAATCTTTAAGATTACCCATCAAGTTCTCTAGTTTATCACCAAAGGAAGAAATTTTCTCAAGCAGCTTTTCTTAAAAAGATAAATATTTACTTTTTCCTGTTTTAAATGTTTACCTATTGCCTATACATTTCCCTCTAATTTAATAGAAAATTGTATGCTTCCCTTATATTTCAAGGATTTAACACCCTTATTTAGATTAAAGGGAATTATAGGTTCAACCACATGTACTTATTTAGTTTGAAGCTTTGAGGCACCCTTAATGTTGTTTTGATACATATATTATTGATCTCAATAAAAGATTAATAAAATCCCTTATTTATGTAAGTGGGATCATGAATAAAAACCCTTCTTAAGTGAGGTCCACTTATTTCCCTTTTCTTCACATCTCATTTTAATGATCTTGTTTATGTAAAACACTCATGGATATACAATTTTACTTTTTTTTTATCATAGACAATGTAGACAATTATATTCTAACATTTGATTACTGGTTGCAAACATGAATTGGTTGATTAACTATGGGTGTGTTTATACTTTTTAGATAAGTTATAAATTATATTTATTTATCTTTATGGATTTATTTTAGAATGAGCATAATTGTGTATGATAATTGTAAATTATATTTGATTAATGATATTTTCTTATGTGATTTTGTATTAATATGATGAATTAAACTAGTTATTTGATTTTCATTTGATTATGACAATATTTTTAATTATAAATATTGATGATGCATATATTAATTTAATTATGAATATCACTTTGGATATTATCTTGAACTTATTAATGTTTGTCTGCAAGTCTGCTGGTTAAATTCCATGACCAATAGAAAAAATCATGGAGGTTGCCCAAGAAACCACTGTTGTGGTTTTCATAAGATAACAAAAACTTACAAGGTGATGTACCCAAACACAACAGGCCACATGGGAAAAGAGTTTAAAGAAAATTTAAACTAGGTTCACAAGCCATAAATAGATCAGTGATAGCAAACAAATAGCAAAATTATAGTAATGTACAGCATTAGAACTATCAACAAGAAAGACACCCTACTTGGGAAGATTTTCCCAATCCTCCATGAGGAACTTGAAGGCATCCTACTTCTACTAGCTCTAACTAAGATCCATTGTCTTTCCATGCTTCTTTATCTCTTCTTGTAGCATAGAGTTGAGAGTTACAACAAAGTGGTGTATGACTTTGAGGATGAAACAGGAGAGGCCATTGAGCTTCCTTTCTAAATTTTCAACCCTAACCAAAAGTGCCATGAAGTCTTGGGAAGTCTTCTCGCAATTGGTGAATTTATCCTCCTTGTGTTCCTTTTTGAGGGTGGAATCCTCCAGTTCATTAAGCATTGCACTGAATTTAGGAAACAAACTAGGACCATAAATATACTCCTCCACTTCATCTGCATCATCATCATCGTTGCTTTCCTCCTCCCCCTTTCCCTACTCAAAATCACTAGAAATTTCATCAATAGTAATGTCAGGGGCATGCTTACTTTCCATCCTATTAGATCTTCACACACTAGGGTTCTTAGCATCAATATTTGGGTCAAGTTCTCTTGCACTCTAATCTTTGTTCATGTTTTTTATTTATTATTAACATCAATCTCCTCCTCATTAGAAGTTTCTTCTTCAACATAGAAGTTAGTAGTGGTTTTCTTATTATTTTTGTTGGGATCCTCTCTCAAAAATGTCTTAGGTATTTTTCCAATCTTTTTTTTTTTTTTTTTTGGGGGAGATTGTTTAAGTTCACACAACCCAGCAATAGTAGATTTCTAGCTCAAGGATTTATGGGTTTTATCATGTTTGGGTTGCTCGGTTGTGGGTTTTGGATTAAGACCAGGAGTAGCATGTTTAGCATGTAGAGTTGACTTTATTTTAGGAGACGGTTTGATAGTTTTCTCATTACGAGAGTTTGGGGGGCTTTCGGGAGGAGGAGGAATGACAAGGGTTTCTTCCACCAGGCTAGCCCTAATTGGCTTGGGGGGACAAAGTGCAAGGTGGAAATGGTATAACCTGAGGATGAACCCCTAGTGGAGAAAAATGTGGGGTTGTCTAGGTTCTTAGCAAATATTCCAACGATCTCTTTAACATAAAGTTCAAGAAAAGACATCAAATAGAAGGGAAAACTAATTAGTAACCTATTCCTAAAATTATTTAGAAGTGGCAGGTGATAGAAGTTGTTAGTTTCTCCAATGTGCCTAGGCCTTATCCTAAGAGAGGATTAAGGTCTTATTATATAAAAATGTTGTGAGTGTTATTTTTTATTAAATTTTAATAATTTTTATTACCCAATGTGGGGTGTGGTTGAATTCCCTTAAATGGAAAATTTTGAATTTGAACTTAAGAGGGAGATTTTTGGGTCATCAAATATTATTTTCTTTATTATTTGTGTAATGCCCCCGCCAAGGAACCCTAGAGGACAACACTAAACTAGGTGAACTAATTGTATTTTTTTTAATGCAAATAACAATAGAATATATAACATAACAATCTAAACATAGGTCCTCTAAGGTTCCTCGACTGCACTACCCACAAACTAATAATCAAGATAACTAGAATCATTTCATTAACTACTCAGATGACATGATTTATCTAACATGCAAGGTTCATTTTAAAACACCACATTAAATGATTCTACATTACTTACTTCCATAACTTGTCAACTGATAAAGATCATTAAAATTATTTCTAGCTAACTAACATATGCAAGATGTATTACTTTACAGTATTCATTACAAGATGAATTCATCAATAATTGTTACATCGTCACAATGATTACAACAATGCTTCCCCTAGTACATGAGGGAAGAATACATCGAATTACATGAAGAGATACAACTAATATACAATCCAAAATAGAAATACATGAAAGGTTTCCTTCTCAAACTGGAACAAGAACTAGAGTCCACAACACAGTGAACAATCTCCACACACACAAACATGCAGCAAGAATACCCAATAGAGGAAAAAGCACCAACCTCCCAACCATGTGGAACCCTGAGGTCCACCCCACATGCTAGGAGATAACACAAGGTCCCGCATCATATGGACAGCTAGGAAAGCAACAGGCTAACACAATCAAGGGTTGTACATGGACTCCAACACAACACTACCATCACACCAACATCACTTACAACACTTACTTCACTTCCAGAGGCACTCACACAACAAAAAGAGAAAATACAACTAGGGAATGTTAGACTACAATAGGGATGAGTGTCATCACATAGCTTGATATGGGTTATCCTGGTAGATCTTCCTAGGCCCCGACCCCCATCCTGGGTTATCTTGGTAGCCTCTCCTAATCTTTGGACCCCATACAAACTCATGCAAAACCAACATACCTTTCATGAGGACAAGGCAGTTGATCTTGCCATTCCATGCCTTCTCATCTCATCTCAAACCTAAACAAGCACTTGAGCAATGAGTGAGGCATATCATTATCTTGTTTAATGTGAATTCTATCCATCCCCCTAATTCATTATTAAGGTTATCACTAGATTAAGAAACCCTCCAATGGGTTATCCTGGACACCACTTTCGGTTTCGGCCCCCATTGAGAGCCACTCCCCCTACTTGCAACTAGTAAACCCTACACATTAAGCAAGGAATTGACCATCTTGCACTCTTATCATGATCACATGAATCCAAACACAGAGCAAGGCATTTACCATACAGATATTCCCAATAATACAACATTATTTCAATTACTCATGTTGACTTAACCATTTAGTTCAACAATAGGTTATTTACCACAATCATTGAAACTAACTATATCAATTATTCTAATTAATTAATTACATAGTAATTCTACTAATCAACTATTAAATAATCATAAAAATAATCAACATTTATTTACCTATTAGTTAACAGTGAGTTATCTAAATCATCTAACATTTACTCATAATCATTTAAATTAAATAATCAATTTCTAATCTTTTACCCTTAATCAATATTAACTTTTCCCCCACTCTTAGTTATCTAAATATGAAACAAATCAATGCACTTTGTTAAATATACAATTTTGTTATCTAAAGTCAATTAAATACTTATTTTAACATTAATTTTCCAATTAAAATTCTTTAATTAAATAATATTTTATTTCTTCACTATTAACCAGAATATAATATATATATATATACATATACATATATAGATATATTATATATATGTACATATGTATATATTTATATCTATATTATATTATCAATAAAATGAAATCATGATATATTTAATGCCAACTGATATTCATCACATGAACACATTTTAATTGCATACCAAAGATCATCGTCTTCCTGCTCAGTCAATACATATATATATATATATATATATATATATATATATATATATATTAATGATAAGCGATACATAAAATAAATTATCAAATTGAAATCAAATGTAAATTGCATAGGCTAAACCAACGCACGCAGCCAACACATAGAAGGCATCAATGGAAGCTAGGGCACACAGCCTGTTGGAAATGGTTGGGTTGTGTGCCAAGGATGGCACACAAACCAAGCAAGAACTGTTTGACGGGAAGCCTCAAAGGATTGTGTCTCATGGGCGAATGATGGAAAGAGGGGCGCAAGTTGGATTTATTAAAAGGCTTAAGAAACTTTCAAGCAAATGTATTCGGCTAGAGGAGGACACAAGACTGTAGGATATGCACAATACATTTTTTGTTGAAAAGGCTAAGAAACTTTCAAGCAAGTGTGATTTAATGGTGTGACACCAAAGCCCATTGTATAGGCATGTGTATATAAATCAGATTTTTTGTTTTAAATTGCCCTTGTAGACAAGTATGCAAGAATCAAAAATAAAGAGATAGCAGCCAAACTTTTTAACAAAATGCCTCAAGGAGGTGTCAATTCGAGGAATACAAAGGTTGCGGGATATGCACAAAATGGGCTTGAAAAGAAAGATTTTAGAAACTTGTTTGCTAAAGCAATCAGGCAACATAGAATATAGCGAAATCCTAAAATAGAATGCACCAGTAATGGAAAATCTAACATTGCATACACAGAAGAAAAGAACCTAGATCCAACGCTTAGCAAGAAGGAATTTGATGCCAAGCTCCAGTGTCCACTTGCAAATCCAATGACTCCAAATCCCTAATCAACTTCCAAAACCCAAAATTCACAGCAAGATCCACAATATATTGAAACTTTACAGGAAAATTCTTTCTCCCCTCAATTCCCAAAAACCAAAAAGTGAATGAAATCCCTAAAACCCCAAAATATTTATAGAAGAACCAAGCAATATTCGTTGTACAGGAATTTAAAAATGATCCCAATTGATTATAGTTAGATTTATTTCAATTTATTAAATCAATAGTCCATTAAAATATTTTGTTTAAACTTCGTAATTACAATAGATTCCCAATTCACTCAGGGTGAAATCATTTACCCCCATTTATTTGCATTTTATAATTAAATTTATAACCCAACTTTATAACCTTTTATTTATTTGTTATATTACTATTATTTATTTATTTTATTTTATTTTAATATTGCATTACAAATTTATTTTATTATAAACTATGATTATTTATAAATATATTTATATTTATTTATCAAAGTATCTTTTAACTTAATAATTTATTTTAATGCATCAAATAACCAAAAGAATTTATCAAATAATTTTAAATTAAATAAACCAAATGCCAATCAATTACCTAAACCCTAACCAAGGTCAAAAATCAAGACCTCAAGCAACACCAATTGACCATAAACAAAATTGACAACACTAACAAGGTAGTAGACCAGATACTCATCCTCTTCGAGGATGATGGCTAGGGTAGGGTACCAAGTGCTATCTCTAATCAGCTGATCCATTTGGTTTAAAGGCATGCTCATACCTATCAATTCAGGTGGATTTGATGCCTAGTACCTACAACCTGCAGCACACAAAACAGTCGTGCATATACATATCCATAGAGACAGACACACTGTGAAAGGGAGTCACAGGGTACTCACAAGTGAGTGATGCGACACTGTTCCTTTCACCCAAACACATCAGTAAGAGCATCACCAAGTAATCAAATCAAATCATACAACAATCAGTTACATAACAATCGGGATAAGATCAGTCACATGATAAGATAATCACATAGTGCTCATGATAGGGTTAGTCCTCATAATCAAATAAATCCATATACTAATCATAACATGTGCATAAAACCTCAAGTATTAAAAGTGTCATCAAAGTATCATCAAAGCACTATATCCAACATCAAATAATGTATCATAATGTCTCAAAACAGATCAACTATCAGTATATTAGAGAATAGTATGAGAGGCACTAGAATTTGTGTAAAAATAAACCCCTATAGTAATAACCTATAAATGGAGCACATTTTTTTAAACATAAAAAATATTTTGGAAGTATCTAGAGGCTTGAAAGGTGCCTTGGAAGATTGGTGATGAGTTTTTTTTTTAGGGAAAAACCTAATTTTAAAACTCAAGTCAAAACTTAACCATAGTTCTATTTATTTATTTTATTATCCTTTACAATATTGTTTGATCAATTATGAAAATATGTTTTGGAAGAGGGAAGATTGGAGGGAGAGCTTGAGAGTATGGAGAAGAGGAAAGTTACAAGAATTTGGATCCAAGATTTACCTAACTTGGTTGAAGCATAGATATAAGCTTTTGAGTTATTTTTAGATTGTAGTAGTGTTGTTTGTGGTTATTATGTGAAAAATATGGTTGCTTATTTTTCTATGAATTTCTTTATTTTTGTGTCTTAAAAACCCCTTTTTGTGTTGTTACTTTATGTATTGATCATTTTGGGTATGGGGTTGTGTTGGGTGTAGATGTTCTCATTTTGGGTTAAGAGCCACCCATGTTTTGGGGTTGAGAGAGGTGCAAACACTCTCTTGGGGAAAATATATTATTAAATGAATTTTTGCATGAATTCCTTTGTATATGGTGATTGGGTTGTAGAAATAAAATAAAAATATTGTGTTATTTGTGTCATTTGGATTATTTGATTCGAAGGATATTTCTCGTGAGCTCTTTTATGTATGGTGATTAGGTTGTAGAGAGAAATTGTAAATATTGTTGTAACATAGGAAAAATGGAACCCTAAGTTTAATGTCTAAACCTCAAATTTATTTTTGCTCCTTTTTCGAAGGTACATTAGGATGTGAATCAACAAGGTGTTTAGATTGAATTTCAACCATGAAGGTGAGTCAATCAGACCTGGATATGATCCTTTTGAGCCTTCAAAATGGACTGAAATTAATTTTCTATAATTAACCTAATTCAATAATGTGCCAATATGTAAATTGCAATGCCCTGGTGATTAACATACTAAAACAACTTGCAGGAAAATTTGGGAAGTGAAGAGGACTATGTATCTACCCAAAAAAGTTAGTTATGATCACTATAGAGGGACAGAGTTACCCTAGGGGGTATGGGTCCTTGTATGCTACTTCTACTCTGCCTTTGAGGTCCTTTGATGATAGATTTGAGCTTTTGATTCCCGATTGCAAAGTTGTTGGAGCATTGTAAGATAATTTTGTAGATGATTTTTCATGAGTTGATAGGATGTAGGGTTTCAATTGCAACAATGAGCATTTTTTCTTCAAGCTTCCTTCAATCCTCTTCAAACCTCTTCAAACCTAAAATCTACACATTCAAAAAGAGAAGAGGTGTTGTGTCATTTAGGGGCTTGCCTTATTCAAACCTTGTGTTAGTGTTTACACTTCCATAATGGTAATGTCAATGATACTTGATAATGTATAGGAAGGAATGATGAATCCACAATGTGTTGCAACTCACCACCCTTCAATGGATTCCTTGAAGGACTAAAGTCATGCACATTACCTCAAGGTCTTGGATCTTGCTTGCTTGAATGATCGAATTTCTTGGAGACCTACAAAATGGTTAGCCTTCACAAAATAATGTTGACATGAACACACATAAACTCACATAAGATTTTACATGATGCTTGGATCTTGAATTGCTACAATAAAGATTTGAAATGTTGCTCTTTGACTTCCTCTTGAATGCTCTTAATGTTCACCTCTTGCTAGATAATGTTTTCTAATGCCAAATAGATTTCAAATGATGTAATAACTAGGTATTTATAGGCATTTATCCAATTTCCCAAAAATTAGATCCCAATAGCTGACCTTTGCATCTGAAAAATTTAAATGTTAGGATGCCAACACAAACATGTCCAAATTTGGAGGGAAACAAAGTAGGGAGATAGTGCAGCCATTGGGCGTATGCATCCTTGCCCTATTTTCTAAAATTTAAGGTATCAGGGGCAATGCATTAGATGAATGCATTTGTTCAATGCTTGGAATTTGGTGAAAAATGGTAAAAATATGCCTTGTAATGCATAATTTAGGAAATTAGGGGTCTGTTGGAAAAATGAAGAACATCTCATTTTGTTACTTTTTGTTTATGTCACCATGATATATGAGTCGCAACTACAAGATCAAGACTAAAGTTACTCTGGTATTCTAGTCTGGTATCTAAACCGGTATTTTGCTTAATTCCTCTGGTATTTTGATCCTCATTTTTTTTCCGGTGATCACTATTGCCTGCAGTTTTGGGAAATGGTTTGCATATGTTGGGAGCAGGTACATTTGATATTTCTCGTATTTGGTGCTCGTACAGAATGTTTTTTATTTTTGGTTTGAAGCCTATTCCTAGCCGACTTCTTTGGTAAATTATGTAAATGTTAAAATAGTTTTGTTATGCGGATATATGTGTGACCTATTTTAGGTCTATGCCAACTTGTTGAAGTGTGTGAGTTATCTTTCTCAAAGCTTGTAGTTAACAGATGGTATTTTTTGGTAAATATGAAGTGCATCTGATTAGGTCGACCTAATTGATGCTTGCAAAGAAGATCAGATATATATACTGGATAATCCTTGAAGTTTAGAGTGTGACTTTTGTGTGAATGCAAAGTGGAGCGAATATGATGAAGTGTACCAAGTCAGTTTACTGAGTTGCATAGGAATTGAATCTACACTTACTAGGTGTACCTCATCAGTTCATTTTCTAGTTGTAAGCCATTTTTGTCATTGTAATTTTGTAGGCAATGAGCCTTTGTTTCCAGATAGTGAGTCCTGGTAGTGAGCCACCCATTTTTGTAATATTCTATAACCGGTTATAGAATATTGTGAGCTAAGACTCACCATCATTTTTCCCATTTGGGTTTTCCACGTAGAAATCCTGGTGTTCTTGTGTTCTCTAATCTTATGTTATGTTAATGTTTTTATTTATTTCTTCTATTGTTTGCATTAGAATAATTGGATGGTATTTGATCAAAAAATTTAAGATAAAAATTCACCCCCCCTCTCAGTATCTTGGATCTTTAACAATTGTTATCAAAGCTTGGTTCCTCTGGTTAAGCCTAATAGCTTGAGGGAGATCCTAAAGATGGAAGAAATGGATGACAAAGGAGAGCTCCAAACTACTCTTGAGGATCTTGATAAAGTTGAAAGAGAAAATAGAGATCTGAAAGAGAATCTTGAAGAAGCAAATGAATGTGTCCAGAAACTTAAGGAACAATTGAAAAAATTTAAAGACAAGCGTAAGGAAGTAACTGATTGACTGAAAAAGGCTAATGAAGATACTGTCAGTTTGAAATTACAAGTGGAAGAGAAGAAAAGAATTGAAGAGTGTCTCAACAAGTTGGTACAAAGCAAGTTTAAATATTGCACCAAGCTTGAACAAGAAATTGTGAACCTGAAAGTGGATCTGGAGAAGGTGAAACTTTGTGAAAACAATTTCAAATCTAGCTTGGAAAGGCTTGATGAATTAATTGCAGGACAGAAACCAAGTAAAGATAAAGGTGGTATGGGAAATGATGCAGGTGAAAGTTCTAAGACTGTGAACAATCAGAAGACTTTGAATAAAGGTAAGTAGAAAGAAAATTCAAAGAACTCTACTAGGAGACCTCTGGTGAAATAGCCTAATGCACAAAGGTACCCTTCTTTTAATGGAACTTTTTTTTCATGCAATAGATTTGGTCACAAGGCAACTGAATGTAGAAGTAGGATGAATCAATTCCCTAGTCCTTTCTCTAGTCAATGTTTTACATTCAAAAGAATTGGACATAGAGCAAGTGAATGTTGGACCATGATGATGAATCAGTTTAATGTAAGAGGAATGAGTTAGTCCTTCAATGTTTATTGCTACACCTACAACAAGTATGGACATAAAGCTAACTAGTGTAGAACAAGATTCAATGGAAATCAATCTAATCAAAGGAATATTGTCTGCTATAATTGCAATAAATTGGGACATGTTACAAGAGTCTGCAAAAGCAAGAAAAGTACGGAAACCAATTTGGTAGAAAAGAATGAATCTGTGAAGAAGGTTGATAAAGATGAGATTAAGCAATAGATGGGAAAGATTTGGAGAAAGAAAGAAGAGCCAGAGACAACTAGTGAGTTTGTGCCCTCATCCGATACAAACGATTTATTCGGTAACTAGACCTAGCAAGGTCGTAGGGGGAGCTTTATCAGAAAATTGCAAGAACCCCCTTGATAAATGGTGTATCAAAAGTTGGCACAAGGAAGAGAGGTGAAGGTTGAATTTTCATAGATTCTGCAAAAGGAACCAGTAGAAAATATGAAGGGATGATTCTTTGCAAATAAAATTAGGGTTTGTTTGTGTAAAAGAAAAGAGTTTTTAGCAGCTTTTTGGAGTTTGCCGCAATAAATGCGAATTAGGGAAAATTGTTATTTTATAAAGAAAATGATCAAGGAATTTTGTTCATTCGAGCATTTGGAGAAATTGAAGACCTTTTGGAGCATTCCTGAAGAAAATTGGAGTTCGAGTTGTGGAAACCCTAGTTACAGTTTTGTGTGCAGAAAAAGGTATTTATATCTTCTGAATAGTTGTGCTTTTTGCTTTGGCTAAGTTGTTTGAATTTAGAACCTATAAAATGGAAAATCTCGTAGTTGTGAAAGTATCAGAGAGGTTGGTGCCCTCTTACAAAAGGTACTCGTTGAAAGTCAAAGACGAACACATGGGTGCTTTTTCGTCAATTCCACATGGAATAATGTCGACTGAAGATACAAGGCTGTACATTCAGGTGAAGTACGAGGAGTATGATCACTCTAAGTTGATTGATTGACATTTGGTGCAATGCGCTTACTGGAGATGACTTCCTGATAAAACCAGAATACTCGAATGTGGTTGAGAAAATATTGGATAGGAGGAATAATTTTCCTAATTTCAGCTATGATGAGAAATATGCGAAACCAGTCCTAAGCAGAATACACAACAAATTTCTTTGGACTAATCAGCCACACTTGATAACAAAAGAAGTGATTAGGGTAGTAACTGGTCTTTGGGATAAAGGAATAGTACTTGTGTTAAAATCTATGAAGAACGAGGTAGTAATGGAACTCACTGGAGCAGCATATGACAAAAGAGACCTAGCAACAAAGACTATTACTAATCCAGTTGTGAAGTATGCAGCCATGATGATTGGACAGAAGATATATTTCACAAAGAGAGAATTTTTTTTCAACCACAGCAATCTACACTGGCTTTGATATGGTGGTGAATGGTGCAAATTATGATCTTTGTGAGCTTCTTCGATTGCAATTGTTAGAGAACATAAAACAAATAAAGGAAAAGAAGTATGCTTTTAAGTTTGGTTTGTTGATCATATGTTTATTGTTTTACTTCATGAAGAGGCTTCTAGGAAAAAGTGAAGAAGTATATTGGGACTCATCCAGACCGGTAGGCCATCAAATTTTTGAATATTTGCATAGTTTAGGAAATCTGGATGCTCAAGAAAATGCTTTGACAGCTTTCTTTGCAGTATTTAAAAGAAACATGAATGAGAGGGAGAGGATCCCAAAGAAAATTGTTGATAAGTATAAGCATGAAATCATATTCCATGTCTCATCAGATGAATGCATGATTGAGGTTGTAGAACCTTGAACTATCTGGATTCAACCTCTTGGATATGAGATAACAGAAGAAGAAGTTGAAGGCTATGTGCAAATTCTACTAAAGAATCCAAAAGATCATAATGAACCTAGAATTGGGACATATGCTGAAAAATCTATGGAAATTCATATGGAACAACAAAAGCCTAAGATTAGGAAGAAAATGGAGAAAACACTTAAATATGTTGGTTTCACTGATGAGTAAATCACTCTTGGAAGAGCTAGGGGAGAATAACTAAAAGCAGAATCATCTATCCCGAGGAGATCAGGAAGGAATACCCCTGCAAAATCCTCCACAATCCCTACAGCAAAGAATGAAACTAGTACTGTTGATAAGGGTAAAGGTCCTATTTCCTCTGGACCAACTACAAGATTCAAGAAGAGGAAAGAGACTCCTCCAGTTGCCCCTGTTAAGAGAGGAAGGAAAGAGAAGGCAATGAGAGAGAATAATATGAGTGTTACAAATGATCAAGATGATGAAGAAGAAGATCCTAAAGCAAAGCTAGTAAGGAGAAGAAGAGGAGGTTTAGCCTCCGGTGAAGGTGCATCTACAAAATTTGTTGGTTCTAAAAGAGTACACATTGTGTCATCATCTGAAGATGAATAAGAGCATGGTTTCAGTATATATGTGCACACCAAGCCTGAATCAAAGAAGGCTAAGGTAGATGATGAGACCTCTGTGGACTAGAAAGATTAACAAGATATTTCGGTAAGTTATGGCCCCTAGTATAAACTGGAGCCAAATATTAATGCTTTGTTGAATTTTGAGAACATGCTCCAATCCACAACTGAATTCTATGATAAATTTGGAGAAGAAGATAAGAAAACATTGCTATTAGTTGTTATTCAATACGTTATTGTCTTAGAGGTCAAATGGGATAACATAAAGAAAGATGCTCCTAAAAGCACGTGGGATGATCTGATGAAAAGGAGATCTAAGGCCATTGTGTTTGAAGAAAAGATTAGAAATGCAGCATATAATAAGATTGGGTCCTCCTTGACCCTTGATGATCTGGAATCTCTATAGAAGATTTTTGCTGAAATGTTTCGGATGAAAAGTAGAGTGAATATGTTGATGACAAGAAATAAGAAATTGACAAAGAAAGTAAGAAAGGAAATAGAAAAGGTAATCCGAGAGACAACAAAAAATTATGGTATGCTCAAAACTGATGATGATTCTGATAATTTTGATGTTGAAATTAATATTGGTGATGAATTTAATGAGTAGAATGAGGGAGAAGATGAGCCTAAGATGCATAATGATGCTCCTCCGGAGCATACTAAAGAAGAAAAAGGTAAAAAAGAGCAAGGTAATGATGAAGAAAATAAAGGTAATGCTAAAGAAGATGGATAGGGCAATGAAGAAGAAGGTCAAGACAATCCTGAGGAAGAACAGAATAAAGATGAAAAGGATGGAACTGAGGAAGAGGACAACAATGACAAAGATAATGATAATGATAAAGATAAAGATGAATATGAAGGTGAAAAGGATGAAAAGAAAGAGGAAGAAAAAGAAGAGGTAGTAGAGGAAGATAAAGAAAAAGAAAAGGGAGAGGGAAAAGATAGTTGTGGAATCCTCCAAAAAAAATGAAGAAGAAAAAAAATTGTAAAATCATTAAAGCATCCTGGTGATTCATCTTCTGGTGGTGATGTACTGAAAGGTTTGCTATCTAAGAAAATTAGATTTCAACTGATTATTCCCCAGGAACTTTTGAACCTCCCTATGATTGAAGGATATGTTTATGTAGAAAAGATGTCTCTTGTACATAAAGTTGTGTTGGGTGATGCTATGCAAGTATCCGGAAGAAAGGAAATTCTTGAGACACATCAAAAGGGAACAGAAATGATAGAAGATGCTCTGAAAGCATTATAGGAAGCTATGCCTGGTGCATCCATTGATACATCCCTCGCCCCCATTAAAAATCTGAGAATATTGTTAGACTCCTTCAAGGAGTATTCCTCTGGAATTAATGAAAATACAAGACAAGAGATAGAAGAAAAATTGGTAGAGAAAAGGTTGTTAGCTTTACATGAAAAATGTGCACTTGCACACTCTTGTGTCGAAAAGAGTCTGAAAGCAGTGAAGGTCTATGAGTTTAAGGTAGATGTTGTTCTCTCCTACTGCTTGAAGTGGCTAAACGCCACTCAGAATATCAAGATTGTCATGGACTCCATTGAGTCCCAGTTGTCTACTATTTTTGGTACTTATAGTGTATCTAAAGATAAAGACAGATCAATCTAGAAGGCCATCGCTGCACACAGAGAAAAAAAAAATTCCTTGTAGAAATAGAAAGAAGAAATTATCAAAAAATTCAATCTATTAAGTGATATTGTAAGAATGGAATACACTCCAGTTGGAGAAGCTCTAGCATGCGCTAAAACGCTTGAGAAGATAAACCTAATCCTTGATACTCCAGACGATGTTGAAGAAGTTCTGATAGAGTTGGAATCTTTGAACAAGATGTAGACTGCAGCAAAGGATGGCTGGGAAAAAGGAAAAACAATCTGTGAAGGTATTCTGAAGGAGCTTCAAGGATCATCATCTTCCAGTTGATATATGTTTCTTTGTTTTCTATGCTTTAATGTTTTTTAGTTATTCTTGGCACACCCTTTGTCCTTGATGTCAAAGGGGGAGTGAAGTGGTGAACTGTTAGTGTTAGGGGGATAAGTATTGTAAATAGAGAACTCTATAAATATTCTTTCTGGTTTTGGCACATGTTGCCATCAATGAAAAGGGGGAGATTGTTGGAAAAATGAAGAACATCTCATTTTGTTACTTTTTGTTTGTCATTGATGTCACCATGATATATAAGTTGCAACTACAAAATCAAGACTAAAGTTACTCTGGTATTCTAGTCTGGTATCTAAATTGGTATTTTTATAAATTCCTCTGATATTTTGATCTGTATTTGTTTTCCAATGATCACTATTGCTTGTAGTTTTGGGAAATGGTTTGCAGATGTTGGGAGCACGTACATTTGAGATTTCTCGTATCTGGTGCTTGTACAGAATGTTTTTGCTTTTTGGTTTGAAGCTTATTCCTGATCGACTTCTTTGGTAAATTGTGTAAAGGTGAAAATAGTTTTGTTATGTGGATATATGTGCAACCTATTTTAGGTCTATGCTGACTTTTTGAAGCGTGTGGGTTATCTTTTTCAAAGCTTGTAGCCGACAGATGGTATTTTTGGTAAATATGAAGTGCATCTAATTAGGCCGACCAAATTGATGCTTGTGGAGAAGATTGGATATATATATTGGATAATCCTTGAAGTTTAGAGTGTGATTTTTGTGTGAATGAGAAGTGGAGCGAATATGATGAAGTGTACTAAGTCAGTTTACTGAGCTACATAGGAACTGAATCTGCACTTACTAGGTGTACCTCATCAATTCATTTTTTGGTTGTAAGCCATTTTTGTCATTGTAATTTTGTAGGAAGTGAGCCTTTGTTTCTGGACAGTGAGTCCTGGCAATGAGCCACCCATTTTTGTAATATTCTATAACCGGTTATATAATATTGTGAGCTAACACTCACCATGGTTTTTCCCATTTGGGTTTTCCACGTAAAAATCCTAGTGTTCTTGTGTTCTCTGATCTTATGTTTTGTTAATGCTTTTTTTTATTTCTTCTATTCTTTGCATTGGAATAATTGGATGGTATATGATCAGAAAATTTAAGAAGATATTGATTCACCCCCCCTCTCAGTATCTTGGATCTTTAGCAGGGTTCAATTAGGCTAAATAATTTAGGGGGAGAAAAACATAGTGTGAAATTGTCAAGGGCGACAATTTTCGATGCTACAATTGTGAGACTTGTGTTGTTGGGGTTATTTGATTTAGATGATAGAGTATTATGTGGTTTCAAAGAGTTTTGGAATTCATTTTTTTATGAGCAGATAAAGATTGTTATTCCATTTGATTATTTTTCTAGGAGGCTAGTGAGTCCCCTTGACTCCCCCTTGATTATGAATCTTGTGAAGATTCATTTGTGTGTGTTGCCTGTATGGTTAGTTTCAAATTTGTAAATTTTGTATGTGTTTTGTGTTGTGAAAAATAGTTTCTTGGGAACCTACTAGCTCCATGGTGAAGTTGCTTGCAAGTCCTATAATTAGGACATAAGTTATCCTTGGTCATGTGAGATTTAGAGTCCCTTTTATGTGTAAATCTAAATTCTATTTTAAAGATGAACTTCATAGAGGAGGATTTCTATGTAGTGTATTCTATCTTTTAAACCCATTATGAATGGATTTGTAATATAAAAACTTTTAGTTGAGATTATTAATTTTTTTATAATGAATGCATGTAAATGAGACTATTACCTCAATTTTTTATGTATGTAACATTGAATTAAATGTTGTACATTTTTTTGTTTTTATTATTTGAACAATTTCATTATTTTGAAATAGAGGAGAGTACTATTTTAGCCATAACTTTTAATTGGCCAACTAGTTTGGTTTAAGTTTTGGATACATCATTCAAAACTAAGCATTTAAAAAAACTTTAAGTTTGTCTCTTAATTATGTGTCTATAATTCTCTATGATAAATATATAGGATTTTTTTACAATAGTTTAAGGTTTCTAAATTCATTTTAAATCCATTTGATATGCATCCGACTTTCATGGCATTCCACATGATCACTATTTTTGGAAATGCATCATCTAACAATTCGTATACCTCTTTAGACTTGAATTGCTTTGAAATATATCATCAAAAAAATTGCATGTCTTTATTGTAGGTGCACATTTCATGAGACACTTTATTAAAAAATTCACTTGCATTCATATTTTGCATGAAAGTTTACTTGGGTGATTGTAATAAAATCATTTATACCAAATTTATTTCTATATGGTTTTTTGGATGTCCTTAAGTCATAATTTTAATCACAAAATTTGTTGATTTTTAGGTTCAACTATTTTAATTGATATGCTCCATTGTAGTTTCTTCTCTTTTGCATTACTCTTAACTTGTAAATGGCATGCCATTGTGAACGATGGCAGTGCCTTGATTCTTCGATTGGTGTTTATTATTTTATAAATCATCTGACATGGTTGTTGTTTTGAATTTGATTATGCTCCACCCTGATTCTTAATTTTTTGAGCCATGTGTGGAATTTACAAAAAAAAATTGGTTGTTCAAATGCTTCTTGTTTCTCTTTTTGAATTGCTTAAGACTTGAAGGTCCATGCCAAGTTTCATGCTTGTTGAACTTGTGTGGGATCCCAATATAATCAATTCATTGTATTTTATATAACTAATGAGAATTAATGTGTTGGCATGATGTTGCATTTATAATTGATGCAATATGATTATATATAGGTAGTATATAGTCATAATATACTAATTAATTGTATAAATTCAATATACTCTAATATAAGGACTTGTTCATTCTAATGAAGTAGTTTTTGTATCTAATAAAGTGACAAGGTTTTTTATTATATGGGTAAAATGGGTTTTGAAGGGACCCCGTAATCTTTAACACAAGACATCTAGTATAAATCCAAAATTAGAAAAAAAAGATAGGCTACTACAAAATAATGTCCAAGTTGTCACACACCAAAAATAGCAAACTTTTAGGTTTAATAATGACTTTAAACCACATAAAAGTTTGCAACCAAGTTGCCATCATTAAAAACAAGGATGGCCAATCCATGGTTCCTTCCTAACACTCCAAGCACACCTTGACCTGGGTTTGGGAGGCACAAGCATGTTTAGGAAGACCTCCCTTCCTTCTTGAACAATCTTCCAGGAATATCATCCTCCAAATACTCAAATCGAGGGGAGAGAGGAGGGTTATCCTCCATTTCCCCTAAAGGTGTTAGGAGATGTATGCTTTACTAAATCATCTAATAAAGCATGATATTTAGATTTGACCCCTATCATCAAAGGGTTCAAAGGTGGATTATCTAAAATAGGACCTAAAGAAGACAACCCATCATGAGCATCTAAAGTCACCACATCCCTCGAGACCAAGTGATGCAGTCAAGACCAGGGAACCTTATCAAGCCACCCAATCTTGTAGCATAATCAATCAAACTTTTCAAAATCTAAATTTTTGCACATTCATTTAATTAAAACCATAGAGAAATCCACTAAAATAACATTCAAAACCTCATGTAGACAACAACAAGATTTATGCAAGTCATTTATCTCATATTTAGTCTTCAAAACTACTGGCAAGCTATAGGCAAGGAGCCCAAACTCTTCATTAACAAAAATCCATGAATGAATATTTTAAATCTGCTACAAATTTATTTATTACTAGAAAAAATCATGAAAAGACACACATTTAATCATCCATATAATCTCCATCTGCTACAAAAATCATCTGCAAGCAAGATTAAGAACAAATATGCAAATTTACACCACAAACCCGTCACTTTCTTCCCATCACTGCTCCTTTATTATCATGAATCTTTTAAAATTCCTTATTGGTTTGGTGCATCGCGTTCTCAGCTTTCTAAATAATTTTGAAATTCTCAATTTTGTTTCTGTATGAGAAAGTAATGTCTAATTTACTGAAATTGGGTCTCACAGTCACGACCCAAACAATCTCCTCCCCCAAAAATGTCAGTCAAACATCCAAATTTCTCATTATTCCTTCTTGGGCATGCGTAGCCTCCCTCATTCAATTTTTCCTACAAAAATCAATTCATTTTCCCCATTTTTCTTATCCACAATCCCACTTCACTACCTCTTTTTCTAGCACCTGCAACTATCATCATTATTTCAATGCATTTTCTTTAAAATTTATTTTGGAGAAGTACATCACCCAATAATAGCTCCCTCATGCTTGGGTGTGGTATTTTGTAAATCTCAATATTTTCATTAATTCACACCTCCCAGCACTTCCAATTTTAATAATTCAAATTCATCTAGAAGATTTTTACATTTGAGATTTTAAAATAATTGAAATTGTTGCCTACAAGATGCCACCAACAAACCAAAACAAAAATATCAAAATGACAAGATTTAAATATGTTTTTGGGGATGCAAGATTGTTTGGTACCCCTAGATGCTCCTACATCAAACACCCAGGGTAAGAAGAAATTTTCCATGAGTTGGAGCTTATGAACATTTAAAGATTCGTTGCTTGTTCTTCAGCCATCTTTCCTCCTTATCTACATGTTTCTTTTTCTTCACGCTGCTATGAAACTTCTTATCTCTTCCTTCCTTCATCCTCAATCCATTTCTTCCCCTCATGAAATTCACTTTACTATAGCAAAGTTCTTCTTTCCACTCTACTTCATCATTCTCAACACCTGCATACAAATCAGCATTAATAAATTCATAGAAATCAAAGAATTTCATTTGCATTTCTTTCTTACATTGTCTTCCTTCATTCTCCCATTCGTACATGTCAATAAATTTATCATACCTTGTTTTTTTTCAGCTTGTAACCTATTATTTCTGCCCCTAACCATCTTTCCCATTTCACTTTCTTTCACCATTTCATCACATACATTTGACATCAACATCACTAAATTTCGCAAAATCATCAAATACTCTTATTTTCTCCTCTTTCCCTATTAGTGCATCATCAATTTCAATAGTCTCATCTCCATTCATATTAACCATGTCATTTTCATATGCATCAACTTCATTTTTATCATCAAAGAATTCTGAAAATTGAAACTTTACCTCTTTGTCAACTACAACTCTAGCTTCACCTGTTGTCAATGCTATCCACTCCCTTTCAATTGCTGCAATTTGTAGTAACATGCCATCTTCTTCTTTATTTTCTATTGCTCCTTCACTTTTCTTTACCTCTTCTACATACATATCAACATTAATAATTTATTTTCAAAACTCAAAAGGAGATAATACCTTTGTTTTGTTGCTACAACTTCTTTTCTTGTGCATGCAATTTCATTTTTCTTCTCTTTTATGTCTTCAACAAGATGTACATCCGTTGTTACCTCTTTCTTTCTCCATTCTTTTTGTGTGCTTCTCTTCTTTTCTTCCTTTCTTGGAACTACAAATGTGTGGGCTGCTCCCACATATCTTTCTCTCCATGCTCTTTCCATCACAAGGCTGCAACATTGCACTTCTACATAATTCTTTTTGTTGTCCTCTTTTCCAAACCTCTAATTTTCCTCTTCTATAACTTGTTTCTTCATTCCCAAGCTTTCCTCAAGGGCATCCAATCTCACTTCTATCTTCTTCAACTCTGTAATGAGCTTCTTTTCTCTCACCTTTTCCCAATACTTTTCCCAAAATAACATTCTCATGGGTCTTCCAATGACCCATCTCGTCTTCTTTTTCTCAATATTTTTTAGAGACTCACAAGTCCCTTTGCAATTACAAATACTCCTTGCAACAATATCTCACTCACACAATTATCTTCTACCCAACAAAAACTCTAGAAGATGCTTCCTCTACCCACCCTCTCTCAGTGGAGGAACTGTACACCTTCTACCCAGCTTTATCTCTATTGGACGATAGTAGTCATAGACCTTCTTTCATGCCTGCAACAAACATACCTTCTCAAAACTCTCTCTTGCAACTTCACTGCTTCACTCTTCACCAATACAAGCTCCTGCAACAAACTCATACTCAACACATCTCACAACCCAACAATATCAACCTGCTTTAATACCATTTAATGCAGTCAAGACCAGGGAACCTTATCAGGCCACCCAATCTTGCAACCTAATCAATCCAAATTTTCAAACTCTAAATTTTTGCACATTCATTTAATTAAAACCATAGAGAAATCCACTAAAATAACATTCAAAAACTCATGTAGACAACAACAAGATTTATGCAAGTCATCTATCTCATATTTAGTCTTCAAAGCTACTGGAAAGCTATAGGAAAGGAACCAAAACTCTTCATTAACAAAAATCCATGAATGAATATTTTAAATCTGCTACAAATTTCTTTATTACCAGCCAAAATCATGAAAATACACACATTTAATCCTCCATATAAGCTCCATCTACTACCAAAATCATCTACAGGAAAGATTAAGAACAAATATGCAAAATTCCACCACAAACCCGTCACTTTGTGCTCATCATCATGAATCTTTTAAAATTCCTTCTAGTTTTGGTGCACCTCGTTCTCAGCTTTCCGGATCATTTTAAAATTCTCAATTTTGTTACTGTATGAGAAATTTATGCCTGATTTACTAAAACTGGGTCTCATAGTCATGACCCAAACAATCTCCTCCTCCCCCCAAAACACTAGTCAAGCATCCAAATTGCTCATTATTTCTTCTTGGGCATGGGTAACCTCCCTAATTTGATTTTTCCTGCAAAAATCAATTCATTTTCCCTATTTTTCATATCCACAATCCCACTCCACTACCTCTTTTTCTGGCACTTGCAACTCTCATCATTATTTCAATGCATTTTTTTAAATGTATTATGGAGTTACATCACTCAATAATAGCTCCCTCATGCTTGGGTGCGAGATTTTGTAACTCTCAATGTTTTCATCAATTCACATTTCCTAGAACTTCCAATTTTAATTGGAATTAAATTCAAATTCATCCAGAAGATTTTTACATTTGAGATCTTAAAATAATTGAAATTGTTGCCTGCAAGATGCCACCTACAAACCAAAACAAAAAAAAAAAAATTTAAATATGTTTTTGGGGACGCAAGATTGCTTGGTACCCCTAGATGCTCCTACATCACCAAGTCCTCCAATGCCTCATCCTTTTAATCAATAAAATCACCAACCACTAAATTTTCATGGTGGACCATTTTCCACCAAGTCACCTCACCTTTCTTGCCGTGAGAGCTAGGGAAATTCAAATCCAAGTGTCCAATAGCAAGTAATCTCCTGCAATGAAAGGGGAGACCCTCATAGTCAAGTGTCTAAGTCAATAGTTTGTGCCCAACAAGTAGGAAAATATTCCCAAGAAGATCCTTAGAGGTGTCAATGTCCACAAGAATGTGAGCATTAGTATGGTTAGACTTTATTGATGTAGCATATTCTTGTAAAAAATTACCAAGAGCATTGTTTCTAGATTCAAAACAAAAATAGCATTTTGTAAGAGGGTTGAAGGATGAAAACCAAGGTTTGAGATATGGAGTATTTTCCCCACATTCAAATCCCACCCTCTAGCACCAGCATCCTATCATCATCCAATTGGAAGGATGCCACAAAAAAACCTCTAGCACAAAGATAATTTTCAACCATGACCACAATGAGGGGCCTCCAAGCCTCCAAAGAGCATTTTTTTTAATTCTGAAAGGGAAAGCCAAAAACTATTAAATCTTTAGATGAAAGCTTGACATTTAAAATTTTCTTTTATTATCTAACACCTCCAATCCACATATAACAATAGGGGATGAAGGAGAACATTTCAATGGTTTACCCTACTAGGAAGGGCCAATAGATTCCAACAGAAGGTGAGGACCACCATCAAAAATACTTAACCGAGCAACTTTTGCATAAGTATTCTTCTCACCATTTATGTTAGGACTATAAGATTGTGTCACATATTTCTCCACGAAATTAGAATCCACAGGAATAGCATTGTGACACCACAGGAGGGAAGTTTCCAAACTAAGAGACAAAAAAATCCACCATCACTAGGCACACGAACAAGGAGCAGCTTCAGCAAACTTCAAACTAGGAGCGGCATCAGCAAAATTCAAACCAAGAGCGAGAGCAGCAACAGAAATATCACATGAATTTTCCATTCAAACTTAGTTTAATAAATTTGCAAGGTTAACACTATTATATTTTGGTAGAATTGATAATTACAATTCTAAAAATATTGATATGGAATAAGCTATAATTGTATTATAAACATATCTTAACAAGAGGAAATATTTGAGGATTTTATCTCTTAATTCAAAGTTTTGACTATTTTGTATGCTCACATTTAGTTAATATTGAGAAGAATAAAAAAATTAGTAGACATCAATAATTTTAATTTTGTACAAGAGGATTCCTGCAATATCAATGTGTATTGCACCTTTGTGTATGAGTTTAACGAATTTGGTAATTGAAAACAATGAAAAAATTATTAGTATGTTTTTTCACACCATATCTAAATAGCATAATTAGATAATAGAAAAATTATTGCAATTATTGTCTTGCTCCTTGGAGTTGGATTAAAGCTTGTAAAATGAGATTGGTAATTAAATAATGGGTTTATTTTATTAGTATTTGATTAGCTAGCCATATATTTTACAACTAACTACTCTCTTATTTTGTAGCTTGTTTAAGTGACATGAATTTATGTTGATTTATTTGTTGCGTTATCATTTATGTTGATTTATTTGTTATGTTATCATTTATGTTTTGATTGCAAGATTAAATAACAAGAAATAAACTAGAAAAATAATTTTTACTTAAATTTTATCAAAAGAAGCAATTAGAAAGATAGAAAAAAATACGTAGAACAAAATCATAATTAATGATTTTTGTTGTTTGATTAATGTAGAAAGGCATATCATAAAATTTGTCAAACATTTTTAGCTAACTTTAAGTTGATTTATTTATGTAGTAGCTATCTAATTGCTTCATAAATTTATTGTATTTATTGTAAATCAAATTTTGTGTTGAAACATTTTATATCTTTATTTATTTAATTGTAAATTTACTTGAAAGACTATTAAAATTATGCTAGATGTCTAGTTAAATTCAGTATTAAATTATGTTTATTTATCTTTAGTCTCTTGGAATTTATTGGTCAAGTCACTATAATGTTGGCACCTTGTTGGACTATCCTCACTTGTCTAGGTTGTTATGAATAGGGTTCCATCACACCTACTTTTGTTATTGTTTCCATTTTCCTTGAGTGGTGTGCCCTCATTTTGATTACACGTGCAAAAATATTGAGTGTGCATAATTCACTATGGCGAGCAGTGTAACCCTTAGTATTTAAGTTTTGTAACAAGAAAAAAAATAGTTGAATTGTGTTTATGCCCATTTTTATATGTGTATATGAGGGGCCATGATAGAAAAGATTTACTCAAATAGATTTTCTTAGAAGGAGAAATATTTACTTTTTATTGTTTTAAATGTTTACCTAAGGCCTTGAAACAAAGGAAAATAGGGATTGAAGGATGGGATTATTAAAGTGGGGACCTATTTCTCCTCTATTTCATTAGGAAATGAGATCCACACAATAAAAGGACTATCAACCTTTAGATAAGTCAAGTCAAAGTGTGCATCTATTAATTTCCTTCTTTTGCAAGGATAAGGGTCCTAATTAAACAGTACTTTCGGGGGAAAGATTAAAAATAGCAAACTAACTCCAAAATGCAATCTACAACTTAGATCTTAAAGATTAAGCTCAATACTAATGGAACCAGAAATTAGATTACAGATTAGAGAAGGGAAAGATGATGTGTATCAGTCACAAAAAGTGCTCTGCTAAAGCTAACCTGGGACTCATTCACCCAAGGGAAAATGGGTCCTAAGTTAGGGTTTACCTACAACTTTCAGGAGCCTCTACTATAGATCTGAATCTCTCAATTTTTCTAGGTTTCAGGTTCGAAAAGTTGGAAATGAATTATGTAACTGATTTTTCATGAGATGACAACTTTTGTGACAAATTTTGCAACTTTGACAAGTTCTCCAATTTTTCTCTTCAAGAGATCTCCAAGATTTCTTCCACCTAAATTTGCAAACATAAATCAAGACCGAAAAATGTTTTGTTTTTGGTGAATGGGGGTTTTCCTTGATCAAGCCCTATTTTGGTAATCAAACCTTGAAATGAAATGAAATAGCATGAAAGGAATGATGAATGAACAACTCTATGTCACAACTCACCAAACCCTTGAATGAACCTTGGAACGTAAATCTAAAACTTGCATGAAATGGCTTCAATGGATGTGGATCTTGATCTTGAAACTTGATTTGAAACAATGTCTTGAATGCTTAAATGAATCATGAAACCTACATCATCATATTAGTTCCAATAACATGCATGATGTAAGAAGACTTTTACATGATAATTGGATCTTGATTGTTGCAATAATTATTTAATGAATTTTCTCTTGAATGCCTTGAAATGCTCTTGAATTTCTCTAATAATGCCCACTTGAATATTCTTATATTGCTTGAAAGACTTAGATGAAACATAGTGAAATGACCTTATATTTATAGGTATGTAACATTAATTTCTTGAAATTCAAATAACACAAGCCGACATGTGAATATGGATTTGAATATGTTAAAATACCACCAAAAACATAATTTGAATTTAAGTCCTAGGTCTAAATGAGGACCCATTCGCCCATGGCGAATGGGTCCTAGCTCTAAGTGAGGACCCATTCACCCATGGCGAATGGGTCCTAGGTCACTCACCTAGGACACACATTACTCAATGAGAAGTGTTATGTTTAGGCATTAATGAATGTTCGGTTTCCTCTTTGGAAAATATGATTAATTAGGCCTTGATTTGAATTAAATGGGTCATTTAAGGCAAATTAACCTCAATTAATTAAGGGATCCCTAAATAAGTGTGAAAGTGTAAGGGGGTACACTTTACAACACTACATTAAGTCACAATTAAGTCCATTTTAATTAATAAGGCCCTATACTTAATGTGAATATGTAAAATACATATTACAACACTAAATTAAGGCATAATTAAGTTCATTTTAATATTAATTCCTAATTATGTGTGAAAATGTAAAGGGATACCTTTTTCTACACTACATTTAGCCCCCACTTTAGTGAGAGGATGACCCCGTCTCAAACTCACACTAAATTATACATTCAAGACACATGTATGCAACAATGACAAAGATACTCAATCATACAACATCAAAGACCTAAGGAAAAGGGTGAGAAAAAGAGGGTGGATCAAACCTCGATTGTCCAACAAGATGTGGAACACGTCTCAGCTATTTTTCCAAGAGAATGGGGTGGATCAAGCCTTAACTGTCCAATGTGATGTGGAACATGTCTCGGTTGTTTTTCCAAAGATGTTCACAAGTAGAACTCAATGTCCACTACGCAAACAATGTGCACGCTCAGTCTGGGCTAATGGAACCTCAGGTTGTCCACTAGGTGAGCCCCCAATGGGTGGAAAATGACAGAATCTTATTAGGCTCCCATACCATATCAAATCTATCCCTCTAACAACTTCAATAAGACACCACAAAATGAAACTTCGAGCTTCACAAGGCCTAACAAGCTGTGTTATGCTAAGAACCTATGAGCAAGGGAAAGGCTCCATTGTTATGCTTTGTGCCCTTGAAAGGGGTTCAGGCTTCACAAGGTTAGAAAGTTGTGCTATGCTAAACACTTATGAACATAAATGCAAGTAAGGTTTGTTCAAAGGGATCTTGCTTAGTTCGTGTAAGGACTCTTCTTAGGAAACATCATGCCTAATGTCTCCAAGAGAGGACAAGTCAAGGGTAGAAGATTTGCAACTTAGGGAATACAACACAGCATCACCACTAAGAGAAAATTTGTATGCTAAGAAATATCATGCTCTCGAAGGACATCAAACCCAATGGCACCACCAAGAAAAAGACACATCACAGGAAGAAAGAAACTCGCACAATGAAACATGAGGAATGTTGAAATAATGCCAATGTATGCCTCCACTTTAAAGAAAATTCCAACACCATTTTTGGGAGCATTTTGCTTAAAAGTAGCCAATAATAAATGTTAACCAATAAGGAGGACATGAGAGCTTATTCGGAAAGCCCTATGCCAAGTCATATGTTCTCGAATGAAGTTGCATCATGAAAAAGAAGGGGAAGGGGTTGCCCCCAAAATGAAACCCCAAAACACATAAGGGATCTACGGATTCAAGGTTAGTATATATTTGCTACAATGTTGTTATAGAGCTTGAAAATGTCATCATTCCCCAAATACTCATAGAACAAGAAGAATGACACATAGAGAGCAAAAACAAAGAAAAATCCTTTTGGGTCAACATAGAAGATACCTAAATTTCTCGACACCTTGCATCATCCCCAAAATGAAAACACAAGACAAGCAAAAAGATAAATGCTTACGACATAAAGAACAATGTAGATACAAATAGAGGAATGCATGTGAAGAGAGATACATCAAAAAAAATAGTATTGGGAGATTACATTACGCACATGCAATCACACAAAGAACATGCAAAATAAAACAAATACAAGACTAGTAAGGCACATGCGATTCAACCTAAAGCAGTTCATCTACATCCTAATCTTGACCAGCATATACGGAAGTCAAACAACTAGACAAAGGGACAACATCAAGTGTTGGACTAGGACAAGCACCCAGTTCAACACTCTTATTAGGATGGTCATCGTTTAAGCTCATAGAAGAAGAAAACATTAAATTCAACTCATTGTGCACTTGTTCATCAATATTTTCAATTTCAATATCATAATCCATATTAATCACAATAGGAGGTCTAATGATTATATCCATAGAATTTTTTTCATGTTGCGACAAGGGTGGAGAGGCACCATGCCTTGCTTCAGAAAATTTTGGGTTTTGATTTTCTATGTTGTTTTTTTTCTTTTGCTTGTAACGAATGAGCAATAGCATGACATCTATGCGTACACTCTCTAGCATTTTGGTTTCTTTTCATTTGGTTTTCATGTTGTGATTGTGCAGGAGTGGGTTTATCAACCATAGGTTTCTTTTCTTCCCTTAAGGGAGGAATGGAAGGAACTATGGGAGGTTGTTCAACCACTTTCTCTTTAGCTTTGTAAACTTGTTTGACTTTAGGAGGTGCAACAGGATTTGTTTGGTTATCTCATGGTCTCTTATATGAAATAGGTAAAGTATTTTTCATAGGCTACTCTTGGTTACTTGGAAGGGATTTTGGTTTAATCATGGTCTCATCAAGGATAGGAGGCTCAATCATGGGTTGAGGCATATTGCTAAGAGATGATTTTTCTATGCACTTTGCCTTAAAATTTTGATAGGATTTGAAAAAGAAGTCTTCAAAAGCTCTAATAGGTTTAATAGGCTTAGGCCAAAATAAATCCAATGAAAAGTTCCCACGAGAAGACACAGGATTAGAGCCACTATGATGCACAGTAAATATCTCATTGCCAAATGGAAACTTTAAACATTTATTCACAAGCGACGGGATGAAATTCATGGAGTGAAGCCATGGATAACCTAACTTCACATGAAATTGGTCTGACAACGGGATGATGGTGAATGAATCATTTAATTCTTTCGGTCCAACCTTTAAAGGGAGATTTATCAAGCAAATCGTAGGGCAAGCAAAACCATTATGCATTTTGATCCATGCTTTCAGTTTTTCATTATCTTGATAAATCTCATGCAAAAAATAGGAATTCTTTAGTTATCACGTTCTCTACACAGACGAGATCAATTAATATCACATTAGTAGGCTTGTCATTGATTCTTCCAGCTATGTAAAGAGGACCATTGGGTGCATGTTTAATTATGTCTTCTTGTGAGAAAGCAATGTCAAGTGGCATCTTAGTTAGGCCCTTACGAGGTTTAGCATCAATAAATCCAACCAAACCATCCATAAGGTTGTTCTCATTCTATTTCATGCTTTCATCATCTGTGTCAACATTCATCACATCATTCTTTGTTTCACTAGCTTTGACAAAGGAGATATTACGATTAGGCATTGGATTGGTAAATATTTGCAAGTTTATTAACACCTCCAATTAGGATATGATTAGAATCAATGAGGTCTTGTACAAGATGTTTAAGACACTTGCAATATTTTGTATCATGTCCATTTTGTCAATAAAAATGGAAAATAAGCATTTGGTTTATAGTTTTAAGATAAAGGCTTAGTAGGATCAAGAGCTCTAACAGGAGGTAAGGAAATCAAATTATTTTCCAAGAGTTGCAACATGGTATTATGAAGGGTATCTGGTAGGGGTGTAAATTGTCTATTTCTATCCGCAAAGGCATATGGTTTTTTCATCTTTATAGTAGCCACTTGGGTGTTAACATTTCGATTGGATTGAGGGGGATTAAGTTGTAGGAATCCCTTATTTTTTTCTTGAAAGGTTGGTAGTTGGTTTGAGTTGTGGATTCAGACTTTTTAGGATGGTTAGAGGCAGTTTTCACTTCATGACTGCTAACCGAATTTTGGTAATCACGAAGGGTTGTATACAACTGTGTGAAGGAAGGAAACCTCATCATCTCAAGCTTAGATTGAATTTTATCTTGCAAATTGGAAATAAACATTCTTTGAAGTTCAGCATCAAGAATCTTAATGTTTATTTGTGAATAAAGAATTTCATATCATGCTATGAAATCAGTGACCTTTTCATCATCCTTTTGTTTACATGTCATCAAATCAGCTAATTTCATCTTAGGACCCATGTGAATTTGGAAATGGTTGTAAGAGGAATTAACACATTCATTGAATGAACCAATTGAATTATTTGGTAAGGAGAAAAACCACTCTAAAGAAACATCTTTCAAGGATCAAGGGAATAGCTTAGCCAAGAGTTTATCTTCAAAGATGAAGTCACTACATAGGGTTGTGTAAGTGGAAACATGACTAACAAGATCTCCTTTCCCACCATATTTCTCAAACCTAGGAACCTCTATACCTTGTGGCATTTGTGTTCTCAATATCTCCAAGGATAACGGATTGGTTTTGATGTATTGTGAAGGTTGGCTAATGTATTTTTGGTTTAATGTGGAAATTTTTTGTTGAAGGGATGACATATTTTGCAAAAGTGTGTTAAGGATTGGATCATTGTTGGTATTGTGAGATGGAGGGGAATAAGGTGGAGTGGTGTATGTATGCGGAGGGCAAGTGAATTGTAGATTTGTAGGGGGGGATGGTTGAGGAGATATGAGATTTGAATTCACAAAGCTAGAAGGATTCTCGATGGAAGTACCTAAGGAAGTGTTGGCATTTCTAGTAGGTTGAATGGTTGTGGAAATATGTGTATGTAAAAAAATATAAATAGATTGTCAAAGTTCTTGAGAAAAATGAAGCTTGAAAAATTCTCATCATGATTGTATCAATTCAAGCATGTCTATCAAATGAATAGCATGGAAGAAGTGGGTATTTATACTATACTATACTATATTGTACTGTACTATACTATACTATACTATACTATGCATACATACATACATACATACATATATGCGCTTATTGTATTAACATATGTTATAGAAAGTTTTTTCTAGTGGAATAGTTGTGTAGGTAAATTTTCATGGATGAAATTTATGTTTTCCTCAAAGAGACTCCCAATGCATCCAATCCAAATGTATGAGCTAAAAAAATATGTGGCTTACTTTTATTGTAGTTTTTAGCTCATGAAGATCCACTAAGGTTTTATCTTAACTAAAAATACCTCCTTAAATAAATATAAAGTTTAAGATCATAAATATTAACACCTTAAATATTTTGATAAATTCTAATAAATAATAGATTTATACTCAATATATAATATATGAATATTAATATGAAATTGTACTAGTTCATTTTAAATATAATGAATGCTTATTTTTTATTAAATATCGTATATAAGTGATGTTAATAATTAAGTTTTAAAAAAAAAAATTACACCCCTTTAATTTTCATTTATAATTATAAGAGTTTTAAAGTTAAAAAAAAAATCTTAAGTTTTCTTCCATTCATATGGAAATTTGGTCACTCTTGATTAGTTAAAAACATCAACATTTATAGACCACTTGTACTATCACAATTCATTCATGCATTTGGCTTGGGGACTTTGAGAATGCACTTGATTATTATGAGCAGATAAAGATTGTTATTCCATTTGATTATTTTTCTAGTAGGCTAGTGAGTCCCCTTGACTCCCCCTTGATCATGAATCTTCTGAAGATTCATTTGTGTGTGTTGTATGTATGGTTAGTTTCAAATTTGTAAATTTTGTATGTGTATTTTTCTAGGAGGCTAGTGAGTCCCCTTGACTCCCCCTTGATTATGAATCTTGTGAAGATTCATTTGTGTGTGTTGTCCATATGGTTAGTTTCAAATTTGTAAATTTTGTATGTGTTTTGTGTTGTCAAAAATAGTTTCTTGGGAACCTACTAGCTCCATGGTGAATTTTCTTGCAAGTCCTATAATTAGGACATAAGTTATCCTTGGTCATGTGAGACTTGGAGTCTCTTTTATGTGTAAATCTAAATTCTATTTTAAAGATGAAATTCATAGAGGAGGCTTTCTATGTAGTATATTCTATCTTTTAAACCCATTATGAATGGATTTGTAATATAAAAACTTTTAGTTGAGATTATTAATTTTTTTATAATGAATGCATGTAAATGAGACTATTACCTCAATGTTTTATGTATGTAACATTGAATTAAATGTTGTACATTTTTGTGTTTTTATTATTTGAACAATTTCATTATTTTGAAATAGAGGAGAGTACTATTTTAGCCATAACTTTTAATTGGCCAACTAGTTTGGTTTAATTTTTGGATACATCATTCAAAACTAAGCATTTAAAAATACTTTAAGTTTGTCTCTTAATTATGTGTCTATAATTCTCTATGATAAATATATAGGATTTTTTTACAATAGTTTAAGGTTTCTAAATCCATTTGATATGCATCCGACTTTCATGGCATTCCACATAATCACTATTTTTGGAAATGTATCGTCTAACAATTCGTATACCTCTTTAGACTTGAATTTCTTTGAAATATTTCATCAAAAAAATTGCATGTCTTTATTGTAGGTGCACATTTCATGAGACACTTTATTAAAAAATTCACTTGCATTCATATTTTGCATGAAAGTTTACTTGGGTGATTGTAATAAAATCATTTATACCAAATTTATTTCTACATGATTTTTTGGATGTCCTTAAGCCATAATTTTAATCACAAAATTTGTTGATTTTTAGGTCCAACTATTTTAATTGATATGCTCCATTGTAGTTTCTTCTCTTTTGCATTTCTCTTAACTTGTAAATGGCATGCCATTGTGAACGATGGTAGTGCCTTGATTCTTCGATTGGTGTTTATTATTTTATAAATCATCTGACATGGTTGTTGTTTTGAATTTGATTATGCTCCACCCTGATTCTTAATTTTTTGAGCCATGTGTGGAATTTACAAAAAAAAATTGGTTGTTCAAATGCTTCTTGTTTCTCTTTTTGAATTGCTTAAGACTTGAAGGTCCATGCCAAGTTTCATGCTTGTTGAACTGGTGTGGGATCCCTATATGATCAATTCATTGTATTTTATATTACTAATGAGAATTAATGTGTTGGCATGATGTTGCATTTATAATTGATGCAATATGATTATATATAGGTAGTATATAGTCATAATATACTAATTAATTGTATAAATTCAATATACTCTAATATAAGGACTTGTTCATTCTAATGAAGTAGTTGTTGTATCTAATAAAGTTACAAGGTTTTTTATTATATTGGTAAAATAGGTTTTGAAGGGACCCCGTAATCTTTAACACAAGACATCTAGTATAAATCCAAAAATAGTAAAAAAAGATAGGCTACTACAAAATAATGTCCAAGTTGTCACACACCAAAAATAGCAAACATTTAGGTTTAATAATGACTTTAAACCACATAAAAATTTGCAACCAAGTTGCCATCATTAAAAAAAAGGATGGCCAACCCATGGTTCCTTCCTAACACTCCAAGCACCCTTGACCTGGGTTTGGGAGGCACAAGCATGTTTAGGAAGACCTCCCTTCCTTCTTGAACAATCTTCCATGGAATATCATCCTCCAAATACTCAAATCAAGGGGAGAGAGGAGGGTTATCCTCCATTTCCCCTAAAGGTGTTAGGAGATGTATGCTTTACTAAATCATCTAATAAAGCATGATATTTAGATTTGAACCCTATCATCAAAGGGTTCAAAGGTGGATTATCCGAAATAGGACCTAGAGAAGACAACCCATCATGAGCATCTAAAGTCACCACATCCCTCGGGACCAAGTGATGCAGTCAAGACCAGGGAACCTTATCAAGCCACCCAATCTTGCAGCATAATCAATCAAACTTTTCAAAATATAAATTTTTGCACATTCATTTAATTGAAACCATAGAGAAATCCACTAAAATAACATTCAAAAACTCATGTAGACAACAACAAGATTTATGCAAGTCATTTATCTCATATTTAGTCTTCAAAGCTACTGGCAAGCTATAGGCAAGGAACCCAAACTCTTCATTAACAAAAATCCATGAATGAATATTTTAAATCTACTAAAAATTTCTTTATTACTAGAAAAAAATCATGAAAAGACACACATTTAATCATCCATATAAGCTCCATCTGCTACAAAAATCATCTGTAGGCAAGATTAAGAACAAATATGCAAATTTCCACCACAAACCCGTCATTTTCTGCCCATCACTGCTCCTTGATTATCATGAATCTTTTAAAATGCCTTCTTGGTTTGGTGCATCTCATTCTCAGCTTTCTAAATCATTTTGAAATTCTCAATTTTGTTTCTGTATGAGAAAGTAATGTCTAATTTACTAAAATTGGGTCTCACAGTCACGACCCAAACAATCTCCTCCCCCAAAAATGTCAGCCAAACATCCAAATTGCTTATTATTCCTTCTTGGGCATGGGTAACCTCCCTCATTCAATTTTTCCTGCAAAAATCAATTCATTTTCCCCATTTTTCTTATCCACAATCCCACTCCACTACCTCTTTTTCTAGCACCTACAACTCTCATCATTATTTCAATGCATTATCTTTAAAATGTATTTTGGAGAAGTACATCACCCAATAATAGCTCCCTCATGCTTCGGTGTGGTATTTTGTAACTCTCAATAT